>OZ010741.1:123665896-124890926 GCA_963932245.1 Tachinus rufipes | reverse complement strand
AACCGATAGATTTAAATAATACGGCCTTCAAATATTATTAACATTAAATGTCAAAGGTTATCTTGACATTAAAATATTTCGCTGCATTTAAATATGTCAAGAGATTCATTACAAATAGTGTCTTGACATTCAAACGTTATATTTGCATTTAAATTTAAAAGCAGCTTAAGAAAGGCGTTTTGGCAAAAAAATTTAAATTATTATAAATACTAATAAATCAATTGATTGGTTGTGTGAATTACTAACAAACCACATAATGTTATCAAGTTTAATTCAAGTAGCTTACTCAGATTAAAAAAATACAAAAATCTTCTAAGCTTGCAAAGTAGTCCAAAAAATAGCGCATAAAATCTCAAAATATGACAAAAAGAAGAAGTCCGATTAGGTCAAAACTGTAGTTCTAAAAGTAAATCAAAAAAACAGGTCAGAACACAAGCAAATATCACGTAATTTATGCTAATGAGTACACAATTCTTATGGAGTTTGATAAGTTGCTAATAATCAGCCAAAACGCTCCAAATTTTTTGGCTAAAGAATCTAAGAACATGGTTTAACAAAATTAGAATTGCCATGTAGATCGTCAACAATAAACACAAAAAGAAGAAGCTTGTTAACTTATCCCTGATTCAAGTTGGTGTTATTATAAGTACACTAATCGCCAAAAATTTAAAAAAAAACTGTCGGTTTTATGCTGTCAAGCAGCAAATAGATGCAATTGTGGTTACGTGCTCGCAACAATAATTCTCTTATTCATCAATTCATATGTCATTCTTTTTGCTGGTGTCCTGGTTTGAGTCTACTATTGGATTTGTTTCTTTCGCAATATAGAAGTCCGAGCTGATACCGCCCAACTAGGACAAAATTATGAATGGTATTTTTGGCAGAAACCCTAAATTAGAAGCCGTAGCAGAAGAATGCTGCATTAAACTAGGCAGTGTGACCTACATGGATTCTTTACAGAGAAAGATGAGATGCAAGATAGTGATGAGAGTCTTACTTTTCACTCAACGCTAGAAGAAGACACGGACAAAACACGGCAAAACGCAGAACTTATCAAGGTACTGCGTAAAATTGCGGTCATTGCCAAAAAAAGAAGGGAAAAAAACATGTAGCTTGTCTAACTTATAAAGCAGCAAACCACAAAGACACTAAAAAAGTCCTCGAGTATATAGGCAGGAGAAAGGAGATTCAAATAAACCTATACAAAAGAGAAAATGAAGCAAACAGCCACCAAAAAATAGAGGACGAGATGTCAAAAGTTAGAATAATAATTGCTCCAACACAAGGGGCCTCTTATGCGGACATAATAAAGCACATGAAGGCACATGTTGACACTAAAGGAGTTACGGTTGCAAAAATAAATAAAACCAGCAAAAATGACGCAAGACTGACCAAAAAAGGGAAAGACAAAAAGGACAAAGTAGCTTTCCGCGAGGCGCTCATCCAAAACATAAAGGAGATGGCAAATGTTGGTCCCAGATGGGAGCCAAAAACTTGTATGCTCCTAGACATTGACGAGACTACACAGACAGAGAAGGTCAAAGAAGAACTAGGAAAAGCGCTTTCTAGAACCGATCTTTGTGGCGGTACACTAAAGCACGGCCATCTTGCTTAGGGCAAAAAAGACTATTGGCGAAAGCTGGAACAGATCGAGCTTGTGAGAAATAGAAGGCCTACAGAAATGTTACAAATGCCATCGTGTGTGGCACATGGCAAAGAAGGGATCAGAAAAAAAAAAAGAATTCTGTTACAAGTGTGGAGGAGAAAGACACAAAATAAAAGACTGCTCTAACCCCCAAAAATGCTATCTCTGCAACAAAAATGAGCATAAGACTGAAACGATGCGCTGTCCTGCATACAGAGCCCTTGTCAAAGCGCAGAAGAAGGAGAAGAGGGAAAAGCCAGTCAATTAAAATGCACACAAAAATTGTTCAAGTAAACCTTGGTAGGAGTAAAAGAGCCATGAATCTGCTAATGAATAAATGCGCCAAACAAAATGCTTCCTTTGTTGTAATTTCGGAGCCAACACAACATTGCAAAGACCAAAACGCGGACGCGGCTATTTACGTGCCACATACCCACACCAAGGTTCACAAGACGGGAAACGGAAAGGGATACCTATAGGTAGAAAGCGAAGACACCGTTTTTATTCATGCTACCTCTCACCTAAAACCCAAGCAGACGACTTTTGTAGCATCCTAGTAGCCCTCGGCAAGAACCTAAAAAGCACTCAAAAGCAATCTTTATTGGAGGCGACTTTAATGCAAAGTCCCATAACTGGTGCTCCCCAACCAAAGACCGCAAAGATAGCAAACTTGCAGAATGGGACGGCGCACACGATCTGGTAGTCTTAAATAAAAGCAACAAACCAAAATTTGAAAGAGCAGGCGTGCCGTCTTACATCGACGAAACATTTTGCACAGCAAATCTGGCCAAAATGATACTAAAGTGGGAGGTGAGCGAGGAGGAAAACCTCAGTTTTCACAAAACAATCAATATAGAAATCAAATCCCAAACAGAGGCAATAAAAAACCGCTCTACCAGTAAAAGAGGCTGGTTTAAACCCGAACAGGCGGATAAACTGGCAAGTAATTTTGCCTGACCTGATGTCTGACGGCGGCTCTAGTAAAAACTTGTAACAGCGTCCTTGCCAGGAAAAAACCAGGAAAAAACAAACCAGCAGTTTACTGGTGGAACAGCGATATTGCCACTCTAAGGAGCAGATGCGTAGGCGAGACAGCACTCGCGCACGCAAAAGAAAACAGCTTGGACCAGGATAAAGTATACGCTCTGACAGAAAACTACAAACAAAGCCGTAGAGACTTAAAGGCAGCAGCCTGACGGATGAGGAGCAATTGGAGGTGGCAAAACCACCCAAAAGTCACGTAGTCGCGCATTGCATGCAAGCCCAAGGAGATACCCAACATCACCGAAAAAGAGATTAGGGAAGTAGGACGCAAAGTCAATACAAAAAAAGCGGCGGGGCTGGATAGTATCCCACCAGAAGTGATCAAGGCGATAGCCGAAAAATGTCCAAAAGCCTTACAAACCACGTTAAATACTTTCTTAAACAAATATGTCTTTCAAACAGAATGGAAATCAGGCAGACTAACTCTGATAGAGAAACCAGTAAAGAAAGCAGAGAAAAAAGCGTACAGGCCGTTAAGTATCCTCAACGCAATCGGAAAGCTCTATGAGCATATATTAAACCCAAGATACATTAATTGAAGCTGTTGAAAACACTGAAAAAAATGAAGAATTTAAAGAACCAGAGGTTAAACGTCGCAAAATAACTCCAAAACAATCTGATGGCAAATTAGAAGAACGTTTGGAAGGAATTTTTTGCTGCGCAGTTTGTTTAGATCTACCGAGAGCTGCCGTACATCAGTGTTTCTACGGACATCTTATGTGTGCCGGATGTTTGAATCGACTTCTCGGAGATGCAAGATTACGTGAAGAAACTGCTGCTTGTCCTAACTGCCGTGTGAAAGTTACTAAAACATTAGCTACCCGAAATTTGGCCGTTGAAAAAGCTATCTCTGAACTTCCATCAGAATGCCAATATTGTAATAAGCAATTTTCAAGAAATTTATTGGAACGGCATGAGGATATTCAATGTGAAAAACGAACATCAAAATGTAAATATATGAGAATTAGATGTTCATGGCATGGTCCACTACATCAGAAAAAAAAGCACGAATCAGAATGTCCACATCCTAATCGTTCTGGAGCTGAAATAATGGATGCTTTTCAAATAATGGATCAAAAGTTAACAGATGAAAGGGTGCAATATTATAATATTTTTGATTTATTGCTGGCGTATCATAAAATTACTTTCAATGACTTGCAATTAAAACCATTACGCACAGATGATTTTATAAATAGATTTTGTTATGATACATCTCGTTTTTCAGCATTTAATAATCAATGGGTTGTTAAAGTACAAATTAACAATGGTCAGAAAGATCCAACACAAACAAGCTTAGAACCTAATATAACTTACCAGTTAATAATGAAAACAAAGGCATCTACAACGTTGAGTATATACTATATAATACTGAAAGGTCTTTATGGTGATATAAAGATTCAACCGAGAATTTATAAACATGATTTTACTGAATTGGAAAATGAAAGTCCTGATATGCCGTTGTTTTTACTTGATCCTGCAAAGTTTAAAAGACTGCTGGCAGCTAAAACAATTAATTTTACAATAATCATGTTTTTATTGTCTAGATTAACTTGATATATAGTACATCGCTTGTATACATATTTACAAATATATATACTTTTTTTTTATTTTATTTTTTTTTTTTAATTTTTTTTTTAATTTTATTTTTATTTTTTTTATTTTTATTTTTTATTTTTTACATTTGCAAATTATGTAATAAATAAAGCTAAACAAGAGATTGCTGGATGAACTTGAGGAGATGTAGTACAGCTTTAGGAAGGGATGTTCTACTATCGACGCAGTGCAGAAGGTCCAGGAACTGACAAACAAATGCAGAGCGCGCTGAGTCGACATAGTAGAAAAGGTGCAGGGTTTTGGTATATCAAACTACTTGATAAAGATAAACTGCATCTATTTGGAAAATCGCAATCTCCTAATAGAAGATAGACACAAAATAAAAGTGAGCGCTGGTGTCCCACAAGGGTCAGTCAAGGGACCAACTCTATGGGACGTAAATTATGACTGAGTTTTAAAGCTGAAGATGCCTAGCAACATCTGGCTTATAGGCTACGTGGATGATGTGGCTATGGTTTTTGCTGGCAACAGCGCAGAAGATCTGGTGGAGGATGCCGAATGAGCAGCCGGAAGATTTACAAGATGGCTGGAGAAGAAGAAGCTTGAACTTGCAGCCCATAAAACAAAAGCTGTTATTTTAGCAAGCAGAAGAAGCCTGACTCTTTTAAGGTTTACGGCGCCACAATAACAAGTCAAACCTCCCTAAAATACCTGGGTATCACCTTTGCCCATAACATGAACATAGACCCCCACATCGCAAAGGCCGCAGAAAGAACGGACAAATGGCTGCTTCTCTAGGTGGACTAATGCCCAACATAGGCGGACCTAAAGAAGGCAAAAGAAGGGCGCTGAGCAGCATTGTTTCCTCCATAATTTTATATAGGGCACCACCATGAAACCAGTGGGACTATAAAAGGAAGTACCGCAAGATACTAGAGCGTTCGCAAAGAAAGCATCTGTGTAAAGGACCGTCTCCACAAAGACGATGTAGCTAAATGCCGGAACTATTCCGTTGCACCTGCTGGCTGTGGAACGGTCATACAAATCCTGCAGTGCAAAGCAAAACAGGTTGGCAAGAGAGTCAACGATCAGCAAATGGAAAGAAGAGTGGCAGGAAAATAACGGCACTCCAAAATGGACAAAAACTCTTATCAAAAGCGTAAAACCAGAAAACACGGGTGCATTTATTACTACCTCACCCAGTTTTTAAGCGGACACAGATGTTTCCTTAGCTGTACAGGTTTAGGCTGCTCAATTGATACACGGTGCTAGAGAAAGCTGGGCTTCCATTTTTGACGCAGATGGACTAACCAAGCACAACATAACCACGCACATGCTGGACAGCAAAACAAAGTGGATAAGCGTAAAATCCGTTATAAGCAGCATACTTAAAACAAAAGAAAGTGATAACAAACAACTGAAAGCGAAATAACCTGGTCAATGCAACAAGAAAATAGCACCAATGAAGTAACGCCGCAAGGTCTTTCCATTGGTGTCCATGCAGAAACGAGAGGTGGTTTTAGTGGGTAAGGCTCCCACACTGCCATGCGGAATAGCGTGCATAGAGCATTTCCACCTCTCTCTCTCTCTCAATTAAGAAAGGTATGTTAGGTAACATCAGAATCAATCAATTAAAGCCCAGCAGAAAGCAATATCCGACTAAAAAAGAAGTCCACCAAAAGAAACCCTTCGAATAAAAAACTGCTGGGCACGCATCGCTTTAAAAGACGAACATTTTTGTCCAAACAATCAATAAGACTTACGTACAAATTCCACGTGCAGTTAATTCTCGATAAAGCAAGAATAGCTAAAAATCTTCTTGTTCCGATGCTGCGGCGGACAGTGACTTATCGCTGAGGAACAAAACCCAAGAAACTGCTGAAAATTAGTACCTCAATCGACTCAAAGCCTTCAAAAGTCTGATTTTGCAGACGCTTGTAGAAGCTCCATAGTTCGTCGAAAACCAGGAAATTCAAACTAACATATCAAACTTTAACCAAAAAGTACTTAAATAATCTTGATATATAAATCCAATCCTGATGTGACCAGACTCGCTGAGCCAGACAAGGAATTTTTCGCTCATAAGCGAACCTAAAGTAACAAACACCACATCCCACCTAAACCTATAAGGCGTCCTAATTTAACCATCACCTAAACTCCCAGACATTGCCCTATCGTCTGACGGCTAGCATCAGCACACTCATACAGAGAGCGATCCCAATCACTTATTAAACAAAAGCAAACTAAGAGCCGGTAACTATAAAGTACTATCTAGAGACATTAGAGCTGACTGAAAGACTGAAAGACTGAATTCCGCGCAGCCAATTGTCACACTTTACAAGAAACGTTTCAAACATAAATATGCCAAAAGAAAAAAAAAACGTTTCAGCTATCTGATGTAACCAGAATAGTTGTCCCCCTAAGGCCAAAATTGGAGTTAAAATAGATTTGGCCAAAAATCAGATAAACTCCTGGCGGCGTTTAATCTAGATTGAATTCCGCATCTTTTAAAACTAGTTTTAAGTCAACAAAAAGATTTAAATTGTCAACGACAGAGAAGAATCATATCTCACATATTTTTGTTGCTGGGTGGCAGTGATGTAGCTTACACATTTATAGAACCTATAGAACATTGTATTCAGTAGATTTTCGTCTACCTAATTCGCTTTCTGTAATTTGTTTGAGACAACACAGTAGTTTTGTTAATGCACATCAGATAGTGTTGCAAGGCACACTGCTAAACTTTGCATTACTAGAAACACCGTTTATTAGTAACATATAACAAATTTGTAGTTGATTAAAAATCGTTTTTATGTAGTTTGACTAATTTTCTTAACATAAAACATGTTTCTAGCTAAAAATAAATTAATTCAGCATAATTGTTATTCTATATTCATTAATTATTTACATTTTACACAAACATTTCAACACATTTAATGTTATTTAAGTATTTCTTAATAGCGAGTTGTTGACAATTAATTCAAGTTATAAATAAAAAAAAAAAATTTATATTGTTATGACTATTTTAGCTAGTGCACTTTAATTCTTAATATTTTAAAATAACCAATTACGTATTTAATATATTATTATCAAAACCAGTAATAACCAGAGACCTTGGGAGCATAACACATGTTTTGTGCACAATTAAAAATAAATATAATCAATAATTTGTAATTAAAATTCACTGGATATGGCAAGTTTTAATTAATCATGTTATGTTGTTTCCTATAAAATATAATACAATTTCTTCCCAGGGGTAATAAAATTAAATAAAAAATAAAATCAATACATTTTAATTAAAATAGTAAATACAAACTAAATTATTTTAATTTTTAAATTGGCAATTTATTTTTTATTACTTATTACACTACATAAAATAAAATTGCCTTAAGGGTGTGAGACTTAAAATTAATGGTTTAATTTATTTTTAACCCACAATGGAACATTTTGATTTAATTAATAATAATTTATTAAATCAAATTCGTTTTTCACGGACAGATTGATTGGGTCGAATTGAATTTAAATATCAAAGTCCTCTTGTATTATTGAAGCCAGTGACATTATTACATGTATAACTAGATGTTCTTTTGTTATGTGCATGTATAAGGAATCCGGGTTGGAGTATATTCCAAGCTTGGTGAATATATAAAACTCGTTCATAGATCATGGAGTTGGTCAACGAACCGCGATAGAGAGAAAATGCCTTCAGAAATAGAATTCAAGATAACATTACCTGCAGTTATCTTACTACCTTTATTTAGTATTATACATCTATCGCGGTTCAATAGCCATTACAAAACGCGGCACAATCTTAACAATTAATCTTAAACGCTCTTTAATCAGAATAATACCGCTTGTTCTTTATTTATTTTTATTATATTATATTATAATACAACCACAAAGCTTTAGTTTACATTAGTTTACATTAATATAATAAACAAATTTAATAAATACATCCAATTAACATTAAAAAATGGTTAGATTAAAGTAAGTTTATGGTGAATAAAAAATATTTTATTTTAACTACTGGTTTGAATCGATTTTTTATGGTAAAAAATTTAGTGTATTATGCTATAAAAAGTGAAGTTATGGCTGTTAATTTGGTGTAGTTTACATGCTGATAAATGTGTATGCATTTTACATAAAAGAGCGGAAGATGTACCGTTGCAGCATTACATTTTTTTTTCTGTGAGAGAGTATTAAAGCCGATAACCTCTTTAATTATATTTGATGCGCGATGCGGTGCAGTGGACCTTAAATACATCATGCGCTAACAAATTTTGAAAATTGATTCAATTTGTCGACATTTTTATGATGAAATATATCCTATTATAAATAGTTGTAGTATAAAATAAATCTAGCATGCTTAGTAGTGGAATGTTAAGAAAGAATTGTTAATTAATAATTAGGCAAAAGATTACAACTGATTTGTTTTAATTAAACTAAATTACTATAAACGTGAACCAAGAATATTAGAATAAAAAAAATGATACATCAAGCACAATTTATGTTTATAAAATAATAAAACAATTTACTATGTTTACAAATACATTACTAGTTTTAGCTCGACTAGAGCCTTCTACAGACTTAGTATATCCTCTAGTTGAGCTGAAACTAATGTAATTCTTGTGATAAAAAACATAGTAAATACAATTGTACTGCCCAACGCCCTAAATGGTTTTAACAAATGTGAGAACTATATAACAGGTAAAGATGAGTATAGAGTACAGACTTTTTTTAGTAAAAATATTTTTTTTAAGTTCCAAAAACTGGTTCTTGTGATGTGTATTGGTTGCCTACATTTCTTAAAACTGAGTGATGTAATGTTTTAATTATATTTTTTTTTAAATCTTCTACAACTAATCTAGACCTTCCTGGGCTGCGCCAAAAGAAACTAAGTTGAATTAAAAGCCTACGTTTCTAGATTTATAGAAAAGCTGCTTTCCGCATCCCATCAAGACAAGTATAAAAATAATCTGTAGAAAACTTGAAACCAAACACAGCAACCTATGGCAAAACTGTCAAGGAATGAAGCACGCAAGGCTATTTTTAACAAGACCATCATGCACTACTCAAACTATGGTAATGCAAATGAGATGAACAAAAGCTTACAAGACTAAACTGGGCACTGTAGCTTAAACCAATCCAAAAGGATCCTTTATGACGCTGATCTTTGGAAGAAAAAAAGATTCCGCTACATCTGCTGAGTGAGTGCGAGGCTTACAATAAGAAACGCTATGTTTTCTGTGATAAAAAGTAAACTAAAGAAGAGCCCAAGACAATCTCTTGGCATAAATTTATCGGCTTCATCAAAGAAACCGAACTACCAGAGGAGTAACAAACAGAGGTGCGCACAATAGAACCAACAGAACTGCAGCTCGACAAGAGGAAACAAGCAAACCGCTCAAAGACAGAAAGTTTTAGTCAGTAAATACCTGAAACTACCGAACAGAACGAGAGACAGTTTTGAAAATTTTCCCCTTCCTTGTGGATCATTATACGATTAATCTTATGAAACAATTCCTTTTGCATCGTTTCAACTTAGTAGGCTTTACTCCACCCATCGTCTCAATGAGTTACAATTAAGTTGCAATGTGTTCTTCTTTACGAAGCAAGTGCAATACCCTCAACTCCTGATTAACATCACCTAACCTAGAGCTCAAACTTGTTAGTTTATTAGCTTATCAGCCTAAAAACCCCAAGTTAATCTTAAATTGTAAATTATTAACAGTAGATTTCGTAAGCATCTTAAGTAAAAAAAAAACGGTAAAATTCATGTTTAATTTGTTTTAAAACACAGAAATTTTGTTAAAATGTTCTGTTTAGTTCTACAAGATATCGAGAACAATAGTAAATATATAAAAATCGTAATTGAGTTAGGATAAAACTCTTTATGTAAGCTAACAACATAAAAAACGGTAAAATTATTAAGTAATCAAATGCAAAAACAAAAATAATCAGTCAATTTTTATCAATTTTGCTAATTATTAGTAAAAATGATCACCAAATATATTAAAAATATAAAAACCGTATTGTTGTAACGCTACAACAGTTTTCTTAAGCTTTATATACAAAAAACGGAAAAAATCAGACGTAATCAGTTGCAAAACAAAAACCAATCTAAGAATTTTGATAAAATTTGCTAGTTAATAGCGAAAAATGTTCTAAAATCTATTAAATTTATCAAAACTATATTATTACAAACAAAGTAAATTTCATACGCGATTTAAGTAAAAAACGATAAAATTCTTGATTAATTTGTTTTAAAACAAAAAACTATCGAACAATTTTAACAAAATTTCTTGGTTAGCATTATAAAATAGTAAGAAACGTAATAGAATTATTAAAATCTTAATTTAGTTATGCTACAATAGTTTTCTTAAGCTATATATACGCAAAAACAAACAAATTCAGACAAAATCAGTTGTAAAACAAAAACCAATCTAACAATTTTGATAAAATGTGCTAGTTAGTAGCAAAAAATGTTGTAAAGCCTATTGAATTTATTAAAACCATAATATTAATACAACAAAGTAAATATCATATGCACTTTTAGTAAAAAAACGGTAAAATTCATGTTAAATCTGTTTTAACTTAAAAAACAATCGAGCAATTTTAACAAATTGTCTTGGTTAGCATTATAAAATAGTAATAAACGTAATAGAATTATAAAAATCGTAATTTTGTTATGCTACAATAGTTTTCTTAAGCATTAAATACGCAAAAACGGAAAAATTCAGACATAATCAGTTCCTAAACAAAAACCAATCTAAGAATTTTAATAAAATTTGCTAGTTAATAGCAGAAAATGTTATAAAACCTATTAAATTAATTGAAACCATAATATTATTACAATAAAAAAAAATCATAGGTGTTTTAATAAAAAAAACGGTAAAATTCTTCTTTAATTTTCATTAAATCAAAAAAGAATCGGGCAATTTTAACAAAATTTCTTGGTTAGCACTATAAAATAGTAAGAAACGTAATAGAAATATAAAAATCGTAATTTTGTTACGCTACAATAGTTTTCTAAAGCTTTAAATAAGCAAAAACGGAAAAATTCAAACCTAATCAGTTGTAAAACAAAAACCAACCTAACAATTTTAATAAAACTTTCTAGTTAATAGCAGAAAATGTTGTAAAACCTATTGAATTTATCAAAACCATAATAATATTACAAAGTAAAGTAAATTTCGTACGCATTTTAGTTTAAAAAACGGTAAAATTCTTGTTCAATTTGTTTTAAAACAAAAACCAATCAGATATCTGAGGATGGATATATCAAGCGCCCACAACCCAGCAAAAAATCTTAAATATCAAACTAACAACACATCCGCACTATCAGGATAGCATAGTCAAACCGATCATGATATACGGCACAGATATGTGCGCAAAGACAGAAATAAGATAAAGTAGCCAAAATGATAACAGTGAGGAAAACAAGAAGAAACAGAGCGAGAAACACAGATCTGAAATCAATGCAATGTATAGAACATAGTAAGATGAAAAAGACAGCACAAGAAACAATAGTACAGTCATGTAAGATGGATGAACGAGAACAAAAATCGTCCTAGAAAGTAACCCACATGACACAAACAAGCCCGCCCCCGAATGACTACCAAAAATATGGAGAAATAGCTGGCAATGCGGAACGCAGATTCAGAATTAACAGATCAACAAATCTCAAAAAGTAGAAGAAGAAGATTTCATAAAAAAAATAATAAGATAAGATAAGATTTGAGAACCACTGCTCTAACTAACCTACACAGTACAACAATAAATGTAGTCTGATTGGCCACACTCTACCTTAAATTTGAATAATTTATTAAAACAAAAAATATTGAAAAAAAAAGGATTCTTGCAAAAAAAAGTGCCCAGTCAACATCATACTGTACAGACCAAATTGCAACCAACAAAATTAAAGAATTGGATGTACAAGACGTCAATTCAGCAAATGAGTAATCATCTGCAATCGCTTAATTTGCAAATCTTGTAGTTTAAAACAAAAATGAGATAATAAATACTTTTCAACAACAATTTTTTTCAAATTTTATATCTTAATGTCTGGTAATATTGATCCTTTCAAACTAAACACAACTTATGGTACAAACTTAGAAGACAAATACCTCTAAGCTTTGATGAAGTTAAGATCTTTATCTCTCATATTGAATAAGAAAGTAGAGATAAACTTCATAAAGCTGCAACATTTCATCAAGTATTAAAAAAACTATTTACAAATTATACGTTGCCACTTAACAGACGCTCTTAAATATTTAACTAAGTTAAAGCAACTACTATAACTACTACAGAACCTGTTAAATATCTCATAACATCATGAGTGTTTCTGTTATAATGTTGCAACAACAGATATGATTGGCATATTGTGAAATCTCTCATAAATAGTTTCAATCTTTTATATTACAGATAAAAAGTTTAATAAAAGGCTTTAAAGCCAATGCAATAGATGGCGCCTGGCTTATCATATACAATTTTTTATTGAAAATATTTGTTGAGGTATAAAGTAGTAAGTAAACAGAACAACAATTCAAATGTAACTTTTTAAATCATTTATGGAATATTTTCAACTTTTAATTGATGGCATCTTGTTAATGAAGTTTGGAATATCTTATAACATTTTTCTACCATACAATTATGAACGTTACAAATGAAGACAAGAAATTTAATTAGACAGATCTTAATTTTCATTTGAATAGACTTAATATTCAAGAATTTTTCTGACTACATTACTTGACAACGTTATTTATGATCCGAATGACAAATTAATGAATGTTTGAAGCATCTAAAATGCAACACTAATTATCTGAATAAGACAAAGCTTTAGAAATGTAGGTTTATTTTCGTTCTAAGGAAATTGTAATAATATTATTCTAAGATAACATTGGTTATAGATTAATAAACAATTTACATAGAAAAGTGCTACAAAATGCTCGTAAACTTGTATTTTGCTATTACTTATTTTATCTTACTTAAGTGTGCATTAATTATTGAAACATTCATGAATTGAAACGCTGTTTTGTGTATAAATTAATGTTTCAATCTATAATATTCAATTTGAAAACACTTAATGAAATCGAAACTATTTTATTGAAAAATCTTAGGCTATATAATAATAATTCAGAACTAATTTGTAATTTATTCAAAAATATTATTTTAAAATCAATATTGCAAAGGTCAGTGGCATCACGTCAAAGTATTTTTTGTAATTCACAATCTGATTTAACTTCAGATTTTTTTTTTTAATGAGAGGTATATTTTGTAAAGCATTTCAGAAAGAAAAAGTTCAGCGACCGTGGTCTTTCAGCCATGCACTATTATGCCAGGGCAACAATCCTTGTTATTTTTTAAGATGAATACAATTTTATTTAAGAAAAGTCTTTTTTGAAAGAAGGGCATTGACCATACTCTATATTATGCGAGGGTAAAATTTGTTGAACAGGTCTTAGTTAATTTTCAA
This sequence comes from Tachinus rufipes, assembly GCA_963932245.1. Taxonomy (NCBI): domain Eukaryota; kingdom Metazoa; phylum Arthropoda; class Insecta; order Coleoptera; family Staphylinidae; genus Tachinus; species Tachinus rufipes. The sequence continues at coordinate 124,877,208 of OZ010741.1, read as the reverse complement.
TGAAAATTTGTATCACAGATTATAATAGAATCCATTGCCACCAACAAAGTTTATTGATAATATTCAGTTACCTTAAAGTTGGGCTTGAAATATCAAGAACAATTTATTATAAATAAAAATAACTAAAATCTTACTTTTGATGAGAATAATATTTTGTTGCACTTATGGTTTAAAACTACAAAATATTATCAACTTCAAGATCTTATAGAATTCATTCATTCCATTGATATTTTAACATATCACCTTAGTGTGAATTTCTAGTTTTCTTTGAAGACACCTCAATATTTTCTAAAATTACTAAATCCATAAAAAATCGTATCCTCATTCAAAAGCATGAATTTTTCAATAAATTGTTTAAAAGTTGGGCTGAAAATCCCAAACCATTTCAATAAAAATATCTTTTATGTATGACTATATTTTATTCAACAGCAAAATTTTTCTTATTAATTCTCCTTATAAATTCAATCAACAAAATATTAATATTTAATTCTTCAATAAAATACTTACATATTTTTGCGTATTATAAGTGATATCCATGTTAATGCAACACATTTGAATTTATTGTAAAAATAATAAGTACACTTAATCCAGAGAAACTAAAAAAAACACAAGACACTAATATGGGGTGGTGTTAAACCATTTTTATATTGCTCGTGTTCGCAGCGCGCTTTTCGCGTCGTCTCTACAGTACATACGAACTAGACGGACGCTCAACACAGACTAACGAAACATGACGAATATACATGCGGAATACTCCGCTCCGGCACGAAATCCCCCACTACTTCAAAGCAAGAGGGTGCTTTTGCCTAGTAGCGCTGCATTGAGGCGACACCAGCGTTGAAAGCTTTAACTATATACCTACCCCTGGGTTTAGAATCAAATATTTTTTTATATAATTGGATTTAATCAAGCGGAGGATAAACATCTAAACAACTACTTGTAAAAAGAAAACAGTTTTATTACCTGGTTGTAGGTGGATAAGGAAATGAAGCCTCTCTGTCGGGGGTTTAATAGCCAAGACTAATTTCTGTTTTTTTTTTGCTTCTCTACACAAACGCAATACATTTGAAGGCGAGGGATTACGATTAAAAAAAAACTTTACAGTTGTGGATAATAAGTAATTTGGTTTGGTGATTAAGATAAAAAGCTTAACACTTGTGTTTGACTTCTACTTCACAACATTATTGAATTTATATTCTATATTTAAATTTAAAGCATATTTTAAGTGTACCCTTTATTCTATTATATTAATGTTTCAGACTAAATTCTGTTATCCTTCTACAACATTTATTAAATAAATATTATCATAATTATAATTTTTGCTAGTTTATTAGCATATTTTTTGTATACTTATATAAATATTGTTATATTAATATTTATATTAAAATCAGTCGCCATTTTATTATTATTTGGAAATTGAATCATTTTAATTAATTAATATTACACAAAGAAAACAAGTTAACGATTGAGCAATTAATGACAATAATAATTAGCGTTTAATTTCAAAGCAAATTATTTTATTAATATTGTTGAATATTTAATTAAGTCAAGAGCACAGATTCAAGGTTTATATAATGATTTTTTAAATAAATTATTACATTAATTCACTAATGGATTTTTTAAAACATTTTTATTATTTTACAAGGTTCTTCTAATCTTTATGTACATTATGAATCAGACGTTATATCGCAAATTGTATTTTGTGTAAAATGTTAAGCTGTATCCAAATCAACCTATAGTGAGATCGCAATATATTTACAAAACGTTGCATCTATTAATTTACAAAAATAAACGATGCTACCCACTAAACTGAAATCACAAAAGATTTTTGCGGTATCTTTGAGGCATCGTTTGTTTACGTATATTTTTATAATTTTAAAATTTAAAATTGATATTTAAATTTCAACAAGTAAAACTAGAGTATACCTCCCTTGTTCCATAAACGTTTTTGTTTGTTTGTTTGTTCATCATATTACTCCATAAGCTTAGTCCTAATAAGAAATCCAAAAAATAATTTGAGTCAGGCTCCAGCATCAAATTCTCAATTAGTGAGGTGACCATAAAGCGGCGCTCCGTATGTCTGTAGTAATTAAAGACAAAAAAGATTAAAACATTGGAAAACTACTGACCAAAAGAATATACCCAGTCGCAGCAGTCGCCGCATTGCTACTTGAGCAGTGACAGTTGATCAAACTCCCAAAACAGCTATCCACCTGACAACAAATACTGATCACAACCAAAAATTTACTAGAACATTTTCTGCCTGTTGGCCTTGCATCTCAACCACAGATGTTTCAGTACGGGCACTGCCTTGCGCACTAACACGTCGCACAACCCAAAACACAATATGTGTGAGAACTTGTAAAGCAATTCCAATTCAATCTAGAAAAGCAATTCTATCTCCTTGCGTTCTGGAGTCTCTTCCTAGATAAAACTCGATTTCTAACACGCCGAGACTTGTAAGCCAGTTTCACCGTTAACTTCAAAGCCACATTTCCTCTGCGCCCAGAGTGCTTTCGACGACCTTCGCCAAAACCTCGCAGTATCCATCATTGAGCTGTATCTACCGTTCAAAAACGCTTAATCCCGAAAGGACTTCTCCGACAATTTCCGCCAAAACGTTGTATTACCCTGAACAGTAACCACTGCACCCATCTCCAATTTCTAATTCTCAGTAAGGACACCCCAATAATACGTTTCCACTCACTGTGGCGTTTCCTAAAAAAAAATTATTGTAGAAACTTGCCAAAAAAAAAATTAAATTGTCAAAAATTTCACTAAAATGGCTTAGAAAATACTTTTATGTAAGAAATTCATTTAAAAATTGGTCATATAAAGCTTGAAAAACGGAGTTATTGCAATTATTTAGTGTAAAATTGTCTTCAAACCCAAAATTCATTGTAAATTGCTCATATAAAGATTGAAAAACTTATTTATTACAATTTATTAAAAACAATTTTTATTGTAAATTGTCTCAAAAACGGATTTATTGTAGTAATTTGCTTAAAAATGTAATAAATTTTCAAACAAAAAACACTTCTGAACAGAAATCATTGTTAATCGCACTAATAAAGCTTGAAGAAAGCATTGATTGAAATTATTTATTATAAAATTGTTTTAAAACCGCATTTATTGTAGAAACTTGTCAAAAAATGTATTAAATTATCAAAATTTGCACTAAAATTGCAATAAATCGCTTAGAAAATACTTTTATCTGCAATATTTATTGTAAAATGTCACCAAAACGCATTTATTGTAGAAACTGACCAAAGAATGTATTAATATGTCAAAAATTGCACTAAAATTGCTCAGAAAACGCTCTTAAGTATAAAATTCATTGCAAATTGCTCAAGTAGAACTTGAAAAACGCATTTATTACATATATTTAGAATAAAATTGTCCAGAAAGCGCATTTATTGTAAAAAATTGTCAACAAAATGTGTTCAATTTTCGAAATATGCACTAAAATCGCAAAAAATCGCTTAAAAAAAACTTTTTTGTACAGCATTCATTCTAAATTGCACAAATATAGCTAAAAAAACGTATTTATTGTAATTATTTAGTGTAAAAGTGTCCTCAAAGCGCATTCATTGTATAAAGTTCTCAAAAAATGCGTTAAATTGTCAAAATTTGCACTAAAATCGCAATAAATCGCTTAGAAAACACTTTTTTGTACAACATTAATTGTGAATTGCACAAATATAACTTAAAAAACGTATTTATTGTAATTATTTAGTGTAGAATTGACTTCAAAGCTCATTCATAGTAAAAAAATTTCAAAAAAATGTGTTAAATTGTCAAAATTTGTATTAAAATTGCAATAAATCGCTTAGAAAATACTTTTTTGTACAACATTTAATGTAAATTGCACAAATATATAGCTTGAAAAATGTATTTACTGTATTTATTAAGTGTAGAATTGTCCTCAAAGCGCATTTATTGTAAAAACTTCTCTAAAAAGTGTAAAATTGTCAAAAATTTTGCACTAAAACTACAATAAATCGTTTAAAAACGCATGTAATGCAACTATTTATAAAAAAAATGATCTAAAAAGCGTTTTTATTAAAAAGACTTGTCAAAAAATTTATTAAATTGTTAAAAATTGCACTAAAATCGCTTAGAAAATACTTTTATAAACAAAATTAATTGAAAACTGCTTAAATAAAACTTGAAAAACGCATTTATTGCAAATATTTAGTATAAAATTGTCCTCAAAACGCATTCATTGTAAAAAGATGTCAAAAAATGAGTTAAATTGTAAAAATTTGCAATAAAATCGCAATAAATCGCTTAAAAACACTTTTTTGAACATCATTCATTAAAATTTGCATAAATACATTTTAAAATTTAAAATTTAAAATATATTGTAATTTTTTAGTGTCAAATTGTTCTTGAAGCGCATTTATTGTAGAAACTTCTCAAAAAAAGTTTGAATTTGTTAAAAAACGCATCAAATTGCATAAAAAACATTTTTATAAACAAAATTTACTGTAAATTGCTAGAATAAAGCGTAAGAAATGTATTTAATGCAACTATTTATAAGAAAATAGCCTTTAAAGTAATTTTATTAAAAAAATTGTCAAAAATTGCACTAAAATCGCTCAGAAAATAATTTTATGTACAAAATACATCAAATAATAACTATAAAACGCATTTATTACATAAATTTAGTGTAAAATTGTCCTCAAAGCGCAATTATTGCAAAAAGTTGTCCAAAAAATGTGTCACATTTACAAAATTTGCACAAAAGAAAACACTCTTTTGTATACATTAAAAATTGTCCTAAAAATGCATTTATTGTAGAAATTTGCAAAAAAATGTAATACATTGTTAACTATTGCAATAAAGAATGCTTGTTATAGAAATTAAGCCTGAAAAACGTTATTGTTGTAAGTATTTAGTGTGAGATTGTTCTCAAAGCGCATTTATTAGAAAAACTTCTCAAAAAAAGTGTACAACTGTCTAAATTTGCACAAAAACCACAACAAATCGCTTAGAAAACATTTTTATAAACAAACTTTATTGTAAATTGCTCGAATAAAGCTTAAGAAACGTATGAAATAAATTTTTTATAAGAAAATTGTCGTAAACAAGCATTTATTAAAGAAAGTTGTCAATAAAATGTAATAAATTATCAAAATTTGTACCAAAATCTCAATAAATCGCTTAGAAAATACTTTTATCTACAATATTCCATCAGCAATATTTATTGTAAATTATCGCCAAAACGGATTTAATGTAAAAACTCATCAAAAAATATATATTAAATTGTCAAAAATTAAACTAAATTCATTGCAAATTGCTCAAGAAGAACTTGAATAAAAAGTTATTGCATTTATTAATTATAAAACTACTCTAAAAACGCAATTATTTAAGAAAACTTGTTAAACAATATTAAATTGTTAAAAATTGAATTAAAATTGCTTAGAAAATACTTTTATGTAGAAAATTCATTGTAAATTGCTCGAATAAAACTTGAAAAACGCATTTATTGCAAATATTTAGTATAAAATTGTCTTTAATGCGCATTCATTCTAAAAAGTTATCAAAAAAATGTTTAAATTTTCAAAATTTGCAATAAAATTGGAAAAAAAATCGCTTAGAAAACAGTTGTTTGTAAAAAATTCATTAAAAATTACACAAATAAAACTTAAAAAACGTATTTATTGTAATTATTTAGTGTAGAATTGTTCTCAAAGCGCATTAAAATCATCAAAATTTACACTAAAACCACAATAAATCGCTTAGAAAACATTTTCATAAACAAAATTCATTGTAAATAGCTCGAATAAAGCTAATTTAATACAATTATTTATAAAAAAATATTTTTAATAGCGCATTTATTAAAGAAACTTGTATGAAACATATTAAATTGTCAAAATTTGCTCTAAAATCTCAATAAATCGCTTATAAAATATTTTTATATGCAATATTTATTATAAATTGTCGCCAAAACGCATTTATTGTAGAAACTCACCAATTGCAGTACCAGTTGCAATTATTAATAATAGAATTGTCATAGAAAACTATTTATTTAAGAAACTTGCCAAAAAATGTATTAAATTGTCAAAAATTGCACTAAAATCGCTTAGAAAATACTGTTATAAACAAAATTCATTGTAAATTGCTCGAATAAAACTTGAAAAACGCATTTATTGCAAATACTTAGTATAAAATTGTCTTCAAAGCGCGTTCATTGCAAAAAAATATCAAAAAAAAGGGTTACATTTTCAAAATTTGCACTTAAATCGCAATAAATTGCTTAGAAGATACTTTTTTTGTACAAAACTTATTGTAAATTACACAAATTAAGCTTGAAAAACATTTTTATTGTAATTATGTAGAATAAAATTGTCCTAAAAATGCATTTATTAAAAAGACTAAAAGCTAAAATTTGCACTAAAAACGCACTAAATCGTTCAAAAAACACTTTTATGAACAAAATTTATTTTTTCATTCCAAAAAATGTAATTAATTGTTAATTATTGCAATAAAAATGCTTGTCTGTACAAAATTCATTGTCAATCGTACTAATTAAACTTGAGAAACGCATTGATTATAATTATTTATTATAAAATAATCTTAAAAACAAATTTATTGTAGAAACTTACCAAGAAAATGTATTAGATTTTCAAAAATTGCACTAAAATCGCTTAGAAAACGCTTTTATGTTTAACATTCATTGCAAATTGCTCAAATAAAACTTCAAATAGCAATTCATTAAAATTAATAATTACAAAATTATCTTAAAAACGTATTTATTATAGAAACTTGCAAAAAAAACCCAAAATTTCAACTAAAATCGCAATAAATCGCCTAGAAAACACTTTTATGTACAAAATTCATTCTTATTTGCACTAAGAAACGCATTTAGGGCAGTTATTTATTATAAATTTGTTCTAAGAACATATTTATTTTAAAAATTTGCTAAATAATGTCAAAATTTACACTAAAATTGCTATAAATTGATTAGAAAACACTTTTTCACAGCATTCATTGTAAATTGCACAAATATAGCTTTAAAAACGTGTTTATTGTAACTATTTGAAGTAAAATTGTTCTCAAAGCGCATTTATTGTAAAAAAATTTAAAAAAAAAGTAAAAATGTCAAAATTTTGCACTAAAACCATAATAAATCGCTTAAAAAATATTTTTATAAGCAAAATTTATTGTAAATTGCTTGAATAAAGCTTAAGAAACGTATTTAATAGAATTATTTATAAAAAAATTGTCTTAAAACCGCACTTATTATACAAACTTGTCAAAAATGCATTAATTTGTAAAAAATTGCATTAAAATCGCTTAGAAAACACTTTTTTGAACAACACTCATTGTAAATTGAACAAAAATAGCTTAAAAAACGTATTTATTTAGTGAACAATTATCTTCAAATTGCATTTATTGTAAACCTTCTAAAAAAATTGTAAAATTGTCAAAAATTGCTCTAAAACCACAATAAATCGCTTAGAAAACAATTTTATAAAAAACTTCATTGTAAATTGCTCGATTAAGAAACGTATTTAATGCAACTATTTATAAAAAAATTGTCTTAAAGATAATTTTATTAAAGAAACTTGTCAAAAAATGTATTAAATTGCCAAAATTTGCACTAAAATGGGAATAAATCGCTTAGAAACACTTTTTTTGTACAACATTAATTATAAATTGCACAAATATAGCTTTAAAAACGTATTTATTGTAAATTTTTAATGTAAAATTGCCTTCAAAGCGCATTTATTGAAAAAACTTATCAAAAAATCAAAACTTGCACTAAAACCACAATAAATTGCTTAAAAAACATTTTTATAAACAAAACTCATTGTAAATTGATCAAATAAAGCTTAAAAACGTATTTAATGCAAATATTTATAAAAAAATTGTCTTAAAAACTTTTTATTTAATGCTGTTAAAAAAATGTATTAAATTGTCAATATTTGCACTAAAATAGCAAATAAATCGCTCAAAAAATACTTTAATTACAATATTTATTGTAAATTATTTCCAAAACGCATTTATTGTAAAAACTCATTAAAAAATGCACTAAAAATGGCTTAGAAAGCGCAATTATTAATTACAAAATTATCATAAAACCACATTTATTTAAATAACTTGCTAAAAAATGTATAAAATTATCAAAAATTGCACTAAAAAGCTTAGACAAAAAATTCAAATAAAACTTTATGCAAATATTTAGTATAAAAATTTCTCCAAAGCGCAATCATTGTAAAAAGTTGTAAAAAATGTGTTAAATTATCAAAATTTGCATTTAAATCGCAATAAATCGCACAGAAAACACTTTTTTGTACAACATTCATTTAAATTTCAACAAATATAATTTGAAAATCGTATTTATTGTAATTATTTAGTATAAAATTGTCCTCAAAGCGCATTTATTTTAAAAACTTCTCAAAAAAGTGTAAAATGGACAAAATTTGCATTAAAACCACAATAAATCGCTTAGAAAACACTTTTAAAAACAAAATTAATTGTAAATTGCTCAAATATAGCTTAAGAAACTTAATTAATGCAATTATTTATAAAAAAATTGTCTTAAAAGCAAATTTATTAAAGAAACTAAAATCTCAATAAATTGTTTATAAAATACATTGTAAATTGTCGTCAAAACACATTTATTGTAGAAACTCACCAAAAAAATGTATTAAATTGTCAAAAACTGCACTAAAAATCGCTTAGAAAACTTTTTTATGAACAAAGTTGCAATTATTAATTATTGAATTATCATAAAAACACATTTATTTAAGAAGCTTGCCAAAAAATGTATTAAATTGTCAAAAATTGCACTAAAATCGCTTAGAAAATACTATTATGTGCAAAATTAATTATAAATTGCTCAATTAAAACTTGAGAAACGCATTTATTGCAAATATTTAGTATGAAATTGTCTTCAAAGCGCATTTATTGTAAAAAAAATTCAAAAAAATTTGTTAATTTTTGACAATTTGCACTAAAATTGCAATAAATCGCTTAGAAAACACTTTTTTGTATAAAACTCATTGTAAATTACACAAATAAAGCTTGAAAAACATTTATATTGTAATTATTTAGAGTAAAATTGTCCTAAAAATGCATTTATTAAAAAAACTTGTCAAAAAATGTAATTAATTGCTAAAATTTGCACTAAAAACGCAATAAATCGTTCAAAAAACCCTTTTATGAACAAAATTCATTGTAAATTGTCCTAAAAATGCAGTTATTGTAATTTTCCAAAAAATGTAATAAATTGTTAATTATTGCAATAAAGAATGCTTGTCTGTACAAAATTAATTGTCAATAGTACTAATTAAACTTGAGAAATGCATTGATTATAATTATTTATTATAAAATAGTCTTAAAAACAAATTTATTGTAGAAACTTACCAAAAAAATGTATTAAAATTTCAAAAATTGCACTAAAATCGCTTAGAAAACGCTTTTATGCAACTATTTATAAAAAAATTGTCTTAAAGGTAATTTTATTAAAGAGACTTGTCAAAAAATGTATTAAATTGCCAAAATTTGCACTAAAATCAAAATAAATCGCTTAGAAACACTTTTTTTGTACAACATTCATTATAAATTGCACAAATATAGCTTAAAAAACGTATTTATTTAGTGTACAATTGTCCTCAAAGTGCATTTATTGTAAAACCTTCTAAAAAAATTGTAAAATTGTCAAAAATTGCTCTAAAACTACAACAAATCGCTTAGAAAACAGTTTTATAAACAAACTTCATTGTAAATTGCTCGAATAAATATTAAGATACGTATTTAATGCAACCATTTATAAAAAAATTGACTTAAAAGGCAAAGGTATTAGATAAACTTGTAAAAAAATGTATTAAATTGTCAAAATTTGCACTAAAATCGGAATAAATCGCTTAGAAACACGTTTTTGTACAACATTCATCAAAAACTGCACAAATATAGCTCGAAAAACGTATTTATTGTAATAATTTAATGTAAAATTGCCTTTAAAGCGCATTTATTGAAAAACTTCTCAAAAAAAGTGTAAAACTGTCAAATTTTGCACTAAAACCACAATAAATCGCTTAGAAAACATTTTTATAAACAAAACTCATTGTAAATTAATCAAATAAAGCTTAAAAAACGTACTTAATGCAAATAATTATAGGAAAATTGTCTTAAAAAAAAATTATTTAATGCTTGTCAAAAAATGTATTAAATTGTCAATATTTGAACTAAAATGGCAAATAAATCGCTCAAAAAATACTTTTATTTACAATATTTATTGCAAATTGTCTCCAAAACGCATTTATTGTAAAAACTCACTAAAAAATGCACTAAAAATCGCTTATAAAGAGCAATTATTGATTATAAAATTATCATAAAAACACATTTATTTAAAAAACTTGCCAAAAAATGTATTAAATTATTAAAAATTGCACTAAAATCGCTTAGAAAAAAAAATTTGAATTAAACTTGAGAAATGCATTTATGCAAATGTTTAGTATAAAAGTTTCTTCAAAGCGCATTCATTGTAAAAAGTTGTAAAAAATGTGTTAAATTATCAAAATTTGCACAAAAATCGCAATAAATTGCTCAAAAAACACTTTTTTGTACAACATTCATTTAAATTTGCACAAATATAATTAGAATTATTGTAATTATTTAGTATAAAACTGTCCTCAAAGCGCATTTATTGTAAAAAGTTCTCAAAAAAGTGTAAAATGTACAAAATTTGCATTAAAACCATGATAAATCGCTTAGAAAAACATTTTTATAAACAAAATTCAATGTAAATTGCTCAAATATAGCTTAAGAAACTTAATTAATGCAATTATTTACAGAAAAATTGTATTTACAGCAAATTTATTAAAGAAAAGAAAATTTCAATAAATTGTTTATAAAATACATTGTAAATTGTCGTCAAAACACATTTATTGTAGAAACTCAACAAAAAAATGTATTAAATTGTCAAAAACTGCACTAAAAATCGCTTAGAAAACGTTTTTATAAACAAAGTTAGCAATTATTAATTATAGAATTATCATAAAAACACATTTATTTAAGAAACTTGACACAAATTTATTAAATTGTGAAAAATTGCACTAAAATCGCTTAGAAAATACTGTTATGTGCAAAATTAATTGTAAATTGTTCAAATAAAACTTGAAAAACGCATTTATTGCAAATATTTAGTATAAAATTGTCTTTAAAGCGCATTCATTGTCAAAAATTGTCAAAAAACGTGTAAAATTTTCAAAAATTGCCCAAAAAGCGCAATAAACCGCTTAGAAAACAACTTTTTGTACAAAACTCATTGTAAATTTCTCAAATAAAGCTTGAAAAACGTATTTATGGTCATTAATTAGTGTAAAATGGTTCGCAACGCGAATTTATTGTAAAAACATCTCAAAAAAGTGCAAAATTGTAAAAATTTGCACTAGAACCACAATACATTGCTTAGAAAACTTTTTTATAAACAAAATTAATTGTAAATTGCTCAAATATAGCTTAAGACACGTATTTAATGCAATTATTTATTGGAAAATTGTCTTAAAAGCGCCTTTACTAAAAAAACTTTATTTATTATTATTATTTATTAAAGAAACATGTCAAAAACTGTATCAAATTGCCAAAAATTCCACTAAATTGCAATAAATTGCTTAGAATACACTTTGATGTACAAAATTTATTGTAAATTGTCTCAAAAATTTGTAAATTTTATAAAAAAACTACCAAAAAATGTTATGAACTGTCACCAAGCCTTAATGGCAGAGACACCGCAACCCTAGTAAGGTAAAAAAACAAAACAAAAATGTACTGGCAAAACACCTTGGCACCATTTAAAGAGAACAACCATCCAATGTGAAGGATCTCCAAGATCTTACGCAACAAACGAGTCCCATTCTAGCTATTCATGGCAAAAATGAGGTTCAATATTCTATCAAAGATAAGATCGAAGAGTTTGCCAACTGTATCAAATCCAATGCTACCCCTCATTCACTAAGAACACAGACCTGAAACACCTCAAACCTCCACCAGACAGTCAAAAACTTCCTGAACACCGAGAAAAACGACGCATTGCTGGAATGCGTTCAACCTTCACAAATCAGAAAAATTATTAAAAAATTTAAAGCTCAAACCGCCCCTGGTTCCGATAAAAGAATAAACAAAATTTTCAAATCGTTCTCCTTTAAAGCAATAATGGCACTCACCAATATTGAAAATGCGACTTTTCGAACTGAGAGATAAACTTCTCCAAACCTAGGAAAAACCGGAAATTTTCACAAAACTACCGGCCCGGTGCATAGTAGACTGATGGGCCATCAGTCTACTATGCACCTTAAATAAGGATATACAAAGAGTGATCCTAAACAGAATACAGGAACACACGGAAGCTAACAAACAATACAAAGCTCAAACCGGCCCTGGTTTTGATAAAGCAAGGAACAGAGCTTTGAAATCGTTCTCGCATAAAGCAATAACGGCATTCACCTATATTGCAAATGCGACTCTTCAAAGTGGGCACTTTCTTACAGAATAAAAAAGCTCACTGGCCATAACCATCCCCAAACCTGGGAAAGACTAAAAATTTCCACAAAACTACCGGCCCATCAGTCTACTACGCACCTTAAGTAAGGTCATAAAAAAGGTGATCCTAGACAAAATACAGGAACACACAAAAGCTAACAATCTTCTCCCCCCCCCCCCCCCAACATAGGTTTAGATGAGGCCAATCAGCTGTCCATCAACTAAACCGCCTGAGGGACCTTATTGTCAATAGTTTCAGACTAAAACAAATCACAAGAGTGATATTTTTCACAAAGACCTTCTTTAATTGTACAGGAACAATTTTCCTCTGCGTCTTGTGAGGCTGTTAGCTTTATATTTAAACCGCAAAACACTGGCAGTCAACATTTCTGTTTATATATCTACCACCCGGCAAATAACGGCAGTTCCTCAAAGCCGATATGCCTTTGGGATTGACGCAAGAGATTAAAATGACACAATATGATGACGACACGGCTCTTCTTTACTCTTCAAAGTCACTCCAAGGTTACAGAAAGCCACTGACGACAAGAAAGAATAATTGAACAAAAAGGCAAGTCAAAGTAAATCTGGCAACAAATCACCCCGATAAGAACGTCAATCTTAACGACGTTCCCATACCGTGATAGTATCTGGGGATTACTTTCAACAAGGGATTCACGTACAAATTGCACGTGCAGTCCAGCAGAATGTCGATTTGGAATCAAACCCGATTCTACACTTCTATCATCAGGCGTATGCTAACATACGCATCTTCAATCTGGGTCACGGCCGCAAGCTGTCATCTCGATCGTCTCAAAGAATTTCAAAGTACTACTTTGAGGAGCTTCTTCGGTGCTCTATGATACGTTCGAAACAGGCACATTCGAACGGAACCCCCGCTGCGTCCACACATCGAAACATTTTCTTCACAGCACTCTAAACTAAACAGAAAATAGGTCAACTAACCTTCCCCTCCAGCCTATAATGTGTAATAATAACTATCTCCACAACACAATCTAAAAAGGAAGGTCCATGAGCCGAGAGGTCTCGAACTTCCATTGGCACTCAATATTGGGCGGCTTTTTTAGTCTGCTTAAAAATTGTTAAAAAAAAGAAGAGATTTTCTTACCGTTGCTATCTTTTTATGTTTAATGTGCGTTTGAAGAAAGCTCACCTGCAACAAAAAAAAAACAATCAATATTTGTATACATCACTAAAAACATATTACTTATATCAGAATCCCTACATTTATTGTATTATCTGGTAAACGACAATAGTTTTAATAACAAAAGCAATAATTAGATAAACTTAATATTGCTACATTTATTTCAACACTGAACCAAAATATATTTTATAAAATTTGTTGAATAATCTTATAAAACCATTTCAAATATTTAAAAAAATTATTTGCTTTTCTTGATTTTTTCTTGTTTTTTTATTCAAGTTTTTTACTTATAAATCAGACTATAAGAATTAGGTACATTATTTATTTTAAAAATATTGTTTTATTCATAATTCGCTAATAAAAGATTAAAACAAAAATATTTATAAAATTTCATTTGATTAAAATAACTTACTTTATTATTGTTTTACTAACTAAAAATATTTCGTTACCAATTTATGACTTTTAATATTGTAAAATTATTCCGCAAACTTTAATATATCTCAAAATGACTTCAGCGAAACATCCCCCAAATCGCACTTAACCAAATTCTTCCAACTGATTGCCACTGCGTATCTTTTCTCTGCATAAAAATGTTCCACCTTACCCCTATGTAAAAATGGTAAATATCTCTCACAAAAGACGAGAATACTTTCCAACCCCTAGCATTCCCTCGCGACACATCTTGTAAAAATCTCCTGCATCTCACAAATTTGCAATATACATTTATCTCTACCTACCTCGACTATTTGTTTTCTGAATATATGCACTTGTGGAATGTAGATGTTGGTGCATCACAGAAGAAGTGTGAATACGTAAAGAGATAGAAACCATACGCACTCAAATTATACGAAAAATCGTGTGGGGTGCATATATACAAACGTTTAATATTTATTTTGAAACGTGCAGACCCATTTTTCATCCCACCCCTCTTTGACATTCATGATATTGTTTTGTAACATGCAAATGGTTAAGATAATATTGGGGCTTATTAAAGATTTATAGAATTTAAATAAACATACAATTTAATCCTTGTTTTATCTAAATTGTTTTATATTTTAGTTCTATTTTGTTACGTAAAATTACAATTTAATCAAATTAATTTTGCCTGTATTATTAATCTCTGGATGGAGGGGTTGATGAACACGACAAAAATTAAATATTTTAATTAAGCATTTTCTTTACTTCTTCCTACTGGGAATTTATTAAGCTTCCTTTAAAATTCACAATATTAATATATTTATTATTAAAAAAATAATTTACATTTTACAAAAAAAATACTTTATTAATATATTAACACTGAAAAAGGCCGAGTAAAAAAATTAATTACCAGAATTGTGTTAAGTATTAGAAAATTAAACTTATTAATAAAACAAATTGCTAATTTAGAAAACTATGAAACTCTTTGCAATAGATAAATGTTGATAATATTAAACAATAGCATTGCAAAAATCTCATGGACTAACTGTGACCCATTTACAGCTTCATAAGAGTAGTAGTAGTAAACATAAGTAGAATCGTAAACATATCAACTATACTTTGTTGATATGTTTAAACCTTCTCTTGCTTGTTCCCGGCAAGAATCCTCAGTGATGATGTGCTGGAGATTGAAAGAATAGCTAGCTTTTCTTCTTTAATTAATTTAATTTTGTCTGCTACTGACAAGAATCCTCGCTAATGCAGTTTTAAGTTTTCTTGTTTTTGTTTTGTTTCCTCTTTAGCGTATATAAAGCTTTGCAAATATTCCCCATTTTGTGAAAAGTGTCCGATTGTAATGCTTTTGTTTTAAGTTATCTTCTCAGACCTTTAAAAGTATTTCAGCAAGTAGATTGAATTAGATTTAAGCCAAATTTAGCAAATGGATTTTGACCAATTTTACACAATTGGTACTTATAATACTGAGCTGTGTTGTTACCAGTTTGCATAAAAATCCAATTTACCGTTTTTGAGTTATGATTTTTTGAGTTAACTTTTTCGAACTTTAGAGGTATTTAGACAAGTTGATTGAATTAGATTTAAGTCAAATTTAGCGTATAGATTTTGATCAATTTTACACAATTGGTACTCATGATACTAAACTGTATTGGAATTAATTTGCATCGAAACCCAATGTACCGTTTTTGAGAAATGATTTTTTAAGTTATCTTCTCCAACCTTTAAAAGTACTTAGGCAAATTGATTGAATTATGTTTAAAGCCAAATTTAGCGTTTGGATTTTAATCAATTTCACACAATTGATACTCATAATACTGAGCTGTATTGGTACTAATTTGCATCAAAACCCAATGTACCGTTATTGAGTTATGATTTTTTAAGTTATCTTCTCCAACCTTTAAAGGTATTTAGGCAAGTTGATTGAATTAGATTTAAGCCAAATTTAGCGTATGGATTTTGATCAATTTTACACAATTAGCACTCATGATACTGAACTGTATTGGTACCAATTTGAATCAATATTCAATGTACCATTTTTGAGTTATAATTTTTTAAGTTACCTTCTCCAACCTTTAAAGGTATTTAGGCAAGTTGATTGAATTAGATTTAAGCCAAATTTAGCGTATGGATTTTGATCAATTTTACACAATTAGCACTCATGATACTGAACTGTATTGGTACCAATTTGAATCAATATTCAATGTACCATTTTTGAGTTATAACTTTTTAAGTTACCTTCTCCAACCTTTAAAGGTATTTAGGCAAGTTGATTGAATTAGATTTAAGTCAAATTTAGCGTATGGATTTTAATCAATTTTACACAATTGGTACTCATAATCCTAAACTGTATTGGTACCAATTTGCATCAAAACCCAATGTACCAGTATTGAGTTATAATTTTTTAAGTTATCTTCTCAGACCTTTAGAATTATTTGGGCAAGTTGATTGAATTAGATTTAAGCCAAATTTAGCAAATAGATTTTGACCAATTTTACACGATTGGTACTCATGATACTAAGCTGTATTGTAAACAATTTGCATCAAAATCTAATGTACCGTTTTTAAGTTATGATTTTTTAAGTATTTTCTCCGACCTTTAAAGGTATTTAGGCAAGTTGATTGAATTAGATTCAAGCCAAATTTAGCGAATGAATTTTGATAAATTTTACATAATTGGTACTTATGATACTGAGCTGTGTTGTTACCAGTTTGCATCAAAATCCAAAGTACCGTTTTTGAGTTATGATTATTTAAGTATCTTCGCCGACCTTTAAAGGTATTTAGACAAGTTGATTGAATTAGATTTAAGCCAAATTAAGCGTATGGATTTTGATCAATTTTACACAATTGGTACTTATGATACTGAGCTGTATTGGTTTAATGTAGTTTGCGCTCGTAGACTAATTAAACAAAAAGTGGTGTTAATAAATAACAATACTTTTGTAGTGGTTATCCGTAGGTATGGCTCCTGATAAAAAAACGTATTTTAGATGTCTGATCAAGATTTAACTCTTGGAGTAGAGCTTCTGAAAGAGTAAAGATGCTAGGCTAATTGTTGGTCTTAGAATCAGAATTAGTACTAAAAGCTGCTATTGGTGTGTTGAAGTATATTATTGAATGTTTATAGTCTAAGCTAGAACTGCAGAAATCGGATCAGTTTTTTGCTGTCAATTTGTAGGTACTGAAAAAAAAGTCAAAGTGTCGGAGAAAGTATAAATTAAAGTTGATATTTCTTGCTGTCAATATTACTGCCGCAACGGTTGCCAAAGCCGGATTTCTGCTAAAATCGGTACAGAACGCAAGAAGTTCAAAACAAAATTTTGCTATAAAATTCTAGATGTAGATTAAACATGGTTTTTATAAACCAACCCCCTCTTCTGTACCTATTTACAAATTGACAGAAAAAACAAACCCCGTCGTCTCTGCAACCCTATTTTAATCTATCAGTCTACAAGCCGACGGAAACAAAATTTCAGTTGTATGTTGGTGTATGTCGCTTTGCTTTAAATGTATGGATGTTTGCGTTGTAGACTTGTGTACTTTCTAGAGATAAAACTTAGGTAAGTAAAGCCAATTTGATTGATGTGTGTTTACATAGATAACCAATAGTGCAGATTTAACCACATTATAAATTATAAGTTAACAAACAAGTAAACTGTTGATAAATCTTAAAAAAAACCATTAAGCACTGCTTTGTCTAGACAAAGATGTAATACTACTAAAATCCGTGCGGCTGCTCTGCAAAACGGTAGTAAGATATAATCAAGGCTATACTTTATCCAGAAGCTAAGTCTTGGCAATGATTTTCAAAGACTATTTCCCGGTTTCATCTTATCCGTTCTTGTACTTTCAATAGCAAATTTATAAATCAATTTAGTTTTAGTAGTAAAAGCTTTTCTAAATGTTTGTCATCTTTACAAAAATTGTCAAAATGGCTTTTTAAAGTCTTACTAAACTGTTTCCTAAAAGTTTGGTAAAAAAAACTAATCATTCAAAGATCTTTTCAGTATAAGAGTCACAGAAAAAATTAAAACTCTATAAAGTAGCCCGGTGATCACGGTAGTCACGGCAATTATTGCATAAACTAATGAGTGACAATATACAAACCCTTCAATCACAAGTTTTACCATATTTCTGGTGATCAAAAACTCTAATTTGTACTGAACCCAATAAATATTGCTCGGGTTCCAAATATTAGATACAATTCCAAACTAACACAGCGATATAGCCAAAGTTTGTACAAATTTTGGATTCAAAAATCTTAGTATATACCAGCAGGAAAGTGTGTAACACGTCTTCAACTTCCAGTAGTTTTTGAAAACAATAAATATCAGCCGGAAAGTGTGTTACACGTCTTTAGCTTTTAGTGGTTTTCTAAAAGAATTGGATAGTTTCCAGTTTTAAAATGATGAAGAAATTCTGCGGTTCAATTAGAGACAACTTCTGGCCATGTCGTAATCCAATTTATTAATAAACCTTTCTGATCTAAATTTGCTGTAAAGTGGCTTCCATCATTATGATCTGGATTTTGACTGTCAGCGCTTGCAAGTCAAAACCAAAACTGTTTCTCGACCCGTCAATTTTAATTTGGATCTGTGGTGCTATTGCTGCACAAGTGACTTTGCTGTAAACAAATAGACAATATAATACTTCTCTCCAAAGTATTCTCAGATGGTTTTTCCTTCATCTTCTGCCGTTCTTCTTCAATCTCTTCTCAAATTGTTAAATTTAAGGTCGTAAAAACACCGTTCTCTCATTTGCTCCATGTTAAATACCATTTATCACATATCCTTTCAAAGGCATTAAAGAAACGGCTGTCACAGCTAAGAGTCTAGTAGGAAAGTTTTCTCTGCACTTTGTACTTTGTGTTAAGGCGTACAATCTGTGCCATGTTATTGTTTGTCCTTAGAAAAGATTACTTTTTTAATAACAATTAAATTATAGTCTAAAAGACAACGCAGAAGTGTTAAAATAAAAAAAAAAGCCAATCAAAAATAGGTGGCACTAATGTTGATAACTTCACCAATTGAGAGTGAATCCTAAATTTCATAAAAAATAGAAATATCTGAATACCAAAACAGAAAAATTATAATTTTGCAAAAAGAGGATATAAAAGCTAGTTTTGAATTGTAGTGTTGCAAAGTTTAGTTCTGGGTCCTACATAATGGAACATACACTAAACTTGGAGTTAACTGAAAGAGATACGATGCGACACATGCGTACAAAAACAATCTTGCAGTATACGCAAAAAAGAAAAGACTTGTCGTTGATAGAGTTTACAGAAATGAGTCTGTTATTTTTAATTATACTAAAAAGGCCCAGAAATTAAAAAAATGTCAACAAGACAGTAATAAAAATATCCAAGCAAGTTAACTACTTGAGAATAATGCTGAACAACCGAAGCACATTTGAACATCACATCAAGAAAAGCACAAACAAACTCATAAAGATTACAGAATTGCAGGAATTCCGTCTTAACCGAACCTATGCCGCTGCAACCGGTCTCCACACACCCCCTAAGCGTTATATTTGGAAGTAACAACGACTGAAAATGCAATTTGCATAGTTGAAAACAAAAGCTGCTTCACAGCTAAAGTCACTTTACCAAACGTGACAGAAGCAGATACCTCGGATGTAAACATATAAGATTATTAAGGTACACACAACCAAAACAAAAGAAGCAAAATTCCAAGTAACAAAGTTAAAAAAATTAAAATATATGTATAAAAAAAAGAAAAACCAAACATATATTCTATAATTGCACACCCCGCCAGAGTTTCAAGACGACCACTGAGACCTGCTATATGCACTTTGTCGTTGCTCCAAAACAAAATCAACTAAGTCATTAGTAGTCCGTCGACACTTTTAATTTGTTAAAATGCTTCTTCCGATCACCAAAAAACCTTTACTAAAAGCAGCCAAACCAATCCCGCTTTTGCAACCCCCTGTGACCGCAAACCGGTAAGAAATGGCGCCCAACGTGGGGCATTTAATGATATAGTACTTTCACGTTCCCACAAACTTGAACCTAAGAAAAAACCCAAGAAAAAACTCGGCAACGTAGAAGAAGATGAGAAACAGTCACTCAAAGAATATCTTGACAACTTGGAATGCTACGATATCATGGTACCACCAAGCAAGCCAATCGGCGTACTTGCCGCCATACCAACCTGTAAATTGCTTGAGTAACGCCACCAACCCAAACCACCAAAACCCACTTCAAACTTCTTAAATAAAAACTCAACAACGACCGCCAACCAACCCCATGATGACCTACGCTACACCGATGTCTGCACCTGAAGCATACTACCCGAACTATACATTAAACAAACCATGGCATTGCACATCGGACGCTTGAAACACACACCCCAAACGTCATTGCATCGGAACGCCACCCACACGCACACAAATTATAAACAACTCTTGACAGCTACTGCTAGTCTCCTTCCCGAAAGAAATTTGGCAAGCAACATCTTCTCCGTAACCGTGGAGCACACACACCCCCTCAGACAACTGACGCAGTCCTATTAGACAAGGAACATGTTCCCAAGACCAACCAAAAAGGATGACATCTTTGTCGACAAAGAACAGACAATGCTGCCCACGTATCCAGCAGCAAAATAGACGGTTAGCCCATATAATCTCCCCGAGAAACTTGACAATTGACCACCAAAGTATGTTGAAGACACCACACCCCACGGCCCATCCGCCACCTCAGACAGATGTCCACACAGCACTTTATTCAACAACTTCCCAACGGGGAAAAACCACCTCCAGTCTGGCTATTTGAATGCCGCTCACAGATTGACCAAATAACTTTAAGCACCAACAAATTTGATCCACAAACCCTAATGACACACCCAATCCATTAGGTGTACCCATCGCCTGCGATGGAAAAGGAGAACGTGCACTAGATACTTCGAGTACTCAAGAACCGCACCTCCTAGGGTTAAACCCAAGCGGCAGACCCGATGCCTATAAAACCAGTGCATTGTGATTTGAGACAAGACGTATGCACCGCACACTGCCGCCCTAGTGTGACCTGAATCATGCTACGTTTAGAGAATAAACACATAAAAATCTAGAAGAGCTTCTGCAAAGATTAAAAGACAACTTTTGCTATCACCGGGTCCCGACCTCAACGTATCACAAAACGTGCCAACAAAAGCTGAGAGACACAGCCAAAAAATTTGAAAAACTACTTAAGCAACAACCTCAACCTCAATACAAAAGATGCAAGACTCAGCTAGTCTAACAATAAACCGATCCCACTGCCATAGCTTATATGGCCGCAAACCTGATAGCCAATGCACATCAAGCCAAAAAAACAATCGAAGCATTTCTTCGCCGACAAGCAACTTTATATCATCAAATATATCCGGACGACGATGACCAACACGTTAGCCACCCTCGTCGAACCTCACATTAAACAAACGATAGATATGAAACAATTCTGCTTATTCAAAGACCTAGTAGAAATAACCACTCGAGTGGAGATTGCAATTCAACGCAAAAAAATGGCACAAACCAAAACAGCAACTGCTCCTAACAATCCAAGCGCCGGGTTAGTCCAAAAACAAACCTCGCCGACCAACCCAAAAACAAGAGCCACGTAATGCCTACCAACATCCACAGCTAAGCACATCGCCGTGGCCGGAAACGCTAACCGTCTACCCCGAATATCCGTCAAAATTAACGGCCTCAACTACAAGGCGTTAATTGACCCTGCTACACCTCCCCGAAAAAACCAAAAGTAGCAGTATCAGACAGGCCGACCTAAACACCACCGGCCAAGCTCGAACAAAGCTCATTATCGGTGATAACCAACAAGAAATAGAGTAACTCATTGCTCACAACTTGAGCAAGAAGATAATCCTCGGGAACCCTTGGCTGAACAACTATAATGTCTAAAGTGTCTGAACTTTGGCATTCACCCCCAATCAACCTCGTACTAGAAGCAGAATGACAGCAACTCTGGCTCAAGCCAACAGCAATTCAAAGATCTTATCCAAATCCTTCCGTCAGTCTTCAATAAGGACCTTATGCTTGCCATCACGCATACAATCAAGCTTGCCAATAATATTTTGATCAGGGCTACGCGTTTATCATATAATGCCCATAAAAAGGCTCTTAATAACAAATCAAAGAATTACTAGCATAGGGCATAAAATAACGTAGCTTCAGCAAATACTGCCCGCTCATTGTAATAATAAAAAAACAAGAGTCACCCCACTTCTGTATTGACTACCGGAAACTAATCAAAGCAACCAAAGATGAGCTGACCCAAGATTTTGGGAAAGCAAAGATCTTCACAAAGATAGACCTTACCATGGGTTATTGGCAAATACCAGTGGCGGTTTCAAGGGGGGGTAATTGGGTAATTACCCCCCCCCCCCCTCCCCAAGACTTTTTTGCTTATCAACTTTTATTGTTAAAAATTACCAATATTTCATATTCCAAACAAATAACATAATCGGTAAATTTTCCCAACGCTTTAAAAGTTTAGAAAAGGTCCCTTTCTATGTTGTTTGTTAGTTGTAGTTACAAAATAAAATATATATTTATCTTTTTTTTTTAATTACCCCTTGGCTGGAAACGCCCTTGGCAAATACCCATGCAAGAATCGCACTAACATCTAACCACCTACCAATTTAAAGTGATGCTATATTCTGGCGTACCTAGACAACATCATGGTGTATTCTAACAACAAGAATGAAGACAAGATCTCCTACGTTTAGTCTAAAAAACTGCAGAAACTTGAGTTGCGCTGCAACCTAGCCATATGCAAGTTTGAGAAACAAAAAGTTAAGTATCTGGGGCCACTACATCACGGCAGATAGTAATAAACTGCTACAAAACCACCTAACGTTAATCCAAGACTGCCCCAACACAAAAAAACAACTACAAAGCTTCCTTAGTTTATGCAAGAAGTATGTACCCGGATTTGCAAAGATAACGGGACAGTTGATGGCTATGCAGGCCCAAAGCAAACCTTACGGCCGATACCTACGCTGCATTTGACCAGCTCAAGCAAGCCATCAATAAGCCAACTTACGGTTTGTCCTAAAAACCAATGCTACTTTACCAACTACTAACTAATAATAAATTAGAATTTATTCCTCATCAATAACTGCCGCTCGTATCTCAAAGAACGAGCAATAAAGCGCTTGTGTAGTTAAACATATCCACCGATGGAAAAGCCAAAATCACAAGGTGGTCCTAGCTGCTCAAGAAATTTAATTGTATAGTTGAACACACCTCTAAAGCAATAAACCTACGATGAATGCATTCAGTAATCTTATATGACACCTTATGACATTAGAAGTACCATAACTGATGCAAAACTTCATAAATACCTCATAGTACATTGAATCTTGAAAAAAGACTTTTTCTTGTTGTCGTTCTCTTATTGAAGGTTAGATATCATCATAATATTAAGTTAAGCTGTTCTGAATAGTACCCTCCTGCTGCAAACATTTAATCAAGAGACTCTACGCCTACTAATACTTCTTTTTCCTTTAATTTTCATAGTAAAATATACCTCAGAAAAATATATATATATATATACTAAATACATATCGTAAATACTCCAGTTTTATTTTTCTAATGTATAGTACAACTTCACATTCCTTTAAAATTCTTCCAATCTTTTTTTATCTATAGAAGCACATCTTTTAACTTCTTTAAGTCGGGATGTTTTAGGATCCTGCTGTGAGTTCCCCAAGTTGTTGTATGGAACAAAAAAAACAACAACTTGGCGAACGGCAGGAAAGTGTCCTTGTTTGTAGTTCTATCTTAATAGCTCTGTTAAGTGCATAAACTCCGATCTTGTCACTCACATTTTTTTAAATCTCATTTACCTGATGCCGTTCTATTTACTGTTTTGAATCACATCTTCATATACTGTTACAAATCTGCCTTTCTTATAACGAGTTTTCGAGTGACTAATTAAACAACAATTCACAATCATTTATACGAAAATTATTTAATAATTGACACAAATTACTCTAATCCTTAATCTTTCTGAATTAGCTTAGTTAATACGGAGTTATTAATATTTTATTACTCAAATTTTATATACTATTGAATGCGTGATATATATGACAAAAAAATGAAAGCCGACAATAATTAAACAAGTAAAATTTTGTGGGGTCGTTAAAAAAGTTACACCCTTAGTGCAGATATGTGTATAAAGCATGGCAATTGAACATTAATGCATCCCATTTTATTGTGCTCTAAATTCCTGAAAGTGCCGAATTATAATTGCAAATATTTTATTGTATGAAATAAAATTTGGCCGAGGAAAATGAGGCCACCCCCTGGTGACATTAACTATGAATCGAGTTATTAACGAGGATATTTTTGCATGAAATTTACAATTGAATGAGTGGAAAGGTACTAAAAAAAATATTAACAAAACCAAAGTTTTTTTATTATTGTTTGCTGAGTCTGATTATGTTAAATAATAATAAAAGCAGAAGTTTCTACCAATTAATTATAAAAAAATGTATCATAATAAAATTGTACTGTTTGATAAAATAACATTAATTTGTTAGGTGTTTGGGTATAAAATTGGCTATTAATTCCCCTTTGATTCTATCTACATTTTATCTGATACTTTTATCAAAAACACAAACTTTAAATTTGCTATTTGCATGCAATAATTGCACGAGTTCAACAATGTGGATCATTATTAAAAGTTGTTATACAGAAAAAGGGGAAACGTTTAATACGAACAACTACCTATTTCATAAAATATCGTATTTATCTTGTTATTGAACATCGGAACAAATATTTATTTGTACTATTTTGTGATAAGAGTTTATTTATTTTTTTTATCTTAATCTACCCTATGTTTTCACATGGATAACTGCTTCAACAACAAAGTCTCTTTACAAGTAGACTAGTTCATGTTTCCTATTGCGTTGTGTGAAACTATCGAATTTCAGGGGCAATGGATGACATAATTGAGGTGGAATGTAGTGTTTTTTGGGTTAACCGCTGCCTTTTCATCTTATGAAATTTGCCGAAAACGAAAATGTCATAAACTCAAAGAAATGTTAATGTTTGATTCAATTGCAAACAAATTGAATTGTTTATTATTAATGAACTGTTAGTTAAGAATTTGCTATAAACCCATATTAATTCAATTGCAAACAAATTAAAAAGTTTATTATTAACTGTTAGTTAAGAATAATTCAAACAAATTGTATCTATTGCAGCCAAACAATGTGTAATCTTATTCATAATTTATTCAAAATGCAACTAGCTAATTTACATCCTGATAATCATAACAATGCAAGTTTAGTTTGCAATTGTTGTTATTGAATTATCTAGATTTCCATTCTCACTACATATTTGCGAGTGAGAGCAGAGAGAAGTTTATTTTATGAGAATTGACTATAAACAATTTACAACGCATCAAATACTAGATAATTACTTGCAAAATAATAATAAAAATTCTCCTTTTGTCTATTTCATACGGATTTGTTAAACAGCTTTAAAATTTCCAAAAAAAACTGAAAATATAATCGTAAATCGTTGATTTTCCAACAATTATGTCAAGTTCCTGGCACAAATTTTACAATTCTCACAAATAATTACAAAATAAGTTTATAATTTTTTTTCCAACAATTTTATGTAAAACGTTAAAACCAAACGTTTTCCCAAAACCTTCTAATTTATCAGGACCTCTCCTAAATTTTATAAAACTAAACTTTAGTTTAATTGTCAAAAGAAAACATCTTTAACTTGGAGCAGAAAAAACCATATCTTCCTGTTTTACCAGTAAACAACATATTACTCTCCAAACAAATTGATAAAAAACGTATTTTAAAGTTTTTAGTTTAGTCAAATTTACGATAGTTGAACAAACAATCAAAATTGGTAGCACCACAGAAACAAATGAGTTCATTTGTTTCAACAAAAAGATTTTTTCTAAATATTCAAAAATGTTATTGTACTTTAGAAATCAAAAGCAAAACGTAGTAGACCACCACCCACAAGAGTATAATCATAACAAGCAAAAGCCGATATGAAAAAACAACCCAATACCAAAGCCCAAAGTCTTCTCCGCCAAAAAAATTTGTCCTTAGAAGATACCAACATGCTTTCAAGGATATACACGGCCAAACTCTTATCACCTAAGGGTAACCAGCCGGTAACACAACTCCAACTAGCTGTCAAATATAAAAGTTTAAGTATATACATAAAATAGATAATAATCAGTCCACACATATTAATCGGTATTTCTATCTGGTTCCACATGAGAACTCTACCTGCACCAACTGCAGCTTCCAAACAAACATCAAACCAAATGCCGCCAATCAACAACATAGTAACATCTTCTGGAGATTCCAAGGCTACTGCAAACCCCATAACCCTGCGCTTGCACTCTCCGCTAGGGCCAATAACAAGAATCAATATTATAGCATAATACCATCAAAATAAACCCGAAGTTTTAGTCCGGCGACAACCTTTGACCCTGAGAAATAAAAACCATTCCTCAGGGGCACATACGGCCTCCTCCTTACCACTTCCGAAAGCTTAACCGGTGTCAATTAGCGCCCAA
Organism: Tachinus rufipes; assembly: GCA_963932245.1. Classification (NCBI taxonomy): domain Eukaryota; kingdom Metazoa; phylum Arthropoda; class Insecta; order Coleoptera; family Staphylinidae; genus Tachinus; species Tachinus rufipes. The sequence continues at coordinate 124,850,545 of OZ010741.1, read as the reverse complement.
CGTAGAAGAAAATTGACATAATGCTTTCACGAGCCCGAGAAAAGAATCAAGAAAAAGCAAACGCAACAACAAAGACGCCTTAAAGATAAACAACAATTTTTAGAAAAAGATTCTCAAACTTCAAACGATAAGTTACTGCAACGCTCTCAAAATAACTAAGTTAAGACCACTGTCGACCCTCCTTTGATTACTCCAATAATCACCGACGTAACCGATTACATACATGAAATCATGCGCTGACACCAGTTTTGAGCCAACTCAACTTACTTAAGTAATCAATAAACTTGAAAAAAGATTATAAGCTACCGCAAAGCCTATACGGCAACAATTTTGATGATCGCCCAGACATCTTCTGCAGACAAAAAATATACTGGTAAGCAAATGGTTACTTCCATCTTGTTGCAGAAACGTATATCGTCATGTACAAGGAAGCTTGACAAAGTCTTTTGTTACATAGAACTAACAAGTACCGCAAGACAGACAAAACATCAACGCCACCAACTAAGACCTAACTAGATAGCTCCCTGCATATCCGTCTAGTATTAGCGCATTACCATCTCCTTTCAGGTAGGCAAATTCAAGACAGATATAGAAATCCTTTGAGACTACAGAGATAACAAACAAGAAACATTGTACATAATAGTAATAATCGCCAAACCCGGTTAAAATTGCACATCACAAGCAGCAAAACATACCTGAATATAGCTAAATGACGCAATAGAACCTACTTCACAAATTTAAATGGTTGATTTCCTTTCCGGTCTCGTATGGAACTTCAAAAGCTACTTCTGGTCCAGTAAAAAAATCATTTACTAAAACAGAACTTGCTGTCCTATACTGTATCAAAAAGAAAATAATCCGTAGCAGACTTGAGACGGAACACTGCTGTGAATATGGGGAAAAGCTTTAAGGGATTGATAAATTCAAGAATATTCCTCAGAAGACCATCGTATAATAACACAAATTAGTCATATTAGACTGCAAAGACTTACAGGACTGATAACCGGACACTGTGGTCTTAACAAATACTTGAATAGCATAAGAATAGAATAAACTCCCTATGGCGCAGGTGTAAGGAAGAAGATGAAACTCCAATACAGTTGCTTTTACAGCTTTGAAAAACACAACCTAACCAAAATAGAGCTAAACGGCAAAAGATATTGAACTTTATCGACAAAGTTGCTAAAAGAGTAAAACACCAGCGGAACCCAACAGGTCCAACAAACCCGCAGTGCACAGAACGCCAAGCAAACCACCTCAAAGTAAGAAAGGAGAAAGGTAAAGTTTGTAATCAGTAACAACCTAACACTACTGAATAGTACAAGCTACCTAGAGTAATTTAAAGATTTTTTCTTTCCTACGCAAAAAAATGTTGATGAGCAAAGTTGAAAAAAGTATTCCACTCTCAATGTAAGGCACAATAAGTAAAAAGTCAAAAAGATTCAACATTAAACATATTAGTAAGTAAGTAATCACAACCTCCCAGGTGATCTACATCACAAGGAAGAATGTCACAAAAAAGTAACACACTTCAGTTCTAGCCTATCCACAGTCTCCAAAATTTGTGACTTTACCAGATATGAACCAAACCTGGATATAACCAACAACAGAAATCTTAAAAAAGAGAAATTAACACATCACATCCGACCTCTAGAGGAAAATCAAAGTTCTGCCAAAATACCCAGTAGTTGAGCTTAGGCAAACCTCCAATGCCACATGTGTAGCATACGACAACAAAAAAAAAACAACTTCGGCACACAAAAGACCCTAAAACCAACATTCCAGATCTGCAAGATAAATCATCATGCACCTGGTCAACAATAACACTAAGAGGAAGAAATTAGCCTACACCGTTAAACTCCTTATGTAGAGCTACCGTGTAGTAAACAAAAAAACTTGTGCGCAAAATGTACTTATCAAATAAGTGCAACCACATAGCAGAATACGGCAAAAACCACTGCTTTGAAACTGCCCGTGCCGTTAGTCAAACATTTCTAACCCGCAATACCATAGTAAAACCCCTGTGAAAACTTTTTATATACTATAAACTACTCCCTTCCCTAACAACAGAAGCTTAGCCTGCCACCTGGTAAACCTATCTGCATCTTCCAAACAAACACCAAACCTGGTGCCGTCAATCAACAACGTACTAATATTCTCTAAAAATTTTAAAAATACTGTAAACCCCATAACTCTGCGCTTGCATGTCCCGCCAAGACCAACAACAAGAATCAATATTATGGCAAAACATTATCAAAGCAAACACATGCATCCTCTGCCAAAAACTTTCAACCCTGAAGAACCTATCTTTAAGAAAAACACACGGCAGCCACCTTACCACCTCTAAGAGCACAGCCGGTGATACAAGAATCAATTTTAAGTAAAAGATTCAAAAGCTAAACTTTTTTAATCAAATCAAATTTTTAAAAAACTTGGAACCCAAACCACAGCTTTGGCAGAGCATTTACTGAAATTTCTGGCTTGCCGCAGTAGCGACTGAATTGCAACATTACACCCTAAAGCGGTTTTTTGGCCATTCGTTAACCAAAAAACGAATGTTTCCGATGTTTTTCATTTGTTTAAACTACTCGCCAGTAATCATAATCCGGAGTGCACCACCTACCCGACCAAGTGTTGGTAATCAAAAAATTGAATATAACCTCCTCCTCTTCACACTAAAAGAATTCTAACACTCGCAGAGAAAAAAAAACTTCTATTTCTTTGATAACAAACACTCGGGCGGATGGGTGGGCACTTTAGATTAAACTTCTTGTTGGTAATCATGGTCTGTAATGGTCAAAAAAATTGATATAACCTCCTGCTCTTCCGACTAAAAAACTTCTAGCACTCGCAGAAAAGAAATATTTCTATAAACATGTGTCAAGCATGTCAAAATCCAATTTCCAAAATGGCGTCCCAATATAAATAAATTTAACAAAATGGCCATTCATGATCTGATTTTACGCAGATTGAAATCTTGTAAAAAACTGGCAATAATTCGGAAAATATTGGAAGAAATTTGATCAAATTTACTGAAAACATGTATCAAGCATGTTAGAACGCATGTACAAAATGACGTCCAAATATAATCAAATTTAACAAAATGGCCGCCAATTAATTGATTTTACAGACTTTGAAATTTTGTGGAAAACTATGCATAATTCAAAAAATATTGGAAAAAAATTGATGAAATTTACTGAAAACATGTGTCAAGCATGTCAAAATGTAATTCCAAAATGGTGATCTAATATAATTAAATTTAACAAAATGGTGGCCAATTAATTGATTTTACAGAATTCAAAATTTTGTAGAAAACTAAGAATAATTCGTAAAATATTGGGAGGAAATTGATGAAATTTGCTCGAAACATATGTCAAGTAATTCTAAAATGGAAACCAAATATAATTAAATTTAACAAAATGGCCGCCAAATGATAGATCTGGCAGAATTTAAAGTCTTGTAGAAAACTAAGAATAATAACTCATTGTCGGTGTCCTACATCAGCAACTGCGTTTTTCAAAAATGAGATATGTTGCTGTCCGGTCAACCCAAAATATGATCAACATTTTTTTTTGTTGTTTTTCAAAAAGTAATTAGTGTATAAATATTGAAAACATGTGAGAAATTAAGAAATATGAAATTAAAATTTAGCAACTAGTTGGAGGCCTGAAGCAAAAGCAACTTAATCCTACTTGGGATAAACATATGCATTTTCTATCAAAATTTAAATTTAAATAAAATCGCTAAAAAGCTCTATTTCAAATCATAGGCCACGCAATCAAAATTTTGAGTTAATTTTATGTAAAAGAACTGACAAAATTTCTAACATTATTCAATACAAATTTAAGTTAACTGTACAGGTATGTTTGTAAAACCGCCTTAAGCCGTAGATGGAGCTTTTGTTCATAAATGCTACCTTAAACCTGATATATTTTGGGCCAAATTTTAAGCTTCAAAGCTACCAAAGTAAAAGCCTCGTAATCAAAATCTATGAAACTCTTAAAAAGACCATAAAATTAACCAATTATTGCAAAAAAGTATAACACTGGACTTGGAAAAAATACTGATAAAAATATATGTGTTAAAAAAAAAGTAACAAGCCTTACTCTTAATGAGATAAAACTAAACTTTATTTTAAACAAAATTTATTTAGTTTTGTTTTGAAAGAAATCTTCTTTTTCCTAACCAGCATGTAGAATATTTTGCATCATGTTACTTTTATAAAAATATCAACCAAACCAAACTCTGTAACCAATTTTAGGTAAGAGACCAAAAAATATCAATTTTCCTTTTGCAATTTTATTTTGAAACCTCTCAAAGCAATTGCAAATGTAAAACTTTCTTCAATCGCCAAAGAAAAACCGCTTATCTAACTTTCGCTTTGACAAAGCATGTATCAGGGTAGGTAAAAACTCGCAAGATCAATTGCGTTCATCTGTCTTAAGGCACCGCATGGCGCACTTAGCTGCTACAGTAAATTTTTAGTATTTCTCAAAAATTAAAGAAACATTGTTCTCTCTCTCTCTTTCTCTCTAGACCACTGTTGATCGTATGCCTTCTTTAAACTCAGTTTTTTTATAGTCTTCATTTGCTTTGATTAGTGGTCTTTCGCTTCGATTGTGTGATAAAAAAAATGCAGAAAAAAATATTTGAGATTCAGTCCAGCCTAAGACAAGCTCCGCTTCCGCAATACCAGCTAGTAGCAAGGATATGATGCTGCATAAAAAGAAATTAAAAAATGATGGTACATTCCTCCCGCAACCGCTTTCCAGTGCCAAGTTTCCAAGAAGAAAAAAAACGCAAACTCAAATTTCTCCAGAAAAGGAGAGAGAAAGACAGAGAGCGAGAGAGAAAGAGAGAGCATACAATTTTTCTTTATTGTGCATTTCACAGCTTTTACATCGCCCTAGAAGTCTTACGACTTGTTTGAAGAGGGTTGATAGAACCAACAGCTTATTACGTGACTTTCGAATCACGCCGGTAGATAAAAATAAGTTATTATTTTAATCACATTTGGAGATCAAACTCCGGACTGTTGGCGTGCTAGGCTAACGCTCTATAACTGAGCCATCGCACCAATAAGAATATAACGCCAATCCCAACACTGCACTAAAAGCAAATATTCTAGGGTTTCATCACAGTCTAGCAAAAGCAAAAGAAAAAAAAATCTAAGATGAGCTTCCACTTTTTCTTTTTATTAAAGCCAGCGTTCATTTAGCTACTCCCAAGCAGTTTAACTTCAGTTGTTGTCCAAGATCAAGTTCTTCAAGTTATAGAATTACACCTTAGATAAAATACCAATTTCTTCCGCTTGAGATTACCAAGAAGCACACATTTCCAAGTTTTTTCAAATACGTCCTTGGAAACATTAAAAGTAAAAAAACTTTGAAACATTCCAAAACAAATACTATGCTTATATCAATCCTTTCAAAACGGTTTTTACTAATTCTTTTCCCACTATAATTGCTGAAAACTTTAATCCTAAGCACTAGGCGTAAAACATCACTAAAAGCACCTTCAAATATTGAGCAATAGACTACATTGAACAAAAGAGATATTAAGAATTGAGTCCAGATAAACCCATTCACAACAGTTCAGTTGACCAAACGTTCTTAACGTAGCAATACTTTAAGACATAAAATCTAAATCAAAATTTTAAAAAATAATCAATTTAGCTCCGATCACAATCCAGTATTACTGGAACTCTACAGGAGGAAATCAAATAAGAAAGGGAGGAAGATAATTTGTTACTCAAATTAGAATATCTTTTCACAATACCTAAAAAAGAATATAGGTAGTCTACCTCTAGTAAGACTGATTGCAGACTTAAAAAAAAACTTCTCTAACTCAACCCACGAAACCACAACAAGGCTTCTAAAACCCATCTAATTCATGCAAATAAACCTTTAAAATTATCTCGCACACTGAAGGCATTGATAGGTAAAAAAATGCCGCCAAACGTCAATACTAAGAGCATTGCAACCAAAACTAAAGTATTTGCTTACAACCTCAAACTTTAATAATGCGCCTCTATGGTCGACAACACTAATATGTAAAGGACCAAAAAAGTTTAGCAAAAAATCAATGACTTCTTAGAAGACAAGGTCGACAATAAATCGTAAGATCATAAAAAAAAATAAAGCTAACAATTTTCTTCCTGATCAGCAACATGTGTTCCGACAAGGCTATTCCGTAGTCCATCAACTGAACCGCGTCAAAATAAAGTCAAGATTTTCTGGCTGATAAAAACACACGACGCCAAAAAAGCCTTTGACAAGTCTGGCATAAAAGTTTATTCTTAAAACTCCACAGATTCAAATTCTCAGCTTTTTATAAACATACATTTTGTGCTACCATAAAGCAATATATTAGCTTCATTATATAAGTAACATTTTCAATTTTTGAAATTGCTGCATGCTTGAAATAAATTAAAACCCAAGATAAATCAACTAATTTATACTATTTATACTAAGTTTATTGCTATTTTGTGCTACCAATAAAAAAGCAAGCATTCTTTATAAATATTTTTGCTACAATAAAGCAACATATTTGCTTCATTATACAAGCACCAGTTTTAATTTTTGAAACTGCTACAAGCTTGAAACAAGTTTAAAATACAATTTATTCAACTAATTTTTCATTTTTTGCTACCAATAAGCAAGCAATTTTAACCAATATTTTTGCTACAATAAAGCAACATATTTGCTTCATTATGCAAGCAATATTTTTAATTTTTAAAACTGCTACAAACTTAAAATAATTCAAAAACTCTGATAAATTCAACAAATTTCAAGTTTGTTGCTATTTATTTGCTACCAGTAAACAATCAATCTTTATGAATATTTTTGCTACAATAAAGCTACATATTTGGTTAATTGTAGAAGCAATATTTTTAATTTTTGAAATTGATACATACTTGAAATAAGTTAGAACACAATTAAATCAACTAATTTCAAATTTGTTGCTATTTTTGCTATCAATAAGCAAGCAATGTTGATGAATATTTTTGCTACAATTAAGAAGCATAGTTGCTTCATTATACAAGCAACATTATTATTTTTTTAAATTGCTACAAATTTAAAATGAATTAAAAACCAAGATAAATCAACAAATTTAAGTTTATTGCTATTTTTGCTACTAATACGCATTCAATCTTGATGAATATTTTTGCTACATATAAGCAACATATTTGCTTCTTTATGCAAGCAAAAATTTTTACTTTTAAAACTGTTACAAGCCTGAAATAATTTAAAAATACAATTAATTCAACTAAGTTTAAATTTTTTTCTATTTTATGCTACCAATAAACAAGCAATCTTTATGAATATTTTTGCTACAATAAAGCAACATATTTGTTTCATTATAAATTAAAAATATAATTAACCTAACTAGTTTGAAGTTAATTGATATTTTTTGCTACCAGTAAACAAAATTTTTTTTACAAATATTTTTGCTACATATTTGCTACAATTTCCAAGCAATATTTTCAAATTTTGAAATTGCTACAAACTTGAAATAAATTATAAATCAAAATAAACCAACTAATGTTATATTTATTGCTATATTTTGCTACCAATAAGCAATCAATCATGATTACAACTTTTGATGCAATAAAGCAACATATTTGCTGCAATTTATAAGCAACATTTTCAATTTATGGAATTTCTACATACTTGAAATAAATTATAAACCCACATAAAACAACTGATTTCGTTTTGTTGCTAATCTTTGCTACCAATAATTAATGAATTTTGATTAAATAGTTTTGCTACAATAAAGCAACATAATTGCTTCATTATGCAAGCAACATTTTTAATTTTTAATTTGCTACAATCTTGAAATAAACTAAAAACACAATTAATTCAAGTTTGTTGCAATTTTTTGCTACTAATAAGCAATTAATAATAAATAAATATTTTCATTATACTAGCGACATTTTTTAAAATTGCTACATGCTTGAAAAAAGTTAAAAATACAATCATTTAACAAATTTTAAGTTTATTACTGTTTTGTGCTACCAATAAGTTAAGATTTCACAAGTACTTTTGCTACAATAAAGTAATTTATTTGCTATAGTTTTAAAACAACATTTTCAATTCTTTAATTTCCACAAGCTTAAAATAAATTAAAAACCAAGTTAAATCAACTAATTTTAAGTTTATTGCTATTTTTTGCTACTAATAAGCATCCAATTTTAATGATTATTGTTGCTATAATAAAACAATTATTTTGCTATTATATAGAAGCAATATTTTTAATTTTAAAATTAATACAAGCTTAAAATAAATTAAAAACCAAGAAAAATCATCTAATTTTAAGTTTATTGCTATTTTGTGCTACCAATAAGCAAGCAAGTTTTATGAATAATTTTGCTACAATAAAGCAACATAATTGCTTCATCTTGCAAGCAATATTTTTAATTTTTGAAACTGTTATAAACTTAAAAAATTCAAAAGCTCTTATAAATCAATAAATTTCAAGTTTGTTGCTATTTATTTTTACCAATAAGCAATCAATCTTTATGAATATTTTTGCTACAATAAAACAACAAATTTTCTTTATTAAACAAACAACAATTTTAATTTTTGAAATTACTACAAGCTTAAAATAAATTAAAAATTCAAATAAATTAACTAATTTTAAGTTTGTTGCTATTTGTTGCTACCAATAAACAAGCAATCTTTATAAATATTTTTGCTACAATAATGCAACATAGTTGTTTCATTATACAAGCAACATTTTTAATTGCTGCAAGCTTCAATTAAGTTAAAAATACAATTAACTCAACTAATTTGAAGTTTATTGCTTTTTTTGCTACCAATAAGCAAGCAATTTTGGTGAATATTTTTGCTACAGTAAAATAACATTTTTGCTTCCTTATCCAAATAACAATTTAAACCTCAAAACTCCGGCAGTCAAGCTATTAAAGCTATCTGGTCAGATTTGCTGAGACAAACATAGAAGTATCCTTAATATTTAAACTACCTAAATTGGCATATCCAACCAACCTTCTCTCAAATGACTTTTCTCAAAACAGAAAGTACATGAGCCTTACGGTCTGAAACTTCCAGATATAACCCGAGAGAAGATTAATGTTGGATTCACGTTTTGAAAAGATTGCCTCCTTCAGAATACAAAAACCCAAAAATCAGTTTTTAAAAAATTCTTCTTCCAAACCACAAAAAAATCTAAGATTCAAGACACACTAATAAAGTTTTAAAACAGATACCAACTTTTATATATCGCCTAAACGACCATAAAAATTCACTTAAACCCACTTTTAGAACAAGTAAAACCGTTAGTTGACAATATTACTTAACCTCATACCATCAAATTTCTAAAAGACTCACTCACTTACTAAAGCAAAGCGTGCCGATGCTACTGTAGCAAAACATTATAAATACACTGTCTTTTATTGCCATGAGCTAAACAGACTTTACACCTTCAAGCTAAAATAATAATCATGCAACTCCAAATCACATCATTTTATAACTTTCATCGGAAGATCTACTAATAGTATTAAGTTCCAAATAATTAAGGCGGAGTGAGCTAGTCGGTAGTATGCTTGGCTGTGAGATCAAATCTTTGACTCAGCCATAAATTATTTGGGGATTTGCTCACCACGATAACTTTATGGCATTCATAGTTTCAAACCAATTCACAAATATTAATCATCTTGCCTCAATTCACTCCATGAACTCAAAAGATCTGATTGAACTAGTGTAGACAAGGTCAATGAAGTATAAAATTTTGTTTTGTACTACAAAAAATTGCAAATATCTAGTATAGTAAAAACTATTTATAAAAATGTACAAATTGCCCCAAGTTTATGTAACTAACATAAATCTTTTCCAACAATTTACTTCTTTTTATCTGATTCAATACTATATACCCCATTTTATTTAAAATTTACAAATACTTTACGCATAATTTAAAAAATTACAATGCCCACCCTGTCAAATTTACATTGTTACTACTAAAACTGACGTATTTAAAACGCTTTTGAAAAATAATGCTAAGCTATCAGATAAAATATAAAGCAGAAAATGTTGCTATTATAACGATTGGATTTAAAGCGCAAACACATTTCAAGCTGTTTTGTGATAGCACAGATCTGACACAAATCCACATTGAATTGCAAATGTATTTGAAAATATTAACATTTGTTTGTTTTGTTAAGTACATTGAACAACATTGATTAGAAAATGTGGGACATGTAAAACAGGTTACAATAAATTTGATAAATAAATATTGAAATAAACTAGAAAATTGTTTATTTGTTTGTAATCAGATTAATTTGATTACAAGTCAAGTACTATTTTAAATTTTATAACTATTACATAATTTTGTTTTAAAAGTTTTTTGTAAATAATATTTATTGTTTATACAATGCAGCTTGAATCAAAATTAGAGAATATACATTGAGAACCAATATTTTAATTCAAATTATTAAATTTTCATTCAATATTGATTTATATTACAAGTTATTATATTTTAGACAACATGATTTATTTATTACCACTTGAAACCAATAAACTATTTTCCACAAATATATTGTGAAGGAAATAAATTTCCTATTTGAAAATAATTGTCACATGTGTTTTTACTACTGTCATAAATATAAACAGTTAAAAATCGTCCCTAATAAAAAAAAAATCATTGTATTTTGCGGTTCCCCATAATAATCCGCACCATCAATAATACAAAGTTTCAAGGAACCCCCCATGGAGACCGACACAAAGAAATAGTCCCTACCTGAATACGCTGCACTTTTTTTCTACACCGATGCATTCAGGGGGTAAGATAAATATTTATGTCGGGCCCCATTTTCGCGGCAAATAAAATATATGATGCGACGGCCGGCGGGATTAGGGAGATCGTGCTGATGTTTCTGATCGAACGATACTGTCACGAGATGAACATAAAAAATAGTTCCTTAAATCTACCATTGGTGACAGGCTTTATATTTAATGGTTTCTAACATTCACGGCCGTTAATTGCTATGGAAATAGATTTTAAACGAAAATAAATACATATGAAGATATTGGTGTCGTCAAATTAACCGGTAGCTATCTAAAGAGGGGTTAATTTCATCTTATTTTATTTTTAGGTAGGTAATGAAGGGTTAATTATCTTTTTTTCAGTTGACCATGGTTAGTTGGGAGTGGATGAAGTAATTATAAATTAGATACTATAGTCACCCTACATCCGGTTTTCGTTACCCTACTAGCATAATCTCTTTATTATTACTTTATATAATAAGCTCCAACAGTTTTTAATAATACCACGTACCAAATCAGTATAGCAAACGGTGGAAAATAATATAGCTATTGTTAGGTGAAATTTATTGGCTTGTCGGTTGAAAAAATATTTAAATACTTTTCTTTATTTTTGGTAATTTAAATACAAAAATCAACGTCAGTATAAAATCTATTTAGATTAGTTTATTGCCTTTATCAAACTTGGTGTTAATGGGTGTATTAATTGTTTTATTAAACCGTTTAAAGACTGCATGGTCGAGAAGTTATAATTTTAAATGCAAACAATACAATAAACATTTTATATGCTTGAGTAGAAATCATACATATTCGTAAATATGTAAGTTTCATATACTCAATGTCTATGTATTGCTGTTACAGCAAATCTAAGTTAGTAGTGTAATTTAAGATTTATTTTGTAGAAACAAAATCGGCTGTGACTCATAAATAACTTTTTCATAGTTTAAACAAAAGTTAAGGCAGACGTTTCGATGAGCAACTTCTATCTTCTATCGCTAAATATACATTCTACCAAAAAACTATTTCAAGTCAATAAAGCTTACTAAAGTCCTAGGTAACTTACTTGCAGCAAAATTGACCACCCAATACAGCTAGTAACCTCCGACAACAAAAGCAAATTAATTTAGGAATTATCCTATAATTGCAACAACCCGCAGCGGCTTCTTTGTAGCAACACCGCCACAGCAAAACAAGAGATTTGCTATAGATGCAAAACATTAGGGACTAGCTTCAAAATCGCAAAAGCGTACATTTTTTTAGCCGTATTCAATCACCGAAGAAATGTTTAACGTTAAAAGAGTTAGTCATAAAACCCATGCTGACAAGGCGGGTTAGGAACTCAACTCACAATCTTTGGTGCAGCAGTCAGATAAATAGACTGCGCTTCTCGTTTTTGTATTAATTGTGTAAAATAGTAATAAGTAACAATTTTTATTGATAAAAATGTAAATGTTTTTGAACAATTTACATTTGAAGTTTGGAGCTTTACTTTGTAATCAATTCTTTGTTTATGTTTTTTGACTTTTGAATTTATGGCGCACTAAATGTTAAGTATTTCATAAAATAGATTTTTGTATTGTTTCTAAAGTTACTTAATGGTAACTTTTAATAAATCAGATACATTTCTATTGCTGTAACTTCCTATAACACATCATCGCATCGCAAGTTCTTCCAAAATTATCGACATCATAAGTGCCAATGTCACAGAACAACTTATCAGTCATTGCGCGTAGGAGTTAGAAACCAATCCCAGTACTCCAACACATTTTTAAAGGGAATTCCCCGTTTATGCATACAAAAGCTAGTTGACTAGAAAACTAAAGCCGGATAATCATGAATAGCAAAGAATGTTTGCCAAACAGATCTTGAAACAACAGCTTGACAATGTATTTGATAAAAGACCCATCTTTAGTTATAAAGTATTTCTACTTCAATTGCTACGTCAACAAGAAAAAATCGTAGATTTAGAAACCAGAAACCAGATTTGACCTTTTTGAAAAAATCAATAAATTTTTTGATGTTTTTGATAGATAATGTAGTGGTTAGGATAGGTTAGGTTAGGTTAAGTTAGGTTAAGGAGAGACAAGGCGGCCATGAACCTGCTAACCAAAATAGCAGACAATAAAAGAACTGATATAGCAATAATAGCGGAACCATACAAAACTCTGGTCATATACGGAAAATGAGATAAAAACCAAGATGCGGCTATAAACATATATAACACAAACATTGTGTTTGAAAAGTACAATCAGAATCAAGAAAATTTTGTGTGGATCGAGTTAAAAGAACTAGTAATTTACGCATGTCATGTTATTGGTCACCAAACAAACCTATGACAGATTTTGATCACTTCCTAAGCAGGCTAGAAAATAGTGTTAAGAAGCAAAAATATAACACCATAATAATAGCGAAAGATTTTAACTCAAAAGCCACAATTTGGGAAGCCAAAGCAACAGATCAAAGACTGCTAGATTCAATGGCGGGCTTGCACCTAACGGTAACAAACATAGGAAAAAAAAACAACTTTTGTCAGGAAAAACAAGAAGTCTCACCTAGATATTACATTATGTTGAGAAAATGCAGCAGGAAAGATAACAAAATGGGAAGTTAGCAATAAAATCAACCTTAGTTTGCATCTAAATATCTATTTGTAATTTGAACAATCCAGAGACAAAAAAAAAACGGAAGAAAAAAGAAGCAGGAAAATAAAAAACGGAACTGTTGCCCAAATTCAAGAGCAAAGTTAGGGAAGGCCTAAAAGAAGACCTGAACGCTAAAGACACAAAAAAACTTTTAAAAAACTTACAAAAGTTAAAGCTGAATGTAACCTTGCAAAGAGGAAACTGACCAAAGAAAATAGAAAAAACCAAAACATGCAGGAAAAAGAAAAAACAGCTAAAAACTTCAGGAAAAAGCAAAATTCTTTAAAGAAAGAAATAATAATAAGCAAAAACATTTGTGGACAAGATGGAAGAAGACTTCTGGGCGTCAGGCTACAAGATAGTAACACAGAAACTAGCTAGCAAGAGCGGACACAAACTAGACAACAAGATCAAAAAGACATTGCTAAGTTGCTATTCCCGAAGAGGCCGTATACAAGATAGCCAAAACCAATCAAAAAAGAAGAGACGGCACATAAATAAACTATTAAAAACAGCAAACAAAATAAAAGTATTAATCTTGAAAAACGAAATAATCGTTGGGCTTGTGCATACGTGTTTAATCACTTGTGTCATGTATTAATGGACATTTGTTCTAATGTAAAAATAAAAGTAAACAAGGCGTCAAGACCGGATCAAATCCCGCCATTAATTATTAAAAAAGTAGTAAAGGCAAATCCCAAAGAAATACTGAGGATGTTCATCAAAGAATTCGCCAAATGCAAGTTTCCAAGTGTAGAAACAAGCTAGATTGGTCCTCATAGAGAAACCAAAAAAGAACAACAAAAAGGAAACAAAATACAAGCCTCTATGCATGCAAAACACTTTTGGAAAACTGTACGAACACCTCATAGCAAAAAAACTGTGCAACAAAGTGGAACACAAACTTGCTACCAACCAACTTGGCTTCCAAAAGGGCATGTCTACTATAGACGCAATGAAGAAAATATTAGATTCTGTAGACAAAAATAGAAAAATGTGTGTTTTTTCTACTGTGGATATCAAAAACGCCTTCGGAGCGGTGCCGTAAAAAGGATTGGTCCAGGCGCTCAGAGAGATAGGAATAAGCAAAAGTCTAATCGTGGTGCTGACCAGATATCTGGAAAGCAGAAAACTAAAAATACAAAAAACCAAAAAAATGACACATGTAGGGTACCACAGGGAATGCCAAGGTAAACTTGCCAAAAAGCACTAAAGTAATATGCTTCGCAAACAATACCAAAATTGTAACAACAAGAAAGAACAAGAATGAGGTAATTGCAGACACTAACAAACCACTGGCCAAAATAAAATCTACAGTTGAAGAGCTAGACTTGGAGCCAAAAAAAACGGAGTGCTTAATTTTGTACGGTAGTAGAAAGCTCGGCAAGATAAAAGTTCAGATAGGAAAAACTAAGATCAAGTTCAAAAAGAAAATAAAATATTTAAAAATCTGGTTTGACAACAACACGCAAATAACGTAACATATAAGACAAACGACTCTGAAACAAAACTTATGCCTAACATCAAAGGACCAAGTGAACCCAAAAAGAAACTTTCAGCAAATGTAGCATACTCAATCATCCTATATAGTGCCCAAATCTAGAACAAAGCCATGAAATACCAAAAGTATAAAGCAATGCTAACCAAACAACAAAGAAGACTAGCCATCAAAGTAACCTGCTGCTACAGAACATCGTCAACCAAAGCTATACTTGTGATAGTGTCAATAATGCCCATAGAACTGCAAGTAAAGCTAAAAAGCAAAGAATACTAGCAAAAAAAAAATGAAAAAGTCACAAACTTCTTAGGAAAGAAACTTGAGCAAAACAACTGGACAAAAACGCTAAAAAAAATTGTTAAAAAATAGACAAATAGGAAGCACCTGAGTCGATTCCACTCCACCAAGAATAGGATGTGCAATGTGTCAATAGGAAGAGAGTCCTAAACACACTTTGTCCAAATGCAGCAAATAGAGCCACAAAAAAATAAATCTAGAAAAAGAAATAGAAGAAACAATAACACCAGAAAACATGACGGACATTATGCTAAAAACGTAGATTGCTGGCAAGTTATTCAAAAGTAAGTAAAAAAGGTTCTTGGCAAAAAAAATGAATGACAGCCTATAGGGTGCTTACAGCGTTCGGTCGTGTATTTTTGAAGATATCTATATGCAATTCCAAAGACACAAGATTTCGCCAAATAGAGGGAGGTTTAGTGGGTAAGAGCCCCACACTCAGGATGGTAGAGCTTCCCCTAAACCAAATGGTACAGTGCTTCATCCTTAGACCATATACACTTATAGACTTATTAATATACGGCAAATAGCCAATTTTAAGATGGAGATGGTGACTAAAAGATATAGACAAAAAAATAACATTCAACTAAGACTGCAGTGCCGTTAGTCAAAAATGTTTCTCCTTAAAGCAGTGCGATGATGGAACATATGTTGCGTAAAAAAATGATTAAAATTAATATAAACCTCAAATAGATTGAATACATACATTTTCTTTAAAAAAATCAGATTAATAATTAAAACATACACACCCAACAATTTATTTCATAAACATATTTCACTGCACAGTAGATTCATCCAGCAGATGATTGGCAAATTTAAGTTTTAAAACAATCCTTTCAAAGTATTATTGTAAACATAGTTAGTGACAATAATAAAAGCTTTAAGTGTGAGTGACAAGTGCTTCAGCACAATACTTATAGCTCACACTCATGCTGAACTCAGGTTCAGTTGTAGGTTTTATTAGTAGATTATTTTCAACATCCATGTTTCTAGTCGTATTCTTATTCTATCCTAGATGTGGATTGGTTGCCATTCATTTTTGGTCATGCCCGCTTGGCTTCCATTAACTTTGTTCTGTTGACAATCCCGTACTTGTCAAAGTCAGCATTCTTCAAGTAATTCCTTGGTAGAATATTGTTACCTATGCTGTTTGGTTTTCTTGCAAGGTTTCATTTTAGACATTTGCAAAATTAAAACAGCTTGCTCTTCAATGCCCTCTTACTGGGTGCCATTTTTTACTGTCTTTTTTTCTTCAAGGGTTGAGAAGGCGCAGTTAATTTGTATTTTGTTAAGTATTTTTTTAAACAGAATGTATTGTTTGTGCTGTGTACAATGTGGTGATGTATCAAACATCTAATAGCGACTTTACTGAATGCCCTTTGACAAAGAGTGAAAGCTTAAAAATTCTTATCGGTGTAATTTTGTAAATAAAACCGAAGTAAATAACCAAAAGATGGTAAGTTGCTCTCAGAAGCAGCAGAAGTAGACCTTAAAAAGTAGTGTAGTTTGACAAAGATGGATTTTCTGTCTATGCGTTGCTTTAAATTCTAGGACTCGACTGAAAAAGCTGGGAAATTTTTGTGACCCCCATTCTGCACAGTGGAAAAAAGGAACTTCAGTGGTTGTTAAAAAATTGGCGTGGCATCTCTTTTGGCAATATACCTAAGGAAGTAATAGAGATACATAGTTTCTCAACACAAAAATGTGTTTTGTTTCTCTTGGGTTCAAAACGACAGTATGTTCTCCAGCCTCAAATTAACAAAAATAAGCGAATACTTGGTGATCAACTGGTATAAGTGTGTACCTAAATCACGTAGTTTTGCGGAGTTCAATAACGCAATACAGTCGTATAGATTGCGCCTATAGACTGCGCGAGGTAGTGCAACCTAGTTATGGACGTAGTCGTAGCCAAATGAGTGCAAAAAAAATTTGTTATTAAATTTATTTTTTCAAAGTTTAGAAAATGGCCTACGACAAGGTTGCAGTGTTGTATATTTTAGATTGTCCTAGAAACGAAGAGCTGACTTTGACGCCGTGCATGTGGTCATAAAATCAGCTGGCGTGGTTAAAAAACATAACAGTGGTCAATCAATAATAGTCATAAAAAAAATTTGTAAACGTCGGAAAGTGAACTATTTCAAAAAATAATGGATAGGGTCTAGAAAGAACTGTATAACAATTGTAAAAACTGTAGTTTTTAGTGACACTGTAACCTTAAAAGTTTTCTTTTTCATTGTGACAAGCGTCCTCCGTTTAACTTTATATCTGACATTTAAGTGCTGCATTTTGTAGAAATCTAAAGTCAAGAATACCAGTCCATTAGCCTACATTGCGCAATCAAAAGAGCTTCTTCCTTCATCTTTGCCTTGTAAGATAAAGCGTTAGAAACTGTATTATTTATCTAGAATTAAAAAAACAAAAGCAAATTTTTATTTCTTCTTTACAGTTGTGTACAGCTCACGGTTTTTCTAACCTCGATCTTTAGATTACGGCATTGTTCCTTACTCAGTCGAATATTTTTAACACTCACCGTAGTCTCCACATCTCAAAAACATCCAGTTTATTTATTGAATTAACCCTTAGCGTCCACGCTTCTGCCTCATACATCAGAACCAACTATAAATAACACTTCATCATCCTGTATCTGATTTAGAAGTCAAGGTTGTTGTTGTTAAATAAGAAGTTTAACAAATACTGGTCTTACTTGTTATATTCTTTTGCCAGCCTCGTACTCATTTGTTCTTAGATGCAGGGATAGGTTCCGCCCATATTAGTGTAACAATTTGTCATCTCACTCAGTGTTTCCAGCATTTTTGTTTTGAGACGCACAAACAACATTTAAGTTATATGAAATGTTAACACAAATCCAGTAGCCACCACAATCCTTGCTGCTTTTCACACAAAAAAGACAAAAAACAGTTTCTCTCAATTTATAAAACTATAAAATTATTTTGTGCCTGAATATAGAAGCCATAAGCATATGAAGTAATATTATTGAGCTTTCCAAAAATTATTGCGTAAATACTTAAGAGTACTAGAAGAAACGATATTTTAATCCCGTTGATTATGTATCGACTGTTTCCAGACAAGTTAAATAATTTCTAAGCGTAGACGACTTAAGTGCTATTTTCATCAATAAATCAAAATGATGCTGTAAGTTTCTTTATGCATATATATATATATATATATATATATATATATATATATTTTTTTTTTTCAAATTTTAATCAATTTATGTCTAATGTTAGATCGGCGGTTTAAAAACGTGTTTCCGCCAACTAAATGTTTGTGATCCAACTGCTTGAAAACTAATACTTAGGTGGGTAGACGATCACTCAGTTCATGAATGTTAGACCGGTAGTTTGAAAATGTGTTTCCGCCCACCCGCCTAACATTTTTCAGCATTAAATCAAAAGTAAGTCTTTTTATGTGTTCATAAAGTATGCATACATATAATTTTTTTTCAAATTTGAAAGCCAAAACTTTGATTCATCAAAAATTGCCCCATTTTCAGCATTAAATCAAAATGGTGCGGTAAGTCTCTTTATGTATACATAATGTATATATATATATATATATATATATATATATATATATATATATATATATATATATATATATTTTTAATTTTAATCAAATTATGTCTAATTTGGAAGTCAAAAATTTTATGTATCTGAAAAACAATCCATCAAAACACAAAACACTTCTTGCAAATATAGTCTAACGTAATATACAGACTATTAATAATAATAAAGTTGTTTAATTATGAAATTATAGCGACTGAATCAGAATAACATCAAAATAAAGTAAATAGCTTATTAATTCAAAACAACATTAAAACCAGTTTTTTAAATACAAATCTGATTAAAATTTAAATATTTTTCCTAAATTGTACATAAAAATATTCTAGACTAATTCATGCATATAAATAAATTTGTCATTATTATGATGTTTACAAAATAAATTATAATCAGATTTAAACCCGCAAACATAAATTCAAATTTAATAAATCCCTTTCACTCCTTAATGGTGTTACTATCTGCATCCCCAATCAATTCGAAACGCCTCATCAATTTATCTTTATAATTTTTATTCATCTTGTCAACTCCACTTGACAAACGTAACCATATCAAATTAATTATTTTAACCAGAACCGATTTCTATATGTAAAACATTGCGTGTATAAAGAAATATATTGCTATTTGATTCATTAATAGTTTGAGAAATTGCCAATCAAAACGACATAAAACAGGCACGTGTCTGCTTTACGATAATATGAAACGATTTTTAAAGGGGGAACGATTCCAATGTTCGTGTTATAAATTGTGAATAAAAAAATGTAAAAAATTATAATTAAAAGCAATTTATTAATATTCCCCTTATTTCGAATACAATTAACATGGTGGAATTTCGCGTTTGCCGCAGTTTAGTCAATACCGCATTCCCGAGGGTGCGAAATGTATCCGATATGGGGTTTAGATTAGTCCCTACATAGCTGTAATGCGTTTTCGATGGGGCGCACACATTCGTTCTTTACCCTTTGAAAGTGTTGCAGGTGTTCAGGGGGAGCACACAAATTTCCCTATTTAATATGTATTCAACTAGCTCTAAGGGATTAATTTGTTAGGTGATTTTCGTACGGAATAGACTATTAATTTTCCTTTGATTTTATCTGACCGTTAAAGGGTTGTAAGGGCACTTTTATTATCAACTTTGAAATTTAAAGCTTTTGCATACAAATTGTTCTAACTAGAAGCTAAAATTAAATAACTTAATTTTTGTTTTGTATAAATACATTATCTCTCAAAAGTTTGTTTATTTTTGTTCGTAGAACCTTAGCAATTTACCACCATAAGGAAGACTTTAAATTTTTCAAGCATAACTAAAATTTATTTTTGGTTCCTGAACAGAATTGATTTTATTCACATGGTTGATTTTCACACAAAAGCCTTGAGTTTATTCTGACACTAAGAATTATTAACATGTTTTAATTAAGTTTTCATTAGTCATCACTTTTTTGTGGTGTTAATTAATGTATTACCATTTTAATAACAAGTGAGATAAGTGATTATGTATAACAATGTGTTTGATATAATTAATTATAAAATTCTATTAATTTTTTTGTTTAAAAAAATTAATTGAATCGCGATTTATATCTTAGGGACTTATCAAGAGCTTTGTGCTATATTGTGTGAAAAATATTTTTTTAATTTTACAATGTTAAGCTTACCCTAAAGGATTTAATCATTGGCGCTAAATGGAATTTATCGACTCACCTGGAACAAAGAAAAAATATGTTAGTTATTTGAATTTTGATGAACTGAATAGCGATCAAAATTTTAGTAAAAAAATCATATGATTCTAAATCATCTTTGCTATAAAAACTTTAAACATCTTTCAATGCCAGCAATTAAGAATCGTTTATTATAAATTCTTCATGCTTAATTTATTAACTCCATTTTGTCACTAGACATATCCAGTCGTACGCAAATGATTTATTTTCACATGAAATTATCACTCCTCTACCTAAAAATAAAATATTATAAAAATCTCAGGTAAAATAAGATGACACCTTCCAGGTGTATCTATTGAGATCTTAATTCGTGTGACCGGGAGACCGCACAATTCACAGGAGGTGGAAAAGTGATGCGTAGGTTGTAAAACGTACCGAAAGGTGTATATCTGGTTCGGATTAAGTTGTTTCATTTACTTGTTGATTTGCATGGGAACTGTATATATTTTTTTTGTATAATATTGAATTTTTCTACGTGTGTCTGCATAGTAAGTAGTCTTGTATTTTCAACGGGACGGTTTCGTATCGAGATGGTAATAATTTGTAGTTGCAGCAGGAAGGAAAATGGCTGCGAACAAAAAGTCGGTGCCGGTTATTTCCTAGCTTATTAGATATTTCTCTAGATTGTATGTATACTCGAAATGGGTCGGGGGATTCTGAATGGAAGTCATAATTCAGCACGTTTCTGGTTGGTTTGAAGTTGCATGGAATTTATCATATCTATTTTTTTCAATTTATGTTTTGCATTTTCAGTTCTACTTAGAAAAGCAAATAAGTATTATGTTAAAGAATATAATCTAATTCAATAATGTTAAGGAAACATGTTTGCTTATTATATAAACAAATTAAACTTCTATAAATCTATAAATTAACAAAATGGATATTATTAATATTATTATTAAAAATAATGTTGATAAATTAAATAAATTGTATCAGAATTTTTTTTTTATTTACAAAAGTCAATATTTTAGAGCTTACGTTTATGCTACTACCACACAAACTGCCTTTGAATATGTACCTGAAAAGAAGACAAATATATACTATCGCACCCGTTAATTAAGAACGCTGTAGATACTGACGAGGCCTAGTATCTGGTCCACCCACACTCCTATATTAAATTAAATTATAATTAAATGAACGCTAATCATATATTAGACTAACGTCAAGAATTAATAAATGCAATAATTTCTTAAAATTTTCTACCGGAAGTGGGGCTCGAACCTGCGACAAATTGTGCGCCGAGATTTGAGTTAGGACCTTCACCCAACTAAGCCACTATCCGGATACCTGCAAGAAGAGAATTGGGCCTTTACACAAAAAATATAAAAAAATGGCAAACAAGAATTATTTAGAATGTGATTTAGTATTCCTGCAAAGACGGCAAATCTTAAAGAAAATTGCTACTGTTGGTTTCCCACTACCAAGAAGTAGTCTAACTTTTCCAAAGTAATTTGCATAATACAAATTTCAAACAATTGCCCATCAGTGACAAAAGATTTTAACGTACTTACTTTTTTGAAAATAGAATAACATTTACAATTGGTTCTAACTCCAACATTAACTTGAGGTGTTTGCAATTAACATTCTTGGGTAATCATAACAAGTGCAAATAACGGACCAAGCAATATTATAACTATCAAAACTATCTAAAGATTTTATTGTCTCGGCAGCAATTCTATGCAAACTACTTTTTATAATGCATTCTTTAGACGTCATTGATATCTAGAATGCCATAAATTAGAATTTTAAATGTTTCTTTAAACTCAAGCCATTGTTCCAAATCTTCTAATCTCCAGAAAATTTATTAATAGAAATTTTCGGTAAATTCAATAATGACAAAGGTTTATTCGAATTGCATGAATGTGTGCTTCCTAAAAAAGAATTTTGTGTCAAAACAGGTTTAAACATTTTGGATAGTTTGTTTATTACATCATTTGCTTAGGCAACACACAACAAAAATATTTGAAAACATTTTAAACAAGTACAAATGTAGTAGTAAATGAATTAAAGGCGGTAGACAAATGGATTACGGGAAACGGCCTGGATCTGGCGCCCAAAAAAAAAACCGAGGCACTAGTCGTCAAAAGCACAAGAAAAAAAAAAACAAGGTCGCCTTCGTCTTAAGAGAAGAAACCATCACTCCAAAAAAATCCGTAAAGTACCTTGGAGTCTGGTTGGATTCAAACTGGACTTTTGCCGCTCACCTACAAAATACCATCGGCAAGGCAGAGAAGACTGCCAAACGTAAGCGGACAAAGCGCTAAAAGAACCATCCAATCCATACTGAACTACGAGGCGCCGGTCTACAGGCGGGCTCTTGGCGTAAACAGGCATCTGACAGCATTTTTATCCACACAGAGAAAAGTCGTACTGAGAGTCATCAGCGCATACTGAACGACAAGTGGCAAAGGTGCCTGCGACATTGCGGCGATCCCGCTGATCAACCTGAAAGTGGAGAAACTGGCAGAGAAGTATCAAGCCATAAAGGAGGGCCTCAAAGCCGCGCACAACATCGAAAAGCAGTGGCAGCCTAGGTGGGATAACACCTAAGACACCACGCAGTGGACAAAGACCCTCATTTCCTCAATAGCAAGATGGGTGAAAAGCCCCCACAGAAACACCGACTACTTCTTCACACAATTTCTCACAGGTCACGGGAGTTTTGGCACATTACTGCGGCAAAACTGACTCCCCGAAGCACACAATTTTCCATTGCATGCAATGGCACGTCGGAAAACATAAAGCAGAAGTAGCGGTAGGAAAAGCTTTAAAGATCGACAGCCTAATAGACCTCCTTCTTGAAAGCAGATACACTCATTTGTAAGAGACACAATGAGCACTAAAGAAAAGAAAGAACTGGCCAGGCAGAAAGTCAAACAACAACAACAGACAAATTAAATAAGACAACAAAAATATTTGAAAACATTTTAAACAAGTACAAATGTAGTAGTAAATGAATTAAAGGCGGTAGACAAATGGATTACGGGAAACGGCCTGGATCTGGCGCCCAAAAAAAAAACCGAGGCACTAGTCGTCAAAAGCACAAGAAAAAAAAAAACAAGGTCGCCTTCGTCTTAAGAGAAGAAACCATCACTCCAAAAAAATCCGTAAAGTACCTTGGAGTCTGGTTGGATTCAAACTGGACTTTTGCCGCTCACCTACAAAATACCATCGGCAAGGCAGAGAAGACTGCCAAACGTAAGCGGACAAAGCGCTAAAAGAACCATCCAATCCATACTGAACTACGAGGCGCCGGTCTACAGGCGGGCTCTTGGCGTAAACAGGCATCTGACAGCATTTTTATCCACACAGAGAAAAGTCGTACTGAGAGTCATCAGCGCATACTGAACGACAAGTGGCAAAGGTGCCTGCGACATTGCGGCGATCCCGCTGATCAACCTGAAAGTGGAGAAACTGGCAGAGAAGTATCAAGCCATAAAGGAGGGCCTCAAAGCCGCGCACAACATCGAAAAGCAGTGGCAGCCTAGGTGGGATAACACCTAAGACACCACGCAGTGGACAAAGACCCTCATTTCCTCAATAGCAAGATGGGTGAAAAGCCCCCACAGAAACACCGACTACTTCTTCACACAATTTCTCACAGGTCACGGGAGTTTTGGCACATT
This sequence comes from Tachinus rufipes, assembly GCA_963932245.1. NCBI lineage: Eukaryota > Metazoa > Arthropoda > Insecta > Coleoptera > Staphylinidae > Tachinus > Tachinus rufipes. The sequence continues at coordinate 124,826,411 of OZ010741.1, read as the reverse complement.
ACTGCGGCAAAACTGACTCCCCGAAGCACACAATTTTCCATTGCATGCAATGGCACGTCGGAAAACATAAAGCAGAAGTAGCGGTAGGAAAAGCTTTAAAGATCGACAGCCTAATAGACCTCCTTCTTGAAAGCAGATACACTCATTTGTAAGAGACACAATGAGCACTAAAGAAAAGAAAGAACTGGCCAGGCAGAAAGTCAAACAACAACAACAGACAAATTAAATAAGACCAGATAGGTAGGTAATGCAAACCCTTATCGAAGTATTCCGCTTACCCGTTGAGAAGAATTGAACACGTTGAACTAAGCGCCCAAAGAAGAGTAGCGTTTTCCAGACCAAAAAGATTAGTTTAGGTTAGGTTATAAGATAGATTAAATTAAAAAAAAAATTTGACTTTTTAGTTTTTGCATTTATTATGTCTTGCGACATAGTTGGGTTAGGTTAGGTTAGGTTTTGACTTTTCGAAAAAAATTTTTTTTGCCTATTTGATAAAAAAATTGACCAGATAGGTAAGAGATATTCCGCCTACCCGTTGAGAAAAATTGAATACGTTAAACCAAGCGCCCGAGCAAGAGTAACGTTTTTCAAACCAAAAAAAGTTTAGTTTAGGTTAGGTTATAAGATAGGTAAGGTTAGGTTAGATTAGGTTAAAAAAAAATTTTGACTTTTCAGTTTTTGCATTTTTTTATGTCAAGTGACGTATCAGATGTTAATCTGAAATTTTTACAAGAGAAAAACAAAATTTCAACTTTTTACAAAATTTTATTTTTGATGAAAAATTTCGACTTTTCACAAAATTTTCAGTTTTTACATTTTCTATAGTTAGGTTAGGTTAGGTTAGGTTAGGTTAGGTTAGGTTAGGTTAGGTTAGGTGATGCAAATCCTTATAGGGATATTCCGCCTACCTGTTGAGAAAAATTGAACACGTTGAACCAAGCGCCCGAGGAGGAGTAGCGTCTTCCATACCAAAAAAAAAAGTTTAGTTTAGGTTAGGTTAGGTTAAACAATTTTTTTTGACTTTTTAGTTTTTGCATTTTTTATGTCAAGTGACATATCAGAGATTAATCTGACATTTTTACAAAAAAAAAACAAATTTTCAACTTTTTACTAGATTTTATTTTAGCATATTTGATAAAAAAAAATTTAGTTTTTGCATTTTCGATAGTTAGGTTAGGTTAAGTTGGGTTAGGTTAGGTTAGGTTTGGCTTTTATAAAATATTTATTTTTTGCATTTTTGATAAAAGAATTTCGACTTTTCACAAAATTTTCAGTTTTTACATTTTCTATGGTTAGGTTAGGTTAGGTTAGGTTATAGGTTAGGTTAAAAATTTTTTTTTTCATTTTCAATGTTTTTTTTTCAGTTTATACACTTTTGATTAAAAAAAAAATCAATTTTTACAAAAAATATTCAGTTTTTGCAGTTTTGATAAAAAAAATCGATTTTAACAAAATTAATAACCAACACTATCATTTTAGACATGTTAGTTATATTTGCTATAGCAGCGTTTTTCGAATAAAGTAACTTTCAAAAACTTACAGACTGTTGCTTGTGTCTGAGGTTTTTACCAAACCAAAAAATTTCTCTCATTTTTTTCTTCGGGGTCCTATTTATCAGTGTAACTTGTAATGTTGTTCACTTGTTTTTAGCAAAACACAAACTTAAAAAAAAAATTGCAAATGTTGTCGGCTTACTTGGCAAATGCAAGTTTATTGATTAAAATTTCTCCTTGCTTTAAGTAGCTCGTCAATTGTGATTTTGTTAGAGTTATGGTATTACAATGCCTCAAGTTTTTTTTTTTGGCTTACTACAACTAGCAGCAGGTTTCTTTTGTGATGTTGCACTATTCACAAGATATAACTACCAGGTTCATATTGTTTTGCTTTTCTTAGTTATGTTTGGTTTAGCAGCGTTTTGTCAAAGTCATTATTTCGTTAAATAGCTATTGATTGTCGGGTGCTTTTTTTCTTCATCCCAGGCAGTTTGCCATCTTCATAAAGTAACTTTATTAGTGTACTTTGTAATGTTGTTCACATATTTTCTGCAAAACAAAATCTTTCCAAAAAATTTGATGTTTCCTTCCGTTGGGTAGCACGTCAACTGTAATTTTGTTAGTCATAGTATTATGTTGCCTCTAACTACTAACAGTGTTTAGTAATAGATTTCTTCTGCGTGTTTGTTCTTTCCACATAATTACCAAGTACTAATTTTATTTCTTTCAATGTGCTTCGTTATGTTTGGCCTAATAGCGGTTTTCTCAAGTTCTTTACCTGTGCAGGTCATTATTCCGTCAGACAACTGTTAATTGTCGAGTGTTTTAAGAGGCTGAAGAAAGATTTTGTGTTTTTCTTCTTCATCCTTAGCCGTTTATGTTCTTCATTAAGTAACTTTTCAAGCTGTTACTTGTGTCTAGATCCCTACCAAGTCAGATAAAATAAAGATTTGATTAATTTTTTTTTTTGAAATCCTATTTATTAGTAAAATTTGTTATGTTGTTCACTTGTTTTCTGAACATTTTTCTTCAAAAAATTGCAAACATTTAAGATGTAAACCAAAAGCTTAGTAAAAACATTTTTTTCGGCTCACCACTTACTTTGTACTAGACAAAATAATTACAGTTTTTTTTCTGTATGTCTTATGTTTGGCTCAACAGAGTTTTGTCTGGATGTTTTATAAAACTGGAGGAATGTTTTGTGTTTTTCTTCTTCATCCTTGGTAGTTCGTCATCCTCATAAAATAACTTTCTCAGACTAACTTTTCTGTAGTATTTTTTTGTTAGTCCAAAATAGGTAGGTTGTGTTTAAAGTCATAAAAAAATAAAAAAATTCTCTTCATTTATTAGTGTAAATTTGTTTTCCAAAAAGTTCCACCCTAGCAGAAAATAAGAGAGCCACATACACTTATTTTCTACAATGATCAAACTTTAAAAATAACTTAAATATTGCCTAAAATCTTCATTTCAGTTGTTGCGTCTACATCTGGTACGGATTTTTGCTGATGCTGACAATTACAGTCGATCAAGCATCAGATAGTGAACCAAAGATTGTTGGAAAGAAAACTGTTTACTGTTTTCTGATTTGGGCGTTTTAGAAACATTTGGCTGGTGTAATTTCAGATAAAAAAAAACATTGTTGCCACCATCAAAGAGCCCTTTCAAGCAATTTTCTGTATGAGGTCTAGACGTCAAATCAGCAACATCACAGTAAAAAAAAACCTGTTGCAAAAGAAGTCTGGAGTAGGCACTGGTCTTGCTACTTCCTTGCCAAACAGTTGCCACCTACAATAAACTTAGACCACGCCTCTTACTGAAAGTATTGCTCTTTACAGAAAAGAAAAACAAAGTCAGACCAAAACAAGCAAAAGTTGACACTGCTTAATATACCGTGTAACAGTTCGCAAGAGAAGTATAGAGCAGCCTCCTAGAATCATCTAAAAAAAATAAAACCTTTTCAGCTCGTTGTTAGAATTGTTTCAGTTCAATTCCAGGCGCTCATGCATAAAACAATTTAGTGTTGGCCAGTGACAAAACCGTCTAATAAGTGTTAAAATTAAAAAAAAATAAAACTTGAAAAAAAAAACAAATTTCAAAACTTTTGTACAAAACCTTCACATTAAGCAGTTTGGCCAAAAAATTCTGAACGTTTTTCTGCAAACTAATCTCAGTACAACACTAAACCATACTCAACCCACTCCAAGATTTTGATAACAAACGCCGGCAATAGAATAACGCCCAACGTGGGGGGGGGGGCAAACAAAATCATGGTAATTTTACTAAGCTTCAAACTACCATTAATAAAAAAGAAAACACCGACAAAAATATTCATAAAATATAAACAAAAAAAAAAACAAAAAAAACAAAGAAAGCTGGATCAAAAGAAGAAGAAAGTAATGAAGAAAATTAAAAAAGAAAAATAGAATATTGGAAAAAAACATGCGAGCTCAAAAATAATTTATGACAAATTCATGTAAATCACAGCAAGACCTAAGCACCATCAAAAACAGTCGCCTGTACCCACCACAACAACCATCGTTTGGTAAAAAACCTTACAAAGTGAAAGGCACTTTCTATAAGCTCCTCAAACAATATTTGCATAACCAACAAGTACCAAAAACGACTTATCACAAAATGTTGATACAACAGCTACAAGAAACAGTCAAAGTCAAAGAATACTTTTGTAACCTTTAAAAAACCTCAAACCCAACAATCCCTAGACGTTATGACTTTTAAAACTTTTAAGCATTTAGTGGAAATTGCCATCAAAATAAAAACAAACCTAGCGCAACGCAGACCTCTTCGGCCTAGTCCTCAACGTCCAAGTACATCGCAAATAGACAATCAAACGGTTCAGTTATAGAGCATTAGCGTAGCACGCTAACAGTCCGCGGTTTGATCCCCAAATATGACTAAAATAATAACTTGCTCTTTATCCACCGGGGTGATTCGGAAATAACCTAATAAGCCGTTGGTTCCATCAACCCCCTTCAAACAAGTCGCAAGACTTCTGGGGTGATGTTAAATAGCTGTAAAACGCGCAATAAAAAAGAAAAACCAAAAAACAAAAAATATCCAACTCAACCTAAAAAAAAGCTACCAACAAAAAATAAAGACACCAACATTTAAATTAAAATAGAATTGAGAAAGAAAGATGATTAGCCCGCATTATCATAAACATTTATAGCTTACTGAAGATAAAACCATCAAATAGAAAAGTTAGTAGACCGACCTGAAAACAACCGTGCAAATCACAAAAGTAGCAAAGGATAACGGACAACAAAACAGTCACTCATCAGATTGATCTCTTAAACTAGAAGCCCCAAAATGCCCAGGTGTTACCAAAAATTGACCTTACTACTATATCACTGTAGCACTGTACACTGCCTTTACAAACCCAAATAAAAACAATAATAAAATAAAACACTGTCTACGTTTTTTACCACAAATACTTTATTGATATAAATCTATATTCCTAAAGAATATATATTAATATTAACAAAAGTTCACGACTCGAGTTTCGACTTTTGAAGGCCATTATCAAGTGAAAACAAACTAACAAAGAAATACATTTATACAGAAAAATTATTATAAAAATTGAAGTGAGGGAAAAATAAATCGTATTACTAGTGGTCTAGAGAGATTTGAAAAGAGGTGATTTATATTGTGGTAAGTCCTTTTGCTCATTGAGAAGATTAACAAGAGGATTACATTGTTTTATGTGAATTTCGGCGGCTTCTAACAGATTAAGCTTAGTGCCTTTTGTACAGGTATGTAATATTTTGATTTGATTAATTTCAGGAAAAGTGTGATTCGAATTTATAATATGATTTGCAAATGAGCTTGTGTCATGATTAAGTCTAAACGCTTTAAAATGTTCTGTATATCGTGTTTCAAAACTTCTGCCAGTCTGCCCAACATAAACACTATTGCATTCGGAACATTTTTCCCTCACTTCAATTTTTATAATAATTTTTCTGTATAAATGTATTTCTTTGTTAGTTTGTTTTCACTTGATAATGGTCTTCAAAAGTCGAAACTCGAGTCGTGAACTTTTGTTAATATTAATATATATTCTTTAGGAATATAGATTTATATCAATAAAGTATTTGTGGTAAAAAACGTAGACAGTGTTTTATTTTATTATTATTATGGATTACCACGTAGTAAAGGTCTCAACCATCCTTTATACCAAATAAAAACATTTACTACTTTACAATGAAGCCGTTTGCATTAGAAAACAGGTTGCCATGTTCCAAAACATATGTCTAGAGTATTAAAAAGACTACGTTGTGTCGTTGCCTTAATCTAAAAAACTTCTACCGCACATCCGCGGCAACGTTAGCTTTGTCTTCACCCGTGGAGACTTCGTCAAAGTACGCAATAAGCTATTAGAAAACAAAAATTGTGTTTCAGCTCGTCCAAGAGCTATCGCTCCACTTTTCGTCATCATCCCGGCCCAAAACCAGTCTCGGTAAAAAAAAATAATTTCATCCAAGTTTTGTCTATTCCAACCAAGATTTCTAAGAGTACAGTGTACATATTTTAAAGCCTGGTAATAAAGTCGGTGCTTTGGCAGCTACACTGCTACACTTCTTAACATGTTAAACATCTCTCCACTCTCATATGGTTTGAATGTTGAACAAGTTTACAATTCTGGTACTGTAAAAACAGCAAAACCATTTAAAATTTTGTATATCAAACATGAGGACTTGAAGGCAAAGTTTTTAGCTGGTTTTGCTAAGTTGGCTGCTGTTTGTTTAAATATTGGACACCCAACTACAGCTTCCGTTCCTCACGGCATTTACGCCGAGTTCTGAAAAGATTGCAAGAGTATATAAAATGTGCAAATTTGGAACTAATACCTAGAATATCTGAAAATATCAAAAGTGTTTAGCTGACCAAACCCCAGAAAAGTTTTCAATATGACACTCTTACAATTTAAAAGTAGATAAGATTTTTGTCAATAAGTGAGGTCAATAACTACCATCTCAGGCTACAACTGTTACTGGCTCCGGCAAAACTCCAGTTAGACAACTTCCAGTTTGCAATAATTGCCGGACCACCCAACATCTAAGTAAAGGCTGCAACATGATTCCCACTAAAAAAAAAATGTTCCACCACAACTGCCAGCGCACTCTACTAAAGACGGAGAATCAAACAAAAAATGATAAATTTCTACATTATTACACTGTATCCAGACACCTACACATTCCTAGATAAGAGAATACCACGTTAGATCGCCGCTGTATATTCTAGGAAAAAACGCCAAAAATGCAAAATGTTACTAGTAGATGTCCTTCCACTAAACTGCTTCTAAATACCCATGAAATAACTTTGCTAGAGAGAGCAGCTACCAACTTAACACACAACATCTACACACTAACTTCACCAAACTTTATCAGATCTCCACACACATCCAGAAAACGACCAACCGCTTCTATAAAACACAAAAACTTAAAGGCCAAGTTTTTAGCTAGTGTCGTTAAGTTGGCTGCTGTTTGTTTAAATATTAGATACCCAACTACAACTTTCGTTCGTCACAGCATTACCAATGGATTCAAAAAGTAGATGCTGCCACCGAAGTTGAATTCAAAGAAGAAAAAACTATCAAAAAATTTATTAAGGATCCTAGCAAGTTTGTTGCTGCTGGTGCTGCTGCTCCAGCGAAAAAGGATGAAAATAAAGAAGAATCTAAGAAAGATGATGATATGCGTTTCGGTCTCTTTGACTAAACCAATTATTTTTGACATATAAATTTCTGTTTTGTTGCAAACCAAACTGTCATACAATAAACCTTAATTTGTCTATTTAAATGACATGACGGTTTATTCACAGAACCACAAAAAGCACATCCACCATTTACACCGAGTTCTGAAAAGATTGCAAAAGTATATAAAATGTGTAAATTTGAAACTAATGCCTAGAATATCTAGGCCATCAAGGTAGCGCAAAAAGCAACAAACCTCTACCGTATCATCTCGCCGCCATCCGTTTTATTTAAAAGTGTGAAGCTGACCAAACTAAAAAAAGTTTTCAATATAACGCTCTTACAATTTAGAAGTAGATAAAAAGTCATATTATCGCTAGGAACGGCAGCTCGCAAAACTTAATAGTCCATCCGCATGCTTCTCAAAAAATATCTTTGAAAGCAATGAGAAAACTGTTGCTAGTTGCAGTGTATCATAATAATAAGAGAACCAGTGCCGCCATAAAAAAATTCCTAGTAAACTTCCCACCAAGTCAAATTTTGTTGGAACCCGGACCCCAAAAGCTAGAATGCTCCAGCCAAAAAATTATCCATTTTAGACCAAAAATTGAAACAAGCACGCCAACATTTGTGCTTATGTACCGGGTGACCACCTTGGTTAGCGGAAGAGCAAAAGGTTTTTGTCAATAAATGAGGTCAATAACTACTATCTCAGGCTACAACTGTTATTGGCTCCGGCAAAACTCTACTTAGACAACTTCCAGTCCGCAATAATTGCGCCGGACCACCCACCATTTAGGTAAAAGCTGCATCCGTCAAAGGAGTTGAGTGTCACCCATTGAAAAAAAAAAATCCATTACAAGATGCCACGTTGGAGCGCCCCTAAACATTCTAGAAAAAAAACGCCAAAAATGCAAAATGTTACTAGTAGAAGCCCTTCCACTAAACTGTTTCTAAATACCCATAAAATAACTTTGCTAAAGAAAGCAGCTACCAACTTGACACACCACATCTGCAAACTAACTTCACCAAAATTTATCAGGTCTCCTTACACATCCAGAAAACAACCAACCGCTTTTTTGTGGCTAATTCTCAACCACAAATTCACACCCTAACTTATATAGCGCTTACTTCCCCTTTTCCTACTCTTAAATGAGCTCTCTCTAAACACCAACAAACGGGTGTTTTTCATGCCAAAAAACCTAACCTAACCTATATAGCGCTTAGTTAACCTTTTTCTACACTTAAATGAGCTCTCTCTAAATGGAAAGCTATAACTTAAAAGGTCCAAACTTCCAGGTATATCCATAGGGGAGAACTTAGTCAGTAGGCGCATCTCCTAACGTAGACATAAATCAAACTGGAACAAATCTAAAACTCTGTGTATTCTCAAAACATTGGGTTTTGACTTTTGAAAATTCTCCTCCCTAACCTACAAAGAAACTTTAATCAGTCAGTACGTAACCCTCGCACAAAACAAGTTTACAGACATTTCTAAACGGATACTCAAAAATTTTCACAGTGCAACACTAAACCTGACTATGCCCAAAGTACACTTGATCCACTATAAACCTTTAACCCTGGCAATAAAATATAGAATCGACACCGACAAACGCCCGCTTTTTCATGCCAAAAAAATCAGGTAACATGCGCTCAGAGGCGCTTTTCAGAACGGCAACTAGACAAATCAACTCAACGCCAATCCAACACGCAACTTTAGTATCTGGAAGTTCCTAAAGCACTGTATCACGGGTGCGTCTCCACACCTAGACAAAATCTCCAAAGATACAACCACACAAACTCTAATGGGTATCTATTGACAGAAGTTGTTATTGTACCAATTACATTATCTTCGGAGTATTTCATCATCAATCGCCTTCAAGTTCCAAGGATGGTAATAAAAGTAAATGTTATAGGCTAGATACTAAAGTTTGAGTGGAGACCTTCAAGCGTACGCTCATTTCAATGACAATGACTGATATGTACTTTGGTCTATTCCTTACTGTAATATGTCCAGTATGCAATTAAGATTATTAAGAAAAGGTATGCAATTTCATTACGGACGTATAATATTTGTGAGAAGTGCCTCAAAGCAAGGAAAATTAGTATTACGCCTTGACTGTTGCACAGTTAAGTATTTTCTACTTCCATGCTGAAACATTTTACATACTTTTCCTTGCACACTAGCAAGCCGTGAGAAATAAGTCTTTACACACTCAGTGTACAACGTTCACAATCGTAATATCATTTCGCACACAACAGATACCATTGCACCCACAATATTTGTTCATCATTTAATAAAACTGGTATTACTATTTAAATTATTAAATATATAGTATTAAATTTGTCTTATTTAATATTTATCAATCAACAATGTATTACAATAGAAAAAATCCTTGAAAACCATATTAATCTATAAAATTATTTTCACTCACTACTAATAAATTCAACAAACTGTGTTAAAAAAGAACTTTCATTATCCACAAACTGCAAAATGTAACAAGTTTTCGTTAATTATTAAACTACACACAAGCACAACACAAAAAAGTGTAAATTTTATAAACCAAGTTTGTTTTATGATCTAGCCTCCAACAAAAAAAAATACTTTTCAAAGGTGTGAAAATATCCTCAGGTGGCTTACAGCACCAATTCAAAGCCAATAATAAAAGTTCCTTCCGCACAGTGATTCTAGCAAATGGTTTATTTTTATGACGAGACAACCTGCTGTAAATTTACATAAAGATCAATGAAAAATATATCGAAAATATGACATGTACGTGCCTAAAAATACTATTTTTTAAGGTATACGAGTTCCATCCATTTTTAAATAACCATTCGTGCATGACTCAAATAATGTTTGAAAAATTTCAAAAGCGGCACGTTCTGGAATTTATAAACATTTATTTATGGTTGTATTATTGTTAACTTCTCACTGTATGTGTGAACGGGTTTTCTTACTTTATGCAATTAGGTCAATATGTTTTTTCTTTTTAATTCCCATTTAATTCGGTACTAATGATTGTGGTATAAATGCGCCGCATACATATGTTGGAATTATGTTGAGTTGCGGGGCATTATCAGCTTGAAAACGTCCCATTATGCACTTAATTGGGACGGATTAAAACGAGATTGAACCTGAATTGAAATTTCTTTTTATTTATTTCAACTTTCTGTCGATTGAAATGATTATTATCACATGTTTTGAAAATGTTAACATTAGTAATAATAAATTTCATTTAAAAACTATAAATAAACAAAGATTAATCTGCTATTGTATTAAATGACCAAGTTAAAAACAATGATTGATTGTGGTTATTATATTAATCATGAATCATTTTTATAAACATCGATAAAGATGTGAGAAAATATCCGATTACTCACAAAGTTATTTGAAATGTAATACTTGCGTGATATAAAAATAATAAAATCTTACAATTTCTGTATGTGAATATAATCAAAATAATCTTTTTCATTATGCTAATAATCAAATGTCGCCTTGTTCCTTAGAACTAAGTTTCATGAGTATTAATTACTAATAAAATAGATGCGTATTCTCTACCAACTTATGATTTTGAGGCGGTATTTTCAGAGCATTGAAAAGCCTAAACTAGTAAACAAAATGAAACAAAATTCAATGTTTTATGCAGTATTTATAAGTTTGCTGGCCAACTCTAATAAACAATTTTCCGTTTGTGTTTTAGAGCCGTTTGACACGATATGTAATATTACATTTAATATTAAATGATGCGCGTGCTACCTAAGCTCTGTCTAAGAAAATAGAATAAGTTCTGCGCGCATAATTTAATATTACTATCAGTCTCATGTCAGACGGTTCTTAGATCGGATAGTGATGTTTTAAGGCCGTAGTGCAACAAAATCTTTTGCAGAATGCTAAAAAAAATAATTTGTGTTGTTACATAGGCTCTTATAAGTAGATTTCTATATTGAGCAAAGATTGTTAATGATAATAGATAGATCATGAGTTAACTAAGTCTCAGATCCATTGGTGTATCTGAAATTACTAATAATTGTCATTGATGATTGCTGATAAGTAAATTTAGTGCCAACATTTTTTTGTTCAGATTGATTCTGGGTTAGGTTAGGTTAGGTTAGGTTGGGTTAGGTTAGGTTAGGTTAGGTTAGGTTAGGTTAGGTTAAGTAATCCTTGACAAAATCAGCAAATGTATCAGGCAACCAAAAAGGAAATCATTATAGCGGGAGACAAAAACGCAAAATTGCGACTGTGGGGAGGGAAGGTAGAAGATCACAGAAGTAAAACGCTGCGTGAATGGATGGCCCAACATAACCTTACAACTCACAATGATGGCTTCAAGCCGACATTTAGTGGACCTCAGGGAAAATATTTCATAGACCTTACCATAAGTACAGCCAAAACTGGAACACAAATACGGAACTGAATGATATCTGATTATGAAAACCTTAGCAAGCACCAGAACATCTACTTTATTCTACAACTGAGCAAAACAAACTCAGCGAAAAAGAATAAAAGCAAGGCTTATATCTTAATAATGTACAAAAAGAATTTGAAAAAATGCAAAACCCCACTGCAGAAAAAATCATAAAGGCCACAATTGCAGCCTGCAATAAAACATTTAGCTTAAAAAAAACGGACCAAAACCTAGTATATTGATGAAAACCAGAGATTAACAAAGATAGAAAGGAAGGACACAGTGCTAGAAGGTAGCTGACAAGAGCCAGAGGAAATTCAAAAACTGACCAACAAACAATGGAAAATCTAGAAACCTATACAGACAGAAAAAAAAGAGCCTTCAAACTAGAAATACTGAGAGCCAAAGAAGAATGCGAGAACAAAATAATAAACGAAATAGACACCAACCCTTGGAGACAAGGATACAAAATTGCTAATAGGAAATTTCGATTGCGACAGACAATTGAACCGAAGGATGAAGAGGTTAGTAGCATAGTCGATGAGTTATTCCCGAACGTACCAATAACGCAATGGACACACTAACTTGCAAAAAACCACCGCCATTCACTAAAGAAGAACTGGAACAAGCGGTAAAAAAATTAAAAACCAAAAAAGCTCCAGAGCCAGACAAAATCCCGGCAGAAATTTTAAACATTGGAGTGATCGCTAACCCACAAAAATATCTAGATACAATGAATGATATACTTGTTGATGCAAAAAATCCCAATGGAATGGAAGACGGCTCAGCTAACATTGATAAAAAAACCGCCTACAGATAAATTCAAGGAGAAAAAATACGGGCCACTATGCCTGATAGACAATACTGGCAAAAGCACGACGGATGCACTAGAAGAGATAAATAAGACAGCAAAAGCAGCTAAGAAAAACGCATACAAAAACCGGAGCTATTGCTTGCTCATTAGGGGTCGGACAAAGCACAGAGGAGAGTATTCATAAGAGTCAGACAGGCCTACAGAAATGTATCTAATAAAGCAATACAAGTCATCACAGCATATGAAAAGAAACAAGAGGTTCCCTATGAAGAACGGCGGCGCAAGACTCAGAAATAAACTAAAAAATAACAAAAAACACTTACAGAAACAGCAAACTAGACAAAAAGGCTCATAACTAACATTAAAACATGGACCGCACGTAAACATGGCGACATTGATTATTATCTGTGTCAGTTTCTTAGTGGACACAGAACGTTTGGTTCATACCTAAAAAGATTTTATTATAATAGATGAAAACAACTGCACCTACTGTGGAAAGGAAGACACCCCAAAACATGCCTTCTTCAAATGCAACAGATGGGAAAGAGCAAAAAATAACATCGAGAGAGCCATAGACACACTAATAAAACCTGAAAATATTATTCAATATATGTTTGAATCGCAAGAAACGTGAAGTAGGTTGCATAACATCATCACAGAAAGAAAAGAAAGAGAGATCAAGAAAAAATAACGATAAGTAGAATCTGGGATGACGATGATGGCCCAAAAGATAATCGAAGATACGGGGAGAAGAAGGTTTAGTCAGTAAGCAGTTACAGGAGTAGTCTGAAAAAATTACTCCTCCTTCAGGTAAAAAAAAATTAGGTTAGGTTAGGTTAGGTTAAGTTTTTATGCTAAAAAATTTTTAGGTTTATACAAAATCTATGGTTTCAAAAGAATATATGCTTAGAAATGCCTTTGTATGGAACAGCTGGGCGTTGTTCTACTCCACACAACCTCTAGTGCTACCTATCAACCCACCGTTACGTCACACTGAGTTTAAAACAAACAAATAAAATTGATCTCATCACTAAAAACTAATATTCAAAAATAGCTTTATTAGATCAAAGACAACACGCTTGATAAGCTAAATTATTTAAACAATCTTTTTATTTGAAAAAACCAAACTGCTTAATTTAAATCAGTAGCTTTAATTGCTAAACTTTGAGCCAAAACAAGAAACTAAAATAGATGTAGTTTGAGCTCTTAATTAAAGCAAGTTTATATAGTAGAAAACCTTCAACTTAATTTTAGAAAAACTATAAATAATAGATTAATTAATACTGCTGATATGACAGATTAATCTAATTTTTGATAATTAAAAAAAAAAATGTACAAAAAATTAATCTACTTTTAGATTTATAGATGATTAGCACGAGGCAGGCAGCAGATGCCAAAACAGAAAGGTCCCTTAGATTGATGATCCAAACTGCGGTAACAAATAGTTTTCAAAAATGTAGTTTCTATGACATTGCTCTAGTTGACACTAGCGCAAGTGTGACTACAGAGTCTTTCAAAAAAAAGTCATAAAACAATATAAATATTCTGTCCGATGGTACTCCTTAAAAACCTAAGAACTGTAAACTAGGAACGCCACTGGTGCTAGAGTAAGACTTAAATAAAAGTTTTTCCAAGTGGTCTCATCTAGCATTGTCTGAATAATGGTTTTATTAAATATTGTTGCTGCCTAGTGAGGTTTTCTAGTAGAGGGGTTACTTCAGAAGTAACGCCTATAAAATTGTTGACAAAGGTTTAAAATTTTAACAGCACATTATACATCTGCAGACAAGTGACCATTAAGTAAGTTTGAAAACAAAACCAACATTAAATTCGTTCAAAAATATATAAAAATTGTCAACAGTTGGAGGCAGTCAAACAAAATAATTATATAAGTTGGACCCACATACTCAAAACTTGTTTTCCGTATTTCACCCAAAAAAACAGCGTTTGCTACCCGCTTAAATAAAGCACATTGTAGTTGGTATCTCAATATCATTTCCTGGCCTTTTGCCAAAATATGTCTTATTTTGACAAAATCTTGTTCACAATTTTGTTTTCAAAAATTAAATATCTAATTTCTTCGACAACTACAGAGCATCTACCAAGGCAGGTAGCTACAAGCCCTCCGTAGGTCTTATCAAAACATATCATATTTTACTATCCGAATTTAGTAATTTTCAAATCAACCGTCCAAATTATGCAAATTTGGGGACATATAGTAGTAAAAGTATTCCGCTTCAACTTTGCCTCTTTCATAAAATCCGTTGATGCACAATTGTCACAGAACTCAAGCCAATTACTGTTGACTCCATTTAATTCCACATACCCTAAACAAATACGGTGTAGTCTGCGCTGTCTACTTGCAAGTAGTACCAAGTATTGGTCAGTTTTGGCCTTTTATAATCTGTTCAAGTGTAGCATAAAGCAGCCATGCCCGGTTAAAAATTATGTAGAGTAATAAATGACTTCTTCAAATTTCCTGCTGGCCAGTTGTTTATGACGTGTCTAGTCCACCATGCTGTATCAGTGTTCTTCTCCTATCTCTATTGCCATTTATTTATCATTTTAACCTTAACCTCTTGTCTGTCTTCTCCATCGTGTATCCTGGCAACCCACCATACTAGCAGGCATCGTTGGAGGCAGTTTGTTTTAAGCATTATACGCGCATAGTCATGTTGTTATTAACTTTAAGCCACTATGCTATTTTTGCTGTGACCACAATTGCAAAGCCGTTAAAATATCTCAGTAAATGTATTCCATATATATCCAGTGGCAGTATTTCATCAAATTAAAAACTCCAAAAAAGTGATTCTACTACTGAACCATGTGGAACCCCATAACTCGAAAACTTTATAGTTAAGATAACTAACTTTTTGTGAAGCCCTATTAAATGCCTTTTTTATTGGGTAGTTGTTTGACTCCACGGCATCAACGCATAAATACGAAGAAGTGGACAAACCAATCGTCGGGCAACGATATACATTAGCGGTTTAGAGGCAAAAAACGCCATACCCAGTATTGATATAGAGTAGTGGTATCCGCAAGAGTCCACAACAGAAACTCATCCAACGTTGACAAGAAATCTTGTCTAATATGAGAACAGGGTTTGCAAAAACACACAGACGGGATATAGTTCTACGTCATGGCACATACTCCCCCAAACTAGATGCAGATTTTACCCAGTTCCAAAATGTTGAGTAAAGGATGAACCGCCTAAATTACAGAAAGTAAGGTATAGATGGCGCAAACTATCTGTATGGTTACTTGTAGTCGTAACTTTTGTCAAAGCAAGTACTGAAGGAAAGTAGGAACCTCACCGGTCGCTTGCATGTGCCTACTCAAATGGCGTTGGTCTCTCGGGACAGTGAAGACTTGGCCTTAAGTTGGGAAGGAATACGTGCTGCTCGTATGACTCTGTCCCACCATTTCTCCAACCGGTGTACTCTGTAAATTGTGGTGTGGTTAACGGAAAGACTAACCGCCCTCGGACCCCCTGGTGTGGAAGTAACTTTTACTCTCTTAAAAAACCTTTAGGGCCAGGTGCCAAAAAAACCGATAGAATAACAATTTCTCCTGCGGTAATGTGGTCATCACATTCATAATTGGGAAAGCTCACGCAGGACGTCGTTGCCAAAAACCTGATCTAAAGTACATAACGTTGCAAGACATCTCGACGGATACCTATCAACCGCTTTGGAGGAAACTCTGAAAACATGGGTACTGGTTTGCCAGAGAGCACTTTCAAGTGCTTCAAAATTAATTGGAGTAATCTTCACCCCATGGGACTCTCTCCCTGAAACTTGGAAAGTTTCACCTACCCCACGATAGAGTGGATAACAAAAAAAAACCCAAAAATATAACATGAAGGAGAGGTAGAACCAAAAGAAATCTTGACCAAGACCTTTTCCAGTTGTAAGAGTAGCCTTGCTAACAGGGTGCACAGAGAAAGAAGAACCCACGCTCTGGCGGCTAGTATAAAGTGCTCCTCTAAAAAGTGTCGGACTCTGTGTGGTAAGACTTGCAAACTGGTGGATTTCAAAATAGGCATGTTAATTTCGTGTATTTTGGATGCCCCTAAAGAAGGTAGGGGTGCGTATACTCGCCATCGTTCCCCTGTACCCGCCGTCTTTGCTAAATCAGCCAAAAGGTGAAATAAAGACTGCGGAAGAACAACGCTTCGGGCAATAGTCGGGGCGCATCAAATACCGGGTGCGTTGCGCACAAATGCAAGACAAACGTACTGTAAACGAATACTTTCGGTGGACGTAGTACGACCTCACCTTACCGACGATGTCCCAGGAGTTAGATTGTTGGAAAAATCGGCTAGATGTCGCTTTAGGTAAACCGTCCTTTTTTAACCATACTGTGTTTTAGCAATTTTCCTGTTTGGTCAAGCGTTATTTAACATTTTCTGCATTTTCCAATTTGTGTTGATATAGCCGATTAGCACCATCTTAGCCGTTTTCCAATTTGTGAAGATATATTTGGTTGTTTAGATTATTGCTAACCTCTTGGTAAGTTCACCCAAAACTTAAAAAAATCTACCGTTTTCGCGACAACTCTGCAGCATGTCAAAGATTTGCTTAAACCAGCCTAACCTAACCTAATATAACTTAACTGCCTATATTGACGCATCGTACAATAGCACAATGCAAGTCATCTTGCTTCTTTAGCGCAGCTGCTTAAAACTACCTAACCTAACCTAATCTTGCCATCCATATTTGGTACAATGAAAGCCGCCATTGTCTCTGTTTTTGTCGCTTTTGCTTCTACTTGCCTAACCTAACTTAATCTAACCTAGTTGCGAATATTGACGGATTGTACTGTAGCATAATTCAAACCAACACTTCCTCTGCTTTTGCTTCTTTAAGCGACTCTGCTTAAAACTGCCAAAACTAACTTAATTTAAACTAACTGACCGTACTGATGATCCTACACACATTGCAAATTGCCATTGCCTCTGCTTTTGTCGCGTACGCTTAAACTTGCCTAAATAAACCTAATCTAACCTAACTGTCTATATTAAAAAAAACGCCTCGGCTTAAAATTTCCTAACCTAATATAATCTAAACTAGCTGCTCATACTGACGCAGCGTACAGTAGCGTCACTCTTGCTCTTTTTTGACACAATGAAACCGCTACTGCTAACTATAAAACAAATTTGACTCTACTACTACTACTACTACTACTACTACTACTACTACCACTAAATAGTTAAATCTTAGGTATCACAAGAACTTGCCTATCCGCATCACTTTTCTATCAATTAGTAAGAGCCCTACCTCTCTTTGTCCGCTTTGTTTAGTTGATCCACGGCGCCGTTACATAATATGAATCACATACTCAAACCAGATTGCTATCCCTTCTATAACATCTTTGACCTTGCGCACTCTACTACACCACCATTTAGTCATCTTTAAACCAAACCAACTAGTTTCTGTATTAAAATCTAATTTAATAGTTCTGTTGCCACAACAGCGGGCCAAGTACTGACGCTGGCTTCACACTACCAAAATTTTGTTCTCGCAATCAATAGTACCACTAGCCACTATTTGTTATAATCACAAATTATTTTTAGCTTTTCATCTTAATTATCGATATTATTTGGAATTATTATTTTTAATCCTCTTCTTTCCACTTAACTTTGCTAAAAAATGCCGTCCTCAAAAGATTAACTAATTCTCTGCCACTTTTAGCGTTGCGTTGCCAACTTCTTGCAAATTAAATCCACAATGTCTACCGCCTAAAGAAGCTAAGTTTTGTTAAATTTATTTATGGCAAACAAGCAGTTGTTGTTAGAGATTAGTTTCTGGTTGAAATAGATCTGTTACATACAAAAAATGAGATGTATTGTCTTTTCAATAGCTTTCCATTTACTCTAGCTGCTCTACTACCCATGCTGATCAAGTCATTTTATCCCCGCTACTGTTTTAGCAGATAGATAGATCAAATCTAAATTTTTACTAATTCTGTATACCAGAAAAATGAGCGACCTTCATGTTTATACCCCTACCAAAGATAAATAAACTAAATAAATGCAATTAATACAGATTCATAAATCATAATGTTTAATTGAAGATCATACAAAACCGCATATACAAAATCAGTAAAGACAACTAAGTCAAAACCAAAAAAAAAAAACACCTAAATCTGTTTCATAGATTTTTATAAGACGTTTGACAGTGTCCAGCATGATGTTTTGTTTGATAAGCAAAAGTTCAAATAAAACTCGGGATTAAGTAGAGACATGTTATGTCGCCTGTTCAAATTAATCTGTATTCAGAGCTACATCAAGTACACAGATGATATAGTATTGTTGGCAGAGAATATAAAAGATCTACAAAATCTGTTAAACTGGATATGATAAGATTTCTTCACTTTGGGACAATACAATTACTTTGTTTTGCTTATATTTATCAAAAACTACTTTTGATTGGTAACAATAGTATTACGATAATCTTAAAAGTCATCAACAAAAATAGACAAATTTGAAGCATGGCGACTGTCACGATACTTATTTTGGCATTTTTTGAACAAAAGCTTAGAAATAATATATAATAACAATATTCAATAACTGGAAAAACGTGTCATTGCAAACAGATTGGTAGTAATAATAATAATAATAGTTTATTTTCATGCCAGTTGGCCTTGAAAAGTATTTACATTACATTTTGCAATAATTTATACGTAACTTAATTAATATTCTTATTTAACATAACTTATATTATCATAGGTCGGCAGTACGGCAGAGAGGGCATGTACAAATACCAGCGCTAACGAAAGTTAAGCAACGGCCGCTCTGGCCACAACTTGGATGGGTGACACCAAAGTAATGCCGAGCGTAGCGTTCTTCCCAATATGGGTCCGTTACCTCATATAGGCTTTCAAACATACACATGTCTTCTCTGTGGCTCGGTGTGTCCGACACCTCGACACCTAACGGTATTAAGAGGTTATAGATTATATATATATATATATATATATATATATATTATCATAATTTGTAACAAATTATACCACGTGATCATCATAATATCATATAATACCACTTAAACTCTACAGTCTTTATCCATTTCCTTTCTTCTTTTAATGACGCTTCTCATCTAGACTATTCCTTTTCCATCTTCTTTCAACACATCTTTTCTTTCCATTTGTTCTTCTCTCATCTCAATAAAACAGATTGGTAGTACCAATCAACGGAAGCGCCACAATAAAAATAAATTTTTCAAAATAGCCTACATAGAAAAGTAAAAAGATCCTAGCCCTACTAGACATGCACAACTTATAACTTGCATAGTTTTGACCTGTTGGCTTTTTTAAAAAGGAATTTAGCTTGTTTTTCTGGAACAAATTGTCATAATTTGAACTCAACTAAAATATTGTTGTAATGCAGTCATATATATGAAACTAATTAGTTTCATATTGTCTCTACGATATAATATGACAAAAACACGTTTACATTATAATATAAAGCCTATAACTTAAATTTTTTATTTTTTTTAAATTAAAAAAATAATAAAATTTTAATGTAAAATATTATGATTTTAATGAATTAATAGCTATGCTTGGAACTGATATTGATATGTATTATATAATTTGCAAATATTCCTAAATAACATAAACTTTTTTTAGAACGAAGTAAGTCGCAAGAATAATATGAAAACTACTTCGATCCACGATTACTAATTCAACAGCCACAGCCGACACACAGCAGGGACTAAATAAATTACCTAACATATCCTCTTACTCAAGTAATAAAACGCACCCCAAGAAAATTGACAATTTGTATTTTTATATCCCTACCAAAGGTTACAACTTTCCATTCAATCGACTCATAAAATGTTCCTCAATATATTTCAGATAATTATTTTACAAAAAAAAAAACATTAATTGTCTTTGGCTATTAATAATAATTGTTTTATAAATTACAACATGAAATATTGTCCACTATCATAATTAAATTATTTTTCTTCTGTACTAGGTATGAAAGCTTTTCCATTTCCGAGTTGGTGAGTTAACGCCTTTTTACACACATAACACATTCCAGATATTTTACGACTTTCACAGTAAGATATATATTTATTATCTTCTTTTTTCTTGGAGAAATAACAAAAAATATACGATGACGCTAATTTTTACTCATCCGTAAATGTACCCTTTAAACCATGAAACGGCCCGAAGAAAATGCTTTTTTACGCACCCGCTAAGAGCTACTAAAATTTTTATATTGTTATTCACACGATTTTTTGTCCCTAAATCATTCCGCAGTTAGTAAAATTATTTTTTACAGCCGCTGAGATGCCACCCAACAAAAAAAAATGTATATATAAAGGGTAAATAAATTAAGCATTAATATCTGAAATGATAAACATTTATGGGGCGTTTTTATGGATTTACAGCAGCTATATGTAGATTTTATTATGGCGACATATGAATATTATTTTATAAATGATTATTGGGTAACGTAACAACAGTTTCTTGTTGTTTGTATAAACATCAAAGCTACACAACGTTTCTGCTGGTTTGATGATATTTATCTGTATTTATCCAGGTGAATTATTGATGTGCAGAGCAAACAATGGTGCTGTTTTATTATTAATTTAGTTGTATCAGTTCACTGACTGATATTCATAAAAAAAGAATCATGTTAAATGTGTCAGTGGCTCTCTGTGTTCACATTGTTAATATTTAGAAGATGGGGCGGAAAATCTGAAAATAGAATTATGATCAAATTATTTCATTTTTATATTTCGTGTGTGGAATAATTTTTGTAGATATTATTGAATCGAAATAGAATGAATTCATATTGAAATGAATTATTCATTGTTATATTATATTTAACAATCAGAAGTAGGTCGTGTTTGTTTATAATTTAAAAAATACCATTAAGAATTATATTTAAGCGTTCATAATAATAATAATAATTTTTTTTAAATGGATATATTATAAGAAATAGAAATAAATAATAAAATAAATTAGAAATATTGCAATTTCTCTGGTTTGTCATGTTGGAAATTAACTTTTATTGTAAAAAATTCGTTTCTCAAAACTTTACTAATAAAAAAACAATTTTTACAATGAACGATGCAGTCGGTACGCAGTGCTGAAAGAGCCTCTATGCAAGATCCTCAAAGCACTTTCACAAATATCAAGCAGCTAGAAAGCAGTCAAAGTGGACGATTGTACCGTTCACAAAACGGCAAAGTACCACAGACTTAAAAAACTTGAGAATGAATGGAACCACGCTGTCAAAAGAAGTAAAATATCTGGAACTAACGCTTGGCACTAGGCTAAACTTCAACACAGACCTGACAAATATAACAACAAAAGACATTCGGGTGCGTTTTGCAACCAAAATGATGGTCGGACGTACATAAGAATTAACATCGAATATGACCATATGATTATACACGGTGGTGGTAAGACCAATTATCACCTACAAAGCGCTTGTATAAGGAGAAAAAACCACTCTCAAGTGTACGGCCAAAAAACTAAACAAAGTTCAGAGACTAGCATGTCTACTTATAACGGGGGCAATGAGAACGACCCCCAATGCAGCTAGTACTTCATACTATCGTTACCGCCACTTCACCTGATGGTAATGACGGAAGTTAGACAAGCAGCATACAGACTGCAGATAAATATCAAATCTAAACGTAGCAGTATCAGATACACATCGACTTTCACAAATGGTAATTCTCAAATTGACACCACTGATGGCATTGTAAATTTCTTTGGTAATTTTTTTGGATCAGTTTCCAGTCCGTTGACGGTATCTATGACTTAACACTGCACATCATATTTTCCACCATCTATTCCTACCCACATAAATGAATCGCATCTTGTTTTAAAAATATCTGTTTGTATGTTGTCAACGAACTATCAGTATTAAAACCCAACAACTGCTTTCTTTCTCAACAAATGTGCGTTTGCTCTTTGTCGGTCTTTATGGCTTTTATTTAACTTATCTCTGGTTATAGGTTCTTTGCCTACTTGCTGAAAACAAGGTTTAGTCACTCCGATTCATAAGTCCGGTGCTAAAAATGATGTAACAAACTATAAACCTATATCTATTTTATCTGTCATTCCAAAAGTTTTTGAAAAGTTAGTTATCTGTCAATTGACCGCCATTCCGCAATCTAAAATTGCTCTCAATCAACACGGTTTTTGTACTGGCAAATCAACATCTTCCAACCTTTTGTTGTATGATTTATATAACAGATGCGCTCGAAAACAGATTCCAGGTGGATTCAGTTTACACTAACTTTTCAAAAGCTTTTGATACCGTTGACCACAATATAGTAATTATGAAACTACGTGGTATTGGAGTTAATGGCACCTTGTTACTGTGGATACAATCCTATTTATCTAACAGATTTCAAATTGTTCGCATCGGTCAGTGCGTTTCTCGTAATATTGATATTACGTCGGGTGTTCTACAGGAGTCACATCTTGGACCTCTACTGTTCAATTTTTTTTTTCACTGTTTTTCTAATGCGCGTTGTTTATTATTTGCTGTCGATATAAAAATCTTTATGAAAATTCAGTTTTTGGATGATGCTGTGCTACTTAATAAAGAAATACAGATTTTTTCTAATTGGTGTAAGGCTAGTAACTTACTACTTAATTTAAATAAGTGCAAAGTGATGACATTTTCTAGACGTCAGTCTACTGTAATGTATGGTTATTCTCTCATAAATGAAATGTTGTCGAGAGTTAACACTATTCGTAACTTAGGCATTACGTTTGATTCAAGCCTTTCATTTACACCACATATCAATACTGTCGTGGCTAAAGCTTATCAACTTTTAGGATTTGTCAAGCGTAATTCTAAGGAGTTTTGGGACCCTTTACTTTAATTATCCTTTACAACGCTCCCATCATAAGTATTGTTCAAACGTCAGTAAAGAAAAAATAGAACAGATAAAAAAAAAATTGTTTGTTTTTTGGCGTATAAATGCAACATTGCAGGCAGCTACACGGAACTACTTGCTACATTTAATATGACCAGTCTTGAAAAAAGACGTTTTCATTTTGACGTGATACTAGTTTTTAAAGTGCTTCGAGGAATTATTGACTGTCCTGACTTGTTCAGCTTAATTGGTATTCATGTTCTAGCTCGAGTTTTTCTACTTATTTCATATACCGTACAAACGTACTGATTATGCGCAGCACTCTGCATCTACACGTATTTTGCGGCATGTCAACAAAGTTAAGGTAGATTTTTTTAAAGATTCTTTAAATACCGTGCGACGTGCACTTACCAACCATACGTGATCTTTTTAATATTTTTATTTTGTAACTATTTAAGTTTTATTCTTATTTTTAGTATTAGTTGTTTTATGTTTAATTTATACGTTTTTTAAGTTATAAATCCAGTACCGGATATCAAGCTGAGATCATGGAGATCAGAATGGTTGGTATCTGGACAGCAAACGGCGCAGTGGCAACCACGAAAACGGCGTTTGTACAGCGGTGTAGAAGGCAACGGGAAACCACTACACAACACTTCCCCAGGATAATCATGATAATGGCTGCAAACACAAACGGCCCCGAGTACGGGCGTCCCTTAAATGGGACAGGGGTGCGAAGAATCTCCCGGACAGCCACTCTCAAATTAAACAAAACAATACCTACGAAAATCGGTACATGGAATGTCAGAAGCATGTACCAGACAGGAAAAATACACAACACTATCAAGGAGATGGAAAGACTAGATATCTCAATTCTTGGTATAAGTGAAATGCGATGGAAAAAATCGGGACAATGCGAAGTAGAAGAGCACGTTGTTTATTACTCAGGAGAAGATAGCAAACATCACAGAAATGGTGTTGCCATAATAATCACCAAAGACGTTGCTAAGACCGTTTTAAACGTTGTTCCCTTCTCAGACAGAATTATTATGCTACAGATTCAGGCAAACCCAATCAATATAAACTTCATTCAAGTTTACGCACCAACTTCAGATAGTGATGAGGAAGAATTAGAAAAATTCTACGAAGGAATAGATCAAGTGCTGCAGATAAGTAAGAGAAATGAAATCACAATTTTACTTGGAGATTTGAATGCGAAGGTTGGATCTGGAAATGAGGGTGAAACGGTCGGAGAATACGGACTTGGGCAGAGAAACGAAAGAGGCGATAGATTTGTAAGTTTTTGTGGAGAAAACAGATTAACCATTATGAACACCTTCTATAAGCTTCCAAAACGCCGCTTATACACTTGGCAATCTCCTGTACATACACCCACAAAGATCGTACGTAACCAAATAGACTATATTACCATAAATTCTAGATACAAGTACACAATTAAAGCAGTCAAGACATATCCAGGCGCTGATGTATTTACAGACCACAGCTTATTAGTAGCGCATATGCTAATTAAATTTAAAAAACTGAAGAAGGCCAAACACACAACACATTTAGACCTAACAAAGCTAAAAGATGTGCACATTGCACAGGAAATATCTGAAATAGTGGAAAGTCAGCTACTGGAGATACATAGTACAGGGACATTGAATATCGAAACATCATGGAACCATTTCAAAACAACGGTGATGGACGCAGGAAAAGCTAAGCTAAAAAACGATAAACTTAGCATAAATAAAAAGAAATGGATGACAACCGAGATTCTGAACCTAATGCAGACAAGAAGAAAATACAAGAATAGAGATGAAAAGGCATACAAGAAAGTAAACAAAGAGGTCAGAAAGGAAATAAGGAGAGCTAAGTCAGAATGGTTCAGCAATGAATGTAGGGAAATCGAAGAACTTGAAAAAAAATATAACAGCCTCCATTTGCACAAAAAAGTCAAAGAATTAGCTGGTGTCAAACGTAACAACAACTCCAACAGTGGACTAGCAGATCGCAAAGGTAACATAATCCTTGATATCGACCAAAAACTGATCAGGTGGAAAGAATATGTAACAGAGCTTTTTACCGATGAGAGGAATGTAAAACACAAAGTAACAAATGCAGTAACTGGTCCTTCTATAACAACTGAAGAAGTAGAAAGAGCAATTACAAATGCAAAGAATAGGAAAGCTACCGGACCAGATGAAATCCCAGCAGAAATGTTAAAGCTATTAGAAGGAAAAGGAAAGAAACTACTGTTGCAACTCTTTAATGCAATCTATAACACTGGAATTATTCCGAACGATTGGCTGCAGTCGACATTCATCACAATACGAAAGAAGACCAACGCAAAAAATTGTAGTGATCACAGAACAATAAGTTTGATGAGCCATGTCCTTAAGATATTTCTGAGCATCATTCATCAACGAATATATCATAAGATAGAAGACCACGTCGGTGATACACAATTTGGGTTCCAAAAAGGACTGGGAACTCAAGAAGCACTATTTAGCATAGAAGTGTTGGTACAGAGAAGTAGGGACGTCAATAGCGAAGTATTTCTGTGTTTTATCGACTTTGAAAAAGCGTTCAATAGAGTCCGACATGAGAAGATGATTGAGGTCTTAAAGACAACAGGTATTGATGACAAAGATCTAAGAATCATTGCCAACCTATATTGGCAGCAAAAAGCAGTTATCAGAGTAGGTGAACGCTCAACCAAAGAAATAGAAATCCGGAGAGGAGTGAGACAGGGATGCACTCTGTCACCATTAATTTTTAATCTATACTCCGAAAAAATATTCGATGAGGCAGTTCAGCAGGCACAAGAAGGAATAGTAATTAATGGAGTAACACTTAACAACCTACGTTACGCGGATGATACTGTACTAATGGCAGATAGTCACTAGGACTTATACGACTTCTCCATAGCGTCACTGAAGCTTGCTCACTCTCCGGCTTAACGTTAAATACAAAAAAGACGATGTACATGGTTATCAGCAAACAACAAATAATCGATACCGGTATTCAAGTCAACGGAATACAGCTGGAACGCGTTAAGAAATTCACCTACCTTGGGCACACGCTTGATGAACAATGGGATCATACTATCGAAATCAGATGCTGCATAGAAAGAGCAAGAGCGGCGTTCAATCAGATGAAGAGAATACTGTGCGGGCATGACTTAAACCTGAGCCTCAAAATGCGGTTGGTGCGTTGTTATGTCTTTTCGGTTCTTCTTTACGGGGTTGAATCCTGGACTCTCACGGAAGCCGCACTCAAAAAACTACAAGCATTCGAAATGTGGGTGTACAGGCGTATGCTAAAAATCAGCTGGATGGACCACGTACGTAATGAAGACGTGATGAGAAGGATGAACAAAGATCTAGAAGTAGTCCCAAACATCAAAATAAGAAAATTACAATATTTCGGGCACGTCATGAGACATCCCGAAAAATACGGTACCCTGCATTTAATAATGCAGGGTAAAATAAATAGTAAAAGAGAGCCCGGAAGGAGACGAACATCGTGGTTGAAAAGACAATGGTTTGGAAAAACATCAACCAAACTCTTTCGCGCCGCTGTCAACAAAATTATTATAGCTAACATGATAGCCAACGTCCGCTAAGCGGATACGGCACTTCAAGAAGAAGAAGTTGTAAATATATACTTATTTTGTAATGGCTTCCGTTGACTAGTAAATAAATAAATAAATAAACACAATGTAAACCTTGAGACCCACAGACCTAACATAACAAATGTGTTGCATAAAAAAACTCTAATGATGAGGTCGGTCTTCATAAAGGGCCACTGCATGAATAAGAAATTTGATGTGATAATACCATAGCAAAACAAAAGGATAAATAATAAATAACTAGGAACAGTCAAAGAAACTATCTACTGCATAGATAGATAAATAGAAAGATAAAGTCTAAAAGGGCACCGGGGCTAAAATCTACGAAGACAAACACCAAGAAAATCAAATTTTTCTACCTCTCGGTGAATATGCTTCAACTTTTCAGGCAGAGGAAAGGACTAAAACCTGACAGTCTGATAAGAGTGATAAGTATTATGTCAAACAATCAAGCAACATTGCAGGCTCTGCAATCACCAGTAATAAAATCCAAACTGGTTATGGTTATTATTAAAAGCAGTGGCCACAACCTGCAAAGTTCGCCTGGTATAAATACCAAAAGACCAAAAGACAAAAAAAAACTCATAGCAATTGCCAAACAAGGAGCAAAGGGGACATTCATTGGACCAAAACCCCTTTCAAAATTCCATACAAAAAAAACCACTGTAATCTTGAGATTGACACATTCAAGAATATAATATCAAAATAGTGGTAATACAAATAAGACTGCAAAGGCTCACAGGGTTTGTTTTTGGTTTTCAAATCTTCAACATTTTCCAAAAAAGATTTTTGTAACAGAAAATTTAAAAAAAAACTGCAATATATTTTAAAACTCATTTAAAGTTTCAAGTCAATAATGATGTCGCACTAAGTAATTGCACATAACTTTTATTATATTTTTTATTGTCAAATCTAAACTAGTTTTTCTCTTCAAAATTATTTTATTTTTCATTATAAAAATATAAATCTTTATTAAAATAATGACGTTATTCAAACAAACGTACAAAACAAACGAAATTATTTCATTAAATTAACTAATAAAATGTTATATGTAATTCAGTAAATTGCTTCCTACACGTATCATAATTATTGTATCTGCCAGATTATCTACCCTCTAGTAACCCACTAAAATTACAATTAAATTTATACCCCTTAAATGAAGAATTTACGATAACGTTTACAAACATAAATCAATTTAAATTGCATTTCCGAAAAACGACGGGTGAATTTTAAATTTTATATTATAATTATTAAGATATCCAGAACCCCCACATCCACCCATCCGGATGTAAGGGTTTTAATTATTCATATAAAAAGGGGTGCCAGTAAACATTACTCCATGAAAAGAGAAAAAGATATCAATTCTTTGATGTTGTATAAATGCGGTGCATCACGCAGTAGGTTTATTTATTTATTTTTAGTGGCCACTTGGGTAGGAACCCCATAAATGAAGAAAGACGTATACAATAGACTACAGGGCGTTTGACAAACCGCATATAATTTCTTGATTGATGCGGAAATTTTACGGAGACGTGCTGATCCCTTAAATACGTAACGCATTGCGTGCTAACGATTTTTGCATTTTTACCGACAAAGGTGCGAAAGATATTAGGGATAATAATTGAGGCAATGAATCGATTTTAATGGTGGGAATTTTTGTGGTTCCTTAAATATATATTAGGTTTGTATTTCTGTCAATCAGATTGTTTGTGATATACTAATTTTAGATTTTGATTGTCAGTTCCATAATATAAATAATAATAATAAATTATTTATTTGATCATTTTGCATTCAAATAAATGTTTCATAAAATCTGTCAGCATACTCAGAAATGTGTACTAATTTTCGATTCAAAATATATAAAGGAAATTAACATCTGGCATCGACGATTGATATTTAGCAATAAACAAAATTATAAAAAATAACATCTGAACCACAGCTATAACCTTCAGTTTACGATACACATGTGCATATTCAACACACAACTTTCCGTTCTACTCTACTCAGATTTAGCGACACTAAAAATGTTTATTTCATCCATAAATCATAAATTCATCACCCAGTCGATACTTTACAATTTTATTTTTGTTCTCTACACCTTGTTCATAGTTTACACTTCAAATAAAATAAAAAGATGTGGTAACTTAAGTAGCAAGTGTTTTACTTAATTAATTCAACTTAATGACTACTCATTTATGTTTAATATACAAAAATAAATCATATATTTTTTTTAGGTAGCATATGTTAGAAAGAAACGGTGGGAGGTATGAAAATATCAAATTTTATTACTACAAAATGAAGGAACTTTTAAATACAAGGGCAGAGACCGTGAATAAAAAAACACATTTATTATGTTATCTATATCGTTATAGTTTTGATGACAAATATAAAGATAAACAACTGTTTGTTTTGAATGTAATAAAGATGTTTATAAAATATATTTAACAAATTTTAATTAAATATTACCTTTCTATATATAATTTAAAAATTTGAGATGCATAAAAATAATCATAAAACATTTACGATTAAGAGAAGCTTTTTTCGCAAAAACTATAACTGCTTTATTAACATTGCAAAGAATAAATATGTAAAATTAATAAATGATGTATTTTATGTAAATTGCCTTTTCATCCAGTAAGAGACACATACACTTGTGTTTCAAGGTATGCACTCATCATCAGTGTGCCTAGCACCTCATTGGTCGAAGAGACAATTTACATAAAATCTTAATAATGTGTAGAAGGTCGCAATATCTATTAAGAGAAACGTTGAACTGATTGTATGTGAAGAAGAGCTGGACGTTTTATTTGAATCAGATGACCAAAACAAATTTATCATTTGACCAAGAGTGGGTTAACCGCTTTAAGAGATTTAACAACTCCTAGAGTACTTTAAGAGATACAAAAAGACACCAGAAACTCTTATTGACTGTCAAAAGCTTTAAAGATTATTTTAAAAATTATAGAATAATTTAAATATCCTCATCGGCCTTTCCATGTTTGTTTGCTAAATAATCTTGTAGTAATTTTTTTCTAAATGAAATTTATTACCTGCTAAGACTAGAATCTCAAGCAACCTAAGAAAAAACACATCTCCCTTTTAACACCACAAAAGATTCGCTCCGCAATGCTGTGACAATAGATTTGCTTAAAGTCTGAGTCTTAAATAGAGTTTACCATCCGCTAAAAGTTATACTCTCAAGCAACTTAAATCTACTGTAAGAATAGTAGTATATGTCCAAACTCTATACCCCGCTTGTGCCCGGCTGTGCACTGGCATTTAAAGCCTTAAGGTTGCTGCAAAAGATTGTTAAGCTTACACTGGCAAAACCAGTAGGTTGTATGCAGAAGTAATAAGTATTATGTTAATTAAATAATTCTGTAATTGTGAGCAGAATTCTTATATATAATTTAAAATGATAGTAAACTATGTGAATTATGGCTTCACAACTTATAAGTTCACTGCTTGGAAAAAACTATAATTACAACAAGCAAGCAGAATAACCATTCGCCAAATCAGTATTCTAGCTACACAAGAATATGAAAGTTTGTAGCGTGCTAAAAACGGATACTAAGAAAGTTTTAAAAACTCGAACAGCATTGACTAAAAAGCCTTGAAAGCTTAAACAGCCTTTACAATATTGTTGCTGACTAAGAACAAAGTTTTAGAAGACTTTGAAAACTTTAAAGATATTTTCAGAATTATAGAGTAATTGAGAAACACAAAAGAACTGCTACTAATTAACACTTTCCTTCATGTTAGTTGTTAACTGTAATGTTTTTTCTTTAGATACAATTTATCACCTGTTTAATGCTGAATTTAAAAAACAACATAAGTCTAGAAAGACATCCCGTAATAACTTTGACTAAGAAAGACTTGAATGCTTTGAGAGCTTAAACAGCTCATTGAGTACTTTAAAGGGTCCAAAAAGCCACTTAAAACGCTTGGATAACTATAAAAATTCTTAAAAAAGTAAAGTAATTAAGAAGCACAAAAAAAACTACTAAAGGTAACTTAAAAACCCTCAGCGGCCTTTCTCTTGCGCTACTTGTACTATTGGTTTCAGGTTTTGATTTTACTTTAGATGAAGTTTAACACTTGTTCAAGGCTGGACTCTCAAATAACCTAAATCTAGAGAAAATCTTTCTGACGTGTGGTTCAGTTTAAGAAAAACCTACTTTGGAATGCCAGAATAACAGATAAGTAAGTAAAAACTCGTGTCCGTTGGTTAGAAAATAGAATTCAGTGCTAAGGAGTATTTATAACTTTCTCTTTTGAAACAAAAAGATTTTTAGATCTTTAGAAGCACGCGGATTATTCTTCCATCGACGGTTCAGAGATTTGACCACACAAAAACAGGGCAATCTTTTGCGCACTCCAGTCATGCTGCCCTCTAAACTTACCGCACCAAACAAACAGCATTTAAGCTACGTAATCAAGGTCATTTTACTAAACCGGCATCTGTTAATAACTTTCAGTCATTTGAGAAATAATGTCCCAACAATATACAAACTTTCATTGTTTATGTTTTGCGGAGTTATTTAACAACTCTGGATTTATACCGTTTATCAAAATGACTACACCAACAATCCTTTGTTTCATAAATAACTTTAAAGAATTAACAATAAGAGTTAATACTTTGACAATGTCGTCCTCTTTAACAAACCAAGCTAATTCAGTAATTATCTTTTGGCAGGTTTACCTACAGAAACCTAGTTACGATTCAACTACTAAAAGAAACTTTAAAGGTATTTCTTCTATAGCTAAGTGATATGAACCTCGTTACAACTTAACAGATTTTTTTTCTTCTTCTTTTAGTGCATCTCCTATCGGAGGTTTGCTATCATCATAGCTATTTGCACCTTATTAACTGCAGCTCTGAATAGTTGAATGTTGCTGCAACCAAACCAGTCTTTAAGATTTTTAAGCCACGACACGCGGCCGTCAATATTTCTTGTTCCACTAATCTTTTTCTGCATGATCAATTGGAAAATTCTATATTTTAAGCCTCGCATTATGTACAATTTAGAAACAATGTTTGACACTTAAGAAACATTGATTGAGATTATTTAACAATTAATAAACATTTTAAACTCATTTTTTGACATTTTAAAGGCACTGTTTGACACTTTTAGAATGCTTAATAAAAATTGATTTGTTAGAGTGGCGGTATTGTTAATAATTAAAGAAAATTTTGAAACATTAGAATCATGTTTAACATTTTAAAAACAATGTTTGACGTTTGAGATTTGACGTCCACAGAAGAATAGGAATATATTTAAGACTTAAGTGAAAAAAAAAAAAACATTGTTGATGAAAGTTTTGGGATTTTTGTTTGATTCTTAAGAAGCATTTTAAAAGAGTAAGAATTTGTTTGACATTTTTAGAACAACGTTTGCCAAACATTAAATGATTTGATTAAATATTGACGTGTTTGACACATTTTGGGATCTAAAAAGTCAAACACGTTAATATTTTACATAATTTGACAGTTACAAAAAATATATGCAAAAAAAAATTTTTGAAATTTTTTTGACACTCTAGAAGCACACTTAGTTAGCTAATTTTGAGACACCATCTGTTGAAAATTGTCAAATAAGTAGTTAAATGATGGGTAAATGACATGTAAAGTCTGTTGTGGGGTTTGTTGCAGATTATACTTAAGGATTAATGCCATTAACTTAGTAACAGTCTTCTTCTTTCTTCTTCCATAAGCTCTACAAACCTAAGTGGATTTTAGCTTCCTCTAAAAATTTTGTTCTATCTCTTTCGGTTTAGGGCAACTCTCCTCCAGTCCTCTCCCATCTTTTGGAAGTCTTTTTCTACTGCAGAAATCCATTATCTGCAAGGCCTCACTCTGGGTCTCGCCTCCATTGGTCTCCATTCTGTTATTACTTTAGCGCTTCTTTCTTCATTTATTTTGATGACGTGTCTTAACCAACAAATCCTTTGGGCTTTAATAAACCTAACTATATCTGCTTTGTTGATTAGATGTGCCAACTCGTAATTTGCTTTTATGCGCCAGTTTCCATCTTCGTTCTGCGTTGGCCCAAAGATTTTTCGCACAATTTTTCTTTCAAAGATCCTGAGGGAGTTTTCCTGTTTTTGATTTAGCGTCCAGGTTTTGCTAGCGTAAGTGACCACAAGTCTAATGAAAGTCTTGTAGATTTTAAGCTGGCGCGTTCTGCTCAGAATCTTTGAGTTTAGTAGGGATCTATTATCAAAATTTCATGATCCTTATCTCAACCTCTTCTTCTTGTTTGCTTTTTTTTGTTCAGTTGCGTCCCCAGGTATGTGAAATTGGGAACACCTGCAAACTCAAAATTTTCAACTGACAGCTGCTGCTAATTTTGACCATTTCTAGTAAAACTTATTCAAACTTTGGTCTTGTCTTCATTTATTCAAAGCCCTGTTTTTATGGTCTCGTAATTCAGTTCTTGGAACGTATAGGCATGTGTATTTTTAGACCTACTTATAATTACTACGATTGTGCGTCCCCTTGATGCCCTTCGGCGTTTATCTAAAAAAAAACAGTAACAGTGGTTCCTTACATTTTCACAACTAATTTGACCAGAGTCGTATCAAGAACAAAATTGCTTGATAATGACAAAAAAATTTCTACTTTTTATACAATGTTTTTTTCAAGAGATTAAATTCAAACTCCTCTTCTGACTTAGAAACTTCTAACGCTTGTAAAAAAGAAAAAAATAATATTTTGATAACAAACACTCGGGTGGGTGAAATAGCACTTCTCAGTTTAAACTACTCAATGGTAATCATGATCTGACCCAACCGGTGGTCATAAAACATTAAATATCAACTATTTCTTCTTAGACAAAGAGTTTTGACGCTTGCTAAAAGAAAAATCTTTTGATTTTTTATTAATTAACTTTTGGGCGAGTGGGTGAGCACTCTAGATTAAATTACTTGCTAGTAATTAAGATCTGAAGTTACCAATCATCAAGAGATTACATATATTCTCCTTCTTTTCTGACTAACAAACTTACAGAGAAGAGAAACTTTATTTTTTTTTTATTAATAAGCACTTGGGCGGGTGAATGAGCATACCAGTTCATGATCTAGAGTGACCCAACCACCCACCTAAGTCTTGGTCATCAAATTAAATTATTATCTCTTCATTTCTTTCTCTGAACATAGGCCTCTTTTAAACTCTGCCAAACGGTCCTATTTTTAGCTTTCTGTTGCCACGAATAGCGTGCGACTTCTCAGATGTCGTCTCTTCAACTTTTTTGGGATCTTCCCACACTTCTCTTAAAGGTCCGTGGTTTCCACTGCATAACCCGTATCGTCCACTTCGCTAGGTCCTGCCTGCAACATCTCCAGCCCAGCTCCACTTAGGGTTTGCGACTCGGGTAATAACATCCTCGACACCTGTTCGCTTGCAGGTTTTAGTGTTTCGAATGTGATCCCTTTGGCTTACACTTAACATGGCCTTTTCCATTGCCCTTTAGCAAGTGCTAAGAATGTCAGCTGATTTGTTGGTAAGGGTAGTTGTTTTAAGACTATACGTAGTTACGAGGAGAATGAACTTATTGTACACTTCCCTTTTTAGTCTTTATGGAATGCTCTGATCTTTCAGTATGTAACTCAGCTTACCAAATGCTGCCCAACTCATCCTAATTCTGCGTTTACTTACACGCACTGGTTTTCTTTTCCAAATCTGATCACATGACTCAGGTACACATACTCAGCTATGTTTTCCACCACATTTTGTTCTATAGAGATGAGAATTTTAGAATCACTCATTATTATGGTCTTCTTGAGATTCATCTTGAGTCCGATTTTATTGGATGCTAAATTTAGTTGTGTGAGCATGCTTTTTAACTCCCTGATGTCCGAGCTAATAAGGACAATGTCGTTGACAAAGCGCAAACAATTTAGATGTTTCCCATCAATGTTTACACCATTCTTCTCCCAATCCAAGCGTTTAAAGACATTTTCCATTGCCAGCGTGAAGAGTTTTGGTGAGATGGTATCACCCTGCCTTACTCCTCTTCTAATAGGAACCTTGTTAGTAATGGTGTCATCGTCCAGCTTAATTTGGAGTGTCGCATTTTCATAGATGTAGTTCAGTAGGTTCATGTATCTGGAGTCAATACGTGCGTTGGTTATTGCATTTAATACTGCCCATATCTTGATCGAGTCGATCGCCTTCTCGTAATCTACAAAGACTAGGTGTAGAAAGATTCAAATTACTTGTTGGTAATCATGATATAGAGTGACCCACCCGCCCACTCAAGTGGTCATCAAAAATTAAATATTACCTCTTTTTTTCTGACTAAGACACTTCTAACACTTCCAGACTTAAGACTACACCGGTAACCATTCAAGCAACAAATGCCTTTTGATTTAAAAAAATCGACAAATAGTGATGTTGCTGTCAATAATTAATAGTGTCAAAAATTTTAAAAGTTGAACAATAAAAATAAACCAATAGTGACCAATTCTAAAAAAACAAAGTGATTCAAAAATATATTTTAAATTTAATTTTTAATTTGATACAAAATTTTGAAAATTACAATTTTAGTTGTAACTTTATTTCTGCTAAACTTTTTGTATTTTATTTTTAAAAACTGAATCTAATATAGCCAAAAAATGTGAGATTAATTATTTAAACTTAGAACATGCTGACGACTAGTTGAAAATTATTTTTAAATTATTTTTAAACTTTTAAAAAAAATTTAAAAATTACAATTTTTGTTATAATTTTGTTTCTGGTGCAATTTTCGTTTATTTAATTTAAAAATTGTACCTAATATAGCCAAAAGATGTAGTATTAAGTGACCAAATCTAAAATGGTGATTTAAAAATATTTTTACTTTAATAAAAAAAATTGAAAATTACAATTTTAGTTGTAATCTTGTTTCTGGAACATTTTTTGGTTTTTTTAATTTGAAAATATTGTACCTAATATAGCCAAAAAATGTGGTATTAAATGACCAATTCAAAAATATACTGAGTGATTCAAATATATTTTTAATTTATTTTTAATTTTCTTACAAAATTTTGAAAATTACAACTTTAGTTGTAACTTTGTTTCTGGTACAATTTTTGTATTTTCAATTTGAAAATTGTACCTAATATAGATAGAGTTCGTAGATTAAATGCCAAAATAGTACAAAAAACTGCAACTATTTACTTTTATATCAACTTAAAAGTATTGAACTCTCAAACATTTTAACAACTTAAAAAACATTTTTAATGTGAACTATTACGTAGAGTTAGACTGCAAGCATATAACACACCAGGCAAGATTCATTCACATCAAGCAGGTTTAATGAACAAAAATACTGTAGGAGTTTAAAAAAAATATATACCAAAACTACATAGGCTCTCACAAAATATTCCAATTTATTTATTAGTAACTTTAGTGTTGTATATTTAAACAATAATCTAGCTTTAGTTACAGTTTGTATCTATTTGTTAGAAGTTGCCTGGTTTAGAAAATGTTGCGTACAAATGTTTGTCATTATTATTTATCATTATTATTCCAAGATTGATTTCTCGTTGTACAACAATTAAAAAGTACTTATTTGTGGAAGTAACTTACAAGTATTCTTGAAAACAATTAACAACTAAAAAAAAAGCAGAAACAAGCTTACTTCATTACATATGCTTGCTTTGGAAATGTA
The DNA here is from genome assembly GCA_963932245.1 of Tachinus rufipes. Lineage (NCBI taxonomy): Eukaryota > Metazoa > Arthropoda > Insecta > Coleoptera > Staphylinidae > Tachinus > Tachinus rufipes. The sequence continues at coordinate 124,789,845 of OZ010741.1, read as the reverse complement.
AACATATAAAGTATGCACAGTTGCGCGCATCGAAATAGCAAATTTTGTTGCAATAAATTGAAAAAAAAAACTTTACAAATGAATTGCCTTTTATTTACTGTGGTTCTTATGAATGTAAATAATAAACATTATAAATACAGGATTATATTTATTTAGAATTTGTTTATTTATTATAGACTAGTTTCAACTTATTTAAGTCATCTTTATATAATAATTAACATTTTTTTTAATATCAATGTAAACTAATCTTATAAATGACTTAAAAAGTCGAAACTAATCAATAATAAATAAGCATACAAGTATTTTAAATTTAAAATAAATATAACATTTATAGATGTATGCACAAATTGATCTTCAACATATTAATAAATAGTTTTCATGCAACTTTTTGAGCCAAAGCAATAAATATACAAGTTATAAGCTTTTAAAATTGAGCAATGGAAATTTAAACCTTGACATAGCAAATTTATAATGTCATCAAACAGTATTACAAATGAATAATTAATAAGCAGTTTTCTCATCCCATTGCAACTTATACCATTACTTATATTTTTTCTTTTAACGTTACAATAATATCAAAAGAAAAGAATACAAAGGCAAATAATATATTGATCATATTACATTGGATGTTCTTCATTCATTACAATTGATCAAACAAAACATACCCTCCAGGCGCCGCCACTGTCTGGACGACAGCATATACACTATATAGACCGTATTCATAATCATAATTATAACAGCGCATAGTATTTATAAATCTCAGACACGTCACGCAAACAATCGACGGATGATATTAAGAGAACCATAACACATTAAATAAGAATAATAAAGAATGTTTATTATCTCTATTATCGTCGATGCAGCTTATTATGATTAGAATAATAATTATAATTAAATAAATTTGTCTTAATAAATTATTCTTTAGTAATAGAATACGCAGTTAATTTATAACAGTAATGATTTTGTTATTGATACTAATGCATGCAAATATTGTTATTTATTTATCGCCATGTACCAATAACATTATAGTTATGTAATAGGTCAGTTGTATAATGTATTTCATAGAATTTTAATCGTGAATTTTTTGCCAATTAATTTGCATTTATTTTATTTTTTTCTTAAAAGATTGATTGGCTTTAAATTTATTATTTAAGATTTGAAATGAATTCGTGATATGTAATTGGATATTCTGTGTATACAATTTCATGCGGTTTGAATAATTAATGATGATTTTGTGTAAGATGGAATATTAATTAGCGGTTTTAAATAAGCTGTATGGTTCAAGAAGCAGATATTATAATTAGATAAGATGTTCTTAATATTTATTTGCATGTTTGCACAAAGATGTAATATAAAACTTACAAACAGTTTTATAAAACGCTTTTAATTAGCTCCAAAACTGTGGAAAATGTTAAATTAATTTATAATATAATTTATTATAATGTTTTGTTGAACGTAAATAAATAATAATAACAGAGTAATTAAAAATATTGATAAATAAATTGTTATAATGTTAATATTTTTTAATAAAAATTTGTTTTTATCCCAAATGCCAATCTAAAAGTAAATGTTAAAAAAAATAATAAAAATTTTATTGTCTATAGTAGAAACAAAAGAAGTTTCTGCTAACTGCTACAGTTTTCTGAGATGCAAAAGCTTATTTTTTTTCTTTATGTTCATTTTTTCCTTTGTTTCTTTTTTCCCTTCTTTCTTTTTTCCTTTTTTCCTTTTTTCTTTTTTTCCTTTTTTTTCTTTTTTTCCTTTTTTTTTTGTTTTCTTTTTTCCCTTTTATCCTTTTATTCCTTTTATTCCTTTTTTTCCATTTTTTCCATTTTTTCCATTTTTTCCATTTTTTCCATTTTTTTCATTTTTTCCTTTTTTTCCTTTTTTTCCTTTTTTTCCTTTTTTTCCTTTTTTTCCTTTTTTTCCTTTTTTTCCTTTTTTTCCTTTTTTTTCTTTTTTTTCTTTTTTTTTTCTTTTTTTTTCTTTTTTCCTTTTTTTTCTTTATTTCCTTTTTTTTTTTTTTCCTACTTTTTCTTTTTTTTCCTTTTCTTCCTTCTATCCTTTTTTTCTATTTTTCCTCTCTTCATCTTTAAGTGCCATCTCCAGTCTGAAGAAAAGCTGTTAATCGTCAGTTACACTTGATTCTGACAATAAAATATTCTTAATAAAATAAAGTATTACTGTAGCAATATAAAAAATGCAATACAAAAAACAAAAACAAAATCAATGTTTTAATTTTCAAAAATTGAATCTTCCGTTTATTTCAATAAATTACATCCATTCCAATATAACAATTTGTACCGCCACTGCAATTATAACATTTCAAGGTTTCAAAGATGTATTTTCGTACACCGCGATGCATTAGAGGCAGCGTCCGTTTTGTTTTCATTGTGCTTAGCACACATTCTAATAAATATTTATAGTTTTGCTGATAAATATATTTACATGCATATATGAGCGGGCATGAATGTACGCGTATGTGAAACATTGCGTCACCAATAAATATAAATTAGTTCCACTGCGGTTTTATAGTCTGTTGAGGTTTTATAAATGGTCGACTGGCTACGACATATAAACATTACCTCTGGTAAAAATACGAAAATCGTTAGCACGCAATTGTTGTGTATGTTAAGGAATCGCCGACAATGATGGGGACCGTGAAGGATTCTTCCACATCGTCGACACAACTTAGAATAATATGCGGAATGGCCCCTTAAACCATAAAGCTATTATTGTTCATGCGTGCATCCATTGTGGATTATTAATGGTTGAAACCATACATGCTGGTCAGAATCCTTGTAATTTTGAGAAATTCTATATAAAATGGATATATTTTCTATGTAGATAATGAAGCGAATAACTATGGTGCTATTCATGTTTACATATTTTTATCATTACTGCATTAATAATTTGTTGTTATTGATAATGCACATTACAATTACCATACATTTCTGATATAATTAACAAATGCATTAATAATTTAGTGTAAATCATTATTCCAATCTAGTATACCACACAGCACGCTTGTTTGCTCGCTCATGTGTTGCGTAAGAGACTAAAGATGTTATCTACACAAAGCTTATACAATAATGTAACATCTTTTCATGCACCGACACTTCTTCTTATATTTGAAAATTTTACATTATACGCCAGACCAGACTACAGGCATTCAATACAATACTTTCTTGTTCGCAAGTTTAATGTAGACTGAGCTAGATCACTTTTAAGCGTGTATAAAAAGTTTCAATTCTATGATTTTTTAAACTTATATGTGATTGATTCTTTGATCAATTAGGTGTGACAGTTTCATTAGCAAACATTTGTCTTAACAACATTAAAAGTAATTCCATTTTTATTTTTTTCAAAGTTACTATTATTTCAGTAAAAAATTAATTCCATAGTCTACGGTCCAAAAATTGGTTTCTGCAATCAGTTTTTCTAGGTTAGGTTAGGTTAGGTTAAGTTAGGTTAGGCAACATTAAGTTTTTTGTAAGTATATTAGATTCACTTAGGCATTTCTGGGTCTTAGTTTGCCTGCTGTGCCTAAACAATTTTTATTAAATTAAAATTTTAGAATGTTTATGCAAGTTATAGAAACCATATAAACGTATCTAGAACAAACTAGTTTGAACTCTTGTCGATTGTCCCAACATGATCAAAGTTTTTCTTGATCCAACTAAAATTTTGTAGTTTTCAGTTCAATTTTCGTAGTATTGAAAAACCAGCTCTAACCTTTAATCAGCTTTGTATAGTTTTTTCGTTCACTAGTTCTTAGTTCACCTTGCCAAAAGTTTCCAAAATTATCTTTCTTTAGTCTACCAAATCTCACATAGCAACTCGTCGTACGCTATAAAAACTTTTGCTTAAGGATTTAAGACAAAAGCCAAAATAGAACACCCATGTTTCTTATTAAAAACAAAATTTAACAAAGACCAAGAAACCTCAAGAAAGTATTGCTTTATTGTCTACTCAACTCAACGTAAACCAAAAAAACTCACGGAAGCAGTTCCATCTTGGCCTTTATTAAATTTTGTTCACAATAAAGAATTTGGGTGTTCTTTTTCAGCTTATGTCTCAGGTACAATATTCTCGGCCGTTTTCAGTAGTCTGGATCTACTCGGGATTTGATGGTAAAGTCTTGATCGGCTATCTCTAAATTAGTGCAAGATATTTTTTTTTAATTTCTACTACTCTTATGGTTTAAGGTGTTTGGGTGTGTCTGATAAAACCCATGAGATTGTTTAACGCAATTTTGGTAGAAGTTTGTTAAATAAATTCTAGTAAAATTGTTTCAAAAGTGTTTGTTAGCTGCAGTGGGAGTCATTGAGTTCACCTCGTCTAGGAAACTTCTACGTTAGGCGCCAAAATTATTACGTTTGTTATTCTGAAAAATTAAAATGTCCTGAAGTAGTTTTAAGTAAACCTTAGATTATGTTTTATTAGAAAGAAGTAAAACTGTAATCAAATTAAGCGCCACTGTGGTCTTAACAAACAAATTGTTTTTTGCTTTCCTAGAAAATGCTTCCAGGTAGTGATTTCCTCCAGTTTCTTACAAAGTGTACCTAGATCTAGCAATCTAGGTGCTGATGGATGTAGAATTAATGTTGACAAAAAGTTGGTGTTGCCGAGACAGGTTTACTGATAAAGTGGAGTCGGCCATCATAAATTTGAGAGCAATAAAGATACTCTTAGATATCGATTCTTGTTGTGTGCTTAATTATTTGTTGTTTGTTCTAACCTCGGTGAAAGTTAAGTGTCAATAAAAAGGTTAAAATTCCAAGTAGATAAGGAGTTATGTAGTGATTAAGTAGCAGCAGTACAAGTTCTAACCGATTCATACTTGTTGGTAGACAGGTTTTGAACAAAACAGTAGTTTTTCCGCATAGTCTGTGTTTTTGGTTAGTAGTATAAAGTAGTGCCAGTTGTGGGAGCTTCTTTACGCGGTTATTGCTTTTAGAAAAATTCCTGCAAAATTTATTACAAAAAATCAATTGTACTCTAGCGTTAGAATCTATTTTTTGGAAAAAGACGTGGTTAGGCCGTTAGGGTGTTTTCTGTTAAGAAGAGGTTTACTGCGGATTGCTGGTAGAATGGCTTACGTCTTTTTTTTAAGCATTTGAGACTTTGCTTGTATGTTATGAGCTATGAGGTAACTTGTGGTTGCAAAGGTCAGTATTGAATATGCTGACTAACGGACTAGAGCTTGTTTAAGTAAATGTTCCAAAAAAATTACTTCGCAGCAAAGATCTAAAAACCTAGACATTGACTTCCTCGGAGGCTACCAAACAAGTCTTTTGGCCGTTTTTCCATGTATTTAAGCTTCTGCTACTAATATATTTTTTGGCTATTTCAACGTGATCTTAAATATTTGCGCAAGTTTATTGTGGATGAGGAGCCACCGTAGTCAGAAACCGCTTAATAATGGAGTTTTTCTGCTTAGATAATTGTTATTATTCTGGTATACAGTCAAACTTAAATACTGTGGCCGGTGACTCCTAATACAAAAGTAGGACGAAAGCGTTAAGCAAGACCAATAGTAACGTAGGTACATTTGCATGCAAAATCAATCTTAAAACGCGTCAGCCTAGCATAAACTGTGGGGACAATAGCATCTATTTATGTACATGCAAAGCCGGCGCTACCCAGGAATAAATATGTTTATATTGCATAACAGTTTTATTCTTATAGTGTATTGTTTTCCTTTCTCGCATTATGCATCCTTCGTTCTGGCTATAGGTTTCTTTCTCCCAAGATGCGCGTAAACGCCTAGCATAGGCCACAATATTCGTGTTTGACTGTAATAAAAGCTCTAATCGGTAATAATCTTTGCCATTTCTGATGCGTTAGAAGCAGCAGCGGAGCTCTATACTCCTCACTCTGCAAATAAGAATTTTGTGAAAAAAAAAATACTGAAAAATGACTTGTTCTCTTTTTTCTCTTTTTTAGCCATTTATCATTCTATATTAGATATAGGCTTCTTCTAAGTCTTTCCATGTTGTCCTATCCCTGGCAGTTTTCATCCAGTTTCTTCCAGCAATACAAGTGACATCGTCTCTCCAACGTTTTCTTGATTCCCTTTTGCTTTCTCTTGGTCTCCAGGCAAAACTTTTCAAGCCTAACACATCTACTGGTAAAAACCCCAAGGCGCGTATGCCAAACATAATACTCGTTGACGAGCTTCTGCCAGCAGTATATTGTGCAATGTTTGAGCACACACAATCTTTATTAATAGCTGTAAATAAGAAGACAACAACTTATGTCACAAACGCAATAAACGGTCCAAAACAACTCCGGAATCATAGCTTAAAATTGCTGAAGACAACTGAGAAAACGACAAAGTTTGTACCTACTTCTACCCCTCAAAAAACACAAGATTTGAGGATTAAAGTACCATTCACAAACTCGTTTTTTGTTGAGTGTTGTAGACTTGGTTCTTGTATTACTCACAAAACCTGAAAAACAAAAATCAAGAAAATAGTTACTAAACATAAAGGTTGTAAGTGGAGTACCGTTTCGGGTTAGTGTCTGGGTTTGGTGCAACCTAGTTAGGTACGTATTCGCAGTCAAGTGTCTGCATGTTCCAAGTAATTGTCAGTGAATCCCTATGATTTGAAAAGTGTCCCACAGCATAGGGTGCAATGCCGTAGGTGCACGTGGGACTTAGATTAAGTGAGTAACCTTTAAGGTGTTTGTCGGTGTTGTTCCGTACTTTTCAAGTGTCCCGTAGAAATAGCGGTAGTTGGCGTAGAGAATGAATATAAAGTACTCCCAGTAGTAGAAAAATAGGTAATATCTCTAGGTTCTGTGAAGCGGATAGTTCCATGCTTTGAGTTGAGTGAAGGCCGGGGTGCATATATATTATTCCCGGAGCGGTTTATGGTGTAGAAGTGAACTTGATGGCATGGCATGGCGGTTGTGAACTTGCTTTGTTAGTTGTAACTGTGAGGTGTCACATTATTTCTTTAAAATACGGTTAAAATCCTGTTTATTGGTTCAGCAGAAATTTTATGTTGATTTAAGTCTGCTCTGTTTAAGTTCAAATTTTTTATGTAGAGAACCGGATTGGTTTGTGATGCTCCGTTTACTAAACAGCATCCTTTAACTTTTTGAACGGCAATTTTATTCAATTGTGTTGACTAAGAGAGTGGTGTTAAACGCAAATCACCAAGATTTTTGTAAAGTGGCGTGTAAGAGTTATCTTACCAGTTAGTTGGTTTGCTCTGGTACGGACGTTATTTTTGTTGGCAGTATTTCCATTACCGGTATGCAGCTTGATGCTGTTAAGCTTGTTGCACTCCCCGTTTGGCCAAATTTTGTCCCAGGTTGCAGTGGTAAACCATCAGTAAAAGAAGTTCTCCTACTGTTTCTAAGGTTGATCTTCTTGTAGCGCCTTTATGCTTTTCTTGCTTGGGGGAAATACTTAACGGTCGTGTAGTATGTTTTTTCTTTATAGTTGCACATTTCTTTAGAAGTGTTTGCTTGCAAGCTGAGAACCGTTGTTCGAGAAGATAAAAAGGTAACAATTGTTGCTGAAGAAGCCTTGTAGTTGTATTGTTGGTGGGGCAGGTTCTGGTATTGCTTTTACCCATCTGGTGCACAAGTCCTTCGTGATGAGTGCTTATCAATTGCTAGCTTTTGTTATGTCTAAAAAAGCTAGGAAATCTATTGCTTACTTTTTTTCAGGGATGACTAGGAGAGTTAGATTTTAAAAGTGCTTTTTGGTTGTAAGGTTTCTGTTTTTACTTTGGTGCAGATTATGCTTCTATTAATAAAAGACAGTAAATCTTTGCGTGTTTTATGAAGTAGTTGGCGTTTGGTGTTACCGCCAGCTGGTCATGACACTTATTAACTCCCTATGTTTTCTCAGCATATAATTTTATTTATACAGGGTTTCCTGGGTCATCAAGCATGTCCGGGCGTCGTCCAATAATGAGTTAAATTTGCTCACACTTTTCTTGAACTTGCTGGTATAGGTTCGCTGAAGCTTCTTTGGTCAGTAAAAGTATTCTTGGTTGTTTGGTCTGGTCTGGTTCTTCTGGTTTAGGTAGTAGAAGCCGTTTGGATTATTCTACTAACGTGGCGATAAAATTGTCGCTTGAGTGCCTACTGAGAGCGTTGGGCAAAAGGATTACGACGCCAAGAGTATGTTCAGCAATAAAGTTAAACTTCTGTAAAATAAGAAACCACCTGATAACTTTAAACTTGGCATTTGTTAAATTCTTTAGCCAAGTGCTACCAGTTGACTTGATTTTGCAGCTTCCATAAGACATTACCCTAATGTTGTCGACCTACAAATAACCTTTCAAGACTACTATAGCAAGCAAAGAATAAATTGGCCGGTATAATAGACAACTTAATATACACAAAAGTAATGTTTTCTCTCTTGCACTCATGCTTTTGTCTGTTTTAGCATCCTTTATTTGCGCTTACATTTTACATACTTTATGAGCCACGCTATTCTGGGATTACTGTACTACCATACTAACCTCAAGATCCTTCGTAGAAATTGCAAAATAATAACACTCTTGTCAGTGTTTTAGGACGGCCGCTGAGACATGCTCCGGCACTTACACGTTAGTCTAAACACAAACATATAGTTCTAACCAAATTAATAACATTTTTGTCAGGGTTTCAGGACGGCCGCTGGTAGATGCTCCGGCACTTCCACGTTAGTCAAAACACAAACACATAGTTCTAACCAACTTGCACTCTGTGTGAGTGAGTAGCAGCGTTCTGAGTAAATACGTGTGTCAAAACTTGTAATGTTTACAAAATGCAAACTTTATCGCTGTGTTCACCTATAATCCAGCGTTCTTGCAATGTGACCTGCCCATTGCCATCTGAGACTTGCGACTCTCCTCATAATATTGGTTACTTTCGTTCTACTTTGGATTTTGTCATTTTGCACCTTATCTCTTAGTGTAATCCCCAGCATGGATTTTTCCATAGCTCTTTGGTTGGTTCTAAGTTTTTTCCGCCATCAGGGCCATAGTTTCTAAGACGTATGTCGCATATTTTTTTTTTTAGATATAGTTGTACATTTTTGTCTTTAAGTATGTAGCTAAGCTTTCCAAATGCTGCCCATGCTAGTTGTATTCTTCGCTTAAGCTCCGCAGTCTGATTCTCTGTCCCTGCTTTGATTTTGTGGCCTAGATATACATATTGATCTGTGTTTTCTAGGGTTTTACCATGTACCCATTTTCTTTCTTTCTTTTTTTTTTTCAAATTTAATACATTTATTTATACATAATATACATACATTTATACATTCATTTTATTTTATTAAAAAAAAAAAAAAAAAAAAAAAAAAAAAAAAAAAAAAAAAGATTCTTCGTTTAAGTCGTTTATCATTAACTTGTGCTATTCCGTTGCATTTGGTCTGCTCTACTATGAAATTTTTTTATCAATTTGCAGTAAACTCATTATATTTTTTAACATAAAAGAATTTTTTATATTGAAACAAAAAATGTAACTAAATAAAATAGTCACTTCACAGTATAATCTTTTAGCAACATTTGATACTGTTTAATACGTTTTAATAATAATTATTTCGTAATAGCAACTTCTTTATGTTACAACTAGTTTTAGAGTCTCCGCATTATCTTTTTCCAACTCCATTTCATAGTAGTACGCTACAAAAATTTACTTAAAAGCAAAAAATAGCATCCAAAAACAACATTGTACCTGACAAACCGCACTAATTTTGTAACCAAATTTTTTAACGACCTTGGCACATTAAAGCTATCAAAAGTAACTAATACATCAGCATAAAAGACGTCGACAATTATATTAGTTATCAAAAACAAGTTGACGACAAAAACTGATTAAGTTTAACTAGAAAACGACGTCAAATGAACAAAGTCCTACGCAAATTGTAATAAGAAATCCAGAACGGCTGCGATCATTTTAACACAATGCAAGAAAAAACTAAAAAAAAACTTGAATTTCAAACCAGAGAAGTTTGAAGCAATTTTAATAAATGTGAAACATGATGCATTAACCAAATCTGAGTCACCAGTCAATTACTAAGTACCGTCTTTAAAGAACCTTAGTCAGAGATGAAAAAGAAGATATACCTAACACACAGTAAACTAGTGACCTAACCAAACCTAATCTAACCTAACCTATAACAGTAAACTAGACTAAAAAACAATGTCAAATAGACAAAATCCAACGCAAATTGTAATAAACAATCAACTCAAAAAAACTTGAAGAAGTTTGCAGCTATAAAATTACCAGCATTTGATAATTCTAAGACAAAGCTGAAAATATTGCAAACGACAACAAATTTTTCATTGACAAATACTTTGACGGTACTGATTGCGATAACAACTGAGTACTAGACTAAAAATAACGTGAGTTGTAGTGTTAGGAAAAAAAACTTAAACAAACCAACAGCCCGCGACTGCCTGAAAGACCTCGAACTAGACCAACACAGAAAAACACCCGTATGCCAGACAGTAATGTATGTTTCACGGTATGCACTCTTTATCAGTGTGCCTTGCATCTTATTGGTAAAAAAACATTTACATAAAATCATAATTACTAATATACATTTTACGTATTAAATTCTGTACGAGGTACTTAGTAACGTAACGCTTTTTACTACAAAAAAGTTTATCTGTGTTTGTGTAAGGCCTAGGACCTAACAACAGCAAGCAACGTCCTATGCCAGAAATTAACATGACTATTCCAAAAAAATAAAAAAAAATAATTTTCTTACATATGAAGCAAGACAAAAGCTGAGACAATCCGAACAAATCAACTAAAATTCAAATACTATGATAAAAAAAGATCAGATAAAAAACTCCGCAATACGAGAAGAACTGTATACGTTGTCCGCTAAAAAAGTCAAAGAAAAAGAAAGAAGCAAAAGCAAGTAGACCACATCAAATCAAATCAAAATTGCTCAAATACTAAAAGACCAACTGGAAAACCATCAAACCGATAAATAAATTCGTAGACATCAACATCACAGGAGGCCACACAACAGTAAAAAACAAAACCTGGTCCTATATAGAAGAAATTGAAGGAGGAAAAGATGGAAGAGTTTTGCTGGTGTAAACAGTGCAATGTAGCTAATCCAAAAACTTTGTTATTCAAGAAATGCTAATCCGGTGTGACGTATAGAGTTCTCTATAAGGCTGCAGTCTCACTGCACCACCCACCACCACCAACTAAAATTCGAACACGTTAAATCATATGGCGACGGTCCCACTGATTCACTATTCTCGCCGGCATCTGTCATTTGGTAACCACCGTTTCATAATTTCAAATCGGTTGGTGGTAGCGCGGCAACAGTTGATCGTCATTTGAAACATACTAACTTGATATTTTACAAATCAAAACATAATCTGTTATTTTCGCTTTAATATTTGAAAATTTTAAAAACGGTAACATGGGAGAAACATGGACACCATCCGACATTGATAAACTAATTACATTAGTAAATAAATGGCCCAAAATATAAATAATATATAGTATTCTTCCACTGACATAGAAAAGAGTGGGAAATTTAAATATTTGGTGGTCACCAGTGGCTGCAGTGAGACCGTAGTACATTTTGGTGGTTAGTGGCAAACGGTGATAGTTGATGGCGGTGGTGCAGTGAGACTGCACCCTAACGATACTAAATAGCGTATCACAATGACTTAGTTATAAGCGCAAAATTTAAAAAAAATCTTGTTTTAAATTTTTCTGAAACATATCTAAATGGTGCACCATTTACTCTCCCAAAAATAGTTTCTCTACGGTTTTATACAATATTGTATTTTTCTATATATTGCTTAAAACAATTTCAATTCTTTCACTTCTAATCAAACCGTATGTTCATTATAAATAGATGGAATACCACTAACTGCAACAATCTGATAATCTAAACATAAATAAAATTTGTTATAAAAAAAAATTATTGAATCTTTGTATCTAAATCGAAACCAACTAAAACCACTCTCCATTAAACAAATCAAATATTCTCTAAATTGCCAAAGCTAAAATAATAATCCAAGCTTGGTATTCTACGCAACCCTAAAAGAATTAATTTTTTTATTTAAGTGCATAGTTGATGTAATAGCTTATAATACCACTTAAAACGCAAATTTATCCGATTGACTAAAAATGTGCCACTTATTTCAAAGTATGCATTCCTCATAAGTGTGCCTAGCATGATTCTCATTTTTTAATAAAAATTGCTTTTTTATATTTTTGCAATGTTGATAATAAAATAATAATAAAACGAAGCAAATATATATATATCTAAGTGAGGTCATTGCGTTTCATCAAATATACTTCTTATAATTTAAAATTCTGATAATAATCATAGCCAGAGAAAACTTCTTATCTTGTAGACATAAAAATAGAAAAATAATATTATTCAATGATAATACAAAAATAATTTTGCAAAAATTGCATTGTAGGTGAAAAAGCATTTTACAGCAGAATACATCCATGACATAAATCCTTTGTTTAGTTTCTACCTCTTTTCCTTATATATTTCCTCAACACTATACAACTACAAGTGGATGACTTTTTAATCTCCTATACCACAACCCACATTTCAATGAATGCGGCACACAGTGGGACGCCTTCGGCACAATGTCTCAGGGATTCTTTTGAAAAATTCAGGTAAATTACATAATTTATTAGAGATACACCCGGCTTTAAAATATCCTAGATACAATACCAGATATTTTAGTATATAATTATATAATATTAGAAATTACAGTTATTTGAAAAAAATGCAATTAATATCTAAATTTTAATTATATATACTTACAATGCATTTGCAACATTTATTCAAATGAATTTATACTATACGTACAATTTAATTTACTATCTTTAGTAGTAAGCAGTTTAATTCATCTGAAAATAAAAGTGTGGATGCAAAGTCAAATTGGCAACAATAAAATGCAAGTACGCAATAAAATAGGAAACTAAAATCAGCCATTTGAAAGTGCCATTAAATAGTTTGAATTGTATGAAAATGTCACTATGTATTTTAAACAATTGTATATAATAATAAATAAACCATGACATAAATTTTTAATCGTTTATTAAATAAAAAATAATTACATTCAAGACTAAACTAGCCACAATAATCAACATGACTAATTAAATAATATTTCTATGCACAGTTCGTGACATTTAAGCTGTAATTTATAGTAATAAATTTAATGCAATTATATATGCAATAAAATTCCAACTAATGAAATAAAACTCGTAAATTATTTCACCTTCACTTCACAATCTATTAGCCAACAATTACGCATCATTCTGAATGATACTCACCGTACACAAGTACTTATAGTTAAATTAATGATGCAACTATTTTTTCCGTTTCAATTAACATATTGTTTGAGTAGTTTACAATTATTTTAACTAACTGTAGAATGCATAATAATTGATGAGGCATACAAATAAATAATACTAATGCAGTCGTTGGTTAAATGAATTGATTGAAAAATATTGTTTGTTTTATTCGCCGCTTGGTATGGGAATTAATAAAATTTAAAATTGTTTATCCATATATTTTTTTTATAAAAAGCGTCAAGCCGAGAATGCAAATAATAAATAAATATTGTATATATTTGAATGTATTAACACTAGAATGATTTGGATTGCAAATTAAGTTTATTTAAAATAATATTTGATATTTTTATTTAATTGTTGAGGTCAATATGGGATTTATTTAACATATGGAATTGGGAGAAATAATTTTATGAAAATTTAAATCAAATATTTAACTTGGTAATTTGAATTTTAAAAAAATATTTGAAATATTCGGTACGTTGTAAAACCGCAACATTTTGAAATTGATAAAAAAAAAAATTAAATTTGTTTCCTATAATTCCAAACAAAAATTGTTTTATTTATTTATTTATTTAAACATATGCCATTTTACCTTTCGGTGTATGGCTACGGTAACAAAAATTGTACAAAATGTAAATGTTATCAATAATCCTTATGAACTTGTTTTAGCTATAAATGGGTTTAAATGGGGTGCATCTAAATATTATTATTATACGACTCCAATTCGTCTTAGTTGTTTGTATTTAAAGATAGATCTGGACCAATTAACTTTTTTTTTCTCATTTAAAAATGTAATCCTTTTCTCGCGAGTTTGCAGCCCTAATATAGAAGGTTCTTCTAGATAATCTAAATAATACGTCTAGAATTGAATCGCAATAATAATCAAACAATAAAGTTGATTTTGCTAATGTGCTGATGTATTCATTAATTTTTGCAAAATCACTGGTATAGTAGTTCACTGCTTGTCGTTCGTCTACAAGTAATAACAGGAAAGTCAAGTCGGGTTGGTGCGTGTCAATCCATATCCGTAAGTCAAGACCGGTGGTAATGTTGTAACTACTTACAGTTCAGTCACAGTTCATGCTTATTAAACATTAAGTCCTCATAAACACTTGATGGAATTTTGTTCTTATGTTGCTTGGTTTTAACGCTAAATTTTGCATTGCAGCTTCTGTAGTGAATACAAAATGGCGTCACGGCACAAAGTTGCATCTCTACTTCAAATGTCACCCGATAAATGATCTATGGTATATAAAATTGCAAGTAATCCATGCTCAAATAAGACTAAAGTGTAAGATAGACCAAGACGATTAACAATTCGGATTCAGGAAGGCCTTTGAATCACGTTAGGGTGCAAACACAACGGCGATCTTCGCTCCGTTCGATGTGCAATGGTAAGATGCTATGATCAAAACAAAGATTGTCATTTTCTATGCCGTGACCAAAAGAGTAACAAGTTTGCATGTCTTCTTTATTTCGCGTTTTACAGCTATTTTACATCGCCCCAGAAGTCTTACGACTTGTATGAAGGGGTTTGATGGGACTAACGGCTTATTAGGTGACTTCCGAATCACCCCGGTGGATAAAGAACAAAGTTATTATTTTAGTCATATTCGGGGATCGAACCCCGGACTGTTAGCGTGCTACGCTAACGCTCTATAACTGAGCCATCTCACCGTTATGTTTTGTAGGTTACAAAAAAAGCGTTCACAAAGTTCAGCATAAAGGACTAATCCAGCTACTACCTACCTTTTCCGGGCTTTTTCGTAGTTATCCTATTCAACAGGTTGTTAGAATAGTTGCCTCAAAAACAATTCGTTTAGACTTCCGTGGCTGCATTGCTAAGTCTTTAATTTCAAAACACCTTTTCACCAAATTTTCATGTTGTCAAATACTATAACTTTATGATAATTATAACGATAAAAGAAATGTTCTTTCTTCAAATAATTTCCTAGTTGTTTCACTTGTGGGGTGGGTACCGCTTCTACTCATCAAGAGCGCATGTCCATAATAGTGCAAATTTAATCCTATTTTAAAAGCTAATTTTTTTCTACGGTTGACTGCTACGATATGACAGCAGCAAAATTTCTGCTCCTCCCTGTCTTGTTTTTGTCTGAGCGGACACTATACATTCCCCTACAAAAGTTTGTACCTCTTTTAATCCACGGCCAGTGGAATGTTCTTAACTATATGATAATTTTTTAACACTTCTTGATGAGCATCGGACAGTACTACTAGTTGTACGTGACCGTCTAGCGTGCGCAGAAAATGTTTAACTTCTCCAACCTTGTCCACATCTCTGTTAGCAAAGTTTTTTAGTGTTGCCCTACTACTTCTTAGAATTGAAGACAAGTTGTTGACATTGCCGTACCATGGCTCCCAAATTCTCGTCACAAAAAAAAATTGAAACCCTTATTTTAGTACTTCCTCTGATTGAGAGTCCGGGTGTTGTAAGCAATCTGGTTTTTTTCTTACAAAAGTAAGTTTTTTAGAAAAAATAAGTTTTTTTTAATGTCGTTCCTTACAATGTCTTGACTAAAAATCCTCAATCAAATAAGTGATAGCATCTGTGAACAAAAATTCTTGATATAAAAGAAACCATCTATAAATTTTGCATTAATACCAATGAGACACTTTTAAGGTAGTAGTACTCATTTGAGTAAACTTTTTGCTGACGTTTGTTTAACCGTGCACTTCTATACAATATTATGTGCCGTTTGTATCTTTTTTAAATATAATATGGCTCCTAATGGTGATGCAGGCGCCTGTTTGCAAAATGAATCGTAAATCTGGTTGCAGTCGTACTAACTTAAAAAAATGTATCAAAAAATTTCTTAGAATCTTCAAACGCCTTTTCCGCCGTGACGTCCCATTAAAACAATTTTTTAGTTATCTGAAAACCCATGTTTAGTCCAGCAACTACTAAAAAATTGAGTACATATTTTCAGAATCACGTGCATCTAGCCAAAAAGCATCTTAACTGTTTTCAAGTTCTAAACCATTTAGGGTCCTTTACTACTTAGAGTCAGATGGTGTTTAAGTGGCAGGTTTCCATTTACCGTTACTTGGCGGCCTAGATATTCGTATATATAAACTCTGTTCCTCAAAGTAATTCCGAGCATAGACCTCTCCATTGCTTTCTGTGTGATTTGCAGTCTGCTAGATGTTTTTCGGGTCATAGACATTGTCTCGAAGCCGTAAGTGAGCACTGGCATCACGCAGGATTTGAATAACTTCTTGGATTTGAGGATATGGCTTAACTTACCAAAAACCGCCCAAGAAAGACCTATTCTTCTTGAGATTTCGGAAATCTGATTTTTTTTACCAAATTGAATTTTATGACTAAGATAAATGTATGTAAATACTTGTTCAATGGATTGATTATTAGTTGCTACTTGGGCTTATGACTTTGGTTTTTGACGTGTTCATTTCAAGTCTGATTTTTACTAACTCTTGATGGAGTTCCTAAAGCATGCTCTTAAGTTCTTCTGCAGTGCTGCCAATGACAACAATATTGTCTGCAAATCGTAAATGATTGAGGCGATATTTATTCCTTTTTATGCCAGTTTAAGGTTTTAAAGACTAATGTGAAATGTTTTGGAGAAATTGTATCTCCTTGCCGCACTCCTCTTTTGATTGGGATATTACCTGTATTTGAGTCTTCGTCAATTTTAACTTGGATGGTCGCGTTTTAAATCTGTTTGATAAGGTTTGAGTGTCATGATCTTGGTACTGCCCACGTTTCAACAGAGTCGAAAGCCTTCTTGTAATTCACAAAGGTTATGTGCATTGTTATATTATACTCAGTGCTGTTTTCGATGAGAGTACAAAGTGTCTGCAAGTGGTCCATAGTTCCAAATCCTTTGCGGAATCTCGCTTGTTTGCATGGTTGGTATTTTGTGAGTTAATCGGTTTGTACTAAGATTATGTGTAGTTTTAGATGCATCCAGAAAGTGATACAAAAGTCATTTCTTCCAGCTTCTACCATTCGAGTCCAGATTACTGTGAAGTAGCAGCTGCTCAAGCTCCAGCAATTCAGAGATGGGTGGCTATAATTAACCTCACAAAGTTCCGCAGTACTGAAATCTCCTCTGGAAAATGACGTTAGTTGACTCTTTGATAATGTAATGGAAAATAATTTTGTCATTCGTGGCTGGTCAAAATTAAACTCGTCTCTATTTCCCAAAAAAATAATAAAAATAATAAAAAAAGCAGTAATACATTTTCAAACTTAAGACATTCAAAGCACATTACTGCCTTTATCCAAGTAAATAAATGGCTTCCTAAAATCATTGTTAAGTTATTTTTATTTAACTGTAAAAGACCATACATCCATTACAACAAAAGAATTAGTTTTAGAGTAAAACCATTGTATTTTGAAAATATAAGCGACGAGAAAATAGTTGATTGGTTGTAACGTAAACCAAAAGTTTAGACAACTGTGCCACCACAACACAATAAAATTGGTATTGAAGAGTTGACTTTGCTATAGGTCATCGATAAAATGCTACAAAAACAAAATCCCAAATTAAGTTCATATCTATGTAATAAGAATAATGTTTATTAAGAACAGACCGTAGCGCAGCACTGGTCTAGTGCAAATTTCCAGCAGCAGCAATATAAAATTTGTAAATATATTTTGATGAACCAGCAAAGCATTTGCCTAGTAAACCTCTTTAGTAGTGTGGTCTGATTTCACGTTAAACTGTTTGGTCCCGCATGTTTGTGTAGAATTATTATCGCACACACAAGAAAGTTACACTTTTAGCAAACACGGTACTATAAGAAAAACAAAAATATTCAATTTCTAAAATTACGTTAACTGCTTCAATATAAAGTATCAATAGAAATAATTATTCTTGTATCGGTGAACAAGAATTGCTAAAAACGTTTATTGTTAAATTGTTGAGTAAAATATTACCAAAAATAATACTTTAGTCTTTTCAATCTTAGTAATATACCGTCAACAAGATCGGCATTTTCGGCCAATCTCGTTATCAAATTCAACATTCTCATTAAACCGTCCTCCACAATAGTGACGTTATCAATGATACGTACAATTTCGGGCTTGTACTTCAATAAATATTATTATACAATTCTCTCATATCTAAATCCACACAAGAGGTATAATAGATCCTTTGATGACTAACACTTGGACGGGTGGATGGGTCACAGTAGAAGAAGTAACTTGCATACAAATTAAACTTTGTTCCCAAACACCCACCTAAGCGTTAGTTATCAAAACATTTATTATTAAACAATTCTCTCATATCTAAATCTAAGCACAAAAGAGGTAAGACAAACAATGGATTTTTTGATGACTAACACTTGGGCGGGTGGGTAGGTCACAGTAGAAAAAGTAACTCGCATACAAATTAAAGTTTGTTCCCACCCACCCATCCAAGCGTTAGTTATGAAAAGATTTATTCTTAAAAAATTCTCTCATATCCACGCACACAAGAGGTGGGACAAACAATGGATCTTTTGATGACTAACACTTGGGCGGGTAAGTGGGTTACAGTAGATGAAGAAAGTCGCATACAAATTATACTTTGTTCCCACCCACCCACCCAAGCGTTAGTTATCAAGAAATTTATTATTAAGCATCACTCTCATATTTAAATCCAAGCACACAAGAGGTAGGACAAATAATAGATACTTTGATAACTAACACTTGGGCGGGTGAGTGGGTCACAGCAGAAAAAGTTACTCGTATACAAATTTAACTTTGTTCCCACCCACCCACCCAAGCGATAGTTATCAAAAGATTTATTACTAAACAATTCTTACATATCTAAATCCAAGCACACAAGAGGTGGGACAAACAATTGACCATTTAATGACTAACACTTGGGCGGGTGAGTGGGTCACAGAAGAAAAAGTAACTCGCATGCAAATTAAACTTTGTTCCCACCCACCCACCCAAGCGTTAGTTATCAAAAGATTTATTATTAAACAATTCTTTCAAATCTAAATCCAAGCACACAAGAGGTAAGACAAACATAAGATCCTTTGATGACAAACACTTGAGCAGATGGGTGGGCTACAATAGAAGAAGTAACTCGCATACAATTCAAACTTTGTTCCCACCCACCCAAGCGTTAGTTATCAAAAAATTTATTCTTAAACAATTCTCTCATATCTAAATCCAAGCACACAAGAGGTGGGACAAACAATAGATGCTTTGATGACAAACACTTGGGCGGGTGGGTGGTTTACAATAGAAAAAGTAATTCGCATGTAACTTAAACTTTGTTCCCACCCATCCACCCAAGCGTGAGTTATCAAAAAATTTATTCTTAAACAATTCTCTCATATGCAAAGCTAAGCACACAAGAGAAGAGACAAACAATATACCCTTTAATGACTAACACTTGAGCGGGTGGGTGAGTCACAGTAGAAGAAATAACTCGCATACAACTTAAACTTTGTTCCCACCTACCCACCCAAGAATTAGTTATCAAGAGATTTATTCTTAAACAATTCTCTCATATCTAAATCCAAGCACACAAGAGGTGGAACAAACAATAGATTCTGTGATGATTAACATTTGCGCGAGTAAGTAGGTCACCTGTAAAAAAAGTAACTCGCATACAAATTAAACTTTGTTCCCACCCATTTACCCAAGCGTTAGTTATCAAGAAATTTATTCTTAAACAATTCTCTCATATCAAAATTCAAGCACACAAGAAGTGGGACAAATAATAGATTCTGTGAAGATTAACACTTGCGCAAGTAGGTAGGTCACCTGTAAAAAAAGTAACTCGCATACAAATTAAACTTTGTTCCCACCCACCCACACAAGCGTTAGTTATTAAAAAAAATATTCTTAAACAATTCTCTCATATATAATTCCGAGCACACAAGAGGTGAGACAAACAATTAATCCTTTGATGACGAACACTTGGGCGAGTAGGTGGGTCACAGTAGAAGAAGTAACTCGCATACAAATTAAATTTGATTCCCACCCACCCACCCAAGCGTTAGTTAACAAGAGATTTATTATTAAACAATTCTTTCATATCTAAATCCAAGCACACAAGAGGTGAGACAAACATAGGATCCTTTGATGACAAACACTTGAGCAGATGGGTGGGCTAAAGTAGAAGAAGTAACTCGCATACAATTTAAACTTTGTTCCCACCCACCCAAGCGTTAGTTATCAAAAAATTTATTCTTAAACAATTCTCTCATATCTAAATCCAATCACACAAGAGGTGGGACAAACAATAGATCCTTTGATGACAAACACTTGGGCGGGTGGGTGGATCACAATAGAAAAAGTAATTCGCATATAACTTAAACTTTGTTCTCACCCACCCACCCAAGCGTGAGTTATCAAGAAATTTATTCTTAAACAATTCTCTCATATCTAAAGCCAGGCACACAAGAGGTGGGACAAACAATATACTCTTTGATGACTAACACTTGGGCGGGTGAGTCACAGTAGAAGAAATGACTCGCATACAACTTAAACTTTGAGTGGGAAGGGGGGGGGGTACATTTTAACACTAATTTGCGGTTTTTAAACAAAACATGCGATTAAGTTAAAAAACAACAAAACTAAAAAAAATCGTAGAATATTTTTTTAAGGGTTTCATACCGATCAAAAGACTACTAATAAGTTATAAATACTAAAAAAAATACATAAGAAAGTTTCTCAATGCACCCCCTCCGCAGCTCTGGTCCGTTTGAAATGGAATTGCCCTAAATGTGATTACCACAAAGTTACAATTCTGTCTTTCTCATTTAATAATACGAGCAACCTTGTAATCTAAATGTTCTTAATTGATTTGCAATTGTTACTGCAGTCTAATATATGTTGATTGCATATATACATACAAAAAACCGTATACAAGAGCGATTTGAAATATTGTATCCAAGTTTCTGGAGAAGCACCCTAGAGTACACTTATCTCTTCAAAATTCTATGCAAAGACGAAATCCAAACGAATATATTTTACTCGTTGAAATTCAAAAGGTATTTTTATGTTGTTATAACTAAACTAATTTCCAAATATCATATTTCTAAAAAAAACATACAAATACTAAACACAATTGCTTTATTAAATATTCACTTAATTATACGTAAACGATTGTTAGAACTAATTTATTTATAAATGCTATCCTTAAATAATGTAACGATAAAAAAACCATTTACAAAAAATGAATAATACAAAAAATAAAATCTACTACATCATCACTCATTTTGTAATATTTAATATAATTTGCAATAATGATAACACACAAAACAAACGATTAAAAAAGAGTAAACACTTCCACGAACACGTATTAGGTGAGGCGAGAGTGGAGCAACCTCATTTTATTGTTATCAAAGTTTACACAGTTTATCAACTCATTCGGTATGCAGCCAGTATAATTTTCCTTTAATACCATATCTGGTTGTAAAACTACATCTTGTTATAACTCACAAGTAAAATATAGATGGTCACATGTAATTTACCTCCGACTACATTTTTTTTCACTAGAACTGCATCCATTATAAATGATATGGCATTATAGTAATTTGAGACGCATCTCAAGCTCCGTATACTTTACGAGCTGGTTTGCCTCTATCGGTAACTAATAATTTACATAATATCGATATAAAAATATAAGCTTATCATTATGAGTAATTTCTCCACTATTGATTTATTTAAAAAGAATATAAAACTAAAACTGTTATTTATTGATTGATTGTTTGAAGTTGTGACGATATTATATTAGTATTTACATTTCATGTTTTTAATTCGATAAGTAAACAATGTATTATGTAAAAGGCTTTGCTAACATAAGTAACAAACAAGACAAATACTGTTTGTATAATTCCATTCGTTAGTCAATATAAATTACCCCTTCCTAAAACAAATAACATTAAAAAAATATATAACGAAGCGAACCAGTTTAAACCCTTTTACAATTCTATAATATTTACAGAAGTTATTATCACAACCCTTTTGTATGCATTGTGCATTCTGTCTATGATAAGTGGTGTGAACATGCCAGTTGCTTTCACCCTTTAACCGATAAGATTCTTTTGATATTCAAATTTTGTATAAAATAAATCATTTCATGGTTAACACCATTACATAATACAGATTTTATTTACTCCGAAAATGAGTAATTATTAAATTATGATTTTCTAAAATTCAATTTAATTAATAGATAATTAATTCAAAGTTTAATTAATATTAAGTTAATTAATATGATTGTTATTTTTTCTTATTCACCGCAAAATTGTAGTAAACATTTATACAAATAATAATTACAACATATTTTAACTATTCGTTGCTAATTGAACACTAAATTTTGTAAGAGTTGTAATTGAAAATTACAAGGTAACACATTTAATTTTCTAAATTAATTGAATTTCACCACAAAAAATTATATGTGAAAGTATACAATTGCCAATTTAGCAGATTCATATTTTATAATTCGCTAATTTGTCACATTAGCAGCATATTGTTTAATTGAAAGTAAAAGTGTTTTTAGGAAATTTTATTGTGAGTACTTCTTTCAAGAAACATTATAAAATGGTAGCCAATAATATAGATTTCAGGTTTAATAATAGAAATTTTACAAACATTCTCCATATCCTATTTGATATCTGATTTTATTCTGAAAGATAGTTCCAATTGCATTCTCAGACGGTATAGAATAGAATAGAAAAAATGTTTATTTCAAATAAAATTAAATTGCTCTAAATTTAAACGCAGCGTTAAGTTGAAAAATAAGTAAATTAAAACTTATGTGTATTTGAAATTAGCTAAATAATTATTTTATTTGGGAGCATGAATTTGCACGATTTGATAACGTCGTTAATGAAAATAGATCTATTCAAATTTTGTTTAGCATTGTAACACCAACTGTTTTCCAAATATGATTGGCGAGAGCCACTAGAACTTTGTAGGTCCTTAATATAGTAAAGACCAGACCAAATCCCAAATCGGAAAAACTTTAGTACAGTTGACCACTTTCAAACACTATGCAACCTAAAACTAGATAAAGATATTACAAAGTAAGACACAATATCATCAAAGTTTTTCACGCTTGCCATAAAGAACATCTTCAAAACTTTATCTTGGGAGGAAAAAATGTTAACGGTGTAATCCTTACAAGCCATAACAGAACTAAGAACAATGCTACAAGAACTCACAAAAGCTTCAAGATAGAGACAAACTTAGCTAAAAAAAATCCTCAATCAATAAAAACAAAAGTGCACAATCCCTGCACTCTGCCAGTAATCACATAAGGGTTGAAAACAACAAAACCTAACAGAAGTAAATGAAGAAAAACTCAAAAGAAAATAGAGCGTACTGTGACAGTTTCAAAAGAATGAAACTCACCGTGAAGTAACCGTTATAATAAATCTAGTAGCTAACCTCAAATATAGCTGAGTAGAGCACGTCACGGCAAAACAAAGTTAACAAAAACAATATTTGAATTATGTCAGATCATAGCTGAGCTAAAATTGTACCAAATAGCAAAAACCAGAGGTGATCAGGTTAATATGAAAAAACCTATGTTCAGCAGTAAGCCGAATACGAGAAAAATGTCCCAAAGTTGTCTGAAATTTTTTTGCAGTAGTATTTTCACATGAACTAATTAAATACCACACACTAGAACAGCTGATAGACGAAGCCATTAGGTTACAAGAAGGCTTTAACAAAAAAACAATTATTTTTGCAAAAAGAAATACGCTTCCAGCTCAAGCTTACCAAATAATACAATAGCACCAAAATAAACAAACAACCACCTTAGAAGAAAGCCTACCCTTAATAGTGTAGGAGTTACCACCAACTATAAAACCAACAATTAAAAACCAGCATCGTAAAGCCCTTATCGATAACTGGGATAGTAAAAATTTCTCATGACTGATGATACCACGCTTTCAGCAAACATGTCGGCAGTTGGCCAAGCAGAACCAACCTACAAACCACGAGCAAGACTACGGCCACTGTGACGCAAATTCAATTATTAATTGCTCCCTAACTGAAAGATTAAATTTGGCCAGCAGTGGTTATTAGAAAATGATAAACTATACACAAAAATGCATCTGTTCCAACACATAACCTCACAGAAAACGTGTAAAGTCCAGTGACATCTCGCGTTTCCAGACTGCAAAAAGTTAGAACATTCATTGCTCGAGTTTAATTCTGTATTCGTGAAGACCCAACTTCCAAACAAACAAACGTGACTCACAAATTTATCAAAAAAACCCCGCACTACTCTTATAACTCTACTAAAAAGTGATATCTAGCAACAAGTAGAAGAACTAGTTGTGGCTAGTACTTATAATCGAACAAAGTACCAAAAACTATTGTGCCTTGGTAGTAATAGTAAAAAGAAAAACCATATACCCCAAATTTGATTACCGTTAATTCAATGCGAAAACCAAAAAGAAAACCGCCAAAATCTATCTAGACTATTATTATTAAACTAGATTAAAACCAAGATATTGGCAAGTTCTTCCAAAAACCTATATTGCAAGTGTTATTAAGCCTCTTAGAAGAATTTGTGTTGGTATATCTAGAAAATCTGATAATATATTCAAACAAATATGATAAACACTTAGACAACCTTCGGTGCATACTCAAAAGGTTGCAGAAATACAAACTGAAGAGCAGCGTACCCAAGTGCAAATTTAGTATACTATAAAATATCAAAGTCATCAAGTAACGGCAGATAGAAACCTGCTTCTTAGGTTTGAAGATATGTACCAAATTTTTCCTTAGTTTCATATATCTGTAGCGACCCAAAAAACCGTTCCGCTGGTATAACATAGCAGAAAGAGCGTTTGAAAAAACTCTTAAACTCAAAGAATTTAGCACGGCCGCAACCAGATTTAAAATTTATTTTACAAATAGATGGATTATGAACTATATTATATGAGAAGAAAGAAGAAACATGGCTCATAATATCGTACAGCAGTTCACGATTAATCAAAAAGCTATACTCAAATGAGCTGAAATGCATAACCATAATATAGGCAGTAAAAGAGTATCGAACCTATCTAAACTATGTTTCATTTACACTACGTACCGATACTAAACCGCCTAGATAGATCAACTGATAGAATATGGTTCTTACTACAAGAATTTTCATTCAATCTAGAACACACCCTAGTTGCCATTAAGCGTTTACTAGATGTATTATCAAGAAACCTTAACTAAGATTTTGTTAGAAACGACAAAAGACTGAACGGCTAATATTTCCAAATGAAATTGTAAGAAAGAAACCGACTGCCTGTAAAAGTCGTACTTTTAATTAACTAAAAAGTATCAAAACAAAGATGTGCAAATAAATGTTTTGAGCAACGAGACGCCATAATATACAGGTATCACACAATTTGTCCTCTAACCTTCGAAGTGATGAAGAAACTCAGAAACATGCTAATGAACCCAAAGTTTCCACAAAACAAAGATGTAGAAAATAAGGTTGGAAAATTCTTGCGCACAATAGAAAGTCACAAGCAACTAATAGTGTCACCCAAATATCAGCAATTCAACAATACCTCAGCCCACCCAAGCAAAAATAAAACTCTAGCTCCGTGTTAAGAGAAATGTATATATAGTGGTGCCTAAAAAAAAGACGCAGAAGCAGAAATCTTGCTTCTATCCCATCTCAAAAATCAACCCTAGAGAATAGTTATGTTAAATTAAATGTTACTCGGAACAAAAATAAATTTGCACACGCCGAGCTTAAAGAAAGCCTCATAGGCTTGTTGAAACAGAACCTGCAAAAATAGTGAGACAAATGATAAGCTTAGCCGTTACTACAATAATAAATGCAGCCACACGACAGAGTCTAAGCAAATTGTTTTTGGGACAACCACTCCAAACACTTAATAAATGAGATAATTCAGCAAAAGCTAATAATCAAAGAAAAAAGTTACAACAAGCTAATGCTAATGCTCTAAAAAGCCCGAGATGTTGTTACGACTATCAGCATAAGCCGTTACAAAAATTCTAATCAGTCTGCTTGCACTTCTGTTAAAAGACTAGAATTTACATCCAACAAGCAGATAATATCTGCAAGCCCAAACCGACTACTATGCATTATTACAAATCTATGACGACCCTAGCTAGAAACATTGACAATATCGTTCTACCAACGCAAATCACCGCTTCCTAATTAGATTACTCTTTGGATTTGAGAAATTATGGAAACTAGATGATGACTTACGCTGCAAATTCTACTTATTTTACTAGCCACTTTTCCAAATCGAATGCACCACCCATGCACTCAGCCCTCTCGCATTATTATCATGACGGAAACATTTTCCCTTCTCAGAACGCAAGCAGCTACCACTACGTTGTAACATCACCAACGCCGGATAGAAAAAAATCTCAATTTTGTATTGCCTTCTTAATCACTGATGTTTGATAATAACAAGGCCGTCCTTGTAGGCATTAAACCCTGACTCGGAAATAAACATGACGTAGCAAAAAAAAGCTATAAAAGAAACAGCATAGAAGGCGCCATAGAAAAGCTAACAGATAAATTGTGCAAGCTGAGCTGACTATAGAATTTAAAAAAAAAATTTCTTAAAAAAAAACTTAAAACAGTCAAAACGCAACTCCGACAAGAAAAAAGAAAGTAAAAAAACGTAGAAAACAAGGAACAGGTCAATATGCAGCAAAAAAGTATAGAAAAACATAGACCAGACAAAAAAAGTGGTGAAAGGCGTAATGGGAGATATACAGAAGACCCATGACAGTCTGAGAACAATCAACAAAGACTATAAACTAATATTATGTAAAGAAAAAAAGTCCCAAAACTATACAAGAAATGAAAGACCAAGATCTACAACGGAGAAATATAGGATATATTAAGTTTATCTAACCAAAACAAGCAAAAAAATTAATTAATATACTTTTGCAATATTGCAACGAGGGTTATGTTAAACAGAGTAAATCATATTCTCTAGTATCATAGCATAGACCAAAAACTTTAAGATCAGAAGAAAATAATTACTTTCAAATCAATTAAATTACTACTGAATACAATACACTTAGATTAGATTTGTACTTAAATTCAAGCTAATTATTAATCAATTATAAGTATTTATAATTTTACTCTCACGCCGCTAAAAAAGTTACAGTTCAATATAAATACGAGAATCGAGCTTAGAACAAATTTTAGTGTTCTATGCTCGGAGCGCTGTTCGATGATCGCCGTTGTGTCCGCACACTTAGTTAGCCCTAAACTATAAATTTTTAATTGGATTTTGAAACAAATTTCTTGCATTTCTCAAGGTTGCAGATAATATATATTCACTAAAATTGTAAGCCCTATTACTTCTAAACGTTAAAAATGTTAGTCTTTGACCTTTCTTGCTTCTAGCAAAGCCGTATCTAAGAAGGATTTTGAGGATTCTAATAATCATTTCAAACTAAAGAATTAGATATTTTTCATATCTGCAAAGGTCAGTAGTCACTATGTCACAAGAAAAAGAAGTGATATTCAATATTTTTGCAAGAACTCTGGTTTAAACTACTTTCTTGCAATCATGTTGTGGGAACCCCGCCCATCCGTCCGAATATTTGTTATCAAAATTGAAATATTTTCTTTTTGCAAACGTTAGAAACCTTTTTGTTTAAGAAGGACTTTTGAAAATGTCAATGGGGGCAAAACTTTTGGACCATAAAATGGTTTTTAGGGTTACTTGTGCACAGATATTCGGACTGTATGACAGTGATTTTTTTTTGAGAATTGCACTTTTAATACTAAATTCAAAAATGTTTTATGCATTTAAGCAAATATTCCAATGGGGGCGCTGCCACCATGGAATATGTCAATGGGGGCACGCGCTCCGCTGCCCCCATGTACTCGGCGCCCATGCCAACATTTAAGATGGTGATTATGATTACCAACAAGTAATTTGAACCTCTTTGAATCCTCTCTGCAAGTGTTAGAAGTCTTTTAGTCAGAAAAGGAAGAAGTTATATACAATCTTTTAATGACTAATACTTTGGCGGATACGTGAGTTGCTTCAAATCATAATTACCATCGAGTTAGAATTGGAGTGTCCACCAACCCGCCCAAAAATTTGTTAACAAAGATTTTAAAGTTTTTTCTCTTTGCAAGCGTTTAACAAAAATTTGTCCAAGAATAAAAAAGTAATATCCAATATT
Organism: Tachinus rufipes; assembly: GCA_963932245.1. Taxonomy (NCBI): domain Eukaryota; kingdom Metazoa; phylum Arthropoda; class Insecta; order Coleoptera; family Staphylinidae; genus Tachinus; species Tachinus rufipes. The sequence goes on along the minus strand of OZ010741.1, from coordinate 124,761,398 downwards.
TTGATGACCAACATTTAATCACTCCAGATCATGATTAATTTAAATTCAAATTTGTTATTAAAGAGTTGCAACTTTTTTGTCTCTGCGTAATATCTTAAAAACTAATACTTGGGCGGGCAAATAAGTCATCATCATAATTATCATCGAGTAATTGAAACTAAAATACAAAAAATGCACAAATGCGGGCAAGTGGGTCACTCCAGGTTATTATAACCAACAAGTAGTTTGAATTGAAGATAAAAGTATATATATATAAAAATAAAATTAAAACTTTCTTTTCTCTGCAAGTGTTAAAAGTCCTTTAGTCATAGAAAAAGGAGGTTAATAGCAAATCTCTTAATGAGCAACTCTTGGGTGAGTAGGTGGGTCACTTCAAATCATAATTACCATCGAGTAGTTTGATCTGGAATGTCTACACACCAGCCCAAAAGTTTGTTTACAAAACATTAAAAGTTTCTTTTGCAAAAGTTAGAAATCTTTTCCTCCAAGAAATAAGAAATAATATCTCATTTGATGATAAACCTTTGTGTGAATGAGTAAACCACTCTAGATTAGAATTACCATTAATTGGTTTAAACTAAAGTAACCACTCATCCGCAAGTGTTTGATATCAAAAAATTAAAAGTTTTTTCTTTTTGCAACCTAATAGCTCAGATAAAAAACAAAATGCTTTAGATTTGTTTGAAATAATCTATTATGTTTGGTAAAACAGTAGTCTCTCGAACGTCAGACCACTAATTATTCTTACGTTGCATGTTAACAATTTGGTGCTCGGCAAATATGTTAACCATTGCAGTTGCAACGTCTATAAACTATTGTAGAAGTTGTTTTTTTTGTAAACATACTACTTTCTTGTAATCATGTTCTGAGCCTCTCCACCAGTCTGAGTATTTGTTAAAAACAATTAAAAGTTAGAAGTCTTATTATCCAAAAACAAAAAGACAATATCCAATCTTTTGATGACAAATACTTAAGAGAGTGATTACCAACAAGTAGTTTGAACTGCTTAGTGTTTGCTTTTAAAAAATTAAAAGTTTCTCCTTTCTGCAAGTGTTAGAAGTCTTTTAGTCATAAGAAAAAAAAGTAATATACAATCTTTTGATGACTAATACTTTGACAAATGAGTGAGTTACTCTAAATCATGATACCATCGAGTAGTTAGAACTGGAGTGCCCAACCACCCGCTCAAAAATGTGTAAACAAAAAATTAAAAGCATTAAAAGTTTCTTTGTGTAAGAAGGAAAAGGTGATTTCCAATCTTCTGATGACCAAAACTTAGGAGATAAAGTAAATCACTCCAAATCATGATTAGTTTGAACTTAAATTTGTTATCAAAGACTTGGAACTTTTATCTCTCTTCGTAATATCCAATTTCTTGATGAGCAATAGTTGGCTGGGTGGGTGGATCACTTCAGATCATGATTACCATCAAGTAGTTTGATCTGGAATGTCCATGTGACCGTGACTGTGAACAATTACTTTCTTTTTTAATAGAAATTTGCAAAAAAAGTAATTAGTTCTTGTTACCTCAACCGAGATATTACAGATTTTATTTTAACTACCACTACTACCACTACTACAGTGGCAACAAACGTTGTCTTAGCAAAGATTTGTCGTGCAAACTAGACTTGGATGCAACTAGTTTATAACCTATAATGCAGCGTAGATGTCTAACAAAAAAAATGATGCTTTTTTAGTTTTGTGAGTTGTTTCTATCGAACAGTACTATTAAACCGTTTTTAGTAAGAATAGAATTAAAAAATTGTAGAAAAATATGTGAATCTAAGCAATACCTTCAAAATAAAACTAAAGTACAGAGATAAACTAAAGAACTGGTTTAAAATGTTTAGATTTTAGAAAACTGTCATACATTTTGGATATAACAAATACGTATTTGCTGTAGAGTTTAAAATTATGTATTCACAAGTTAAAAACAAATCAGTACGCTATAGAACAACTTATGATGAGGATTCTACTAACAGATATGACAAAGAAGAATATATGTACTATAAAAAACCAAAAATTTTAATTAATTTTCAGCAATATAGTATGTTTCTCTAATTCAGTTGTAAATTTAAATAAATTAATCAATAAATGCTTTTATTTATAATACAAATTTGTTTAGACTTTAAATTAGTAGTTTTAGTACAACCAATAATAATAATTAACATATTTCTTTCACTTTTCTCTTTAGATATATTTTAAATTACAATTTGTTGACTAAATTATGGTAATTGGCTAATATCTTTGGCCTTGCTACCCTTAGTACAAACCATTTAGTTACATTAACAAAAACATAATAATAAACAAATCTGAAATGCCTTATAAATAATAACAGTAAATAGTAGCAAAACACCAGTAATAGTGTAATATTCGCATTTATAATAAAATAAACAATTGCAAGTCAAGGATTCCATTAACATGCATGAAATTAATTTGACAGTTTAATAATAAAACTAAAGTATTACATTATTAACCTTCAAGTAATAACAACATTACACTATTCCTAGAAAGTAATAAAACAGCTCCTGGATACTTTCTACATAGAAATGTTTCATGAAATCGATTTAAACCTATGACAAATCACTCTTGATTACAGGATGTTTTAAATTACTCAATTAAATATGGACAGAGAAGAGCCACTATTAATTTCAAATTATAAAATTAGTATCAATTTCAGGCTATTAATAATAATTACACATCCATCGATATGGTTTCACAAATAGTTTTGTATCTAGCCTACTAATTCCAGTCGACATTTATTTTATATTTCTGTAGGAAATTCCTGCAATTAGATGACAAGCCTGAATCATACCGTCGTCGTCGGCCTCTTATTTAATTAAAAGGATGCAACCAGTGTGGGAAAAGAAGCTTCTTAGTAATAGAGCTCGTTTGTACTGAGAAATACAATACATTTAAAATTCTTACGTAACAAAATTTATATTATTACAACAATGGAATTTATTGAAATTCCCAAAGTGCTCAATGCAATTAATAAGATTTTTTTAAATAAATTTTGGCTTTTTCTTTGTGGGGAAAATGGAGCAAATTAAAGTAGTCATTCGCTCGGAGTCATCTCGGAAAACGTTCCATATTATATTCCACCTTTGAAAGTGTAAATAATTAAAGGGCTACGAACTATTCAGAGATGTGGGTCAATTCTACTTCAGTGAGTCCTGAAAAACGGAAATTCCTTTCTGTTCTAAATTCTATTACAATTTATTTAATTTTAAATGGTTTAAGTTTTATTAATTATTTAATTTAATGATTCATATAATCAAAATCAATAAACAAGCTCTTAAACAATCATTTATTAATCTTGTTTATACATTTTGTTACTTTAAATTAGTTAATAGCATATTAATAAAATATTATTTTCCATACAAATAATATATTGTAACAATATTAATGTTGGTAAATGTTTCCCTATTATTTCCTATTCCCAATGGGAAAATATTATATAACTTATGAGTCCTCTAACTTCAACATTGTACTCATTAATCACAGCAAACCTTCTTAGTCACATTAAATGACTTGTACAGCTTGCAGTAAGATTATTATCTTGCGGATGGTATGGGGCATCCAAAATACGTGTCCAGATCTACTGATTTGAACAGCGTGGGATTACATCTTCTTATTAATGAATTATACACATTTCTTTTTATCTTTACTTAATAACGAGCCGATTGAAGTAATAACGCTGTTAGGAGAAATTCTATCGTGCTTTTCGGTGGTGTTCTTTTTATATATAATTATCTATAAATGTCTTCTGAAAATAAATAGTTTTGTAATTTTGGTTATTTTCTCGATAACTTTTGTGATTAGGTTGTCTTCATCAATTTCATTTTAGATTTATTATTTCTTAAATTATTTTTTTATAAAAGATAAATAGGAACTTTAATTGTATAGTGGAATTTAATTGACTTTCACTTTTTATAAATACTATTTTCAAATAGATAAATCTCATTTCAACATTGATTAAATTTAAAAATAATAAAATTTAATTAATAGCTCGCTTGTACTACTGGGAAATGCTACACTTACGAATACAATTAATTTTATTACAAGAAAATCGCGAGCAAATTCATTGACTAAGTGTTTTTTATAAGGTCATACTAGCACTATAAAGTCAGGATATAATACTCTTGGGTAATGCAACGTTCGATTTTATTCAGCTGGGATACAAAACCTTTTCATGCCTTGTGATTTGATACGCCACAGCGTTTATAGGAGGATTTTATCGCGAGATTGAAAGAAAATACCGAATTTAAAACGACTTATTTATCTTGACATCGTTTAAATCAAGTCACTCGATGGAATTACAGTATCAGTTCAAATTCAATTACATTGTAATGAATGTACATTTTATTAAAATAAATAATATTATCTGTGACATATGATTTACTATCCAATCACATGAGAAATCATTCACTATCAATTATATTTACATACACAAAATCCATTCCATGGTGAAATTAATATGTGATTGATTCATTACGCTCTTATGTAAATTGCCAACATATTAATCATACAGTGAACTATTTTTGTAATTTTTTGCTGTCGAATAGCTCGTGCTGAGATACCCAGCAGAGTTCACAAGGGTCCCAAAATGAGGCGTCACCTCACGATTTTCGTTTATTTAAGGTATTAATCAATCACATACTTAAAGACAGGTATAAAGGATTATCTGCCATTCCTTAACGTATGATGAATGTCATTGTGGATGGTTTTGTTTCCTTTCCTTTTTTTTCTTTCTATTGTATAATAGATTAAAAAAAATCTTTTGTGTTGATAATAGACATGTTACTAAAATATTATTGTTGACAATAAATTGTACTAATTTTAAGATCTTTAGGGAATATTTTATTATAGTATTAAGAATTTAAACCGGAAATTTGATTTATAAGAATGTTGCAGTTTTTGTAAAATTGTAACTAGAGTACACCTACAAAAAATTAGAAAGTATTTAGCAAGCTAAAAGTAGGTTAAATAGTTAAAACTAATCTTACTTCTTTCTTCTTCTTGTTCCACTCCTATCGGAGATTGGAAATCATCAATGCTATCTTCATTCTATTCACTGCTGTCCTAAACAGTTCTGTGGTACTGCAGCTGTACCATTCGCGCAAATTTCGAAGCCATGAAGTTTTGCGTCTCCCTACATTTCGCTTTCCCTTTATCTTCCCTTCCATAATAATTTGGAGAATTCTGTATTTTGGTCCCCTGGCTACATGTCCGAAGTAACTTAGTTTCCTGGTCTTAATACTAAGGATTATTTCACATTCTTTTTCCATCCTCCGAAGTACCTCGGTGTTTGTTACATGATCGACCCAGGATATCCTCAGTATTCTTCGATAGCACCACATCTCAAAAGCCTGTATCTTGTTTATGTGGGCTTGTTTTAGTGTCCAACTTTCTATACCGTAAAGTAAAATCGAAAAGACATAGCAGCGTAGCATCCTTACTCTAAGATTTAGGGAGAGATCTCTGTTGTTGAAGAAGGTATTCATTTTTATAAATGCATTTCTGGCTATCTCTATTCTTGTTCTTATTTCTTTAGTTTGGTCTGTGTCGCTACTTATCCAAGTGCCGAGATATTTGTAGGTGTCTACTCTATCTATATTGGTGTTAGAAATTCTTAGATTGTCAACGATGTTGTTAACTAACTAAAAAGTTTTAAATATTCTGTTAATGTTACATTCTTTTTGTGTAGAGTACCTACTAAAGGTACTTTTCAAAAATTGAAAAAAAATCAATTTTAACCGGTGTTTCATACGTTAAGCCAACCTATTGAGAACGACTCTCAGCAACCGCCACTATATTTTCTTTTCAACGTGCTGGATGTGGTCTATTTGGTCGCATATTATCCAATAATAAAAGTTTAATAAAACCCAATTTTTTATGGCTCAGCAAATTGTGAGTTCGGTAGGCTAATTATGTGGATCATAAGTTGCTCTAAGCGCACAATAGTATATAGTGTATCAAAGGCCAGAAATCGGCTTTAGCAACCTGCGTCTGCAGCACGAAAAAGCAAAGCAAGTGAGAGCTGCTAAACCAAGTTCATACAGAAAGCACCACCACGAGAACGATAAACATATAACTAAACAAAATCAAAATCAAACAAGTAAATACATTTGAATACCTAATTACCATATTTAACAAAAAGTGGTACCTCTAACATAAAATCAAGGACAGAATTAGACAAGGGAAAGTTAAATTTAAAGACCCCGCACCTTCCAGTTATCTTCTCTGCGCAAATCCTGTTATTGTACTGTCCTTGTCCATCTAATCTAGATTTGGCACTAGTTGAAATAAGCCGGCTATAGCCTCGCAGACTTTCACGCAGTATTTGCGGCACGCATGCTGTGCTTTCTTGTATTTTTTTTCTCTTCCGTGCCTGTATTTTGTGCATTTGCATAAATTATTTAATTTTGTTGCAAATTTTCTTAGCACCCTCAATTTATTTTCATCTCTCAGACGTTTCTTAATAATAGTTGTTTCATCCGCTTTGCTTTCAAGTATATTATAAATTTCTTTTCTAGCTCCCTTCCACGCCTCGCAATCTACTAGAGTGTGTTCTGCATTTTTATATGATTCTTTCAAAATATACATCTTTCCCCTTTCTTGATATTTTTTATTGTTTGCAAAAACTATGTGCTGTATAATACCATGTTTCGGGTTTATTCTCTACCCATTCTTTTATTTTCGAGATCACTTCTCTCGTTCATTTCCTCTTTTTTACTCTACTCCACTGTTTCTGCCATTTTTCTTATTTCTCTTATTTCTTGCTTTTATCTTGCTTCTTTTACTAGTTTTTTTTTTTATCCTTCTTCCACCATCATATTCGCGGGAAATGTTTTGCCTCAATTACTTCTACTGCCTTTCGTGACACTGTTCTGTAGGTCTTGTTAATCTTTAACAAGCTTTTTCTCAAAATTCCTTTTAATTTATTCCTGTTTTTTGTCTTAATAGCTTCTGCACATGTTTCAGCTGCGTATAATAATTTGCTTCTCGCTGCCGTTGCTATTAGCCTTCTGGCTTCTTCTCCTGGACCTCCGTTGTTTGGCATAAGCCAAGCTTTCTCTAATTTCCTTTATTTTCCTGACCGCTTCCTCAACCTGTTTGTTCCATCCTTTTGCTTTAAGTGTCATTCTAAAGTATTTAATTTCTTTCCTTATGGTTATCACTTAACCTCCTACTTATATTTTACCTGTTCGTCTATTAGTCTTTTTAATCGATAACCATGCCGCTTTTGTTTTTTGTCTTTTAAACCCTTTTTTCTCATCCATATCTGTATTTTATCTATTGCCAGCTTTAGTTTTTCTTTTAATACCTCCATTTCTATGTCTTTACCTACGAGTGCTACGTCGTCCACAAATGCAGTTATTGTCACGCTTTCCGGCAGCTTCATTTAAAATAGTTTAATATAAACAAGATTCCATAATTTTGGTCTTAATAAAAGTCCTGGGATACCCCTCTGGTCTTGATTACTAAGTTTCTATTCTGTAATTAGCTCCATATTATCTGCAGCTTCTATAATTGCTTCCCATGACAGGCTGTTAAGAAAAGCAATCTTAGAGGCGATAAAAACCTATAATAATTACGCAACATCTAAATCTGGACCGGTATGGGAGTAAAAAAACTGTTTCACTTGGGCGGTGGTAGAAAGCATTATGGTAAAGTGGTCGAAAACCTTCAGTAATAAAGACACACATAAAGAAAAAGTGACTTGTAAATTCAAAAACTTTTACATATTAAAAAAAAAATTAAAATATGTAGTAGCTTATAAAGCTCATTTAATCGCTGTTAAATCTTTAATGTAAATTAAAGTCAACAAAAATAACTTGCTCAAAGAAAGTTATATTATTTTTGAATAATTGGTTTCAGACCTTGCAAATTTATTTAAAAACCATTGACAAAAACTAGTCATCTTACCTTCAAAGTATTCTAAAAACCGCTGATGACTTTTCTTTACTCTTAGTAGTTCTTTATAAACATTGTAAAATTTTTACAAATTACCCAGATTTCTCAAAGTATTCTAAAAACATCCAAATGTTCTTATATATCAGTTTGAAAGTCAACTATTTCCCGTTGGATTTGTTGCAAGCCTTCACTACCTTTAGTAGCTTGTTATAATGTTTGTAAAATGCTTAAAGTCTATTCAAGTTTTTCAAAAAATTTAAGACTTTTTTACATATCAGTTTTAATATCTGCTGTTTCCATTACTTTTCTAAAGTCTTAACTTTCTTATGTGAGATCAGTTTCAAAGTAAACTACTTTCCTTTAATTTTCCAAAGTCTTATTAAGCCTTTTTTACCTCTAGTAGCTTGTTATATTTTTTATAAAATTCTTAAAAACTACCCAGACTTTTCAAAACATTCTAAAAAAATCTAAAGCATTTTTTAGACATTTTTCGCCCTTAGTAGCTCATTATGATTATTGTAAAAATTTTAAAAATTACCTTCTCAAAATATTCTAAAAAATCCAAAACATTCATGATTTCAAAGTCTAATATTTGCCGATAGTTTTCTTAAGTCTACTTAAGCCTTTTCTGCTTCTAGTAGTGCATTATATTTTTTGTAAAATTCTTAAAAATTACCCAGATTTCTCAAAGTATTCTATAAAAAATCAAAACCATTCTTATATATCAGTTTTAATGTTTACTATTTCCCGTTAAGTTTTTAAGTCTTCTTACGGCTTTTTTATCTCTAGTAACTTATGTTATGATTCTTGTAAAAATATTAAAAACTAGCAATGTTTCAAAATATTAAAAAAAATCTGTTTGAGCCTTTTTTTACCTGAAGTAGCTCGTTATGTTTGTAATATTCCTAAAAATTACCCAAATTTCTCAATATATTCTAGAAAAATCCAAAACTTTTCCGTTGGTATTCTTAATCCTTTTTTTAGCAAGTTTCTGATCAGAAACAAACGTTCTCGCCTTCCTGTACGCACCCTTTAAAACTCCTCTCATGTTAAGTTGTCATGGTAGTTTAAAAACATTTTGTATAACTGAAGCTATAAGAGCAAACGGTCTAACCCACAAACATTTCAAAATAGGAAAACTAATATTTTTGCAGTGAAATGTTAAAGTTTTTTAAGATTAGACAACTACTAATTAAATTAATATAAATTATAAATATTTTGAAAATAGTAAACATATTAAAAAAAATAAAAATCAACTTCTAAAAAATACCATTTAGCTCCATTAGATATGCTTGTGGGTTATGCCACTGTTGCTCTCATAACCTCAATTGTTTTCAAATCTTAAAAATTGATGAAAAAACAGTGCCTTAGACCTGACAAAAACTAGTCCTCATACCTTCAAAGTATTCTAAAAACCGATGAAAACTTTTCTTTACCTCTAGTAGCTCCTATAACTCTTCTAAAACTTTTAAAGATTACCCAGACTTTTTTAGTTTAAAAAAAATCTAGATTTTTATATATCAGTTTGATAATCTACAATTTTCTGTTAGACTTTTAAGGTCTTTATAAACCTTTTATACTATTTTCCGTTAGATTTTTAAAGTCTTTATAAACCTATTTTTACCTTTAGTAGATTGTTATAACTCTTGTAAAACTTTTAATATAATCAGATTTTTCAAAAAACTTAAAAAAAATCCAAGAATTTTTTTTCCGTAACTTTTCAAAAGTCTATTTTTATTTCAAATAGCTTGTTATGATTCTTGTAAAATTCTTAAAGACTCCTCAGGCTTCTTCTTTTTTTTATTTTCTTCTTTGACATTGTTTGCTGTTTGGTATAACATATCTTTCATATGACCCGTCAAATAATAATCTAAACAAATTAAGTCCGGAGATCTTAGGGACCAAGAGCTGTTCTTATCAACAAATTACACGTCCTTTCGACCTTTGATTCAAAATCTTTTGAATGGTCTTACACTTAACGCAAAATGCAAAAAGACACAATTGTGGCAGTTTCACATACCATGTCTGATAACCAAAGATACGTTATCTAATAATTCTCTAAAATAATTCTCTAGAAAATTTAAATTATTGTCAGCGTTTAAATAAATAGACCAATAAGCATATGTCAATAATTTTACATTAAACATTTACTGAAAACCTTAACTAAAACAGGCATAACTTGTTTAATAGTCGCTTTAAAAAAAATTATCAGACTTTGGTTTCAACTTTTTTTCACCTCTCCTACACGTAGGTGAAATGGTGATCACATCATAAATATATCAATTTCAAAATTAATTATTTCTGATATAGTATTCTTAGGCCTCCTTATAAAACTAGAGACTTTAAAGTAGCCCATACTCCTTATAAAACTAGAGACTTTAAAGTAGCCCATACTAACTCATAAAAATTTCTATAATTTTAACTATACTTAAGCAAATTATAACGTTATAATATTTTAAAACTGTATTAGTATTCTATGATCTTAGAAATATTCTCAAAATTTTCTAAAGTTATGTTAAACTATATAAAGTCTTTTGAAGAGCGTGGTTAAAATTTTTAAAATTTTAAAACCCTGAAAATCTTTAACAAGCAGCTATTTTAATATGTTACAAAGTTTTCTCAACTATTTTCATAATTTCTTCTTACCATTTTCTGCTTAAACTTCCCACATTTTTTTAATGGTTTTTTCAAAACTGTTAAAATATCATTATTTATTCTCAACATAATCTGTTAAAGACCCTCATATACAATACAAAAATAAATGTGTAAATCAGTAGATCCTGATATATTAATAAATTTAATCTAAAGTTCAATTCATGGACCTAGTATTCTACACAAATAAAAGTTCTTAAAAAATTTAACAAAGTCTAAAAGGTTCTACCCAATTAACAAAATTTAAAAAAGTTTATTCTATATTATAAAGTTGAAAGCGTCCAACTAATTATAAAAGTCTCAAAGATATTCTAAAAATTAATTTAAAAAAATACAAATATCTCTAATATATTTGACAAGATCTAAAGCGTCTTCTTTTGGATACTGCTAAAAAAATCTAAAAACCAATAAAAAAATTAAAAATGTCTAAAACAGCTTAAAATATTCAAAATCTAAACAAATTCTGAGTAATAAAAAACCTAAAAAGCTCAAGACTTGCTAGAAGTACAAGTTTTGTAAATCTGAATTTTGGCAGCAAATGCCCAGTTCCAAAAACCTTTTTAAACGTTAATAGTTTATAAAAACATCCAACAAATTCTAAAAACAATTGTAGAAAAAAATCTCAGAAGTTCAAAATATCATAATATTAACAATACGTAATACTAATCTAAAGGTCTCCCAAAAACTGTCTGAGCCATCAAAAAAAGAAGGATCTAAGAAGTTAATACATTTTACTAGAACCTACAAAACCAAAAACTGTGGAGATCAAATATAAAATTATTAAAGCAGTTTATAGCATTTGCTAAAAATAGAAGTTTCAATGTTTTGAAAATCGACAGAACCAAAGAAATCTTAGTAATTCATGCAATGTATAAGATAAATTAAACAGTTTTGGAGCAGTTTATTATAAATGTTAAATATAAAGTTTAAGAGCAAAGAATTTTCACATTAGTTTGTAATTAGCAATTTTCTTAAAAAAGTATTATTCATAACAAATTCAAAAAACAAAATTTATAAGAGGAAATAAACAATAAAAAGCATGAATATATTATTTCTTAAAAAAAAAATATTTAAAATTTTATTATTGTTTCTAAATAAATAAATTTACTATAAAAATTTATTTTGGTTTCATGCTCTAGTAAACAATTACTTGAGTAACAATTCCAAAATTCAAATCTATATGTTGATGATGATTGAAGTTATTTGTAAAATTAAATATTAATAATAATTGGATGTGCGCGTCAAAATTTAGTTCAACGCGTTGCTCGCATTTAGCGCTCCGACAAAATTCAGCGAATCCTATAAAATAATAATAATAATAATCACTTTATTCCAATAGATCTTTTACAGATATAGGAAGGGTCAACATATAGATAAAATAGAATCATAAATAAACATATTAAAAAAACATATTAAAAAATAAAATAAAATTACACTAAGTCACAAAATACAGAATACAAATTGCAAAATACATTAAACAAAATAAAAACACACGTATTTTATAAAAAAAAAAAAAAAGTAAGCAAGGTTTGTGTTACTTTACTTTAGAATCAAGCAAGTGGGCCAAAATCCATTGCAGCCCTCTAAAAAAAGATATAACTTTCTAAAAAAATATTTTTTTATATTTTTTTTTTAATTTGCAAAATAAATAAAAAAAAATAAAAATTTTAAAATAAATTTTTTTTTGCAAGATGTAAAAAAAATCAAAATTTCAAATAATAATTTTTGGTTATGTTTGGATGAAAAATAAAACAAAAAAAAAAATTCTACAAAAAATTGTCGTTCTTGTTACATGTTAACAAAATTACTATCTAGCAATATCTTCTATTTTGCGCGTTTTACAGTTATTTTACATCGCCCCAGAAGTCTTACGACAAAGAGAGTTGATAAAACCAACGACTCATTATGTGACTTCCGAATCACACCGTTGGATAAAAAGCAAGTTATTATTTTAGTCATATTTGGGGATCAAACCTCGGACTCTTGGCGTGCTACGCTAACGCTGTATAACTAAGCTTTCTATCTATCGTTCGTTCGTTCTCTTTTCAGGCGGTCGTCTCTCAAGTGCTCGCCAGATTTCGATACCCTCATCTTAAGATGTGCTAGAAGTAGAAGTTTTGAAATTCTAAATTTTGGCTAAATAACTAAGTCTAAAAACCGGTAATAAAATTACAAAAAAAATCTCAATAATTGTAAAGATATAGTAATATTTTTTTACATTTCAGAAGCTCCAATCAACTCAAGAGTATAGTAACAAGTTTTAAAAGACTCTTAGGAGATCAAAATACCATAAAATAATCAGACAAAACATAAAGGTCTCTCTAAAATTTTGTAAACTTTTAAAACCAATTCTAGATTCTAAAAAAGTTATTAAAGATTCATTAAGCTATCAGAAAAATGAAGATCTAAGAAGTTATTAGATCTAAAAGAATCAACAAATTGTAAGTATTCTACACAGCTTGGTAGATCAAATAAAAAAAGTTTGAAATCAGTTTATTTACAAATTTTGTAACTTAAGATGTGATAGAACCTTTTCAACCGTTAATGGTTTGCAAAAACATCCAACAATTACTAAAAAAATCAATAAATGTCACAAACGTCATCAATCAAGTTCAATGTTTTTGATTCGTCGTTAGTACCATTGGTGATGGCAAGTCTCAAAATACCGACCGTTACCTTGATTTCTAGTATTGTAGTAAAAATAGCTATTTTGGCGTTATTTCTATTTTCACCCATAGTTTGATAATCAAAAAAAATTAAACTATATTTTGCCAAAGTATTTTAGTCAAATTATATTTGCATATAGCATTAAAATGCTATTAAAAGTACTTAAAAACATATTTATTTCTATATTTAGATACATTTTTCGGCTATTTTCAATTATTATTTGACTATAGTTTAATTCTTTCTGAACGTACAAAAATAAATTATATGTAAAATAGAAATGACGCCAAAGTAAGACTTAAGAAAAAAAAAATAGTCATTGAATATTCTAGAGTCTAGAATATTAGAACAAAGTTTAATGAGCATCATTTTATTGAATATTAAAAAACCTAGAAACTTCATACAGTTTCTTCTAAAGCCTGCAATTTATGCAACTAAAGTTTTTAGATATTTTAAATATAGCTCTGCATTATCTTAAACAAACTCAGAAAAAGTAAAATCCTCTAATAAGTAATAAAACCCATAAATGATAAAAAGCCTAAATTGTAGTGATAACAGAAAAACTCTAAAAACCAGAAATATAAAATTGTATTTTTGGCCAAAAACAACATTTAGTTTTTGGAGTTTTAACAGTATATCAGTTAGGGCCAAAAATATGTTGTATTTTTTGCCAAAACTAAATTCTTTGACCAAATTTTAGAATTTTAGCAATATATTTGGTCAAAAATATGTTGTATTTCTGGCTAGAACTAAATAGATTTTTTTTAGACTTTTTTAGGTTTTGGTTTATACTAAAAATAAGTTGTATTTTAAGATAAAAGTTATATTTTTAACCAAGTTTTGATTTCGGCTGAGAACCAAAAATACATATTTTTGACCACAGCTAAAAGTTTTTCTATAATTTTGTGGCCAATTTTTGTCAGTTTTTGATTTTGGCTGAGAACAATATGTATTTTATTTAGCCAAAGCCAATAAGTAGTTTTTGGACTTTTGACAATATATCAATTTTTGGCCATAAACATGTAATTCTGACCACTAAAACAAAAAAAAATGTTTTCATTTTTTGACTAACTTTGAGAATTTCTCTAGTTTTCACTAAAAATATGTTGTTTGTTTTTGCTAAAGCTTTAAGCTTTTTATAATTGATTGGTAAAACTGGAATTCTTAGCCAGTTTTTGGCAAATATTAAAGTTTATTTTTCACTAAAGCTAACTATAGTTTTTAGACTTTTGGATGTATATCGGTTTTATGCCTATAATACATATATATTATTGGTCAAAGCTGATTTTTTTTTTATCATTTGCTGGCTAATTTTTGGACTTTTTGTTAGTTTTTAATTTAAGGTAAAAAAATTTAGATTTTTTACAATATATGTATTAGTTTTTACCAAAAATATGTTATATTTTTAGACATAAATGAAGTTTATTCATTGTTTTTCAAAAAATTTAAACTATATGACAAAGTTGCAAGCTTCTGACTAATTATAGAAGTCTCTAAAAAATTCTAAAAACCAATAAAATAATTTATAAATTTAGAATATCCTAAAAAAATCAAAAAACCAATAAAAAATTTAAAAAATTCTAGAAACAGCTTAAAACATTCAATATTTAAACAAAGTTTGATTAAAACAACCCTCAAAATGTTTTAAAGCTTAACATATGCTAGAAATGGATGTTTTAAAAACGTGAATTTTAGCGACCAATGACCAGTTCCAAAAACTTTTTCAGAAACATCCAACAAATTCTAAAAATGTCTCAACAATTGTAGAAAAAATTCTCAGAATATCAAAATGTCATAATATTAATAGACAGTACGTATATTTACTAATACAAATCTAAAGGTCTCCCTAAAACTGTCTGAAAATGGTTGAACCAACAGAGAAATAAGGATCTAAGAAGTTATTAGATCTTACGAAAACCTACAAAACCAAGAATGGTGGCAGATTAAATATTAAAAAAATTGAAGCAGTTTATAGCAAATTTTGAGCAATAAAAAACTTAAAAAACTAAAGCTTAGGATTTGGTAAAACTGGAAGTTGCAGAGTTTTAAATTTTGGCAGCTGTTACCAGTTCTAAAAACCTTTTTAACCGTTAATAGTTTGCTAAAAAAATGTAACAAACAAAAACTTCTTAACAATTGTAGAAACAAATAATATTTTTTAAATCTTTTGATACTTTAGAAATATATTGTAATAAGTTTAAAAAAAACTTTTAAAAGATCAAAATATCATCAAATGGTCTCTCTAAAACATTTTTAATAAAAATTTGTCAAACCACTTGCAGATTCTAAAGGAAAAGTTATAAAAGATTCTCTAGAAATTCTTAAGAAAATCTACACAACCAAAGAAATCTTAGTAATACATGCGATGTGTTAGATAGTTTAAACAGTTTTGGAGCAGTTTGTTATAAATGTTGAGTATTTAGTTTAAGATGTGCTAAAAGTAGAGGTAATGAAATTCTAATTCTAAATAACTAAATCTAAAAACCGTTTTACAAAAATATTCTCAAAAATCAACTCAAGAATATTGTACAAGTTTTAAAAGACTCTTAGAAGATCAAAATATCATAAATTAATTAGACAAACTGTAAAAGTCTCTCTTAAACGTTTTTTATAAAATTTTGTAAACTTGTAAAACCAAAAATAAATTCTAAAAAAAAGCTATTAAAGACTAATTAACGTATTAGAGAAATGAGGATTTAGAAGTTACACCGTGGTAGATCAAATAAAAAAGTTTTGAATCAGTTTATAACAAATTTTGTAACTTAAGATGTGGCAGAAGTATATATAGAAAATTTAAACGTTAGCAGCCAAAGACCAGTTCTGAAAACCTTTTTAACCGTTATTGGTTTGCAGAAACATCCAACAAATTCTAAAACAAATCAATAAATGTATATATTTTAGTACGTCATCAAAAGTTTGATGTTTTTGGCGCTAATGCATTATTTGTCGTTATTGTTTGGTGATGGTGAGTATCAAAATAGGTAAATCTAGTTTAAAGTTGGTACTCTCTTAATATGCAACTTTTTCAAATCTTCATCTAAAGGTCTTGTGTACAAAAATATTCTATACAATTCAACTTCGGTTAATTCAAAGACTTAGTCAAAAAAACTAGTTTAATAATGTAAAACCTAAAAAATATACTCTTTAGAAAAAAAGTCATTAAATACTCTAGAATATTAGAACAAAGTTTAATGAGCATTATTTTAAGAGAAGAAAGAAGAAAGTTTTTTCTAAAGCCTGCAATTTATGCAACATGTTTGATAAAGTTTTGAGATAATTTAAATGTAGCTATGCGTATATCTTAAAAAAAATCGGAAATAGTAAAATCTTCTAATAAATGATAGAACGCATAAAATATGATAAAGCCCTAAATTGAAAGAAACTCTAAAAACAGTTAAAAAATATTAAATTGTATTTTTTGGCCAAAACCAACATTTAGTTTTTGGTGTTTTGACAGAATATCAGTTAAGCCCAAAAATATGTTGTATTTTTTGCCAAAACTGAATTTTTTTAAACATTTTTTGACCAAATTTTAGACTTTTATCAATATTTGGCCAAAAATAGTTTGAATTTTTAGGTAAAACTTAATAGAATTTTTTATTTTATAGCCAATTTTTAGACTAATTTTTAGGTTTTGGTTTATACTAAAAATAAGTTGTATTTTTAGCCTAAGAAAAAAGTTACATTTTTAGTTAACGTTTGGTTTTGTGCTGAGAACCAAAATGACATATTTTTGACCATAGCTTAAAGTTTTTCCATAATTTTTTAGCCTATGTTCAAAATTTATCAGCTTTTAATTTTGGTTGAGAATAATATGAATTTTAGCCAAAGCCAATAAGTATTTTATGGTCCTTTGACTACGAGAGAAACGCTAACATTTTTATGCATCCCTTTCGTCTAGTGTAGAAGTAATGTCTCATTTTTATTATTTTAAATACGGCATTTGAAAATAAAGTACACTATGCAAGTGGTTTCTTGTTATCAAATTATAAATGTTAAATAAATCAATTTACATTAAACAGAATTACTGAAAATTTATTTGTTTTGTTAATTTTTATTTATTTGTTTTCTATATTATACATTGTTGAGTCGTTAAAAAGAAGACTATTTCAAATAATAGGTTTCCGAAACCATTGATAAAAAATACAGGATAATTGAAATGTTAAAAACAGTGTAATTCATTTCCAGTCACCATCAGAGACAAAACTCGATCCAATTCACTGCTTAATTAAATTGATTTATTTTGAACACACGCCATTCGTATTTTCCACAGAAAAAATCACCATGTAATTCCCCCTATTAACCACACGCTCTTAATGTATTCTCCTGAACAACATTTTCCCTTTTTTTTATATTTAAAATATTCGCATATTATTTAGATTTTAAAAAGTGATAGAAAAAACTAGTTCATGATATATATTTTTTTATATATAAATATATTTTTATCTTAAAATATGCACACCACCTACTAAGGCGTAGACGTGAATGATAATATCGGTTTTACGGTCGAGTTGTGTTGAAAAAAAGGGCAGGTGACAATGATGTAAGATAAAAACCGGCCGAAATGAAAACAAATTGCTGGATATTGTCTGAAGGTCCATTTAGACCCCTTACACCTGCTCGTTAGTATGCTTAGGGCTACACCAAATAAAATCAAAAGCTTTTTTACCTTTTCAACGGCAGGTTGTATGACCCTAACCAAGGGCAAGTTAAATATTCATTACTATAGTTTTAATAAATGTTGTTTTAGTATTGCTTGAATATAAAAATAATGCGCAACTGTATATTTAATGCTTTCCTTTCATCCGAATAAAAATCCCTTTAACAATGGGCTTACAAATTGCACAATAGGGTATAGAAAATAGCAACGACACAACGCGCACGGGTTACTTTTTAATTTTCAATTTAACATCACCTATGGATATTTATATGTCATCCCTAGCTACATTCAGAAAAAATAGTCTGCCTTTATATAATAAATATAGACATGTGACAGTGTCACAAAGTAGGACGACATGTATCCCCTAAAAAAATAAAAAAGTGCAAATTGTATTAATCATTAAAATCGTAAGGGTTTTTACAATATGTATTGGAATTTGGGAGCGACGGATTTATTAATAAACCACAAGCGTGAAAAATGGTTTTGGTTTGCACCCCGGATTTTTTCACCTTTTATTAAATTGTGCTATTTTTTTCATTGTTGCACCTTGGGTGTGACATAAAGCTCTACAATACCTATAATAGTATAAAGGGAGATAGAGATAGATTTATAAAATTTAATAAAAACTGCAAGGGTTGTAATATATTTCGACATTGTGTTACACATTTCTATGTTTGCGTTACCATTCTCAGAATAACAATGTTTATTTATTTATTATATTTTCTATTCTTATATTACAATTAAAAATTTTGTTTTCAGCTGCACAGTAAGGTTGCCAACCTGAGCAATGCAATCTTTGCAGAATATTATAAAATACATTGATTCATATAGCGAGTGTTTAATTAAGAGCAACTTGTTTGCGTTGCTTCTGTATATTTGCCGTTGTTCCATGACAAATAAAGTGTTTTGATTGATACAATTTGTTCCGCTTTGTTCTAATATGCAATAACCAAACAATCATTGTAGCTTGAAGAAATCTATATTCATTTTCTATCTAAACATAAAGAAACAAATTGTTTAAATTAAAATTTGATTTTGAAAATGATTCGACACAATTTGTGTCTAAATTTTATTTAAAGCTCTCTCTCTCTAAAGAATTTTCCAAGATAATAATAAAATTAAAAAAAAAACACTAAATTTTGCGTAAATATCTTTAAAGAATTTTCTCCGAATCAAAGAATACTCTATGAGATCCTTATAAAATACTACAAGAATCACAAATAAAACAAAGAGCATTAAGCGTTTTTAAAAAAATTTAAAACCAAAAAAAGTTTTAAGAAAAAAAAAAATGCTTAAGAGAGAAGATAAAAATTGATAACGTCAATAAGGCTATGATAAGCTTCCGCAGCACTGAGTTGTAGGCAAGCCAAGTGGGAAAACAAGATAATTTTTTTACGCGTCATAGGCTTACACACTTCTGCTCTGACAGTGAACAGGCAACCATCAACAGTATTCGTTTATAATTTATAATTGTTTATTGGGTTTTGAGCCAAATTTGTTCTACACATTATTAAAATGTTTGAGTTAATAATATAACTCATTTAAACCATGAAAAGAAGAACAAAAAAACACTAAAAACTAAAAAAAAATTTTTTTTGGCTAAAAAAAACGCAAAAAAAATGTTTAAAACGCATTGAATGCTGCTACACTTTTGACACCTTTAAACCCTAAAAAATCAGCAAAAAAGTTGATCAAAATTTGGCTACCAACTTGATTTCAATCAATGAAACTAACCACAAAGTAGAGCACCTGAACAAACAGAGCTTAATTCTTTCATGGCCATTCACAATCCATTGTAGACAAAATAAGCAAAAGCCCTCACCCTCAAACCACATATAGCAAGAAATTATACAAAATCTATAAAAAAAATTTATTTGGCATTATTTTCATTATTTGATTAACTATGCAGCTGTAGACACATATAGCTCCAGAAAAAGATCAAGATACCTCAATTTACAGCAAAATAATCCAACATTTTGGTAAGTGCCTGGTATACAACCAATGACACAGTTTGTAAACCAAGTCAAAAAAACAACACCATCTAAACGTCATTGAAGAAGTTGTCACCGAGATGGCGTTTGCGGACTTAAAGTGCATTTTTAGTCACAACTCAACTTAGAGAGCATTCAACCCTCGGACAACTATGTTTAAAGAAACATAACACAGCTTTGAAGTTTACGCAAGGTATAGTGCATTTTGAGCGCAAATACAAAACCTTGCAGCAAACAATGCTGGATAAGGCCACGTACAAGTGATTTTTTCTATTCGAGCTTAATAACACTTTAGCTATATTTCAAAAACTGATAATAAAAGTGATAGCCAAGTATTTTGAAAAATTAGAACTAATGTACCTCAATAACGATTAACAACACTTTAACGCCTTGAATAAGCTCTTAGATCAGCTATTGCTTCTAAACCGCCCTTGGCTCGACCTTTATTTTGTTCTACAAAAAAAATGTGAGTGTACATTAAAAACGTTGCGACAAAACCTTGATTTACAAAAACCCTTTTTCTTGTTTTTATCTAAGCAAAACCCGGTATCCAAAAAAAGTTTTCCACAAGAAAGAATTGTAATTTCTTTAAAGTCGTAACTACACTCAAAAATTCATTCTTGTTGCATTACCCACAGAACAGATTAATTTAACTTTGGATTATGCAATTACATGCCTTCAAACCCATTTATTGTTATGCAAAACATTAAACTAGCAAGCCCGTGTGGCTACACGGAACATTGCTTCGTTTCAGATAATTTGCAAAAAGGCGGTTATAAAATTTTAGAAACCTTAAATTACATATTTGTAGAAAAACAAAAACAAATTTTATTAATCTTCGAAGAATTTCACATTAATCATAGAATACTTTGCAACCTACCAAAGCAAACTCGTAAGTTTTTAATCATTTAAATCCTAAGATAGTTTTAGAAAATCTTATCGGCTTGAAAAGATCTCAAAAAAATTATAAAAATACTTACAAAGTTACAGAAAACGTATTTACTTCAAATTTAAATCTAAAAAATTCAAAATGTTAAGATATGGTTTATTTTTAACTAAGTAAGCCGTCAAGTGCTTATAAATGTTTAACAAAACCACAAATAAGAACTATGAGCCACCTGACACGAGATTGATTTCATTACTTATGCTAGTACAATAATTTTGAGCAAAAATTTTTCAAATTTCAAATTAATGCTTGAATAAAATTTTATTAAATAATTCACACGTAAACCCGTCAATGTATTCATCTATTGAGCACAAAGTCAGATGGTTTTAAGTGTAAAATTAGTTAAACCGTAGAAAAAGATAATTTATAAAAAAAATCATTATAAGTAAATTGGTATATGTAAAAACTTTCCTTTATTGTATGCCATATCGGCTTAACGAACGTTGACTATTATGTTAGCAATCGTACCTCTATTTACTCTTGGCCGCATTTTCTTCAGCCATGAAGCTCTTCTCCCACTCTGCCTTCCATAAATGTTTCCTTGGATTTTAAGATATACCTCGAGATTCCTCAAAAAATAATCGAGATAAAAAAGCTTTCTAATCTTGATAGTCTTAATAATCTCTTCATTCTTGTTCAGTCGATTCATCACCGTCATAAGAATTAAAAAAAAAACGTAACACCTTACCATTCTTATCCGCAACTGCAGGTTTAATCGCACTCTTCGTTTATAGTGCATTCCAAGTAATTGGTGTTTAACTCAAGGCTATGTCTCTTACATTTTTCAACTATCCAATCGATCAGCAGACTATCTGCTGGGTATACAGTATCATGTAGCGCCTCTTTAAATATTTCTTTAGAGCAGATGTTAAATATAAACAGGGACAGTATACAGCCCACCCACTTTGTATGTTTACAAGCCTATTGCATACTCTGACATTATCTGTTTGTTGTCAGTAAAGCTTTGCAATTATACAGAGACTTTTTTATTGTCAATGCCGATAGTTCTTTATATCTCTATCATTTTATTATTTAGCACCTTGTCAAAAGCTTTTTTAAAGTCAACAAAGCACATGAAAACATCATGGTTTACTTTTTGGCATTGCTGTACTATGACTTAGGGCAAATAGAGCTTCTCTCGTTCCAAGACCACTACGGTCTCAAACTAAACTGAATGACACAGAGTGCGCTAAACACCGTAGAAAGATAGTGCAAAAAAAAGGATTATCAGTAAACCCAAGCAAAACAACAATTGTACCGTTCACAAGACGGCAAAACACCACGGACCTAAAACCTGAAGATGTATGAAGCCAAGCTCCCGATGTTAAAGAAGGTAAATTGACACTAAGTTAAACTTCAATTCACATCTGACAAATATAACAACAAAAGCCATTCGGGTGCTTTTTGCTACCAAAATGATGGTCGGACATACATGGAGACTAACACCTAGTATGACCAAGTGGTTATACACGGTATCACATACAGAACGCTTGTATGAGAAGTGCACAGCCAAAAAGCTAGACAAAGTTCAGAGTCAGCTAATAATGGGAGCAATGAGAACGACGCCCAAAGCAGGTATAGAAGTACTATTATCATTACCGCCACTTCACCTGATGGTAATAACGGAAGCAAGGCAAGCAGCATATAGACTGCGGATAAACAAACACAATGTAAGCATCGAGACCCACAGACCTAATAATATAACAAAAGTGGAAAAAAATTTAACGATGAGGTTGGACAAACACTAAGAAATATGCCTCAACGTTTCAAGCAGAGGTGGCTGCCATCAAATGATGCGCCAAAGACATGATCGAGCAGGGTCTAGAACCTTACAGAACATTAACCATCATGTCAAACAGTCAAGCGGCATTGCAGACCCTGCAATCGCCAGTAATAAAATCCAATTTGGTTATGATATGCATTCAGAGTCTAAAAACAGTAACCACAACTTGCAAAGTTTACCTGGTATAAATACTCAAAGACCAGGAGAAAAAAGAAAATCTTAAGGATTTGTCAAACAAGAAACACAGGGGACATTTACTGGACCAGAACCCGCTATTGAGATCCCATACAAGACCGGAAAAGCAGCAAACTTGAGGCAAAGCACAACAACAACCTGTATAAAAACTGTAAAGGGTTGACGCATTCAAGAATATTCCTAGCAGAACCATCGTATGATACCAAAACAATGGTAATACAAGTGAGTCGTATTAGACTCCAAAAGCTCACAGGAGTAATAACCGGACACTGTAGACTTAACAAATACTTGTATAGAATATGCAAAGCTTACAAAATGATCAAGATTGTTGATTGGAGTTTGGTGTTAGAGTGATTTGAGTAACTTAAGTAACCTGATGTACCTAGTTGATAAAACGCGACAGTTAGGTCTAAAAAAGAAGGAACAACCAAAACAAAGCTGGTAAATAAAAAACAACATAAACTAATATAAAAGAAAATTAAGATAGCAAAAAAAAATGAAAAAAAAAATGACTGGATGCAACAAAAATAAAAATGTTGAATATATAATTAGCAACACAGATAAGCGTATAATAATTCACGTTTGAACTTATTAAACTCATTGAGAACTTGATAACTAATAGTATGGATCTTTTCAATATCATCAATAAAAAAAAATACATAAACAGCAGCTAACTTCTACGTTTGTACTTATATCCAACAAGCCAAAGCTAAAAAAATGTTCAAATTAAAAAAACAAACATACATTGCGCTCATAAGTCACACCTTTAGGCTGTTCTTGAAGATCATATTCAAAAAAACAAATAAGAAACTTGAAAAAAATATAAATAACACACACTTTGAATTCCGCATTATGCAATTATGCATAAAAAAAAACAATTACCATAATAAAGCTGATGTAGTAGAGTTTTACATCTACATTTATTGAAAATAGTTGGTATATGTTGACTTACATTGATTCAATTTTGAAAGCCACTTCAAAAGAAACATATCTAACCATTTCATTTATATCATCTAAAAGTTTATTTTCGTTAACCTTATGTATTGCTTTAGTTTGCAACCTTTTTTTGAGGATGCTGAGAGTTTAAGATTCTCTAAAACTGCCTAATGTGTTGGTCAATCACACGTCGATGTAAGTCAAATTTAAAGAGATTTGCCAAAAAAGCCTAGAAGCTAGTAGTAGAGACAATGTACGTCTGAGAGTGATAAAAGGCCATAAAAATCATCTAAAGAAAAGTGCAATTCAAGACCTGGCAGAACCAACACAAGCAATTGCATTAGACTGGTCATAGAGTCTTTATAAACAATACTTATAAGCAATTGCGATCTTATTGTCCTTACTTTTGCCTACCTTTAATAATTCAGGTCAAGACAAACAAGGCTGGGTTCATGAATGAACAAAAATTGTTTTCAGAAGCAAATCCAAACTGCCGGACGTTTCCCTTAGACGACCTAGAAGTCAAACTCAAACAATTTGAAATTTTTTTGTTACTGGGGTAATTTGGACTCCTAATTACAATTCAATATTCTCATTGTAAAAAAGCGCTTGTTCCTGTGGTAAGCCATTAGACCACTGCAGATGCTCTTGCAAACCGTAAGTCCGTAGGTCAAAGGGTTTTTCTTCGGCGATCAAAAGAAGTGAAATGTGAGAAAAAGAGGGAAAGGGGGAGTCTTTCTCCATTTTTTCAAGGATTTCCTGGCGTTATATAAACCCCTGATTACGATTTAGGTGGTCCGACCCCGATATTCGTAGCATTCTGGCAAATGTGTTTTGTGACAATGTTGACATCGTCACACAACCTTAACTCCTGGTGTAATGATTCTAATGCAATATGATAAAAAAGAAGGTTTCCTTTAATATTCATTCCAGGCACTTCAAACGCGCGCCCTTCAATTGATAGTTTTAGAAGCCTTTCTATTTACATTTAATTTCATTCAAGACTACCCAGGAGCAGTTATCATGCAAGATAATGCACAACCTCCAACCTCATACTGTTGACGTAACTGCAGACTTTCTAAATAAATAATTTGCTGTGAGACCTGTATCCAGAATGAAAAAAATAATTTAAAATAGTAAAAAAAAAAAATATCCGTAAAATACCTGCAGATCGTTTTCGGTTTGCCGTTTAAAAAGAACTAACTTCCACTTTACTTCCAATGTACACATTACCTAAACTGATTAACAAAATTATTCCAACGCATAGCATGAATCTGGCACCCCTTTATGAATAGTGAAAGAGGTAAAAAACGCACGCGCAGCTGATTTTGTTATGCAAAGTTTGTGTGTGTTATTTACTAACATTGGCCCTTGAGCTGATAGACATGCTAGGTAATATTGCACGTGTTCATACACTTTTTTTTTGCTTGAGGAGTGAATAAGTATAAAAAAGTATGTGCTACTGTAGCATTTACCACTCTCACTATTTATTAGGAAGAACTCCACATGCATGCTATGTGTGTAATTTTGACAATCTGTATACTACATGTATCTTATATCTGTTGGAGAAATAATATGCATAAAATTATTAATTTTTGATTTAACGCTAGAGAATTTCCGGGTTTAATCGCCGCGTCTGGATGAGGTGCCGCTAGAAGAATTGTTATGGAAAAATATTATTAGCAATTATATACTAAAATCCTATTACATCTACGAGAATATCGGTAAACCAAGGTTGACACGTACAACGCCGTTTTTAAATTATCATTGACTTTTATGGGAGAAATTTTCTGATAACTCCACTTAAAACAATAAGTTTTTCAATCAATTGTTATTTTAAAATATAAATATATCAATACTTTCAAAAAAAAATTAAAAATTGTATTTAACTTACAATTGAATAAATAAACCAAACAAAAATTCTATGTTTTTAAAAATTAATTACATTAAAAATTATGGTTATAGAAAAATAGAAAAAAGTATGAATGTATAGCTGAGACGTTTTTCTATAATATTTCAAAATTGGTTTAATAATTTTCAGCCGTTTTCTTAGTGAACTGTTTTTTGCAAAGCGCTATAAAATGTCATAAATTCTCCAGCCTACAAACCAAACGATTATTTAGGTTAATAATGCTTTTATAGTTGTAGCCAACCAAAAACTATTAACCGGTTGCAAGTCTAATTCCTTCTGCAAACTGAAACGTTTTTACTTTTATCGAATTTCAAATTGTATTGCAAATGATAAATTTGTATACAAACCGTCTCAATGTAAGCGGTCTTATGGGAAAACAATCGGCAATCTCCGCCGCCGAAACTCTCTACTCGAATAACGTAAATAACATAAATATTATGTCTTCAATCAGTATCCATACGCTCGCACGCAAAATGCGCACGTGTTAATTTTTTTGCCGGCGGCGGAGATTGCCGATTGTTTTCCCATAAGACCGCTTACATTGAGACGGTCTGTATATATGTAATAAATTATTATTATTATACATTTATTAACTACACAAATCAAAGATAAATTGTACGTTTTAATCTATTAATATTTAGGTTTTGATTGAAAGAATATAACATTTAAAACTTGCTAAATTTATTTTTTTGTTTAAAATTGATTTAATTTGTTTACATTTATATTTTCTAATAAGATGTAAATATATGAAAACAACATTCAGCATTTATAAATTAAAACATACGGGATCCTTCATAACCTGGCGTCGTAACTGCACGACACAGCAGCGTCGTCTAATAAGAAAACTACCATCAATTTACATGTTGTCAATGGTACGCCGCGAAGCACTGACATGTCGTGTCGTTAAATCTGAATAATGTCCATCTATAATCACACAATAGGACCGTGTAAAGATATTTTATTTTTTATCTATGATATAATCAAATAACGATGCACCCAAAGAAATGCCAACTATAGATATCAATCAAATTAAAATTATTCGGTACCTGTAGCACCCTTTCATATAATCATTCCTTAACCGAATAATATAAATATCTCAGAT
The DNA here is from genome assembly GCA_963932245.1 of Tachinus rufipes. Lineage (NCBI taxonomy): Eukaryota > Metazoa > Arthropoda > Insecta > Coleoptera > Staphylinidae > Tachinus > Tachinus rufipes. The sequence continues at coordinate 124,734,637 of OZ010741.1, read as the reverse complement.
TTTATTTAGAATATAAAAAAGTTCTTTTATAGCAATAGCACCTGCTGTTTTAATTTTATGAGATTATAAATTCTATATATGTTCAAGTAGCCATTCAAGTTCAAATTTCTTCACATCATTATTTTGAGTCTAATTTTGTTGATAATTGTATTTTTAGAATTTTTATAGTTTATTTAAAATTTAAATATTGTTAACAAATCTCAGTTACACACAAGTGTTTGGCATAAAAATCGATAATACATATTAATTTGTATGCTCTTATTTTTATAAACCGGCAATTTTAATAATCAGTTTTAAGTTGATTCGACCATTTACGATTAAAATAATTATATGCAATCTCTACAAATTTAAATTAAAGATGAACTGAATAATTTAAAATATTTACAATTTATAAATTTAAAAAGATATTTCAATATTATACAAAATCATATAGATTTTGGAATGATAAAATTGTAGCAGCAAAAGGTACCCGCTGTTATAATTTTACGACAACATCAATTCAATAAATTTCATTGACTTTACCCAAAAACCCACAAATGCCCAAAAATTCGCCCTGCCTCGTTACACCACATCACCATTAATTTCGAACGGTTTTTATTTTTGTCGATCAAACTGCTTTTCATTGTTCCGCAATGCAAACCAGTGAGGGGCTATGTATAAATACCCCGAATGCACACCTGTCTACCTGATAGTTGGGCACATACATAAAGTCACCTCAAGGTTACCGAACATTCAAATGCACACAAGAAAAAGTATAATATATCTGAAAATATTCATTGAAATGAAAAACGGAGATCCTTTGTCAATGATTGCGGCCAGTCTATAGGTTTCTAATTGTGAAATGATAATGGAGAATAAGATGAGGGGAGAGTATTGCTTGGGTAAGACGCGTGGACTCGTGCGTGACTTAAAAGTGGCTTTAAAATTAGAAACTGAGTACTCGATGCAATACAATGGACATAATGCCCGGTTTTTACTTAAAGATGTACTTATTGGAATAAGAAAAATGTTATAAATGGGATGGATGTGGTGGAGAATTGAAGTTATTCTTTTTGTTGTGTTGCTCAATGGAAAAAATCTATTCATATTTACAAATTGAAATGTTCAGTTATAACGTAGAAAAATTGAAGAGGGAATTACAAACCTAAGTAATATTATTAAAAATTCTGATCTAATTATATTTATTATTAATCTTCTAAATACATCCGGAATATTAAACTGACCCTGACAGTTCTACAAATTGTATATTATTATTATTTTGAGTAATTGTATAATTGCTATTCCTTCAAAATATTAAAGCTGCAAACATTGAAGCACCTGTTAATTTTTGTTAAAAAAAAGGTTGTTTTCTTACCATGATTATTATTTTTTGTTAATGCAAATTGATGCGGTAGAAAAACTCACCTGTAACAAAAAAAAACAATTAACATTTTTTATGCATGGGTTGGTAGCATAACTTTTACAACCGAGTTGGTACATTATCTGGTAACGCTACAACTGATGATTAACGTTTTACAAATAACATATGGTTTTTGAAAATATTAATTCAAATTTGCCAAAGCAAAAACAAGTTGAACCTAATATTGATATATCTGAACGATGCTTAGAAGCAGATAATTTTGGATGTACATTTGCGGCCACTCGCGGATAGTAATTTGTATATTTTTAACATGATTTTATTATAAGCTATCTAGTCAAAACTCACACTGGACAAATGCAAGTACATATATTATTTAACTATTTAATTATTAATATCCCCAATTAATATTCTCAATCCAATAAATTGTGCAGATGAATATCATAACTAGCACGTAATAATACCAATATCCCACAAGTATAAACGCTGCTGTACGATCCTTCGTGCGTAATATTCACTTTTCGCACGCTTATGCGTGTGCTACAAAATGTATAAAATAATATACAACGTCTGTGCGTTTTCTAGCCTTTGGATTAATATCTGGTAAATCATATAAACTCCTTATCGGCATCCTTTGTGATAAATACAATCGTAGGTACTAACGGAGCCTAGTATCTGGTTTGCCCACACTATCATATTGAATCTAAATATGGTTACAGCTAAATTAATAAAACGCCACAAATTCTTAAAATGCTCTGTCGGAACTGGCTATGCGCCTAGATTCGAGTTAGGCACTTCACCCAACTGAGCCACTCTCCGGTATTAAGCATACTACGCTTTCATACACCATCTTTGACTTAATTATCTCCACCCAATAAATATGCTTCTAAAGCCAGACTTTCAGGCCTTTTAATTGTACAGTTCACAGGGTACTGTTAATGTCTTAAATTTTATTAATTTTTATCATTTTTGACTGCCGCTAGAATATAAACCACAGCCGTGGTCATCTCCTTCTCTTTAATTCTACTTTGCCTTTTATCCATATTATCTCGCCTATCCTTGATTTTTCTATTTCTATATCATATCATTTATCTATGTCATCTCCTCTCCTTTCCTTATTGTCATCTCTATAACAATCAACTTTTCTGTCACGGCCGTTGGCAGTAGGCTTGGCAATAATCATCTGGATTATCGTCGATTCCTCGCCGCGTACAAGAACAGACTTCAATTTGGCGAATTTTGCGTTGGGACTTAGGCCTACACCCGTACAAGATCCAATTGACCTAGAAGCTAAAAGTTCATGACCATAGACAACGCTGACTAAGCTTCGAGTTGTTTGGAATTTTGGCGGAAAAATAATCTTTAGCAACGAGGCGTATTTTTGAATGAATGGCTATGTTAAAAAGTAAAATTGCCGTATATGAGACGACACCAATCTACACGAGGTTCACCAGGTGATAATGCATCCGCAATAAGTTACCGTTTGGTGTGGATTTTGGATTCACCGTCAACGGCGAGCGCTACAGAACGATGATAACTAATTTCTTATGGCCCAAATTGAACCATATAGACCTAGACGACATGTAGTTCCAGCAACTTTGTGGGTTTTTTTAAAATCGCAGGTCTATGCAAATAAACCACAACCAGCCGATGCCCTAAAGTTGAACATAACACAGGCCACCGCTCAAAATCAGCCGGATCTATGAGGAAGAGTAATTAAAAATTGAACCATTCAAATCCGTGCTACCATAAAAAGCCGAGGTCATATTCTACACAAAAAGACATACAAGAGCCTTTCAAATAAAATAAAAAATGTTAATACCTCACACATTTTTTTATTCCATTTCAACATCTACCCGCCCTTATTGAAAACCCTTTATTATGTATGATGTGCTTTTTAACGGCACTATTGAGCTGCCACATTCCTAACCATCTTATTCCTTCTCCATGCAACTACTAAAGTAAGCGCCTCTCTAGATCTTTTAGAATTAATTCCTCTGCCCCAAGCTTCAAAATCCTTTTCCTTACTACTACAGGCTTAAACCCCAAAAACCCAATTACGCTTAAATAAAAAAAATCTCTGTTAAACCCAGCATTGCGCGCACATAAGCAAATATTGGCTCTGTTTCCGCTAAACAAAGCTTTTATAAACAGCTGTAAGTTCTTCAAAACAAAAAAAGCTTTTCATAAGTCTATTAATGCGGTAGTATATACTGATTTCTAAATAGTTCAATTCTTGTTCAATGTCCAACTTGGCATTATTAGTTAACTTTCAAAATTGATCTTAATTTATAATTTGTATTCTCTATAGTCTATAGAGCGTTTTTATGCTTACCAAAGCTATCATAGTGTCCATTGCGCGTGGCGGAAATTTTACTTTTCTCATATACTTTACTACAGTTTGGGTCGCGTGCTTTAGACATGTTATCATGTAAAGAGTACATAATCAACATAAGATGCAACATGATGGTTTAAAGTTTTACAAATTCTTATAAAGCGTAGATCTTTTTGAGTTGTACAATGTTTTCTTAGATCTATCAATTCCTGTGTTTAACCTTTTAAATTTACTGTTAGTTCTATAATCGATTCCAAAACTATTATTTGGCGTACAAAGAACGCTATTTTAGAGTTTACACTGTCACCTCGCAACTGCTTTTAAATAATTTTATACAAATAGACTTTAAATGATCCATCAAAGCCCAATTAGCACTCCTTATGTGACTATTGAGCGTCTTCTGGTTTGTTTTATTCCCTCCAAGATTACCATTTTGTAATAAAGGTTGTACTAAACGTTAAGCTCTCTTGATCCAAGTCCTCTACAGTTTTGGTTAGTATTACTAAAAATTCTTACAGTTCTTTTTGAACAGAGTCTATAAACAATCAAGAAAACGATAAAACTAATCGTTTGGCAAAGGTCAATCACTCCTAAACATAACAAAATTTGTTTTGCTAAAACAAACAACAAATAGACAAACTTCTAAAAGGTATTCTTTAAAACAACTTCAACACACCTTGAGATGCAGCAAATTACTTAAAAAACATAGAAGAATCCAAACAAAAAAATTGCCGTAGTTGCCAAAAAAAAGTTTAGCTTAAACCTCAATCTTCCAAGACCAACAATATTACTTCCAACAAGGTTATTTTAAAAACTAACCTTGCCTTGGTTAGTGTAGTAGTTTTAAATTTAAAAAATATAACCTAACAACATCATACTTATATTACAAGTAAAATCAACAACTTTAATAAAATCGTTTTATTTTTTCAATTCAATCAGAAAATCCAAAGACTATGAAGATATAGCTAACTTTAGATCGGATCTGTTAACTTCAACCAATATTGTGGCTTCCAAACGTAACAAAAGACGCAGATTGACATCATCATCATCCAAATTATAACAAAACAACAAAGATCAAAAACTTATCTTATGGTTTTGATTCTAATAATACCTAAAAATATAGATAAAAATGTTGTTAGCGGTTTGGGGTTCCAATAATAAAAATTTCCAATCACCACCAGACCAGAAACAGTTGTGGCTTTTAAAAATCTTATAGATTAAAGATAAAAAGTTATAAATATTGTTTCAAACCTCATGTGTTCCTCAAGAATGGCCATCTGATTGTACCAAAAGTCACGTAAAATAACTCAGGGCAATGGGTATGTGAAGTTTAAACTTGTCATTGGTTTGACCTTAAATCGGTGATTCCACTTGCAAGTACCTATCAATTGAAAGTTGTCTGCGTAATGGGCATGTCAGTTTTGTTGGGTCTTTGCAGAAAGCAGTTCCAGCTTACTGAAGACGGTGGTCTTGTCCCAAAAAACAAATGCTAAAACAACGCCAGCCTAGATTACACCAGCCAATGTATTCATTTTAACAACGGTGTTCTACAGAGGCCAGAGAGAGCCATACAACCCACAAAAAACACCCTACACCACCAGAGAAATACCCAAAAATCTCAAAAATAGCTACGGGCTTTCACATCCGTATTCGACAACATTGTCACCTCAACAACCACACATAATCAAGTTATAAAACCATACGCAACTATTGTGCCCGCTATTCTTATAACGTACATAAGAAGTCGGCCAAATGAAAGAAGGAGATGTTGGCAACTAGTATCATGAAAAAACGCAAAAGACTATTGCTTTTCCATAGCATTAGGAAAGTAAAAGAATTAAGCACCTCCTAAACCCGGCGACAAAAGGCAAAGCTGCCCCCAACCAAAGATACACAAAACTCTCAAAAACTTATCAGTTTAAAGTTATTCCTTTCGGTCAAAAGTACAAGGACTAAAATGCGAGTTTACTAAATCTAAGATACAAGATCACAATCGAAAAAAACAACTATGAAAATAATGAAGGGTATAACTTCGTTCCCTTAAAATGATACAAAATTCTGTAACCAATTGTTCAAACTCTGCAGATTCCAATAATTGTTTTGATTTCTGCCGTGTCTAGTATACTGTAGATCGCCTGCTTCTTCCGTAGTAGATGCATTACGTAGAACAGTCAAGACTGTCGACGTATCCCGTTAATCAGCCTTAGCCAAGATCAACTCTTCTTCTAATTATGTTGTAAATAGGAGTAACTTGTAATACTGTAAATTCTATATGCAAAACCATCCGTAGTTATTTGAAGATACAGAAACAGTTGAGCTGCAGATTTTAGTCGACATAAAAATAAAAATTGTTATAGACTAGTCCACTTCAATGCAGCTAATTATCCCACAATCATTATCATCTATATAACTAATAAGTTTTTAAACAAATGTAAGTTTAAAACAAGTGTTTTGAGTCTACAAATACCAATAGTTTATTTTTCTATAATACATAAAACAATTTTTCATTCAAAGTGTTAATTTACAAAACTACTTAATGTATTATTAAAGTTTTAAATTATTCAAATTTGTATGTATTTGAATTATAAATATTGTTCCGTGTGGCTTCGTACATGATTTATTATATTCATCTTACTTGTAACGTATAAAATAATTGGGTAATATCCCATCCATAAATATTATTAAACAACATAGATAAATCCACCCACCAATGAACCATCCCTTGCACCACCTTAGGGCAAACGCGTATACATTGTACCCTAATATAAAAAATGTTTTTACTAACACCCAACGGACCAATCTAGCCCAGATCCTAATTTCACGATCAAACAGGGGGTCTTTCGGGCAGGTGCCAAAGAAAGCAAGCGCACGTCCATACAATTATGTACCCCATTCTAAACCCACAAAGGCAATTCTTAAAGACGCACGAATAGTTTTTATATTTGTTCCATCCATCATGAATACCATTGACCTGCGATTGTATAGCCCTAAACGCGTCTATTATACAAGCATGACATAGTTATAAGAAAATTTTTGTTCTATTTACTTATATTGTAGATAAAGGTACACGGAAGAATGGACCACTGAAAAATTGGGTAGGCAAAATTGTGCTTTGTCAGTTTACTTTCAAGGCAGCTGTGCACGTGAATTGATTCGGGATTCCTCGACGAAACTGGCTATTGTTTCGGTAAATTAGAGACAGACTTTCATGTATGCCTGCATTTTCCATATGTATTTTTAATTCGGCATGACCGCACAAACACGAATTCGGCAGTGATTAATTAGCTCATGCTGTCGGAACATAACTCAAGCGTACCTTTCGAATTGTTATTAATTTCAGCTAATTTTAGAAACGAACATTTCTTAACGGTAATATTTAATTACAAACAAATGTTTTAAGACAAAATTTGTTGTATTTTAAAACATTAATTAAAGCAAATTTAAGACATCCAACATTCTTGTCATTACTAAATGAAATATTTGTATTAAGATTATTTTAATAATTTACAGTAGCTTTAAAGTATCGCCTAAAAGTAAATCTCACTTACGTACAACTCAATCAAATTAAAATTTTAATCTCTTCTAAAAATAGGACCATAGAAATGTTTAAGTTGAGTGACACTTTAGGTGTGAATATCCGATTAAATCTAGAAAAATATCTGGTTTACCTTAAAATATTTCCCTAATCCGGTTACATAAGAAAACTATTACCTATACAAATACCCAACAGGATTATTATGGTTACAATTATTATTATACCTAATTTGATTTATGTGCATATATTAATATTTTTTATGTCAATTCTAATAAGACGAAACTGGAACGCGCGTTGGGGGATGAAAAGGTGAGAGCTAAACCGCGTCGTTCATTAAAATTTTCCGGCCGGATTTAACACGGCCTTTCAAAATAACGTGTCACTTCCTGCAAAATTTTAATAAACAATGAAAAAAAATCTCGAGTGGTTGGGAAAAAATCGCACATTAAAAGCGGCATCGATTGCTGGAAAAAAGTGTTCTAATGAAATTGTCGCTTATATTTTTTATATCAAGATCATCACAGGATCTCATAATGCCTACGCTTTAATGGATCAAAAATTTTCTTATCTAAATGAAATAAGTAATTTCATCATTATTATTATCATACATAAATCTAACAACTCCCATTACATATTTACATAGCTTTCCTGAAAAGAAATAGTACACTTACTGTTTCAATATATGCATCATTCATTAGTCTACCTTGCATTCCACCAACAAACAATAAATATTTTATGTTGTAAGTAATTTCTAACTATTACAACAAAAAAATAAAAAACAAATTAACGTAAATTTAATATTTCAAACATGTATTTATATCATTCAACAAATAATATAAACCCTTCATATTTTCCAAACTAATTACCAATTATTCCCATCTCCTTTGATTATTCCCTCATTCCAAGTTCTTCGATTCAATTTTACTTAATTGAAATATAATACAGCCAACTCGACAACATTTTCTTATACTATTAATTCCGATTAAATAATTTTAATTGATTTTTGCATTAATTATTTGCTGTAATGATAATTTATGCAAGTTTGTAATAATTGATGAGTTAATCAATATCACTAGATATGTTAATCTAATTATATTTCTAATTGAGTTAATGAAATATTGATTGCGAGGTATAAGCTGATTGATTTCTCTAATAATTACAGTGGACTGGTTGCATGATATTAGGAAAACATAACAATACTCAAATTAACAGTAGTATAACGTTGACAGACAATGTGGTATTGTTGAAATAATATAATCTTCAGTAACAATGCTCATTTGTATTGTTTAATTAATATTCTATATTAATTACATTTATTTAATAAAACTAACACTATTAGAAGTAAAGTAAGAATAAATGTTTACTTTTATTCTCAAATTTTATGTTGGCTATTTAGTATTATGAAACGTAGAATTTCTGTAAACATTCTTTCGACAATTCTGCAACGTATGATTCACTATATGGCAACTGAGTTACCGTTAACATATTTGTGGTTCATATTTTTAATTACACTCCTCTTTTATTAGCAGCAATAATTTGCGGTCTGCATTCTCGTTCTTTGACTTTCAGTTCAGAGAATTTCTAGCCAGTAAAAAATAAATAAGTAATTGTTCGTCCACTTCAAGGTGCAATTAAAATAAATTCGACTTATTAATGTGTTGAGAAATTAAAATTATCATGTGTATAAAATGTTGTTATAAAGGAATTAATGATTGGTTTAAATATGTCTGTTAGTTTATTCAAAAATCCCGATGATAATAATGCCAATGAATTCCAATTTAAGATTTATACGATATATCACAAGCTTTGTGAAGTTCTGCAAATGCAAATCAAGATGGATTGACAAAAAGGAGAAGATGGACAAAGAAGAGAAAAAGAACAAAAACATTGAACGCAAAATATGAACGCGCAAGAACAATTGATAAAGGTTGATGTTCTGGTTAAGGTGCAAGTTCTTAGCAAGCCCTATCTACACACTAGACACATGCTTCGTCGGAAAGCCTAAAGAAGATTCCGAATCATTCTTCAAAACTATTGAACAATATTTCCAAGATCAGAAAATTCCAAAAACGACCCATCACAAAGTACTGACTCTACAACTTAGAAGAACAGCCAAACTTTTTAAGGCCAATACACAAAAGAACCCTTCCAAGATAGCCAATCATATCCATTCACAAGCCAAAAGAACCAGTAGAGAGTTACCTAAGATGACAGGCCGCTTTGTATCGACAGGTCTAGCAGTCACTAGATATCATCACTTTCAAAATTTTCAAATGATTGGTAAAACAGCCATAAAAGTAAAAACTAATTCAGTATTCCGCAACCTTTTGGGTCTAGTCTATAACCACCAATGACGGCAAACACTATCACCAACCAACAAAAAAAAAAAACAACTTCCAAAAACAAAATCACTACCTACCAAACATCCAGCAAGAAATTCATTGCCCTAATAGATTCGGGGACAAGCTTCACCTAGCTCTGCCTACCCAAAACACAGCTATCAGGAAAACAAGTCAAGCCGACCCAAAGACCTCAACTCCTCAACGCAAATCAAGAGCAAGGTGAAAGCAATCGATAAGATTGGCAATCAATGCCAGATTATTTCCTTCCTCATCACATCCAGTTTGAATAAAAAGAGATACTGAGCCACCAATGGTTGAAAGATCAAAAAATCAGTATCAATTACTTCCGCCAATGTTTGCACTACGGAAAGGAACGCCAGTGCACATGGTTACAAAACAACAACAAAACCAAGTTCTAACCAAAAAAGAAACTAACTAGTTCCCAAATCAGGCCCAATTAACAGACCTACTTCTGAAGTTCTAAATGGTATTCACGAAAGCATCGTTACGACAGCCAATAAGACCACCCACCAAATTGATCTTGTCGACCAAACTCCGGTATGAGTTTCCTTAATATATTCACAACACTCGCTGGAAAATCCAAATTTTCAGACAAATCTACAAGTTACTCACCAACGAGATAGACTATAAGGAGTGATTCTATTAATTTACCGTGATGCTATTCGGACTCCAGAAGTAGAAGTAGTTTACCCAGAAAACCTAACATCTAAAATGCAAAATGTCCAAGTTAGTGCCAACAAAAATCCCGCTACCATACATCTCGCCGCAATTGAAGACCACCCAAAACCAAAGAATAAAAAACAACTTCGCTGTTTCATAAAAATGTATACCTGGCTACGAAATTACAAATTTTTCATTATAAGACTATAAAAAGCCAACCCGTTGTTTAGACCGTAAAGGCAGCACTGGCCCAGCATCTCTAACTGGCCAGACCCCTACCAGAAATTTTGTTTGTTTTTCAAACTGACACATGCAACTTGGGTCTTGGAGCCGTATTAAACCAAAAAAAAAAAAAACAATCAGAAACATGTCAATTCATACGCCAGTGCCAAACTCACCAAACCCCAAAAGAAATTGACTTTACTTGAATGATTTGGAACGTATAGCAATTATGTAGACAATGAATAAATTTCAAACCTTAAAAGATAAAACTTTTACGTTGAAGACCGACAACAAGGCACAAGTCTGGCTAAATAACTCCATCAACTCCAAAGCCAAACTAACCCGGTGGTCACTACTCCTGCAGAAGTTTACTTTGACTGTCAAACACGAGAAAACTCAAATATTTGTCATGTCATGTGCCAATGCCAAACTCACCAACCCCAGAAGAAATTCCACTTAAATGAATTGTAATAAATAGAAATAATTAAGTAGACTGGGCAAAAATTTCAAAACTATTTAGAAAATAAGACTTCTACGTTGAAGACAACAGGGCCTAGCTAAATAACTCCATCAACTCTAAAGCCAAACTAACCCGGTGGTCACTACTCCTGCAGAAGTTCACTTTCACCATCAAACACACCTAAGAAAACTCAAATATTTTTTCCAATAGATCTAGGAAACTGGGATATAAATTAGTCGACTCCTCCATCAAAACCAACAAACGTTTCTTAGCACTCAAAAATGACATAGGACAACCAACATTTAGCTGCCTTATAAGACAACTTGGCAGTTCTTATCCATTACAAAAAATAACGCCCCAAGCTAACCTTCTCAAAAGTAAAACTTTGGCAAATACACTAATGCCAAAAAGAATGCCCTAAAATCTACAGTATCCTTTTTCTTCTTTTTCCTTGAGCTCTACAACCCTAAGTGGGAAGCCCACTTAGGGTTGTAGAGCGACTTTGTTCCAGCTTTTTCTGTTTAGGGCGACTCTCCTCCAGTTGTTAATGCCCATCTTTTTTATGTCTTCTTCTACTGCAGAAATCCGCATTCTGCAAGGTCTCTCTCTCTGTCTTGCCTCCATTGGTCTCCATTCTGTTATTAATATGGCGCTTCTTCCCCCACCAATTCTTATAACGTGTCTTAACCAACAAATCCATTGGGCTTTAATGTACCTAACTACATCTGCTTCGTTGATTAGATGTGTCAACTCGTAATTTGCTTTTATACGCCAACTTCCATCTTCGTTTTGCGTTGGCGTAAAAATTTTTTGCACAATTTTTCTTTCAAAGATCCTGAAAGATTTTCCTCTTTTTGATTTAGCGTCCAAGTTTTGCTAGCGTAAGTGACCACAGGTCTAATGAGGGTCTTGTTGATTTTAAGCTTGCACGTTCTGCTCAGGATCTTTGAGTTTTGTAGGAATCTGTTAGCGAAATAACACCGCGTGCCTTTCATAATCTTTGTCTCGAGCTCTTCTTCTTGTTTGTTTTTTTTTTGTTCAGTTGTGTCCCAAGTATGTAAAATTGGGGACACCTGCAAACTCAAAGTTTTCAACTGACAGCTGCTGCTGGATCTGACCATTTTTAGTAAAATTCACAACTTTGGTCTTGATTTCATTTATTCAAAGCCCTGATTTTAAGGTCTCGTGATTCAGTTCTTGGAACGTAAAGTGTATTTTCAGATCTACTTATAATTACTATGTCGTCGGCGTAAACGCATACTTGCCGTATTTTTGTGTTTATCGCTCCTTTGCAGTTGACTTTTACTATTGCAGAGTGTAGTACAAGATTAAATAGTAGCGACGATAGTGCGTCCTCTTGACGCACTCCGGCGTTTATCTCAAAATATTCAGATTGACTTTCTTGTACTATCACCTCCGACTTAGTTTTGTCTAGCGTCATCTTGACTAGATTAGCTAACTTTCTGGGTTTACCCATTATGACTAGACTTTAGTGAAGCTTTTCTCTGTGTATCTTATCCATAGTATTATCCAAGCATATGAATGAAGGACCCAGATTACCCACGTGACATGGACATGGAATATCATCTAAGAGAGCAAGGTGAATTACTACGCACCTCCGCCGGCTGGAAACAAGTATTCAAAATACATATAGGCCATCCTAAACTGGTATTGCTAGCCGAAAGTCAGAGCAGATGTAAAATATGCCATATTGACCAAGAGCCCCGGTCAAGTCGCAACCCTCCGGCAAAATCATCTCATCTATAGATAGGAATATCTAAAAATACCCCTGTCCGATAGTTTCAAACAAAAACTATATGCAGACGTGGAAGATATAGCAGCATTCAACAGCAATTTACCATCCACAAGCAAAACTGGTCAAACGGCGTCAAGCAAAATAAAAAAAAAAACATAACAAAAAACACTGTTCGAAAAAGTCCTCAAGAAACGGTGGGATAAATTGCTACCACGCGGTCTACCACAATAACCGCAGAACCAATGCCGCCACCTAAAGAACACCAAGCAAATTATTGTTAGGACGCAACCTAACAAAACCCAAAAGCTGGGATGCTACAACCAAAAAATTACCCGAGAACAGCGACTACAAAAAGCACGACAACGCCAGGCTAGCCAGTCCAACATCCACAGTAACGCCCCAAGCGACCAACACAGCAAAGGATTTTGCAAAAAAATAAATGGGCTAAAAAAAATCATCACCTCCACAAGCCACAACTGTTACTAAGTAGAGGACCACATATAAAGAGTCCCCACCAAACTTCAGCTAAATCAATACTCGGCCAGCACCACCTGCTAGACCACCCGACAAAATTCAGAACGGAATGTCTATGAAAACCCTTTTTTCGAGCGGAGAGTTAGTTAACTACAACAATTTGCCAACGCATTTTTGCAGGAAAAAATTGTAATAAAGTAAAAATAGTGCAACAAGTGTAATTGGAAGAATGTCCGGCACCCACAAGAAGCCTCAAGTGAATACAATAACAATTCCGCATATTCCTAAAATATAAGCACGAACGGATCCATCATGTACCAACTAATGCACCGCTTCCCTATGCCAAAGATGTTAGGCTTTCCCAGTGTCTCCACACTCGATGGGCGTGCGCCTACCGGCCGGAGTTGGTCTAACTGCCGCATCATCTCCGTAGTTTTTCCAGACTGGCCAAACGGTGACACTAAATCACCAGTAGCATTGCTAAAATTTAGTACCACCGTAAAGTATTCAGAAAGGTTTTCGAAAATAGAGTGCAATTTTGTAATTTTTTTTTTTGGTTTTGAGCGTTTGTAGGACCTTCTTCATTGCAGACCATTGCTTGAAGGTAATTACGCCACTGTACATGACTTAGTCTACAGTTGTTCGGCTACCAAAAACACAAAAGCATAAACTAAAAACAATCCTTTCCAGAATAATAATATTATCCTTAACATTGACAATCCCAACACCATAAACTTGTCAAAGAAGATGCTTCACATTTTCCTTGAAAATAAAGAATTTCTCATTTATTGCATGGCACACAACACACACAACAGAGCTGAGCTTCTTACTTTACATAACCACGTAGTCAAAATAATTTGGATTACGTAAACTCTTCCGAAAAAAAGTTCAACCAAAGCTGCTTCGGTTTTACGGTTCTATGAACATTTATATAGCAATTTTTTGCATCAATTGATCCCAGGGCAGATCTTTGATATAGTTACAACAATTTAAGATGCAGGCGACAAGAAATCTAATTCTCTGTCATCGTCATTACTGTAAGCCAGATTTTCCAAAGTTTCGGCGCCACTTTGTAGTTGACAAACCTACAAAACGTGCAAAGCTTTTTTTAATAGAAGAAATGTCAAGGCTCAAATTTCTTACTAATGACCATGTATCAAAGTCTAATGAAGTTAACTGAATAAATCCTAACTCACAGCCAATACTGCACCGCAGACGAAACCAGGTTAATGTCACACATACTCTATCGTTTCAGGGTATGCATCCTTCATCAGTGTTCCTAGTATTTTACTGTCCAAAGAGACAATTTACATAAAATCAGAATAACTACTATTATAAGTGTACATTGTCTCCCTGACCAATAGGTTGCTAGGCAAACTGATAAACGGTGCGTACCTTGAAAAGTATATGTGCCTCACACTAGGTGAAAAGTCCATTTATATATTTATAAAATAAATCATTTATTAAATTTAAATTATAGATTTAACTAATTTCATTTTTTCAATATAAATATTAAAAAAAAAACAATTTTAGTTTCTAGTTATTACTATCTCCTTATGAATAATATGAATTAATATATGAAAGTCTCATTAATATTTTATTTATTCCACTTGAGTTTTATTTGATTTGATTAGACAGACACCTTGTAACGAATTTTAATATATTATGATTTACGTCTGGCTTCAGTATTCCATTCATGTGAAAATTTGCTTAATTGCAATTTAAAGCACAGACATATTAGTTTTCAAACAACAGGTCACAAAAAAATATATTTACGTATCAACACATTAAAATCTTAACACAACCGAAATTGAAGCTGAGATTGCTATTTTATTTTACCATTCCGCAAAAGTATTTTTCCTTTATGATATAATAACATCTTTTGCGTCGTCAGTCTCGAAAGTTTCTAGACATTGTTTCGATGTGTGTCCCGACTAACAGATCCGCATAAAACGTGTCTACAAAATTAACGTCAACCCTTTGTAAAAAGCGCATTCGTAAGAAAAACAACAGGAGAATGAAACGTTAATTGTAATCCGTCTACAAACAATCTCACAATTGGGATTCTTTTTAAGTTTGTATGCAATTTAAACAGCAGCCTCACAGAAGGCGCATTTAATATTTATATTATGTATTCCTAATTTCGTACTCTGTTCAAATAGGCGTTATGCGGGTAGATGAGGAGAAGGAGGAAGAGGAAGAAGAAGCTCGCGGCATGCTAATGCCATAATGCGGACCTCTAACTTAATAAAAACCGGAACAAAACAACCGAGTTTAGCATACGACATTTCATTAGGTGTGCACGCTAATCGAGTTTATGGCGAGCTCTGTGTGAATCTCATGGCAGACATGTTTGCGGGAAATATTTACGACTATTCAGTGGCGGTTCGTTAGATTTATCTTAAATCTAAACAGAACATATGTCCCTCATATGCCCGCTATCTGTGTTCTGGCATACATGTTTGCTCTCTGAATCCGGCTGCCTCATAATTTTGCAATTCCTACATTTATTTAACGCGACGCGTATACGAAGGGGATTTGTATAACGAATTGCTGCCCATCTTTTTTAATCCGCTTGGATACTAATTCATATATGTAAATTTTTATATGAATGCAAAGCAAATTATTAGTGGAATAGGTTAAAGCCCAGAAATAGTTATATATAAAAATATACTTTATAATTTCTCAAATGTTGCCTAATATTTGCGTTTTAGGTTAGTAAAATATTACAAAATTTGCTTTGATTTGCGTTCGCATTTGAAGTTAATAAAATTTTGACTTCTCCACCAAAGATATACAAAATTAAAAACAGAATTGAAACTCGTTTCACAAGACCAAAACATTTTTGGAGCAAGAGTAGATCGGAGTCAAGAAACCATCCCAATTCGTACAACACTTTAGGGGATTAGCCAAAGATTTTTTTTTTCAGGCGACGCACTATGATCACTCCGGCTTCGGCAATGTCAAAATCAGTGCAAGTCAATCTCACTAAACAATAAAATAGATAATTTTGCCGACGCATCTTCTCGCCACTAACAATTTCGTGACCTATGTAAGCCATGTTCCAACTATTAACTATATTAACAACAAAAATTGTTAAAATAACAGCAACTTTACAAAAACTTTCTTTAAAGAGGAATCAGCACCACACATAGATTTATCCAATTAAGTTAACCAGGTAGACTCTGCTTATGATAGGACGGTGCTTTGAAAATTTTGTGTGAGCTGTGCTCAAGTTCTCTTCTTTACAGAAGCTGTCAATTCCAATTCTGAAAAAGAACTAAATCTCAATCAATTGCTGATTGTTTATGAAAAACTTCCAACAATAAAAAATAAGTCTTAGTCAAAACTGACAGTCAATAACGGCTCCACACATACTACTTCCTACTACTTCCAAGATAATCTTAGTCAATGTCATGCATGGAAAATTAAGTTAAGCCTGCAGAGACTAATTATAAGTGCATCTCTAAACTTTAAGAAAATTAAATCAAAAGATACAAGAATAAAACAAAAAAAAAAACAATATTCTTGTCGTCAAACAACCAGCAACCAAAAAACTCCAAATAATGCTTTCTAAGTGAAAACATTAGACCTGCGCCTACACCATCTGGCCACAAACACAACAATACTTCTATTTTTGTAAAAAGTGGCTTAGTTAACTCAAACTTCAAGACTTAAATCTGCGCAAAATATATCGCTAGTTTAAGTCCCAGCTCCGGCAGTATTTAAAAAAATTATAGCATTTCAGGATATTAGTCTAATAGTGTCCATATAACTATATTTACATATAATATGAAAGTATCGGTAAACTAGCTAGTATCTAATTGATGAAAATACTGCTCATTATCTGTCCCAGTCTTCAAACAATCAACATCAGAGAAAAAAAAATTGCATGTTTGCTGTTATCACCAATTTACAACAAACTTTAAGAGAGGAACAGAAACAAACCCGCAAACTTACACTTTGCTTATGCTAAAGCAACATTTTAGCTTGGTTGCCCTAGCACTCAAAAATATCTCCATAGCTTGCAAAGACAGACAGATAGACATACAAAGTTTTCATTGGTTTTAAAATCAAGTCTAGCAGCTTCTCTAGTCTGTTTTTGTTTTATCAAATAATTTGTAGTAAACGTTTTCTTCAGAAAAAAAGATAAAATAAAGCAAAAAATAGAGTTTGTAGCAAAGAAATCAAGTTGTTTACTTGATATAGGTTAGGTTATGACTAAAAAAATCTTTGATGATTGCGTTTTTAAACAAAAACTAACGCACAATATGACATGAATTGTTAACTTTGCAAAAGGGATTAAATCAGAACAGTTTTAAAACTTTAAAAATCAATGACAAAGCTGCAAACTAACTAATGCCAATGATAATGATTGTTGAAATGTGAAATCAGGCACCAACAGCGTAAGACTAGACTAGCATACTATCTAGATTTGTCAAGAACATTACTTTGACCTGATGTTCAGTGGTTTAGAAAATTCCTTTTTCCCATCCAAACTAGCATAAACCACTATAGCTAATTTTTATTATTGAATTTTTACACAATTAAATTGTATACGGCCCAAAACCAATATCTTTTACATTTCATTTTTAATACATACTAAAAAATTAAGTTTTTGGATTTTAGACAACAAAAATTTTGATGATGTAAATATAAGCAATTCTTCCTGCAACAAACAGATTTTTGTTTTGTTTTTCACAAAAAATACATTCCGCAGACTTATTTCAAAATTTTTAAAGTTATTCTTATCAATAGCAAAATATTGTTAATTTTAAAGTAAATTCAGTTGCTCCTGCAGAAAATAGTAACGTGACTTTCAATCTGTGTTAAAAAAAAATAATTTTGTAAAATCTAGGATTGCGACAAAATTATATAAGTAATTAGCTACGTAAAATTTATCCCACATTACAATTTTGCAGACTTATTAATAACGTTTTTCTTTAATTAAAAAAAAAAAACATCAAGAAATTCAACATCTTAAATTTTGGACGGCAAATAAATGATTTTTCCATTGAAGTAAATGTACGCAATCGCTACTGCGGCTGGATACTGGCACCAGCAGATGCTTTGCTAAACCAAAAACCAATGCGTCATTGACAATTAAAGAAAACGTTAATTTTATTGATTAGCGCATTGTTGTGTTTTTGGTAATAAAAATGTATATTTATAGTTCATTTTTTACGTAAATATTTGTAGATTTTTTTTATATAATGCCCACAAATCATATGATGGCAAAACAAATCTAGATATTCTGCAAATTAAAAATCCAGAAATCAAACGGTTTTTCTTAGGAAATAAAAAGTACATTTTCATCAAATTTAGGGAAGAGGCATTGATTCTTTGTCCAACTTTATCGTTTGCGCATACGCGTACGCATGCAAACACGTACATAACAACTCTAAAATTACATTTACAACAAAAAATGTATCTAAATTGATGCAGAAAACTCATTTACAACATAAAACTTGATTATAGCAAAAAATTTGTTCAAAAATCACGGTTACAACATAAACTATAACAAAACGGACACAAACACTTATTTTCTGCATAAAATTTGCTCGGAAATCACGTTTACTACATAACTTTTATCAAAATTAAAGCAGAAAACATGTTTGCATCATAAAATTGAGCAAAAAACTTATTTTTTGCTTAAAAATTGTTCGGAAATATTACTTTATAAAATATATAAAAATTGGCAGTAAAAGTTTCTTATAAAACTACGTTTACCACATAAAATATATCTGTTTGATGCAGAAAATTCATAAAAAACAAACAAAACAACTTATTTTTAACAAAAAAAAGTTTTAAAAATCACGTGTCTTATTTACAATTACAATAAATTTATCTAAATTGATGCAGAAAACCCATTTACAGCATGAAAACAAGCATAAAATTGATTAATTTTTGCATAAAATTTGCTCTAAAACCACTTTAAGAACATAAAATATCCCAAAACTGAGACAATCAACTTATTTTTAGCATTAAATTTGCTCTAAAACCACATTTACTACCTGGTTGATCAAAATTTACGCAAAATAATTATTTTCAGCATAAAAACCCCACAAATAACTTATTTGCAGCATAAAATTTGCTCAAAAATCACGTTTACTACAAAACTTTTATAAAAATTAAAGCAGAAAACCCGTTTGCAGCATAAAAAAAGCGCAATAAACTTACTTTTTGAATAAAATTTGTTCGGAAATTACGTTTACTATATAATATATATTAAAATTAGCACTAATTTATTTCATGCATAAAATTTGTTAATAAAGTATATCTAATTAATGCAGAAAACTCATAAAAAACACACAAAAAGCTTATTTTGAGCAAAAAAAGTTACATTTCTTTTTTAATATTACAATTTTTTTTTCTAAATTGATGTAGAAAACCCATTTACAGCATAAAAACGCGCATAAATCTTGATTTTAGCAAAAAAACTTGCTCTAAAACATCGTTTATGACCTGAAATTTATCAAAACTTAAGCAAAAACCTCGTTTGCAGCATGTAAAACTTATTTTTTGCTTAAAATTGTTCGAAAATATTACTTTATAAAATATGTATATCAAAATTGGCATTAAAAATTTGTTTCAAGCATAAAATTCGTTATAAAATTACGCTAACCACATAAAATATATCTATATTAATGCAGAAAATGCATAAAACACACACAAAAAACTATTTTTAGCAAAAAATAGTTCTAAAAATAATGTTTCTCATTTAAAATTACAAGAAATTTATTTAAATTGATGCAAAAAACTCATTTACAACATAAAAACGCGCAAATTTGCTTTAAAATCACGTTTACAACATAAAATATATCAAAACTGGCGCAATAAAAATATTTTCAGCATCAAATTTGTTCGGAAACCACTTCAACTACATAACTTTTATCAAAATTTAAGCAACAAACCCGTTTGCAGCATGAAAAACGCACTTGAAACTTATTTTTTGCTTAAAATTGTTCGAGAATATTACTTTATAAAATATGTTTGATATACATAGGCACTAAAAATTTGATTCGAGCATAAAATTCGTTATAAAACTACTTTTACCACATAAAATATATCTGCATTGATGCAAAAAACGCAAAAAAAACACAGAAAACTTATTATTAGGATAAAAATGTTTCTAAAAATCACGTAAACTGACATAAAAACATAAAATTTGCTTCAAAATCACATTTACTACATAAAATTGGTAAAAATTACAGCATAAAACCTATTTACAACATTAAAAACGCGCAAAAATGTAATTTTTAAAACAATATTCCATCAAAATTTAAGTTTACTAAACATAACATGTCAAAAATGACAAAAAACTTTTTGAAAGCATGAAATTTGCTTTAAAACCAAGTTCACTACCTGATATTTATCAAAATTTACGCAGAAAACTTATTTTTAGCATACAAACTTTATTAAAATTGACAAAAAAACCATTTGTAGCACAAAAATAACGTAAAAAGACGTATAATTTTTTTGAAAATATATTTTTTTTTGAAAATTACGTTTACTACCTAATATATATCAAATATGACACAAAAAACATATTTGTAGAACAAAACTAATTTTAAAAACCATAAAATTACTTTAAAAAAGTCAAAAAACGCTCATGAACTTTTTTAAAGCATGAAATTTCATAAAAAATTACTTTCAACACGTAACTTTTAATAAAATTAAAACAGAAAATAAATTTATTGCTTAAAATTTTCTTGTTAAGCCATAAAACTACAGAAAAGATATATTTGTATCATAAAACTTACTTTGAAAATCTTATAATTGGATAAAAAACAATTAGAACTTAAAAACTGAGCAAAAAACTTATCCCTAACATCAGAATCAATTCTATATCACATTTATGAAATGAATTTAAGCAGTAAACCTACTTAAAGCAACAAGATGCTTACAAAATTCTAAAATTACTTTTACAATAAGAGAATTATCCAAATTGATGCAGAAAACCCATTTACAGCATAAAAACAAGCATAAAACTTAATTTTAGCATAAAATATGTTCTAAAATCACTTTTACACATAAAATATATCAAAACTGACATAATGAACTTATTTTTAGCATAAAATTAATGCAAAAAACGCATAAAAAACACACAGAAGCAAAAAAACTGTTCACGTTTCCTACATACTAAATCAAAACTGAGACATAACATAAAATTTGCTTCAAAATCACATTTACTACATAAAAATACGCTAAAAAAACTAATTTTCATTTTTGCTCAAAATTTAAGTTTACTAAATATCAAATGTCAAATGTCAAAAATGACACAAAAAACTTATTTTCAGCATCAAATTTGCTCAAAAATCACGTTTACTACATTACTTTTATCAAAATTGAAGCTCAAAACCCGCTTGCAGCATAAAAAGACTTATTTTTTGTATAAAAATCGTTCCAAAATTACGATTATTTCATAAAATATATCAAAATTAGCACTAAAAACTTGTTTTAAGCTTAAAATATAATAATAAAACTACGTTCACCACATAAAATATATCTGCGTTGATGCAAAAAAATAAAAAACTAAGAAAATTTATTTTTAGCACAAAAATTGTTCTAAAAACCACGTTTCTTACATAAAATATATCAAAATTGATAAAAAAACATAAAATTTGCTTTAAAACCACATTTACTACATAAAACTGGTTAAAAATAATGTATAAAACCTACTTACAACATGAAAAACTTGCAAAAAACTGATTTCTATCAAAAAATTGGCTCAAAATATAAGTTTATTGAATATAATATGTCAAAATTGACACAAAAAAAGTTATTTAAAGATATTTATCAATATGTATGCAAAAAACATACTTACTGCATGAAGATCGCGCAGAAAAATTTGCTTAAAGATTACGCATAAGATATAGATATATAACTTTCCAAAACCACATTTAATTTGCTCAGAAACCACGTTTACCACATAAACTTGACAAAAAAAACTATTTGTAGCATAAAAATAACGTAAAAAGACGTTTATAGTGTAAAAATGCGTTTTTTTTTCACGTTTACTACCTAAAATTTATCAAATATGACATAAAAAACCTATTTATAGCTCAAAATTAATTTTAAAATTCATAAAATTCATAAAACCTTACCTATTGGTTGCACCAAAATGATTTTGAAATCTTTAAAATTACCTAAAAAAAATTTTAAAAAACGCCCATAAAACTTTTTTAATGCATACAATTTGCTAAAAAATTACGTTTATCACATATAGTTTAATAAAATCAAAACAGAAATTGCATTTATTGCATAAAATTTGCTTATAAAAATAGAATATGCACAAAAAGATCAATTTTGCATAAAATGTTTTTAAATTGGCACACTTGTATCATTAAATTACTTTAAAACCTTATAATTGCATAGAAAACAGTTATAACTTAAAATTTGAGCAAAAAACTAACTCGTAGCATCAAAATCGCTTCTATATCACATCTATCAAATGAAATTTAACATTATATTCACTGTAAAAACTTTGATATTTTTACAGAATAGATCTTAACAAGAAAATTGTTTCATTCTAGCATAAAATTTATTATATAGATAGCATTTTTCAAGATACACTCTTGTAATTTAATAATTTAAGAACTTTAAAATTTTTGTGGTAAGCTCTTTGCTATATTTTGTGCTAACAAAGCTATTTTGGTGCACAATACTTTACGCCTACACATGCATGATTAAAGATATATGCATATATATACATTGATAGAATTAAAGTCCTTGTTTACTCTTATAATGAAACCCGTTAGTTTAGAACAGTTATTAATACCCAAACTTATAATATGTTATTTATCAAAAATAACTCCAAGATCTTTATCTTTTCTTTCTATATACATTATATTGATACATAACTGGATTTTTACTACGAACACACTAAAATTACCTAAATTACATTGTAAAACTTTGTAATCGTTTTGATTTCTTATAAGTTTAAATTATCAGCGTAAATTAAAACATCACAGTCTAAATTATCACATAAAAAAGGGAAACAGTACTAAAAATATATTAAATTAAATTGTTGAAATAAAGTTTTTCAACAATAATAATTTTATAACTAGCATCAACTCAATTATAAACGCTGCATATCAATAAATAAATACTTTTGAAGGAAGAAAGTTTTTAGTTTTATTATAAAATTTATAAATGATTTATTTTATACAAAATTTGAATATAAAATCTATAAGATCATTTTTAAATGATATTATTCAGCTTACTAATTTATCGTTATTTGTTAATAGTTTCTCACAATTTACAAAAAACTACAACAATATTATCATTCAAACTTATTTTAACCCTAACTGCTAATATTGATATAATCTAGTTTCTTAAATTAAATACACTTTTTATAAATTGTTTATTTATATAACATCTTTTCCAAAATTGTATTTAATAAACATTTGTTTCTTTCTAAGACTGCAGATGCAAGTTTAAAATAAGATAGCACTCGTCGTCTCCTTGCTGCATAAACATTTACAGCAGCACGCATGTTATTAATAAAACGAACTGGTTTTTAGAGAGAACGTGTGACCAACAGCATTTAATTATAAAATTACTTGTTTATACTGTAATTATTTTCAAATTATATATTTCTAACTGTCAGCATGTTTATTATATTTATTAAAAAATTATTATGGGAAATAAAAATTCTTGGGATAATTGGTAATATCGACCAATTTCGTGTTTTTGACTACTGATCTCTCCGATAAAATTTAAATTTTATATGTAAACTGAAGGTTATAAAATTGTATATTATGAAAACGTTAAGAATTATCATATTGAATTTGATTCAAAAATTAATTGCAAATTAAAACTAAATTGGAGCTTAATATTATAAGTATTTCCGTAAAGTTTATTTGTAAAACTATAAATATCGTTTGGTTCTAAGTGCAACTCAGTTAAATTTTCCAAAGATGTATTAATATATTTTTGATTTTGCTTTAATATTAACTGTGCAACCAATTAATTAACACACATTGATAAAACTATTAACCAAACCATTTGCAGAGCAGTCCAAGAATCATATATTTTTTATAAATATTGAAAAAACTACAGTACACAGTTAAAACTAATTAACGACAATATCATGCAGATGTTAACATTGAGGATGCTAAATTTTGTGTAAACACATTTTAAAATAAAGCCATTAAAACAAATATTGGTAGTACATATTTAGGAGCAAGTTGTGCATGAAATTTTACGGCTCCGACTGAGCCCGAGTAAAATTCAAATTGATTACTGTTTTAATGAACTGAAATAAATTGAATTTTATGTAGATTGCTCTGGGAAGTGCAGCCCTCGCACCAAAAGCAGACAACGAAACAAGAAATTAGAAATTATCGATTTCCATAAATATATTATATGTATAAAATAGAATGTAATCAGTTTTAATATTTCAACAAACTGAAAACGCAGCACGGGTTGGACGTAATTCATTTTGAATTGTATCATTTTACGTGGAATTGTTATTTAATATGGGAACTGAAAATGAGAATAACAGATTTCGTGGAAACTTATTTGTTTGTGATTTTCTCATATCATAATAACATTATTACTTACTCTTAATATGATTAACAGCTTACCTGAAACAAAAGAAAATTATTATTATTATTATAATTATCGAAGATTAACGTTATTGGATGTTTTTATTACATGCTCTCATTAATTAATATGTCTTATTATGGTACATCTAAGAAAAAACTAAGCTATTTCACATGTTTAAATTCATATTGTCATATTATGACTTTTAATTATAAATTTAATTCAATTTTCTACTACTTACTGTAAATTGTTCATTATGCTAGAGAAAAGTATTCCATTTCATATGTTTTATTACACAAGGCGTGCGAAATAAGCCTATTACGCATTCGAAAAGAAACAAATCACTTGTCAAATGTTATATTATTAGATTTAATATTATATAATTTTATTTTATTTGATTATGTTATAATTATTTTAGTAGTAAAAAAGCATAATGTGTAAGAAATTCCTATTTTCCACTTATAATGAATAAATTGCATTTCTCAAAAAGGCATAATACTCAAATAGGGCATTATACTCAAATAATCATTAAATATGGATCTCAAGCTGTGCTCAATATACCATTAATTTTGATTTTATTTATTGTAGTCGAAGAAAAAATATACAACTTGCACGTAATGTCTACTTTACCATTGTATAAATCATACATTCCTACTCATGGGAAATGGGTATTGCAAATTTGTTCTTTTAGTTTTGACATGTTAGTAAGAGTTATATTAGAGGTTGTTCAGGTGCTTTCAATTATAAATAAAGTAAGAAGTAGGAGTAATTGTTATAATTTTTATTCAACGTACTCAAACACATACATAGCAACATATTTATATGCAAAAAAACTCAATTTATACTGATATGGAGACATATAAGCGAGTAAAAAACTGACAAACTTATCGGGCCAAGGACTTGATTGCTGGCAGATCTACTTGACAATAAAGTAAGAAAAAAAAAGGCCGAGACGGCGCTAGCGGTAAGCAAGATAAGTACCGCTTTGGGACGCCGTACGACAAGGAGTGCAATGACTCGCAATGCAATGCACCTTAAAAGATGAGAGCAACATATTTGAAAATAGCAGCAAGGCCCATAGTAGATAGCGCAGCTCCTAGAGTCAAAAGAACTATCAGTAGGCTTACCTATCACGTTAAGACCAACTATGCGGTCAAAAGTATCACCAGCTGAGCCCCCAAAAATAGTCAAAGGTGGCCGTAAGTATCCTTAAGATACTTAAAGAATAGTTTGTAAGCCTCAAAGTCAAATACTCTCGGCGTAGTAGCCTTTTTGATAGTGTTTTGCAGCTAATGTTCTCTCATTCAACAGTTCTGTTGTTGAAAGCAAGACTCTGGAGGAATGTGGGATTGCAGTAGCCTTAAAGTGTCCGAAAAATGTTACTGCATCTGAGTTGTTAACAGTACCTTATTTGATGATTATTACTTAGTGTTGTAGATAGTGACACTTGACAAGTATGCCAACTGACTGGTTAAGGAAAATAGTTTGATATTTAAAAATAACCGCAAAACCACGGTGCGTGCTGATTAGTGGGACTCCACTAAGCGCAGCAACAAGTCCCCCCACCTTTAGCCTGCAGACACATCGGGGATCCTCGCTCCAATCATAACATCGTACTCTTGCTCATCTCTTAGCGCTCTAACCCTAAAATACTAAAAAAGTACAGATCGGAGCAATAAGCAAGAATGCCAAGCTCAGAGTAAAAATCCCCATTATGTCCGCACACTAAAGCTTCCTGTATGGAGATAGTGTCTGTTTTGATACTGTTACTTTTGTTTGAGAAAGAAGTAGTCTATAATCAAACATAAAAAGACTACATGAGTCCCACTACAAGTTCAAGTGACGCATGTCTAGTGCAAGCTAGATTAAAATTGTTTTTAAATTCCTGGATTTGACGGTGGTTTCTGCAATGTGTTGTATGTGTTTAACAAGTTCAACTTCTTGCACATACTTGGGTTTTACTATGCCGTAGTTCTACCTTGCACAAAATAATGTGTTAATTGGTGGAGTCTGATTGATATCTTCCTCTTGGGGTTCTTGTTGACAAAGTGCAAGAAATCGTAATTTCTCTTTTTAATCTGGTGAGTTGGTTCCAGGATATAATGCGTACCGATGTTGTTGTTGTTGTGGTCATTAGTTTATGGACTACACATGTCAAACTAATGGCTTGGTCAAGCTTAACTACAAAAATATTCAGGTAAAACTTCATGGTTTCCTCATGAGGGGATGAATTGAGGTGGGACGATTTGTTTCTTATCTAGGGTTCCTCCGATACCTTGTCGCAATCTCTGTTTTAAAGTCGGCTTCCATCCAGGTTTGTCTTGTTTGGAAATGTCACTGGTTAATAAAGAATTTTGGCATATCAGACTAAAAACAATACCAAATCTTTACTTTAACTATAAAAAGCATAAGACAAGGTAAACGGAATCATTAGAGATGTAAAAACAGTTGGTAGGGGATTATCATCATCCACCCCTTTTCACGCCACTGCAGGCGCATTAGCCTCTTCTCTGCCCGTAATGTTGGCAACTTACATTATAGGTACCTACAGTTTTAAGTAAATTCCAAACCACTTGAAAAAAAATTATCTCCGGTCCAGAGAAGAATTTTATTTATAAAAGCCTACGCTGACAAAACAAATACAAAGAGTATAAACCCCAAAAACCCAGTCACTCACAATCTCCAGAAAGCCCAAACTTTGCAAACAAGCCATATACGACCAAATTGTAGAACAGTAATAAGTTTCAAATACCTAGACCAACATAACTAGCAACCAAAATCAAAATCAAAAGTGCAAGAAGAGTTACGGCATCTCTAATTTCAGGCTTTTTACGGAATCTAATAAAACCCATCTTGTCGTACGATATCAAGGCAAAAACAGAGACCACTACAAAAAAGTTTGCTCCAAACAACAGAAATGAGAGCACTAATATCAATAACAGAACATACATTAAAAAACAGACAAAAAAGTATAAAAAAAACAGTAAAAAAAGAAGAAAAGTATGAAGAAATCATGAAGAAAAAATGGCAAACTAGCAAAAATAACATAGCAAGAGAAGGCCTAGAAAACCCCCAGAACAATAACCTACAACTGGACGTCGACATCAAAGAATTAGAACTAAAATAGTACATTTATGGTACATACTGGAGAAGGTTCTTAAGAAAAAAAAAAGACAATTATAAAAACGCTAATTATTGCCATCTTGGCAAACGCATCAACTTTCTAATTTCTACAAGACTGAAGATCCAATAAAAGTAAACATGGTAAATATCACTTGCGTTAATGAATGTCACATGGGTGGTTGTGATTGTCTAATATGCTTTGTGTTTGACCTCTTTACAATTACTTGTTGTGTCTCACCTAACTTGAATTTCGGCGCATAATTTGTAGCAGGTTCGAGCCCCAGCGCCCGCAGAAATTTTTTAAGAAACTATGTCATTTAACCATAATTACATTTAATATAAGAGTGTGGGTAGACCACAATACTAAGCCTCGTCAGTATTACAGCGCCTCCGTTCTCTCAATTAACGAGTGCAATCCTGCATTACATACCTTTCTCTAGTTTGCATTATCAACCACTTAAGTTTGTCCACCAAGTACTTCATTGTGTTGTTTAGGTATGTGTAACCATGATGTGCAGCTTGTGGATCAGAGATGTAACCCGACTAAGGCAATCATTGCAGTTAAATCTGATGATTGTAAGTCATGGAGATTGTCGGAGTGTTGTGTTATAGAATTTTGCAACGTTCTGTGAACGTTATCACGTCACCTCGGTCGGTTGTGCAACTAAGTATTAACCCGTTCTTTCTAGTTGGCAACTTCGTAACATTGCTGCCGATTTGGTTTCTTCTTCTGTCTCTGCTCAGAGTTGTTCAATTTGGGTTGTGAAAACGCCTTGCCGGTACTTGCTGATTCTAGGTAGCAAGTGATTTTGTCAAACTTTCCTTAGCAAGTTTGGGCTTCATCCGATATGTGCTCCCGGACATGTCCTATGCGGCGTGGGTGTTTAATCACGGAGTAAAAGTTAACTTGCGTTTACCAGTTTACTTTGGACTACGACTACGACTACGACAAAAATTCATCCAAAGTTGCCAAGAAATCTTAAATAAACATAAGTAATATGTAGCAGAGAGTGTTTTTTGCAACAAGCGCCCTTAGGTAGTTGTTAGATTCGATTGCAACTACCCATAAAACCAAAAAAGTGGCCTCACTAATTGTTACAAATTTAAAAAAAATAAAAATAACTAATACGATGCATTAAAATTTTGTGATTTACAAACGGTGCACTAGATTTTGCTACAATTTGGTACCATTATACTTTATTATTATAGATACCAACTCCACAATTTGTATCAAAAATAATACGCAAATTCAGCAAAAACTCAATTAAAGTGAGTTTATGTAACCCAAGAAAAAGGCAAGTAGGATACAATAAAAGTTTGTAACTTCTAAACGGTGCATTACATTTTGCCGCAATTTAGTACCAATACACTATTTAATTATAGGTACTAACTGCTCAAATTGTATAAAAATTGATACTCCAAATTTTGCATAACCCCAACTTTTATAAGTTCATGTAGCCCAACTAAAGGACCAAAGTAATACATTAAAAATGTGTAACTCCGAAACGGTGCATTAGATTTTGCTATAAATTTGCACCAATATATTCTATTATTATAAGTACCAACAACATAAATGGTTTACAAATTGATAAGCTAAATTTTGCGTAAACACAATTAGGTTGAGTTCATGTAATCCAAAAATGGGGCTACTACAATACATTATAAATTTGTAATTCCCAAACGGTGCATTAAATTTTGTTACAATTTAGTACCAATATACTATATAATTATAGGTACTAACTGCTCGATTTGTATAAAAATTGATACGCCAAATTTTGCATAACCTCAACTTATTTAACCCAACTAAGAGACTAGAGTGATTAAAAATTTGTAACTCCAAAACGGTGCATTGGATTTTGATACAAATTTGCACCAATATATTCTATTATTATAAGTATCAACAGCATAAATTGATTACAAATTGATACTCTAAATTTTGTATAAACACAATTGGTTTGAGTTCATTGAGTTCATGTAATCCAAGAATGGAGCTACCACAATACATTATAAATTTGTAATTCCCAAACGGTGCATTGGATTTTGTACCAATATACTATATAATTATAAGTACTAACTGCTCAATTTGTATAAAAATTAATACGCCAAATTTTCCATAACTTCAATTTTTTAAGTTCATGTAACCTAACTAAGGAACTACAGTGATACATTAAAAATTTGTAACTTCAAAACGGTGCATTGGATTCTAATACAAATTCGCAACAATATATTCTATTAATATAAGTACCAACTGCATAAATTGTTTACAAAATGATACGCTTTAACTCAATTAGTTTGAGTTTGCGTAATCCAAAAAAGGAGCTGTTGAGATACTTTAAA
Organism: Tachinus rufipes; assembly: GCA_963932245.1. Taxonomy (NCBI): domain Eukaryota; kingdom Metazoa; phylum Arthropoda; class Insecta; order Coleoptera; family Staphylinidae; genus Tachinus; species Tachinus rufipes. The sequence continues at coordinate 124,704,465 of OZ010741.1, read as the reverse complement.
ATTTGTAACTTTCAAACGGTACATTAGATTTTAGTATTATTTGGTACTAATGTAATCTATTATTATAGGTACGATCTGCATAAATTGTTTACAAATTGATGCTCTAAGTTTTGCACAAACTCATTTCAATTAGATTACATAATGTGAGTTACAGATAGCGCAAGCAGTTACTCACCACACAAGACTATTGTTCGTATTAATACTGAGGAAGAGTAGAGGCCCCACCTGGTGGCTGCCAGTGCTTTTTCGTGTAGCGTTGGTCCTTTAGTGGCAATACTGCCTTAGTAGATAGAATGGGTCTAGTTGTTCACATGCGTGGAGACATCCCATTAAATTGAGAAAATACACTTTACATGTATAACCCCGTCCCACCATTTCTCTAGCTACAAACCAATGCGGGTATAACCTTCAACTAAGACTCGATAGGAAAACAGCCTTGCTAACGGAAGAACAGCTTTAGTCAAAATCGAAGGTATAGATTCGTAGTTGAACTTGGTCAGAGAGCATGTGTTGCAGGCGCGCGACTTTAAGGAGCGTGTCTTAATCAAAAACAAAATTCCACCGCGGCTCGACTCCTCAGTAGTCTTTTCCAAACCATCAGAAAAAAGCAACCGTTCATTACAACTCAAATCAATGAATAAAACCATTAGTTGAAAAGATCATCCGGTCCTGCCACGCTAAGAAGGTAATCACAGCAATTGACATTAGCAAATCATAGTGTTAGGCTTAAAGTCCAGAAATCTCCAAAATATTAAGAAAAACGTTTAACGTTTAAGTTCTTAAACTGTTGGTTTTGCTACTGTTTTTTTCTTCTTGTTTTAAGAACCCATTCTCCCATATAATGTCTTTCAGTCTCCAGGCTATTCTAGATGCTTTGTCAGTTTGATTCTTTTATTTTGGACCTTCAGTCTTAATGTCGGGTTGTTTCTATTCTAGCTAGTTTGCATTTTATAAGTTAACTAGTGCTTTTATCTTCTGTGCAGCAATCAACATGTTGTTCAATGTTAGGTAAAATTGATATTGTAGTCTTTGCAGTTCATCTCGTCCTCCGATATAATCACTGCGTCTTCTGCTTTGCGTTTCTGACGTCTTTTATTATTTTGTCCATAATTAGGTTGAAAAGTGTCAAAATTAGTGAGTGAGTGCCTTATTCCTGTTAAGATAGACACTCCCTTGGTTAAGCTGTTGACAAGTATGCTAGTCGTTGTGTTGGTTTTTATGTTTTCAATAGTTCTAACTATTTCTTCCAAAGTCCTTAAGACTCACTTTGTCAAACGCTTTGGGTAAATTCTTGACTATTTGTCGCGACATGAATATCTGTTTTAAACCTATTTTTCCAAAACCTTGTTGTTTTTCCCATAAGGGTATGCATTCTGAGATTATGCTGCAGATGATTTTTGTGAATAATTTCATCACGACTCTTAGAAGAGTAATTTCTCTGTAGTTCCTTGCTTGTTTTTTGTTATTCTTATTTCTGCTTGCACTTTGTACCTTGTTTCCCTGTATCGTAGCTTATCATAGTAACATAAATAATCTATATTTAATTCTTGTTAATTATGCCAAAATAGTTTGTTTTAATTAAAAACTATTTACCATTAATATTTTGCAGCTAATAAATTATTCTTCAACTTGCAATACTGGGTTGTTCTCACATTCAAAGTTACAGTTGAAATTTGTATAAATAATTTGTGCTAGAATATAAATAAGATGAAATAAATATATATCAGTTACATTTGCAGATATCCATCCATCTTGGATTATTAACTTATATCTTTATTAACTTATATTATTTGTATGATGTATAGATCTTATAAAATAAACGACGTTGCTATACAAGTATCAATAATTGGTTTAAATTTCAGATTAGAGTGCCCTTAAAAAGACAACACAAAAACCTACTTATTTCCAAACATAACAAAAAAAATCCAGACAGATCATTAGGCCATATATGAAGCCACAATTTTTTAAAATTTCATTATACCCCAAACATTGATTTGGGGTGTAATAAAAAGTTCCATATAAAATATTTACCCTTTAAAAACCCAGACAAATTATATTATATACGTACCAAAAAAACTTTAACCCATACATCCTATAATTCATTCTCTAAATACAAAAAAAATAAACATCCTCCAATCCATTTCTTCCACAAATAAATAGAAAATCAATGCATTTGAATATGGAATTCTATTCATAATTCACGCCTCTGCGCTTCGAGCCCGCGGCTTGAATTAAGATAATTCTTTTCTCTTTCAATTGTGTAGGATAGTCTAGACTGTAACCGAATCAATATTCATAATTTTCAATACGGATAATATTTATTTTACGATCCTTAAACGATTGGTGTAAAATAACTTTGTGCTATTTTGAATTAATTAATTTTCAAAGTTTGCCGTAACTAGATTATGCATATTATATGGAATGCCTGTCGCATATCCTGTATTATTTTGACAGTTTTATCTTTGTTTTATCCTCGCTGAAACTAAAATAAGCAGATTAATTTTACTGTTTTTAATATTACTGAAACTACAGAAAAGTTGGAATATTAATTATTTGTAACTTATGGTTTGGTGGACGTGAGTATAATTTGTAATAAAAGTTGTATGACATATACAGTACAATTCAAAATATTTGATAATTTTAAAAGTTATTTGTGAATTTTATATTGTTTTATTAAACACTAATGTGCTCTTGTAAACATCACGCGGCCAACACAACGAGGTTAGGTTAAATTAAGCGCATGGAATTAAACGAATTTTACACAGTTAGTACTTAAGGTGTAAATGCATCTTGGTACTAATTTGCTTCAATATGTAATGTACCGTTTTTAAGATACGATTGTTTGCATTGTTCTTTGTAGCTCTACACCCAAGTAAGTCAAGTAAATTAAATTGAGGTTACGTTAAATTGAGATTATGGATTTAAACAAATTTTACACAGTTAGTACTTAAGGAATAAATGCATATTGGTACCAATTTGCATTAACATCTAATGTACTGTTTCTGAGCTATGAATTTTTGAGTTATCCTTTGTAGCTTTAAACTCAGGTATGTCGAGTTGATTAAAATGAAATTACATTAAAATAAGCCTTTAGATTTAAACAAATTTTACACAGTTAGTACTTCAGGTATAAATGCATCTTAGCGCCAATTTGCATCAGTATCGACTGTACCGTTTTTGAGATATGGATGTTTGAGTTATATTATGTGGCTCTAGACTCTAGTAAGTCAAGTTGATTAAATTAAGGTTAGATTAAATTAAGCGTATGGATTTAATCAAATTTTACACAATTAATTTTTAAGGTATAATCGCATCTTGATAGCAACTTGCATCAATATCCAATGTACCATTTTAATGATATGGATTTCTGAGTAATTCTTTGTAGCCTTAGAGTCAAGTAAGTAAAGTTGATTAAATTGAGGTTAAATTAAGAATATGCACTTAAACAAGTTTTATACTATCAATACTTAAGATATAAATGCATCTTGGTACTAATTTGCTTCAATATCTAATGTACCGTTTTTGTGATATAGCAGTTTGAGTTGTCCTTTGTGATTCTAGACTCAAGTAAGTTAAGTTGATTAAACTGAGATTAGAATATATTTAGCGTATAAATTTAAACAAATTTTACACAGTTAGTGCTAAAGGTATAAATGCAGCTTAGTACTAATTTGCATCTCTATCCAATGCACCGTTTTTGAGATATGAATTTTTGAGTTATCCTTTGTAGCTTTAGACTCAAGTAAGTCAAGTTGAATAAATTAGGGTTAGTTTAAATTGAACGTATAGATTTAAGTACCGTTTTTGAGATATAGAATTTTGAGTTGACCTTTGTGGCTCTACACTCAAGTAAGTCAAGTTGATTAAATTGAGTGGTGCGCCAGAGACATAATCAAGAAAGGACTAAAACCTGACAGACTGATAACTATTATGTGAAACAGTCAAGCGGCATTGCAAACCCTGCAATCTCCAGTAATAAAATTTTAACTGATTATAACCTGCATATACAGTCTGAAAGCAGTAGCGACAACCTGCAAAGTTTGCCTGGTTTGGATACCAAAAGACTAGGGGCTAAACAAAAAGCAAAGGAAACATTTACTAAACCAGTACTCAAGCTTCAACGTTGCAGATTTAAATTTTCAAACTTAAATTAGCATGAATTGGGCATAATAAACACATTTTACTAGTTTAGACTATTGAAGACTTTGCAATTTTAAAGATGTGGGCTTAAAACTACAAAAATCACATATTTTGGATTAAATTGAAGCCCAGGCTTATGAATTTATTTTAATTCACAAATTAATACTTACAAGCAATGTTGCTTAAAACATTTGAATAGTTTGAACACATTATTAGTTAGAAGAAAAATGCCAAAAACCATAAAAATTTTCAGATTTTTGCTCAAAACTTGGTTTAAAAATAGCGGATTTAAAACTCTAGGCTTCAGTTAGTGCGAAATAAATCTTATTTAGAAATTTTACTAGTTTGGACTATAAAAAACTTTTCAATTTTAAAGATGTGGCTTTATAACCATATGTTTTGGATTAAAATAAAGCCTAGGCTTATGAATTTAATTTAATTCAAACTTTAATGTTTACAAACAATGTTGCTTTAAACATTTGAACAGTTTTGTACACTGAACACATTATTAGTTGAAAGAAAACAGCCAGACACCATCAAAATTCTCAATTTTTTGCTCAAAACTTAGTTTGAAAATTGCGGATTTAAAATCCTAGGCTTTATTTAGTGCGATATATATGATATTTAAGTATTTTACTAGTTTGCACTATAGAAGACTTTTCAATTTTAAAGATGTAGGCTTAAAACTACAAAAAACACTTATTTTGGATTAAAATAAAGTATAGGCTTATGAAGTTAATTTAATTCAAACTTTAATACTTACAAACATTGTTGCTTAAAACATTTAAATAGTTTTGTACACCAATAAACACATTATTAGTTAGAAGAAAAAGGCCAAAAACCATCAAAATTCTCAGTTTTTTGCTCAAAACTAGGTTTAAAAATAGTGGATTTAAATCCTTAACTTTAGTTAGTGCGTAATAAATGTTATTTAGGTATTTTACTAAGTTGGACTGTAGAAAACTTTTCAGTTTTAAAACTGTGAGCTTAAAACTACAAAAACACATATTTTGGATTGAAATAATGCCTAGGCTTAAGAATTTAATTTAATTCACACATTAATACATATAAATAATGTTGCTTAAAACATTTGAATAGTTTTGTACACTAAACACATTATTAGTTGGCAGAAAAAAGCCAAAAACCATCAAAATTTTTAGTTTTTTGCTCAAAACTTGGTTTAAAAATAGTGGATTTTAAATCCTAGACTTCAGTTAGTGCGTAATAAGTATTATTTAAGTATTTTACAAGTTTTGACTATAAAAGACTTTTTAATTTGGAAAAAGTGAGCTTAAAACTACAAAAAACTTATATTTTGGATTAAAATAAAGAATAATCTTATGAATTTAATTTAATTCAAACTTTAATACTTACAAACAATGTTGCCTAATACGTTTGAATAGTTTTGTACTCTGAACACATTATTATTATTAGTTACAAAATAAAGACAAAAACCATAAAAAATCTCAGTTTTTTCAAAACTTGGTTTAAAAATTTGAAATTTGAAATCTTTTGCTTTAGTTAGTGCATAATAAATATTATTTAGATATTTTACTAGTTTTGACTGTAGAAGATTTTTCAATTTTAAAGAGTGGGCTTAAAACTATAAAAAACACATCTTTCGATTAAAATAAAACCTAGGTTTACATTTTTTTTTAATTTAAGCTTTAATACATACAAATAATGTTGCTTAAAACTTTTGAATAGTTTGTACACTAAACACACTATTAGTTGGAAGAAAAAGACAAAAAACCATAAAAATTCTCAGTTTTATGCTCAAAACTTGGTTTAAAAATTGCGGATTTAAAACCCTAGACTTCAGTTAGTGCGTAATAAATGTTATTTAAAAATTTTACTAGTTTGGACTATAAAAAACGTTTCAATTTTAAAGATGTAGGTTTAAAACCACATGTTTTGGATTTAAATAAAGCCTAGGCTTATAAATTTGATTTAATTCAAACTTTAATACTTACAAACAACGTTGCTTAAAACATTTTAAAAGTTTTGTACACTAAACACTTTATTAGTTGGAAGATAAAAGCAAAACCAATCAAAATTATCAGTTTTTTGCTCAAAACTTGGTTTAAAAAATGCGGATTTAAAATCCTAGGCTTCAGTTAGTGCGTAGTAAGTATTATTTAGGTATTTTACTAGTTTGGACTAGATATGGGCTTAAAACTACAAAAAACACATATTTTGGATTAAAAGGAAGCACATGCTTATGAATTTAATTTAATTCAAATTTTAATACTTACAAACAATGTTGCTTAAAACATTTGAATAATTTTCTACACTGATCACCCTATTAGTTAAAAGATAAAAGCAAAAACCATCAAAATTCTCAGTTTTTTGCTCAAAACTTAGTTTAAAAATTGCGAATTTAAAATGCTAAGCTTCAGTTGTGCGTAATAAGTATTATTTAGGTGTTTTACTAATTTTGATCATAAAAGACTTTTCAAATTTGAAGATGTGGGATGTGGGCCACATAAGACACATTTTTTGGATTAAAATAAAACCTAAGCTTATATATTTTTTAAAATTTAAATTTCAATACATACAAATAATGTTGCTTAAAACATTTTAATGATTTCGAACAGTAAACACATTATTAGTTGGAAAAATAAGACCAAAAACCAACAAAATATTCAATTTCTGGATCAAAACAAAAAAAAAATTAGTTTTATTTTTTTTTTGGTCTAAAATGTAGTTTGAAACTAGATTAAACTATCAAAAACATTTTATTATAACTTTATGACATATTAATAACTTTGCGCTTGATTTTCTTAAGTTTTTTATATTTAGGTTTGAAACTCAGCTAAAATTTGGTTTGAAACTAAATTATTGAAAATTCCAAAAAATCAAATTTAGTGATACTTTATAATACCATGATTACCATCGAGTATATTGAACTAGAATCAAAAAGAAAGATATCATCATTCTCTCTTGTTTCAAAAACTTTTCTAACACCTTCAGGAAGCACAAATATGCAACCTCTTCGTCACCAACATTTAGGTGGGTAAGTGGAATATTTCATAGCATGATTAACATCGAGTATTTTGAACTGGAGTGGCCCACCCACATCAGACATCGCCTTCCTCTCATGTGACAAAAAGTTTTCTAACGTCTTCAGGAAGGACAAATATCCAACTTCTTGACCATCAATACTTGGGTGGGTGGATGGGGTACTCCATAGCATAATACCATCTAGTATTTTAAACTGAAGTGGCCCACCTACGCACCCAAGTGTCAGTCATCAAGAAGATAGAAATCACTTGTGACTAAACTTTTTCTAAAGTCTTCAGGAAAGACAATAATCTAACCTCTTTATCACCAACACTTGGGTGGGTGTATGGAGTATTCCGTAGCATGACTACCATCAAGTATTTTAAACTAAAGTAGCCCATCTACCCACCCAAGCGTCAGTCATCAAGAAGAAAAATATCACCATTTTTTGTGACAAAAACTATTCTAAGGTCTTTAGGAAAGACAAATATTTAATGTTTTGGTCACCAACACTCGGGTGAGTGGCTGGAGTACTCCATAGCATAATTACCATCAAGTATTTTGAACTGGAACGATATCACCATTCTCTCTCTTGTGACAAAAACTCTTTTAACGTCTTCAGGATGGACAAATATCCAATTTCTTAGTCACCAAAACTTGGGTAGATAGGTGTGATACTCCATAGCTTGATTAATATCAAATATTTTAAAGTGGAGTGGCCCACCCACCCACAGAAGTGTCAGTCATCAAGAGGAAGGATATCACCACCCTCTCTTGTGACAAAAACTTTTCTAACTTTTTCAGGAAAGACATATATCCAACTTCTTAGCATAATTATCATCGAGCATTTTGACTAGTGATGTAATACACAAACTTTGATAATATGGAAAACCATCCGTAAGTCTTTCAAAGCTACTTTAGCCAGGTTTTTTTGACAGGTTAAGGTTTTCATGTTTGTAGCATATCAAAGTTGTTGTTCAGTGAAGTCAGTGTGGTGCTCTCATACCTTTGTGGATCAGGAGAAAGGTGTTCATTTGTATTTTTCCGAGTAGATTCTGTAGGGTCTGAGTTTGTTGTAAAGTAAAAGTACCTTTAAATTTTAACGAGTGAAACCAGACTTGAAACATTGATGATAAGATTAAAGCAATTTGAGAACATTGACCTTGAACTATTGGCGCTTTTATGTCTTTAAGTCTTGTCAATATACTGATTAGTCAAATTTTGTTGCATTTCTATAAATATGTTAAAATTCTGTAGGTCTTGCAGCAGAGGCGAAGCTACCTGTAAGCAAGAGTCTGCAATGCAGAAGGGCCCACAACCATGCCCCCCCCACGACTTTTATTTCAAAACCTTGGGTCCTCCTGAATTTACAAAAGCAAGGGTAAATAAATTACAAAATTGAACCTTTTTTCAAGTCCCTTTTTAATATTTTTCGGTGAAGCCCAAAAATCCTAGCTCCGCCACTATCTTGCAGGGTTTGTAGATGATTATTATAAACCAAGGGTTTGAGATCATTTTAAAGAAAATAATAACAAAGTGCTAAATCCGGCAACCTCGTAGACCAGTTTGCATCTCATGTAGATCATTTAAGAAATTTTTTTTACAGAAAATTTATTAAAACTTTTGCTGTGTAAGCTATGATCTCATACTGCTGAAACTACTTTATTCATTTCTATTTTGTTTAAAGCAAGCAAAAGAATTTTCTAGATCATTGTTAAAAACAGTTCCTACTCTTGGAAATGCAAACCATACTGTACAATAGCTGCCCACATAATGTTTGTTAAATTACATTATTACGTTCTTACAGTTATTAAGTTACAACCATTTTGTATGTGTACAAACAAAGAAAATTAAGAAAACGTTTTGATATGTTACGGGCAATTGCAAGTTTATGTGCAATGTGTTTAAGAGACCGCAGCATAGAAACCAAAATTGAACCCTCATTTTTTGTTAGAGATATTTCTCATTGTTTTCATAGCATGATGCACTGCGTTGAGTAAACCCATTTTTTTCCAGCGAACCTATATTTACCACTCTATAATCTTTACTAACTTTTTTGCGTCATTTTTAAATAAAGTTATTTTTACGCCTAGCTCTGCACAATTGATGTGATTGCACAAAGTGTCGCTTTATTTAAAATTAAATATAACGTTTACTGTATTTTACACTTACTCTTATGGATAACAGTCTTCTTCAGGTGCCGTCTCCGATCCGAAAGTTGACAATCATGCATTAAGACGAATTTACATTCAAGACCGCCGATCTAAATATTCAAGTACTACTACAGCCACATTATTTCCTAAAGTTTTTTATTCATCAGTCTCTCCTTTTTCCTATGAATTTCTTTTCTTTAATTTTTCTTTGCATAATAACTTGAAGCAGTTGTTTTTCCTCTCAATATGTCCCATATAAACTACTACCAGGAATACTTGGAGCATAGTAAAAACTCAGATATCGTTGCCCAAATTTTCCCGATCATTCAGGCGTTTTTTTTTTGTTGTCCAGCATACCAATTTTCTTCAAAGGAACGAAATGGAATCTCAAAATCAACTAAGGTATCATAGTCTAAAGTTAGAACAACACATGTTCCTAAAGCCTCAGACCACAAATTCATCGCCGCTAGTCCTTAAAAACGATTTTCTGGCCCTTCAATGTAGATGTTCCCGACTAATGTGCAAATGTACTTCTTCCAAGTATATTTGAAAGTGATGAAATAGTAATGAATTTACCTAACACTAGTGCAAGCAAAATACAAAATTATTGGAGAAAGATGTCATAATATTTTGCAATGTTTCCTTATCGTTCTGCCAATTTAATCCATTTAATGCTAGAAATAAGAGTGCATTAGGTTTGTTGTGATTTAGGCGTGTACAGATGGTGAGCAATAAATATAAGAAACGACTTTGCTTTTCCTTAAAATAAACATTATCCACCAATCCAAATTTATGGTTGCTGAAGAAACGTTATTTTAAAAAATGCAAACAACATTTTTAATTGTAATAAAATTTAAGAGTCTGTTCGTTTCAATTACAATTCCAATTAAATTTTTAAACTAACCAAAATATACTTATATTTTCTAATTCTAATTATTACATATTATTAGTTTTTAATTACAATTATATATTATCAATATTTTACTTCAATTAAATCATGTATATTACTGCTGTCAATCTTCATCCGCAATAGATAATTAATACTGCTGAATTAATAATTATATTTAAAGCTAATTTTAAACGTAATCAACTGTTACAATCAAAGCATATATGTTTGTATAGTTTAAACATAATAACGTGTTTATACTGGAAACATATTTTCATACATGTAACATTATCGGCACTAACATAACTATATTTGCCAATCAAATTAATCAGTTTTATAACTATAATAATAAAACAATTAAATGTTTTTGTCACATATCCTTATAACAATTTGCACTCAACTGATACCAACAAAGCGAGCTAGCGTTCACAGTTAATTATTAAGCAATATAAATTTTATAAATTCCAAACATTTTATTTTATTTAACATTTATTTTTATTAGAATATGTGGTACTATTATAAGACAAAAAATGTAAGAATCGTGAATGAAACCAATAATGACATTGCAATTCTCAGTAGGATGCAGTTCATTTCAGAATTACATTGTAAAATTTTAAATATTTGTCTACATAATTCTCAGAAGGTTTAACCGATCATCTTTTTATGTGACATCATTCCAGGTAGCAGCCATAAACTAATTAGCAATCCGCCAAACAACACACCCATATTTTTACACACTATAATAATATTATTTAACCACAAAATAATTTGCATAAAATGCCCCCATGGCGTGACGAATACATTATAATAATTCCTAGCACTTTAAAATCTTCTCAATTAATATACGAAGTAATAAAATTTCCACACAACTATGCACGCTACCTGTATTTTCAAATATTTATATAAAATAAGAGTCGTATATCCATCACAGTTCAAGAGGTCAGATTCAACGCATATTTAATATGCTAAAGGGAATTCTCAAGATGTAATATAATATTTAATGAAAACACCAAGCTGATATTCAATATGAATGCGGTATCATGCCATCTAACATAAGCCGTGTTAATCTACAGCTAGTTAAATATGTTTAACGCATGAGAGAACTTACAATTAATTTTGTTAAATAAGGAAACAAGATTGGATTCAGAAAGCTAAAAATTAATACAATTTATGTTAAGTAATTCGAGTATGTTAACAAAGTTATAGCTGAATTTATAAATTAGTTTTGAAGTAATCTTATCAGTTTGGTATCGCTTTCAGTAGTGGCTTCAATTATCTGTCCATCAATGACTCCCCAGTTTGAACAGACATGTGAGATTACAACCTATCTACTTTATCCCAATCATTGAGGGTCTACAGCTCAATGCAATACCTATGTCCAGCAATCGTCGCAGTATTTTATTTAATTCCGAAATCCCCTAGAAGGGAGAACATTTGTGTCTCTAGGGATAATACATCCTCACTTCACATCTTTGTCCGTAAAGTTTTACTAGCTATAGAATTGATTAAATCTATTATATTGAGTTACAATAAAATTATTATTATTTTATAGACATACAAGACCACAGCTTTTTATATAAATATATGTTGCTGTAGATATATAATATATAAAAAAATTATGATATTCTAAGTTGTTTAAAAGGTTGACCTAAAGAATACAATAAAACAGATCAACCAATGTGATCTTGTGTTGTCTATCTTTGCTTTTTACTTCTGTTATATTTTCTTCATTTTAGATTTAAAAACTTTAAATTTAAACATTCTCCGGTGTCGTTCTTGCAAAACGTTATAGTAAATGTTGTTACCTTTTCGTTAGTTTAGATCCATAAAAAATCAGTCATCTTAAAGACAGTCGATCAGGAATTTAAAATCACCTAAACATACGGTAACATCTACAGAAGGTATTATATTAATAATATTATTTTCTAGTTGGTGCAAAATGTCATCTACTTTCACTGAATGAACTCTATATACATCTCCTATTGCTAACTTTGTTTTGCCAACAACTAATGAAATCCACAGTTGTACTGTGTTATATTCAATATTTAGAACTTTGACATTTAAAAGATCATTTCTTATGTAAATTCCTACGCCACTACCTCGGTGAGGTCTATCTTGTCTATAAAAAAATTACCCATTTAAGTTGACAAATGTGGTTGCTATATCATTATTCAGCCAAGTTTTTGTTACTGCTATTATACGAGGGACACTGCCAAAGTTTGCGGAAAATTACGTTATGTAAATCGCTTTATTGCTTCACAAAATATTCTCCTTTGAAATCTATACACTTTTGCATCCGATAAAACCAATCTTCAAAACAATTTTGCCACTCTGAGCAAGGTACCTCAAAAACAAGTAATTTAAATGCTTAAACGGCCTTCTCAGGCGATGAAAAACGCTCGCCACGCATTTTATTTTTGATATGTCAAAACAGGAAGAAGTCATTGGGCGATAAATCAGGCGAATATGGGCAATGAGTTATTAACTGGATGTTGTTACTGGTCAAAAACTCTACAGTTCGATGTGCTGTGTGTGCTGCGCTTGCATTGTCATGATGAACAATGATTCGCCGGTTTATGTTGTTTCTTCTGATTTCAGCAATAACTTCCGGCAAATAAATTGAAGTATACCAGTCAGCATTAACTGTCCTTCGGTCCTCTAATGCAGCAGTTGCAACATGAACCGTTTTTCTGAATAAACAAGCAATCATTCTTTTCGAAACGCTTTGTGAACGCACCACTTTTGTAAGTTTAGGTTTATTTTGAAGCAACAATACAGTCAATATCTGTTTAGTTTCAGGCTCATATGAATATATCCAAGATTCGTCACCTGTTACGATGTTATATACCAAATTTGAACAACTTCCTTCGAATTTGTTTAGTATTTCCTTGCACCACTTGACACGAGCATGTTTTTGTATTTCTTTCAAATTGTGTGGGATCTGCAATTTATTTAACCCCGCCCTGAATTGAGTTGTGTTTGCGGCGTTTGGCGTGCTTGATCTGTATGAAACCAGGGGACTGTTTGAAGTTGTCTCGCTATATTCTGTCTGGGAAGTTTTTAGTGGATTTTTCAGTTCGCTTGTATTTTATTTAGTAATTGGACGTTTGAGAGCGACTACGTAGAACAGCTCGAGTTATTTAATTCTTCAACAGTGAATTTCTCTCCATTAGGTTAGGTTAGGTTAGGTTTAAGTGGCAGCTAACGCTCACATAGACCTCAGATGAGCCCGTTGTGTTACCACAGTACTTAAAAGTACTCCTCATGAGATTTTGTCAAACCATTTCAAACCGTGAATGAACCTCATGAGAGTCTGCGCATCTAGTCATGCGAGGTCAAAGAGGTCATCAAAAAAAGGTCGGCTTAAGAAGAGCAATCGTGTTGCGGACAGAGAGGGGCATAAGCATAAGTAATGCTGAACACTCTCCTCTTCCTCCTCGTTTAGGCAGCCTCTGCAGTAGTCCCGCTTTGCTATACCGAGTCTCTCAGCGTGCTTGCCAATGGGACAGTGTCCCGTGATGACTCCCACTGCCAGTCTGATATCGTTCCTTTTTAGAGAGACAATGTTGGTGCTTCTTTTCCTATTTCGGTGAAGCCATACTTGCCTGGTTACCTCGCAGGTGTCTTCATCCCTCTAGTTATTTCGGCTATGGTCTTCTTGCACGAGGCAAATGAAATACCAATATTCTGTAATACTTCGGTTGAGTGCAGGCTTGTGCCATTCTTTGCAAGCTCATCTGCTTCTGTGATACCTGGGATCCCGCTGTGGGTTGGTACTCACATCAAGTTTGTGTGTGCTGCCAGCTCGTTTAGCTTTCTTCGACAGTCAGAGACCACTATTGAGTTGGTGCACACTCTAGTAATTGCTCTGAGAGCAGCTTGGCTATCGGTGTAAATGTGGATCTGTTCACCAGGGTTTCCTCCTCCTGTAGAACGCTGCAGTAGTCTGGCAGGCGTAAGCTGATTCTGAGGTTGAGGTCGTTGCAGAAAACTCCACAGCCCTCTTTGTCCTCCCTCCGTGAGCCGTCTGTATAGACCTGCGTGTGTCCTGCTGGTATCTCTTTTTTATTCATCCACTCCTCTTTAGAAGGTATGTAGTATGAGAATTTGTTGCCAAAAGCAGGTGTAGCTAGACAGCGGTCCATGTTTTTGGGCACATTTTAAATTCATTGATTATTCCGGCGTGACCACGATAATCCGATGTCAATATGTGCACCAACTTTAGTCTGAGTGCTGTGGTAATGACAAGTTGCTTGCCCATTAGATCGACCGGGGGCTAGGTCCAGGATTGTCTCCAAGGCTTTCGTAACCGTCGTTCTCATGACTCCCGTTATCATGAGCGCCGTTCTCTCCATTAACTATTATAAAATTGTTTCTTTGTTCGACGTTGTATTTATTATGTTTTGTGTTTTAAAGTGATTTCTTAGTGTTCTTCGGTCTTGTCTTTCCTGAACGGTTAAATCGTCGCTGATTGCAATAACTTGAAAGGCAAGTTCTTTATATTTTTAAATAATTGTTTTTTAATTAAAAAAGACACAAATTCAACTTTTATTGGCTGTGTTTTATTTATTTCGGGAGCTCTTATTTTGTAAATATTATTTATATCTCTTTTGGTAAAATCAGTTTGTAGATGTTAAGGTTTGTATAACTGTAACTATTTATTTATTCGCTACGTTGGATTTACGTTTATTTTTAATTACGTGGTTTATTCATCCACTAGGTTTTTATTTTCTATTTCTAAGTTGTTAACTTTATCTGCATATATCTGCATTTTTAAGGTTTTATTGGTTGGTCCATTTCTTGTTGACCGTGTTGTAACATAAGCCTTGCTGCCATTGGTCAATTCTTCAGTGTAGCAATAAGTGATATTGAATATTGCTAGTTTAACTTTTCTTCGGTGTAGACCTATGAAACAAGAGTCGTCCTGAAGGTGTAGTTACTCAAAATCTGCTTTTCAATACAATGCTATGTATATCTGCACCGTTTTGGCCAACCCAAAGATAAAGGCAGACTTGTTTTTTCTTTTATTAGGACGATTTGTCTTGTTTATACCATTCGGTTTCTTTTGGTTGCTTCTGTGATATTGACTATTGTTCCATCGTTTTAAGGGTCTTCCAGGTAGTCTTTTTGTGACGTAACTCAGTTGTTTTGCCCATCTTGCTAGCCTCTCGACGCCCATTCTGTCAACATAATCTCTCCAGTTACGTCGTCTTACTCTAATATGGTCCATCTTACGATATCCTGCACCTCGCATTTTTCGGTTCTAACCCTATTGTAGAAAGTTGTGCCTGCTATTGACTTTAGTGTTTTCATCTCTGTTGTCCTCACTTTATTCTTTTTGTTATGGCTATTTCCGTCCTGGTTTCTGGCGTATAAACTTAATTTGCAAAACTATTTGGTATATATTGCACCTCTGTAAGGGGCGCCTCTCTAGGTGGTAGATAGAGGAATGCCTCTTAATTCTGTTTCAATTTTCTTTCTTCTTTTCGTTACCGCCATCATCCATTTCATTCTTCTTTCATTTCTTCCCATTTGCTTTTCTCTTATCTCATTGCATTTTAGCATGTGTTCTATGCTTTCCCTAACTTCTCCACACATCCTACACATTTTCTTTTCCTCTTCCATCAAAAATTTGCACACTTTTTCTTCATTTCCACACTTAAATCTTGCAATCATTTGTTTTTTTCATTTTTTCATAATTTGCATTTTCTAGGTATTTTGGTAGTGCATCCGTTATAATGTGTTCATAACTTGATGAATTGTACCAAGATTCATTTATCCGTGTTCTTTGCTCTTGCACTTATATATCTCTATCTCTCATCATAATTTCCTTCCACATACTTCTCTTTCTATTCTCCATCTTTCTACTTCCTCACTAACATATCCATTCTTGTTAAAATATTTTTCTCTGCATATTCCCATTTTTCCGCATTTTCCCTTCAATTTCTCCTTAAGGCACTCTGGTAATATTTTACAATCATTCCTTTCTCTCACTCTTTCTTCATACTTCATTGCACGCTTTTCTGCTTCTACTCTTAATTTATCTATTTTAACTTCTACTCTTTGTTTACTCCTAATACCCATTTTTAGTATTTTGTTTGAATAGCCTTTAACTTTCTTGCTCTATTTTTACAATAACATACTTTTTACTAAACTATTAAACATCATTCCTTTTATTCTCATATATTCAAATATTCTTTCACCAATTCCCCTTTGTCCTACCGCTTTATTTACTTTTCTTGTCATATTTTTTATGTGTTTATTTTCATTATTGGTTGTACGAAAAACATATCCTAGATATTTAAATGTTTTTACTTCATCAATTTCTTTTCCATCCCATTTCCAATTTTCTACTCCCCCTTTTCTAAAAGTCATCATTTTTGTTTTATTTACATTCACTTCCAATCCTTTTTTTCTAAAATACTTATCCAGGCATCTAATTATTTCGTTCATTCCATTTGCTCGTTTTGCTACAATCACCATCTTGTCTGCATAAGCCAGCAACCACAACTTCTTTCTGCCCCCAGCATTTCTTCAACATCTGCAATGTATGCCGCAAACAAACTAGGACTGAGTTGGCATCCCTGTCTGACACCTTTTGTAGTCCAAAACTTTTCACTCATTTGCATTCATACAGACTAATATAATAACTTATATATAATAGCTATAGACAAAAATTTGTCATAAGAGACGCTAAACCGAACAAAAACAGGTTACAAAGATGTAGACATGGCATTAGGAATAAGCGAGAGAACACACTGTACAGGTTCCTAGAGCAGCAAGAACTATTCGCAATGAAAAATTCCTTCAAAAAAAATCCTAGAAAAAATAAACTTAGATTAACCCAAATGGAAACACTAAAAGATTACATCAAAACTAAACATCGTCATTCATGCTCATCAACTTTACGACAGGAAGCAACCACAGATTAGTAAAAACTAAAATAATACTCAATCACAAATAAGAATATAAGAAATGGTTAAAGTCAGAACTACTTAAAATCAACATTCAAAAACTGAAAAAAACTAAAAACAGTTCAAAGACATATTTAGGATAGAATACCAAAAAAGAGACGTACACACAATAAACGGCGTAAGAACAAATATAATCAGAAATACAAATAAAAGGGTAGCAAAGAAAACAAAACCAAAAGATAAAAAAATCTCTAACAATATCAAAGACGTCTTCATAAACAGAAAAATACTATTCAACAATAGAAAACATGTGATGTTGTCACTAGAATTCACAAAGAACTCTAAAACAATACGTACAGCAATAAAACAAAACGAAATAGCTAAGAAAAAAGCCAAATAGAGCAAATAATATCAAACAATAAAAATATAAGACCAGTAAAACTAATATCTCTTAACAACAAAAATAGTGTCGAGTTACAAAACAAAATGCTGACCAAGCTCTGAAAAACAAAACAAAAATAATAAATAACCTGGGAATGATAGCATTCTGCTCAAAATGTTGAGAATAAGAAAGAAAGAGTAGTAAATACACTAAAGTTCATATATAATAAATGCCTGCAAAAAGGAAATATACCTACTAAATCGAAACAAGCTACAACCATCTTCTTCTTCGTATTTCCTCTTAACTGACATGTCATTTCAATTAGTTGTGGCCCGTTTGATGACTCTATTGCGTGACCGTGTTGCTGCATCATAGACTGTTAAACTGGTGGCTTCTTTAACTTAATCAGCCCAACGTTGAGGAGATCTACCTCTTGGCCTGAAACCTTCTATTCTGCCCTGTACTATAATCCGTTCCAGATTTTCGCTGGGTCTTCGTTGAATGTGACTGAAGTAACTTAGAATCTGCGAGTATACGATTTTTGATAGCCGTTGTGGTTTGTTTATTTCGGCTAGAACGGATACATTGGTTCTTCTAGCCGTCCACGGGATTCTAAGTATCCTTCTTCAGCACCAAAGCTCAAAAGCATAAACTTTTCTTCGATCTTGGGCTTTCATTGTCCATGATTCGGCGCCGTAGAGAATCATGGAGAACACTAATGTTTTTATAACTTGTTTTTTTTTTGTGTTTAGCGTGATACTTTGATCTTTCCATGTATTCTCCAGCCCTTTCGATGATCGCCTTGCGATCTCACATCTTCTGCTTCGTTCAATATAAGTGCCCCCAGATATATATATATACTAGTTAACTACTTTACATTGCCCTATTTACTGTATGCGTTGCTGGTTGTTGTTCGCTCTATCAATAATCATTAATTTTGTTTTCGTGTAGTTAACCATTAGACCACAATCTTTGCTCTCCTTTTCTAATTTAAGGAGAATTTGTGTGAGCTCATCGCTCGATTCTGCTAGGAGGACCGTGTCGTCGGCGTACCGAAGGATGTTAAGTTTTACACCTCTTATATAAAAGCAAGGGAGAGAGTATGCAACCCTGCCTAACTCCTTATGTGATGGAGCAGAAGTTTGATGTTTGGTTATCTATTCGTACGACGGCTTCGCTTTTTACGTAGAGGTTGTGGAGAAGCACAGTCAAGTGTTGTGGTACTAGCATTTCTCTCAGTATTTCCCACATTTTTGTCCATTTGATGCTATCGAATGCCTTTCGGTAGTCAACAAAACAAAGGTATAGCGGTTTGTTGAATTCTCTGGATTTCTCAATTATCTGGCTTACGTTTGAGATTTGTTCCCTTGTGCCCCGTCCTTTGACAAAGCCTGCCTGCTCCGGTGGTATTTGCCATGAAAGATATTATTTCAGCCTTTCATTTAGTATATGCAAAAATATTTTACTGGAATGTGAGATGAGGGCTATCAGGCGGTAATTTTCACAGTCTCCTCTTAGTTCTTTCTTATGTAAAAGTATAAATATGGATTTTGTCTATTCTTCCGGCCACTTTTTTGTCATCTAGATCTTTTGACATACTCTGTGAAATAACTATACCCCGATGTCTCCCATAGACTTTATGATTTCAACTGAAATTCCATCAATCCCAGGCGCTTTATGGAGTTTCAATTTTTTAATAACTCTCTCTACTTCATCTTTTAGAATTGATGGTTCCTCTTCTTCTTCTTGCACTTCTGTTATATTGGGAGCTTTGTCATCTGAGAACAGTTTCTCACAGTATGTTCTCCAGGTCTCTAGAATTCCATATATTTCCGTTACATCTTTGCCATCCTGGTTACAGATCCACCAAACTCTAGGGGAAGACTGCCTATTTATCTGTTTCACCAGTTGGAATAAATCCTTCGTTAACCATACTAATACACAAAAAACAAACAGCAAAAACAAAAAACAGTCAACAAAAAACTAATCAATAAACTCAAATATTATCAAACGACAGAATATACAAGTTTCAAGAAAAGCTACAACACATCTGACCACCTGTTGACAATAAAAATGGAGAGCAGTCAAAGAAGTACATCATAACAGCCAATATAGACAAAGATTAGGTCACCTCAGATTCGCAGACAATATTGCAATGTATTTTGAAATAAAAAAAAAACTGAAGCAAATGATCAAAGAACTAAGAACAAGATCAAACACTAAAAAGATCAAAGTCATAACACGCTCCTGAAACAAGTAGACCAAAACACATACTTTGGTCAAAACTTTAATCCAAATAAAAGACCAAAATACAAAAAACCTAACAAAGATAAAAAGCATTCGTCTAAATTTTGTACTCAAGTACAACTAAAGTGTTCTTGAGTAGGTTATCAGTAACACAAACAGCAATAAAACGAAGAATGTTACACAATACACTCAGAAACCATAAAAAAGATGAAAAAAAGAAAAAAAAAACAAGTTAGATGATTTAGCCAAAACAGTTCTTGGACTGAAATGGAATTTTGCGAGACATAGTGCACAATACAAAAACCGTCGCCAAAATATAACATTCTCCAGCAATAGAAACCCTTTCTTGGCAAAAGACCACAGGGACGACCTCAAACTAGGTGGGGTGATGATGTGAAGAGAGTAGTTAGATTTGCATGAATAAGAGTACCACAGAACCGACAAAATGAATAGATATAATGGAAATAGAAAATAGACATTTTGTGCAAGTTGCATCCTGTAAATTTAAAACCCTGTATTTCAAAAAGGAAGCATTTACGACCATAACTTTATAAAAAAACTTTTTGTGCTAGAATCAGACAAAGAATCTCCCTGTGTAATATCTCCCCGACATTAATTAACACTCTGTATAGCATTTCATTTTAATAATATCATATTTATAACACTGGACAGTGTCTGAAATAAAAATAAATAATTTAATAAATTCATATAGTACAATTTTTGTATATCAATTATTTAATTCAAAAATATTTATCAAATTATTAACAATTGTTAGTTATTAAAACGTTATGCAACAATATTTAGTTGATTAACTTAATGTAAACAAAATGACCCAAATAATTTTGAAAGAATCTCCAAACAAAACGCAATTACAAATACTAACTCATTACAAACACTTATTGGTTTTGCTTACTGGAAACAATTACTCGCTTACTAATTAAAATAATGTATACAGAAAAAAATATTTAACTGCAAACAAGTTTTAACTTTTCAGGAGTCGCGAGCCGGAAAGCCGCACAGCACTATACATGTTTAATGTTTTAAAACTTTGCTCCGTTTTAGCTCTACGGAATTTTTCACTTTTCAAGTTTCACATGTTTATCTTCGCAATTAGCGCAATCAATTATTCAAAGTGGATCGATGCGAATCGCGTATAATCCCGAGATAGATTGGATTGCTTCAAATTAAAACCCCTCAGTTTACTCAATGGAATTTGTTTATAACCATCGTAAATCTGTTAATAATGGGGGAGGATTAAAGATTACAATTATGAATATGCAAATGTCGTTAAACTATAATTTAACACGCACTTTCAGATAAAACCTTAGGTTTACAACCGGCGCTCTTCTGTCAAATGTCTTAAGTTTGTGATTATTTGCACAGCATCTGCGTAATAATCTTCTTTGTCGCAGGGGATATAACCCAAAACTCCCAAGGATACTTGCTCGTACTAATAGAATTACATTGGCTTACTTATGACTTATTTTACACTGCGGTATAAACAACGCACCATTCAACACTAAAAGGATGCCCGCCCGGAGTTCATATATTGTTTATTTTTACCGCAAATCCCTCTTTTCGGTAAGGTAACGGTATCCATGCAAATACACCTTGTGGGAAATATTCGCTTTCCACACACAGTGCTATATTATCAAGGGATTCTGAATAATAGACAACCCTTTTTATTTGTAAATGAAATATTTAAACGTACAGAAATTGTAAATTTTAATAAAAGGAATTCTTTTGTTGTCGACTATGAAAACATTACAAAATACTCTTTTCAGTTAAAATGCCACACAGGATATATACTCTTAACAGTTTATATTCCATAAATATATCAATTTGACAACGTTCTAAAAATACAATAAAAGTGAGTTATTATTGAATTATTATTCAATTTCATCATAACTCGATCTAATTAAAAATATCTTCCCATCATTAATTGATTGATATTCCGGTGTGGTTTAATTAGTGAAATCAGTTGATTAGTGGAAATAAAGGCAAGCCTATCTAATTAATTTCATTTAATTACACGATTGTATCTTTCTAAATTAGTTCATGTTTTCATTAAGAGCATTTTTGTATTGGGTCGCTTTGGTGCACTTTCCGCACGATTAAATTGCTCTCTTTAGGTAATTTCATGGCTTGTTGTGCGGATATACTAAATGCACATACAAATTTATATATTGTAAACCCTTGTTTTTCTTCTATAAATGAGATTATATTTAATTAATAAAGTTTTTGGAAAAAGGAAATGGATATTAAAATTAATTAAGGTAGATTAGATTCATGTTTTAGATAATGATTTTATCACAGTGCATTAATCAAATTTGTAATAATCTTTATTTATGTTTATCTATATACATTATTTAATGTCAATTTAAATTGTTAGTTGGAATTTGGTTGAGTTTGCATTAGTTTTTAGCATTCCTTAAAGTTTTTTTTATGAAGAAACTCTTTATAAATAATGAAATTTTAACATTTTGGTTGTAAATAATGATTAACTCGCAGATAAAATTGTCTTAATAAAATACTTCCTAGTAGTTAATCAAGTTTCTATTATTAGGACGTCATACACCTAACTACATTTTTGTTAGATTTTAGTTTTAAACTACCAGATACTGACGTCCAATTTATGCAAAGACAATTTAAAAAAAGACACATTTTAAGTATGTGTGCTGAACATCGATACAAAAGTCTACAATTTTCATTAAGAATTTAATAATGTTTAGCTTTGCACGATTCCATTGTGAGCGTAGAGTCGTTCTTCAGACAAGCGTTGAAGAGTTTATGGTTTCTATTTTGTCGTCTCCAGCAGACTTATTACAAAATAAGTATATATTTACAATTTAAAAAACATAAATTAATCATAAAACAACTAATATTAAAAATAAAAATAAATACAACAAAATATAAAAATGGGTGACAAGTGCACGTCGCAGGGTATTAAGAGAATCTTTAAAAAAATCTACTTTAACTTCGTTGGCGTGCCGCAAAATACGTGTAGATGCAGTGTGCAACGCATAATCAGTGCGTCTGAACGGTATACAAAATAAATAGTCATTGCGTAAAACTCGAGCTGAGACATGAATACCTATAGCGCTGAGCTAGTCAGGACAGTCAATAATGCCAGAAAGCACTATAAAAACTAATGTCACGTCAAAATTAAATCGTCTTTTATCAAGACTGGTCATATTAAATGTAGAGAGCAGTTCCGTGTAGCTGCCTGCAATGATGCATTTATACGCAAAAAAACAAACAAACTTTTTTTGAATCTGTTCAATTTTTCCTTTACTGACGGTGGTGTATGGTGACCACACATTTGAACAATACTTGAGATGGGGGCGTACTAGAGCGTTGTAAAGGATAATTAGAGTACGATGGTCACAAAACTCCTAAGAGTCGGACTAACCAGACATACTCTTTTTTAGTAACATATACTCTTTTGGAACTTAGAATACTTTTTCTCTTTTTAATTCAAAATAACAAAAAATATACTCTTTTTTTCAATTAAGTGCTAATAATTTAAAACTCTTTATCCGGCTTCTATATTAACAATCTAGTCTTTAAAATTGTAAATCAGGCTTTTAGAACTGAAAACCCAGTAACTAACGTGTTATAATTTACTGTAAAACTAATAATCCAATTTTCAAATTATAACCGGGTGCAAAATTTTATTCATAAAATTACAAAATCCGGCCATATAGTATCAAAAAGCATTAAAATTCGGCCCTATACTGTTAAAATGTTCAAAAATCTATTCATAAAATGTCAAAAATAGCAAAAATTGACCATAAACCGTCAAAACGTGCAAAATATGGCTAAGAAAATACCAATAATCTGTTAAAAAATACAAAATTTCATTCATTAAATGTCAATAATAGCAAAATCCGACCATAAATTGTCAAAAAGTGCTAAATTCTATTTACTTGACGATAAAGTACCAAAATATTTCAAGAAAGAACTTTAATCTGTTAAAAAGTGTAAATTTCTATTTATAAAATGTCAAAACTATCAACATTCGGTCATAATCTGTTGAAATGTGCAAAAATCTATTCATAAAATGTCAAAATTTGGCCATAAAGTATTAAAATTTGAAAACACCAAAAGTGTAAAATTCCATTTATAAAATCATAAAAACAGCAAAATACGCTCATAAACTGTCTAAAAGTACAAGGTTCTATTTATAAAGTTTCAAAAACAGAAAATGTCAATAATTTTTTTTTAAATGTCAAAAATAGCAAAATAATAGTCAAAAGGTACAAAATTTCATCCATAAAATGTCTAAAATAGCAAAAACAGTTGAAAAGTGCAAAATTCTATTTACGAGATGCTAAAAATAGAAAATTTTGATAAACGTATTTAAGTATTGTCAGAAAAAACCAAAACTCAGCCATAAACTGTCAAAAAATGTAAAATTTTGTTTATGAAATGTCAAAATAAGCAAATTCCGGTTTTAAGCCGTCAAAAAGTGCAAGATTTTATTTATAAAGTTGTAAAATCCGACTTTAAAGTATAAAAATTAAAACCTTAACAATTCTATTTATGAAGTGTCAAAAATAGAAAATATCCGTTCATTAACCATTGAAAAATACAAAATACTAACCATAAAAAGGTCAAAATTATCACAATTTGACCAAAAAATATAAAAAAATTGTCAAAAACTTTTAAAAAGTGCAACATTTTATTTTTATGAAACGTTAAAAACAACATAATCCGGTCATAAAGTATCTAATAGTTCTATTCATAAAGTTTAAAATATCAAAATCCGGCTATAGAACATCAAAATATTTTCCAAAAATTTGTCCATAAACTGTTATATACAGCTATAAAATGTTTAAATATTCTCAAAAGTACAAAAACCCGGCTTAAATGTTTAAAAGTATAAAATTTTATTTATGAAAAGTTCGGATGTGGTCCGTTCTTAGTGTGCTGTGTACACACATTTAGAGGTTGTACCATAGGAGTGTGTGTGTGTGTGTGTGTGAGAGAGAGAGAGAAAATTAAAAACTTAAAAAGTAGGTTTGAGAATGAGTTCATATCAGCGTCATCTTGAAATTTTTCCCAGTAGCAGTTTTTAGTTTGTTTTTGGTGTTATTCTGGCGCGAGAAATACACGGAAATAGTCGTTGTTTGGTAAGTGGATGACTGGAGACTCAGAGTAAAGTAAAGCTTTGTTGATTTTACGATTGCGGACAGGCAGAGATTTGTTGAATTTATATAAAATGTTATAAATCTCCATTAAATCGAAGCGTAAATTTCAACGCAGAAAAATTCTTAGTACTTGGCTTATGTAAAATATTATTATTTTGTTGGTTGTCTAGAGATAAATTTATATATTATAATACAAAATTAGCCGCATTAAAAGCCGGCTACAAAATAATTTGGACAAAAACTTTAATAAAATTGATCAAATTTTATAAATTCTAAAATAACATTTAAAATCCAGCCTATGAAAATTAAAATCTGGTTGGAAAGTAATTAAATTTGGCAAAAAACTTTAATAATATCCTTATAATTGGTAAAATTTTGACATAATTTCAAAAAACTGGTCATTAAAGACAAAATCCAACTTAAAAAAATTAAAACCAAACCTAAGTATCAAAATAGTTACACATAATTTTAAAAATACTGTCATAAATACAAAATTTGACAAGAAAATATAAAATCCGTCCATAAAGAAATTAAGTCCGACCAAAACAATAGTAATATAGTAAAATACGAACATAATTTTAAATAATTTGTCATGAAATATCAAAATATTGTCAGAAAATACTAAAATATAAAAGTGTTTGCACTTTCTACTCATAAAATATGAAAATTAGAAAAAAAAATGGGATATAAATTGTTAAAAAGTGCAAGATTCTATTCTTGAAATGTCAAAAAAGCTAAATCCGAAAATAAGTTGTTGATAAGTGAAATGTTCTTTGCATAAAAGGTGAAAACTATTAATCCGGCCATGAGTGATCAGAATATTGTCAAAAAACAATCAAATTCGACAAGCAATGGTTGAAAAGTGCAAAATTCTACTCATGAAATGTCAAAAATAGCAATAGTCAGCTATGAAACATTAAAATTTTTTTTAAAAGCACTAAAATCCGGTCATAAAATATGAAAAAAGTGCAAGATTCTATATATAAAATGACAAAACAGCAAAATTTTGCCATAAACTATAAAAAGGTGCAAGATTCTATTTATAAAAACTAAAAAAATGCAAAATCCGGCCCCGAGCTATCAAAATATTGTCAGGATACACCAAAATCCGGTCATAATCGGTTAAAAACTGCAAATTTCTGAAATAAATTAACAACTTTTTAAAAGTGCAAAATTCTATTCATTAAAAAAAAGTAGCAAAATCTAACTATAAAATATCAAAATATTGTTAGATAACACTAAAATTTAGCCTTAGTGTTGAAAAGTGCAAAATTCTATTCATAAAATGTCAAAAAGCTCCAAAATCCGGCCATAAACTATCAAAACGTCCCAAATTTTTTTTATGAAATATCAAAAATAGCAAAACCCGACCATAAACTGTTAAAAAATGCAAGATCTGGCTACAAACTATCAAAATATTGTCAGGAAGCACCAAAATCCGGTCATAAACGGTTGAAAAGTGCAAAGTTCTAAAATGAATTAGCAAAATTCAGCCTTAAACTTTTAAAAAGTGCAAAATTCTATTCATTAAAAAATAGAAAAGTAGCAAAATCCAACTATGAAATATCAAAATATTGTAAGAAAACACTAAAATCTGGTAAAATCCAACCATAGACCGTCAAAACGTCTAAAATTCTATATATGTAATATCAAAAATAGCAAAATTCGGTCATAAACTAATAAAAAGTACAATGTTCTATTTATGACAAAACAGCAATGTGCGGTCATAAACTGTTAAAAAGGCCAAAATACTATTCATAAAATATCAAAAACATGACCGTCAAAAAGTGTATTTTCTATGAAATGTCAATAATATCAAAATTTTGTTATAAATTATAATAATATGTTTAGAAACAATTAAAATCTTGTCATAAATTGTTTAATAAGTCCAAGATTCTGTTAAAAACGTTGAAAAGTGCAAGACTCAATTCATAAAATGTGAAAAATAACAAAACTCAGCCATAAAGTATAAAATAATTGTCAGAAAAGTACCAAAATTCACCATAAACTGTTCAAAAAATAGCAAAATTCTGTCATAAAATACTAAAATGTTATCAAAAAAAAACCAAAATCCGGCTAAAAATGGTTGAAAAGTGCAAAATTCACCTTCACATCTTAGATTAAGTATTTTTACAGTTGATCATTTTTCATTGGTTATATTTTGACAGCTGCTATTTAAGATTTAGTAATTTTTGACATATTAGATTAAAGAAATTATTTTTAACAAATGATATACTTGTTAGAGTACTCGTGTATCCGTTGCAAACTTTGCGACTAGGTGGTAAAAATATTACGGTTATAGACGTTTTTTTGAAAAATTACAAAAATATTTAGAAAAAATAAAAACAAAATCAACAACCTAAAATTTTCAATTAACAATTTTAAAATATTAATTTCTCTCTCTGCTAAAATTTTTACAAAAATCTATTGAGTCAGACTTAAAATATCATTAGATTTTAATATAATGTAAAACAAAAAACTGTTAGAGTGCAAGTTTTTTTGATTTAGAATAGAAGGGTTAGAGTAGAAATGTTAAAAACATAAAACTTATATAAATTTAATGGTGGTGGCAGTTACTATGTCATAGATATATAACTTATACTCTTTTTTACTTGTAAAAATCTGGTCACCCTGTTAGAGTTACGCTTGACAAATCCTAAAAGTTGATAAGCTTTAGCCACAACAGTATCGATATATAGTGTAAATGAAAGGCTTGAATCAAACGTAATGCCTAAATCACAAATAGTGTTAACTCTTAACAACATTACATTCATGAGAAAGTAACCATACATCACCGTAGATTGACGTCTAGAAAACGTCATCACTTTGCATTTATTTAAATTAAGTAGTAAGTTATTAGTCTGACACCAACTAGAAAAAATCTGTACTTCTTCATTAAGTAATACAGCATCATCCAAAGACTGAATTTTTATAAAGATTTTTATATCGCCCGCAAATAACAAACAACGCGCATTAGAAAAACAGTGTACCACATCATTGATAAAGATATTGAACACTAAAGAACCAAGATATGACCCATGTAGAACACCCGACGTAACAAAATCTGTTAGATAAATAGGATTGACTCCACAGTAACAAGGTGCCATTAACTCCAATACCACGTAGTTTCATAATTAGTATCTTGTGGTCAACGGTATATATAGCTATTGAAAAGTTAGTGTAAACTGAATCTACCTGGAATCTGTTTTCGAGCGCATCTATTTTAAAATTAAGATTCATACAACAAAAGGTTGGAAGATGTCGATTTGCCAGTTCGAAAACCGTGTTGATTGAGAGCAATTTCTCTTTTAGAATGGCAGTCAATTGACAGGTAACTAACTATTCAAAAACTTTTGGAATAACTGATAAAATAGATATAGGTCTATAGTTTGTTACATCATTTTCTTCTTCCTCCTATAAGGTCCTCCTAAGACTTTTTGTGCCTTTGTTTCTTTCTATGATTCTTACTTGCTTTCCTCATTTCTTTATTTTTTATTTAGGTATTAGGTAACCCGCGTTAGTTGATTGCTTTTCTGACAACTCCCTTCTTTCCTTAAACAGTCCTTTGATATGTCAATTCAGCTTGTCCTTTTTACTGCTGCTCTTTGATGTTTTCCTTTTATCTGTTTAACAATGGTTGTGATTTGTAAACTTAGTGATTCTATGTCGTAGTCGATGCTTACCTCTATACTCTGGTATTGCGTGACGTCTCTTAACGCTATTTGCTATTTTAAGCATTTTTGATCTCTTTTTCTCACGTTAGTTTCCACGCTAGCTCTGACCATTCTTGGTCAATGCCAATTCTGTTAGGACAGTTACATCTTTAACAATAGTTTTTGTTCTGCTGTAAGTAGTAATCAAAATTTGTTTTCTATGGTAGGCTGGTCCAACCCTGTGATTCTTTGCACCATTCACATGTTGTCTGATCGTGTTTTGATATCTTATCATACGGATACATTAACCAGTGCAAGTTCTATCAAAATTGTATTTTCTCAATTTTAGTTTTAACAATTATACCGCTGCTACTCGGTCGTCAAAGTCTAGTATGTTTTTTTTCATAAAAAAATTACAAAAACTGGATTAAGTCATGAGCTAATCGAGCCAGTAGCTTAGGTGAATGTAGATGAATGGGTTATAGAAGTATGTTTTTTAGAGCTGAGTATCTCATGGTTTGTTAAGATTTCATTAATCAGGTGCTACATACCACACTTAGTAGTAACTTGTTCTTTGGCGGTTGATTATACTCCACAAAGTAAACCCAAAGTATGTGTTATACTCTTAAGACCAATTTGTGTAAGTTTTTTGAAGTTTCTTATATTCATTTTTTACAAACATCTTCGTAGCTTTGAGAACTTTAATGCTTTAAGTGTAAACATAGCAACAATTTACATTTATTTTGTTAACAATTTTTGTTTATACATTCTTGCATTGTTTATAGTGTTAATGTACCATATGCCTTGTTTTTACAAACTAGTAGTATCTGAAAGTGTGTTTACTTACACTTTAAGATTCAGCTTTAAACATGTAGCATGCTAGATTCGCTGCCCGAATTAAAGTTGTACTAGGTTGTACAACATTTTTACTCATACGCTAATATTTAAATACTTGGGGTTGTGTATTAACTTCATACTTGGCATATTTAGCACGTAACAGCTGTTAAGAACATGTTGTGCACTAGTAAGTCCGGCCTGCAAAAGATTGTTAATTTTTCACTGGCTAGTAAAACCTTGAGATAGTATTGTGTTAAAGTGTCATTAGAGAGCATCACAACTAAGCGGTTCTATGTTTGAAAAAACCTTTAATAATTACTAGTTCAGCTGTATTTAATAATTATGAGCAGATTTTATTAATAAGAAACACGTAGAAACAATAACAGACTAAAGCAATAACAGATTCTCTGTTAGTTACAATCAATTTTTAGCCAATCAGCTACAAAGTTTTTCAAATAGTAACTAGCAACGTTCAAAGTATTAATAAACATTGCTGTCACTCACACTTATTGCATGAGTACAATGATTTTGCTAGTAAGTTAGCTGTAGTCTTTAGTTACGCTGGTAGTTAAATATAATCTCTAATTTGACTTAACAACTAATTTATTTCAATAATAACACCTTATCCTTTTAAATTATCTACTACTACTGCTTGGTCAGAGTCTGTAGAACCAGTCTAATCAACTGGATTTCTGACCACCAAAGCTGCTAGTTGTAGTAGCCTCGTTATGAAATACAGTCAGATATCTTGTGCACTTAGTTAATTATATGCTACAACGCATAGTTTATTTAAAAAAAATTATATCTGACACACATTTTCCAATAAACGTAGCTTTTGGCTAAGTGGGTGTTGGATTTAGTGAGCAAGTTAGAGTTTTTTTGAAAAAGTGCTGCAATGGTAACATGCGGTTATATCATCAAAACCTAAAATATAAATAAGCAATCAAGCAACCTTCAGCAAGTTTTGTCATTGTCAACCTACCAACCATTCCATAGAAGCAGGAGACCGCGACACAACGTAACTACGACAACCGAAAACAAACAAAAACTAGGTACACAGAGCTATGGCTAGTTATAGATATAAACCTTTCTGTTTTGGATTCCAAACCAAAAAAAAGACAACAACATTAATTGCGGCCTCTCATATTTAACTGCACCACAGACCTTTTGTCATCCAACAAATTTAAATAATAAAAATATTTAAAAAACACATAGGACCTGCAATAAACAGGAAACTAATTATGAAAACAACAAATAATATAATGGTCTTTACCTTCCTTAAACTACACCGTTTTTTTAAAGAATGCAAGAGAAAATTTTTCGAAAGACTTTGTGGCAGATCCATCTGAAACAATGTATTATGTCGCAGTGAAATCACCGTTAAGTATTTTGTCGCAGCAGCTACCCGTTTCGGTTATTCTTTACATCTTTATTCGCTTATACGTATAGGTTCCTTATCAAGCCCTTGGCTGCCTGGCTTTGGCTTGAGGTATTTCTTGTATAGAATGCACCAGATTTGCATATGCAAGTCTTTTATTTCAACAAGTCTATCACTTAGCTTTTACAAAACTAACTTCAGCTATAATAACTGCACGTAGCATATTACACAAAACTTACTATCACAAAAAAACTTTAATTTGAAGTGTAACCAAGTTCAAAGCCCAAGATTTACAGTCCTTCAACGTGCCCATCAGTTAAAATTTCATCAAAACTAACTAAAAATATTGACATACAAAAAAAAATATCGTTTTCAAATCAGAATTGCTGCCTCTTATTAAAACTGTTGACTATATCATTAATCAGCAATAAAGTCACCATTACTATCAATAAACAAGTCAGAACTGATCTGTTTCCAAATTTCCCAAAAATACAAATTTTGCATCAATTTGCCATATCAAAAGATTTTTAAACCCAATATCCTACTCCAATGTAGCACCTATAACAAACACTGTCTCGGCAACAAAGTTATTGCTCGGGTATTCAAAAATATACCGTTATAGCAAATAATTGTAAGTCCTATAAGTTCTTTATAAGATTGCATATTGAATACAACTTAACATTTCTATCCAATTTACAACTCAACAATTATGTTATTAAAACCAAAATTTAGTAAATACTAATATGGTATCAAAAAATCTGGCAACTTTTTTTTTACCGCATCACTTTTTGTCAAAAATATATCAAGAAAGAGTAATAGTAACAATTAAAAAATATATACCTGTAACCTGTACTATATCCCATTTGCGTCGCTTTATAGAAATTCTACAACTAGACAACCGGGTAAAATTCAACCAACCATAGAGCATAGAGGATAGAGTAGAGCCCAGGCATGACTAAAAACAAACAAACTGAAACAAACATCTAACACCAACCATCAAAACAAGGCCTTCTGTTCTCTAACAACACAATCGCTGTGAATCTTTGTTCCATTAACCCTTGATCTTAGACTACGTTATACTACTTAAACCAAATAGTTAATAACATTACAAAAAATCAAAAATTAAACTAAACCATCGGTCTATTTGTAAAAACCAATCATAAATGGTAGCCAAATATATCAACAATTTGCTAATTTATAGCAAAAAATTACCACAGGTAATCTAACCCAACTAAAGTTGCATTAACGTCAACTTGTGGAGCTTTGAAAAAACAGAAATCATCAAATACCACTTTCAAAAATCCTTCATACAGTCAGAGACAAAAAAAATTGGCAAGTTGGTGATTACTACTTAACAAACCTAAACAAAACAAAATCTAATTCTAAAAAAAAAGACAACATTCAGTCATACAAGATTAGTCATTACAAGTCATTAGTATATTAAAAGTTGATAAGAACTAACAATCTGATAATAACCACTAAACCAAGCCAATTCCACTCTAAATCTAAAAAATAGCAACATTAAGTCGTGCAAGATAACAGGCAAAAGTTGCATATATTAAAAAAAAATTGCACAGTCAAAATGCCGTACAGGTTTTGCAAATTCCTATTTCTGCAGCAAGCAGCAGAAACAGACCATACTACACTTACACATACTAAGATGTGACTAGTAAGAAGGACGCATCTCTGTGCACCCTAGTTTGAAGACCACACCTATAAACTACAAAATGACTTTCTGAGAATTTTATCTCCAACAACACCATACACTACACCTCATCAACATACCTTCTACAAGCCTGTGGCCTATCTTAAAGATTCTTCTTTTTGAATTACAAAAAAACACCTACTTCTAACTTAAGCTTTTAGTGCATAGTGCAAAACAGTGAAAACCAGACAGATGTTGTCGAAAAACCTTTAGAAATGATCATGACAAATTGGTATATTTTGTATTTTCTGTTTGGTTGGTACTTAGCAAAATGCGTTTTCCAAAAAAATAACAATTTTGTGGTATATCCAAAATTGCAAAACACCTTGTGAGCAGCATTAAAACTAAAGTCGAATTGTACTAATTAGTTTAATTTGTTTAATTCTAGATACTCCAACTAAAAACACTAATTTCGCAATGTACTAAATAAAGAAACTCAGTTTTGACAGTTTTCGTTTTTAAGAAACTTTTAGAGATGTTTCGAAGGGTTTTCTTTTTGTTATAACAGCACCAAAGTTGTTGAAAACCTAATCAACAGTTAATAGTCTCTATAGTGAGCCGTAAAAGCCATAAAAGATTCAATTTGTAAGTAGCTAAAAGTGTTTATTTACTACAAAAAATAGTCTATATAGGGTTTAGACGTTGTTGGATCACCAGAAATTCTACCTAATATAAAAGTTTAGCATTAAAGATATCTTCAAGTGGTAGTAACCTCTGTGCTTCTTACTTTGTATCTTCAACATCTAGTAACTTCCAAAAATTTTAAAAATCCTAAAAACTCCAAAGTATTAGATTAGTCAATATTGTAAATGTCCAATTTATTTATCGTTTAAGTAAACGGCTGAATAATCTTCTAGAGTTGAGTTTTTTTCTTTTGCCTATCACTCTTCTTCAACTCTTTCAAAGTGTTATTTTCAATAGTCATGCTTAGTTTTACCTCTTGTACTAAAATGTTTCTTTGTTGTGGGCGTGCTTCTTATCTAATTCACAGTTTTACTCCTTTTTACTTTTTTTATATTCTTTTCTCCTCTTTCTTTGTTTTTGATGTTTTGGCTCAAGTTTCTGCGCAGACGATCAGTATTGCATTGTCCGCAAAATACAGTTTTTTTGACTTAATTGATCTTTCTCACCATTTTGTCTGTTGCCTTGTCTAATGTGCATTCGTATGTGAATTTTGGCCGTTAGTCCTTAATAAGTCTTTATTTGAGTTCTGATATTTTTATTAAATGGTTCAATTACTAAATGCATTTTTTCTAAATATTTAGATTTTCTTTTTTAAATCCACTAAACAAAATTTAGTTTCTTGTGATCTAAAACTTTTTCTATAATTCAAAAATTGTCTACTTCTGCAATACCTAGATAAAGTTTCAATAATCCATACTTTTTATAATTGTTTTAGAATCTTTGATAAAACTGAGCAATTTAATTTTTTGAAGATTATGAAGTAGTTTAATACTTTTATGTGATCCCTAGATAAAGCTTTAGAAAATTATATTTTATTTGTTTTAAATCAGAATTTTTTTAATAGTAGATTAGAGTATTCAGTTATTTTAATCAATTTGTATTTTGTTTTTTAATTCTACTTCGAACGATTGAAATATTTATTAAATTAACATTTTAAACAATTTATTTCATAAACATTATCCAGTCAATGTGCACAGATTTAGATACATGAGAATTTATTTTACAGTAATGAAAACAATCACTTAATATTATTAAATATTTTTGAATATAATTAATAATTATATTAAATAATCAAGCTATTGCTAAAAAATCTGGCACAAACAATCTACAGTATAAAAAAGTAAAAGAATAAAATAAATGAGATTTAAAAAAAATTGTAACTGTTGCAGTTTTTTTCTCAAATACTGATCAATAAGAATGATAAATTGCAACTATTCCTTTTGCCAAATCTATAATTTATTGATTTATTCATACAAGTCTTATCTAAACATGAAAGCAGTATCATAACCGATCAATCAAACTACAAAAAATCACATCGCCGCCAGTGTGAATAAAAATTCAACCAATAAAAAATCTAATATATTAGAGGTAGATTCTTTCGCTTTACTATAAAAAAATTGATGATTTAAATATGTCATACCTCTCGGCACAAATTATACACCATCCTTCTTTTCAAAGTTTGACATTAATTTTTCAAGCAGGTGCTGCCATACAAGAAAAAATCATTCAGTCTGGAACACATAAAAAACCTGCGATAAATTACAAATTATAAATTAAAAATCGTCTGGATTTTTAATTTGCATTTAATAATTAAATCTTGAAGGTTCTACTAACAATACAAACCCACATTTTAATAGCATCTTTGCTGCTATTTTATATTTTTCACATGGTTTTTTTCGCGGCTAGCGCAAGTCGGGCAAATTATAGTGGGTAGCGGAAACGCGACGTTAAAGTTAATTTAAATAATTGCCACTTGTACACAGAGTTTAATAAGTAAATTTACTTTAGGTTATTATATGGGTAGTTAAGATGCGTAATGCAACTAGCTAGATACATCTCGGCTTTGTTGTTATTTTATTTTCTTTTCTTTTTTTAAACTGCGCTTGCTTTGAAATTTAAATTAGTACATGGTATGAATTGCAAAATTACATTAAGGAATAATTGCTTTCACCTTGAACTCACATTGGGCGTAATCGTATTATTGAATAAAAGTGTTTCGTGAGCAATAATAAAATTGCGTAAAACGATTAATGTTATTAATTTTGCGGTTTCGTGGCTTCGCATTACTTATTCATTTATACAGAAAAATGAATCAACATAACGTCAGTCTTAATTGTACGTATTTTGTTTATGCATAATGATATCAATTACATGAGTTATTGGGCAATGTTTGTTTGTAATTTTGCCGCATTAATACTACAAGTGGGTAACAAAAACATCTGTTTTGAATTATCATTTAGTGAAGTAAATTAATGATAGTATTCATAAAAAGTGCTTTTAGAGTTGGAAGACAAATTTGTTTATATTAAAAAAAAAGAAGTTTGATTAATCTATTTAAATCCAGCGCAATAGCAGCATCCAGAATCAATGAAGTAGTTTTTATTATTAAACAATAACTGTAATACTATTAATTAACTAACCGCAATTGTTGTAAGAATTATCTTTCTAAGACTAATCCATTATCTTCTAACACTTTATAGATTATCTTATTTAGATCTCCAAATGACGCTTTTGCTGCATTCAAAACTGTCTTAAAGTTGTGCAATTTATCAAACTCAAAATGTTTGAAATTTGTAGATATCAAATAGTGCAAACATTTAAATTGAGACATTCAAAAAGATAAAAAGCTACTCACAATTTTTTGTTGTATAATTTTCGTAAGTTCTTCAATCATGATATTCGTCTTCTTCCTGTGCCCGTTTAACTTTTGACTTTGCTTTTGCAGTATTGTAATACTTAATATTTTTTTTGATGGCTTACGACGTGGTTAACATATTCAATTTTCTTTTTCTTGACCGTAGCAAGAATTTAAAACATTTTATTTGATCAATAATTTTAGAATTTGTTGCATGCTCTTTCTACAATATCTTATTCTGCTATATTTCTATATCTCAAATGTTTCTAATTTTTTGCATGTAGCTTTAATAAAAGTTCATAATTATACATCATATAGCAAAATAAAGTTAATGTAGTAGTTGATAAGTCTTAACCTTATATCCTTTACTGCCTTTTAAACTCATTTAAGATTGTCAAGTACAGTTTTAGCATTCCAAATCTTTGAAATTTCTTGGTTTCAAAATAGTGCAAGATGTTTAAACATTAAATTTTAGATTTGAACTTTTTTTTTCTTATCGTACATATCCGTCAACGGATGTTAGCAATTTACATAAAAATCTAAAGTTAGTTAGTTCACTGCCGTTCTAAACAGTTCTGTGGCTGTTGCATTATAATATTGTTTTTTTGTACTCTTTTAACTTTTGATCTTAAATTTCCTTAGCAATCTTCTCTTCTTTTAGTAATTTTTCAACCAATAGTTAGCAATTACAATTGCAAATTTTTCTCTATCAGCCACTTTTTTAATAATTTAAGCCTGTCCATTGCCGTATGTTTCTTAGCAATGATAATTTCTTTCTGCCAATTCCTCTGTTTCCAATAGATGAATTTTAGTAAAAACCTTGTTTATTTTTCCAAAACAACTTTTACTTTCCAAGAGGTGATCACATTTTAAAGGTACGAAGGTGCTCAAGTATGTATATTATTCAACACTTTCTATTAATGTATTTTTGAACAACAAATTGCGGTAATCGTTGTGTTATTTTGTCATTACCATCAACTTAGTTTTTTTTTAAATAATTGAAGCCAGTAATTTTCACCTACTGAAGTCTAAAACCTAAAACTTGTTATAAAACTTCTATAAAATTTGCAAATATGACAATGTTATACATAACTAACGTTGTTCAGCTTATGGCCGTTGATTAAAGTTTCCTTTTTCCATTTCAAAAATTAAAATTAAAATTTATATTTTATTTATAGTTTAATTACTGACATTTTCTCTTTAACTTCAACCAGTATAAGGTAATAATAGGGATAACTCATATATCTTGTTTCTCCAAATCCACCTCAGATAGGATATTGATAAGTTTGGTCTGGTATACTATGTCAAACGCTTTTTATAATCTTTAAATCATAAATATTGTGTTCACATTATAATATATACGCTTGTATTCCTTCCACTTTTTTTGTTAGCTGTTTTCTACCCTTTAGGTATAAGCCTCCCTCTTCTTCTGTTAATCATCTCGGTTTTGAGCCATCTGGTACCAGTTTAGCATAGCCACTCTTTTCAGGTCAACGTTCCACCTCATTTGTGGTCTTTCCACACTTCTTCTGTTACTTCATGGCCTCCATCTTATTAGTTGTCCGCTCCACTTGTTTTGGTCTCTTGCAACATGTTCCTCCAACTCTACTTCTGGGTGGCGGCATATTTCACAACGTCTTGCATCTTCGTTCTTTTTTTGATCTACTCATTAGTCTTCCGGTCTTTCAGTGATATACCCAGTATCCTTCTCTCAATAGCCCTTTAATTAGTTTTGAGCTTATCAAGTATTGCTTTCGTAAAAATCCAAATTTAAGATCCCTAAGTGGTCACTGGTAGAATACACTGGTTGTATAGTTCAGTTTTGAGATAGAAGGGGGATGTCCATTGCAAATATGTCTTTAATTTTGGCATATGCCGCACAGGTTTAACGTGTTCTCTTGTAAATTTTCAGTTCTTGATTGGCTTTGCCTATAGTTGGTGTTTGACCTAGGTACTTGTATGTAGTTACTTTCTTTATATTGTTTTCACCTAGAGTGATTTGTAGTTCGTCGTCTTCGTCTGATGTCATGTAGTTTGTTTTGTAGAAGTTGATTTCTAGGTTTATGCGTTTCGTCGCTCGGTAGGTGTCTTCAAAGAGTGTGATTAGTTTTTCTCTGCTTCCGGTTATTAGTATTATGTCAGCCGCAAACATTAAATAACTGAGTTTTTTTCTATTGATGTTAATGCCCCTGCTTTGGATGTCAATTGTTTTTAGTGCGTCTTCTAGTACTATGGTGAAGAGCTTGGGTGACATCAAATCCCCTTGTCTCACTGCTCTGTTAATTTCCACTTTGCCGGATTGTTTGTGTAGTTGGATTTGTAGTGTGGCATTTCGGTATATGTTGCTTATTAAGTTTGTATATCTATGGTCAATTCTAGCATTTTTTCGGAGCTTGCTGCAGTGCCCAAATTTCTACTGTGGCCTTCCTAAAATTGATAAATGCTAGCCATAGGAAGATATTGTATTCCACAGCTTTTTTTATAAGTACTCTTATCGTAGTAGGTGTTCCGTAGTGCTGTCCCTTCTTAATCCCTGCCTGTTTTTTTGGCTGATAGTAGTCTAGCTTAGGTGTGAAGCGGCTGGTTATTAGTTTTAAAAATAATTAATATATTTTGAGACAGCAAGCTGATCGATCTGTAATTTACTGCATTTGGCCAGGCCTGCGGTATATCTTCCTTGTCAAGGCATTTGTTGAACAATATTTTTATTTGGTGTTCTAGTATGCCTTGTTTTATCTCGACTAATATTCCATTTTTGCCTACTAATGTCCTGTTTTTCATATGATGTATTGCAGTTTTGATTTTGTCCGTCGTAATCTCCGGTATGTCTTCAGAGTTGACGTTCATGACTTTGACTCTGCGCTCTTCTTCGGGTATGTCGTTCGTTACATTCGTCTCTTATAGGTCTGCATAGAATTCTTGTACCGTTCTTATAATTCTTGTCTCCCTTCGATCCGTTTACCTTCTTTGTCTTTGATTCTGACAATTCCTATCTTTGTGTTTGTCAATTCTCTTCTGAATACTTTTGTTTCTTTATGTTGTTTTAGGACTTTTTGCGCAATTTGTGTATTATGGATCCTAATGTTTTCCTTTGTAATTTTTTTGGCAGTTTTGTTTGTCTCGACGTATTCTATTGTTGATCTTTTGTTGTCTCCTATAAGTTGACGTCTCTTTTCTAGTATAATTAGTTTGTTTGTGCTATTATTTTAGTTTTTGTTTGTACGCATGCTTTCGCTGCTTGGTTTAGTGTGGTTGTGATCTTTTACTTTGTTTATGTCCGCAGTACTCAGTATCTGGTCTTTAAATTTATTCTCTAAGTCCGTTTGGAATTTGCTTAGATTTTGTTGGAGTTTTTCTCGGTTTATCTGTTTGGGTAACGACTTTTTGATTTTTTTATTTTATTCTAGATTTTCGTTAATACATATTGTTGCCCTTACCAGGCGGTAATTGCTGCTCGTATTAAATCTGTTAAAACCTCAACATTATGTACTATATGGATGTTCTTTGTTAGAATGTAGTCAATTTGGTTAAACGTCCGTCTGGGCTTGCCTAGGTCCATTTGCGGTAATGGCTTTTTGGAAGAAAGTGTTTGCATTGTATAAGTGTTTTTCCTCTAAAAAGTTTGCCATTGTAGCACCTCTGGAGTTTCTTTTCCCTAGCCATATTTGCCTACGTATTTTTTGTCTAGGTCTGCTTGGTCTCCTATCTTACAGTTGAAGTAACCCAATGTTCACATGTGTTAAAAGTTAAGAACGCACGGCAGGTATGACCATGTGTCCATATAATGCAGAAGTTAGTACAATCTGGTTATAAACAAAGCCAAGTTTGTGTACACTTCATTGTGTGGTTAATGTGTTTAGATTCAAGAAATTAAACATGGGTAGAAAGTGCCAAGCGGCGTTCATCTTTCATGGAGCCTTTAGTAGGTATTTACAAAAAAAAATAAGATGGAAAAAGATAAAAAATGTACATTCATGTCAAGAAGACACGCATGACGACGCAGAACATACGCTAGTAGAGTGCAAGGCGTGGGAAAAAGATAGGAAAGAATTTGAAAAAGTATTGAAAAACAAAATCAACAAATTCACAATCATTAATATACATATGCCTGAGTGACAAAAACAAATAGACAGTACTAAGAAACTATGCAACGACAGTACTGAGAAAAAAAATAAAGAATTTAAAGCTTTAAGATTTAGATAAACCAAAATAGAAAGAAACAGACAGATCAAAAGCCACAGAAGACAAAAAAAGAAGGATCGAAAAGCTAAATAAATGCAAAAAAACAAAGAATGCCAAGACAATTATGTCTACCAAGGAATGGTCGTTGAAAGAACATCGAGAAGCTAAATGAAAGCAAAAAACAAAGAATGCCAAGACAAATATGTCTACCAATAAATGGTCGGTAAAAGGATAGACAAAAGAAAAACATTTACTGAAACATTAGTACTAACCGAAATTACAGAGATAAAGAAAAAAAGAAAAAAACTGCTCAAAGAAAGCAAACTTAATGAATTGACAAAGCAATTTCCATACGGCAAATACGCCATCTCAAGGTTGACAGACAATGCAACTTTAGAAATAGTCAGAGTATATCTGGCAACCAAGGGACACCAAAAACTAATTCGAAACGTAGATATTAAAATCGCACTAGAAGTAAAACTGGCAAACATAGGACTACCAAAGAGGATACATTTAATAAAACTACACAAAATATGTATGGAAGGAAGAAGATTCAACGAAGATAAAGTTAATGAAGATATAGAAAAACTAAAAAGACAACAAAGCAAATATATAAGCTGAATAACGCAAGAATGGGAGAAAGGAGAGATGGATGTGTAGGAAGTAAGACAGAAAAAGATGGTGTAGGGAAAAATAGGCCGAAGACAGCATGTGTTGCCGCAGCAAACTGTGTGAATTCCGCAAAGCCGAAACCACCTCAAACTAGAAGCACAGTGACAATGACTAGGACAAATTAACAGCAGGACCAACGCAGAGAAGAAAACCGAAAGGTATTGCCATGCGCTAGTCATTCTCAAAAGCCACTTGTTAAGACCAACACCTCACTACGTCCTAAAAAAAGTCTCCTAGAATGCTGTTAAATGGAAGTTTATTCTATGTGTCGATAGTATGGTTGAAAAAAAGTAGCAATACATTTTAAAGTGAAATAAAAATATTAATTTAAAATATTATTATTACATGTAAAACTATTCATCACCATAAATCACAGTGAAAAAAGTTAATTTAAACCTAAAAATTTAACTTTCCAATAACAATTTAAAATGTGTTAGTTAATGGTATTATTAAAAGCGTTAAGTTATTCTTGTTTAATATGCAATGGAAATGTTAATGGTTACAATGATTATAAATAACAAAAAATTAATCTCCTTAATGTAATAATAGTAATTGGTAAAAGTATTAAATGTGTCAAGAGCTATTAGTACGCCCTGTGATCATACAAGCCACACCTATTGATAGTTATGTCCTCTTGTAACCATTAATAATAGAACAATTCTACATATGCATAAGTGCGTGAAACACGGTAATAGCCTGTCATAAAGTGCAATGAACATGTTCAATCATAAATACTTTGTTTTATGTACTCGTACTGTGGAAGAGGTAATAGCAGGTATTTTTTCCGTGCATCCGTTATTGTCCTTTGAATATCTATAGCTATAAATATAACTGTAATAAACAACGTTCATAACTGACAGTAGTTAAATTGTTGAAAAATATACGTACGTTCTATTATTGGCTTTCATTCGAATGAAAAGTTTGTTTAAAATGACAGTGATTAAGATGTATGTTTCAGTAATAATTTTGTCATTAAAAATATTCTAACAATTAATGAGATATATAAATTATAACAATTTTACATCAATTAACAAACAAACTCAATGCTTACAGTAGAAAATAATTAAGATAAGTTTAAAAATAACTATAATACACAAATGCATCTTCAAAAAACTTAAAAAAAAGTATTAATGATATACATAATATACGGAATTACAATACTGAGACAGTGAATCCTAGATATCTGTAATCATAGCTAATACTACTACAAATTATTTGCTTGTATTCTTGCGCTTTATCAAGAAGAAGCATTATCAGAAACTTAAAATGTATCTATTATTAATTAAAGTATTTAGCACTTAGTTTTATGAGAGAATGTATTGCTTTTAAAAGAATATGGTTATGCTTAGCTCAAGATTTACTTTAATTGTCCAGTTGTTCCAATCAATTTTCAGTCTTTTTTTACTTTGAAGTTTAGAATACAATTTAAAATTTTTCATAATAAAAATGTCAAGTTTTTAATGCTATTTTATGTTTGTGACAAACATTATAGCCTTATAACAAAATAATTGTATGGCTTTGTTTGAAATAGGATTATAACCAATTGTAGACTTGGTTTTGAAACAAAAAAAATATATCTCACTACTAATAAACAAACAGAATTAAAAGGTTGTACTACTATTTTTTAACACTTGCATGTCTTAATTCGCAAGTTAAAGACTTCATAATTAACAAAACGCCGGAACTCAACTCATCAGCCAGTTACACTGCAACATTCAAAGCCACTACATCTCTTTTGCTTCCACCAAAACACCATGCAAACCAGAAATAACACTGCCGAGCTGCAGTTACTGACTTGCATTTGACGACTTTCGCCTAATACATTGCAGTATATTACCGTTGAGCTGCGTCTACAGACCAAGATAATTTAACCCTGAAAGAATACCTTCAACAACTTCCACCAAGATTTTTTTGGTACTCTACAGAGTAACTATAGCCCCATCTCCAGGACTCAATATCCTGAAAGGACAGTCCCCAGAAGCTAAGTTTCCACTCTTTATAGTAATTTTTAGAAAGAAACAAGCCTAAACCTGCACTAACCCCACATTATTAACATACAATTTCTCAAGCATACTACCAGCCAAGAACCGATGTCAACTACCGCCTCCAACAAGACATATACCGTAACAGGTTTAGGGTTGACTTATAATGTGACTACAAAAAGCCTTCAATTAGTTGAAGACATAACTTTAAAACAAATTTGATCAAGTTTGTCAAAAAAACTAAAATTTACTCTTACATTGTTTACAAATTGTCTAGTTATAAAATTATTAATTGATTATGTATATTATGTGTCTGGGACCTAACGTGAAAACAAAGTTTGAGGTAAAAATAGAATAATAATTTTAAAAAACATAATTAAATTTTGTTGTTGTTTGTTTGATTAATAACATTTTCTCAATGTTGATGCTAATGCAATGCTCTCACAGAAGCAATGTTTAAACAAATAAAATGGCAAAATACAACAGCATAGTAACGTCTACTCTAACAAACATTCTGCCATATAAGTTAATTATATTGTGTCACGCCACGCACCAGAACCACAAGGGTCACCACGCTACTGCAACTTCACACTTTAGTCTAAAAAAATACAGATTAGTTTTAAAAAGTAAATTGCACAAATCATAAGAAATTTTAAAAACTATTTTAATAACTAAAAATATCTTAGTTCAGTAAAATAATTAAAAAAAAAAAAAATTGCAAAAAGAATAAAAAAACTTGAATGAACAGTAAAGACTATACAAATCTCTAATAATTTTAATGGCTCATAGACAGCGTCGTAAGGTATCAACAGTATATTGCAAAAAATTTAAATTATGTGTAAACTAAAAAAAAAATAATACCTGTATACTTGTATAGCTAATTACGCCGTTCCTTTTCGGAGTAGAAAATCGAGCTCTCGGGTAGACCGAGCCACAGAGAAGACATGTGTATGTATGTTTGGATGCTTATATAAGGTAACGGATCCATTTAAAAAAACGCTACGCACTGCATCACTTTGTTGAGAACACTCATCCAACTCGTAACCGTTCCATAAAAAAATAAATCTTACGAAAATACTTAAATTTACTTTACTACATGGTTGATTCAAAAATAGCATAAAATGTAATAAAACACATTTTTTTTTATATAGCACCAGGTCTTGCCCTCTTTATTTATTTGTTGGTCGCTTTGTGTTTCATAATTTTGGAACTAAGATGTCCAACTCTCGTGCTATTGTTTTGGCGGCCAACCCGGTAATCTTGATGTTTTGAGTTTTGTTGTCTTGGTTATTTTTGGCAGCTTATTGTCGATAATTCTGTCAACGTAATCTCTTCTTTCTCTTCTCCATTTCTTAGATTTTGCACTGCACTCTTACTTCTTCGTTTTTCCCTCTGTGTTTCCAGTAAATTGTTCTCAGGTTTCACATTTTGGTTGTTCTTAGTAGTCGTTTTATTCCTGCATTTTCAGCTAGGTATCCCGAGATTACAACCGATTTGATTATTTGTTCTCTCACTTCCTATTTTACGTCGCTGGTAATTAATTGCGCCAAAGTAGTAAGAATTCCATAACTATTTTAACGTGCCGGTTGTATACATCTAATATTGCCTTGGCTTCTTTGCGGTAATCAACAATGACATTTTTCTTAACGAAATAACCATGTTAAACTTATTGACAGCTAGTACAAATTTGTACAGCATTCTCTTCAGGTTAATATTTCAGTTCAAATTACTCAATAGTAACCATGATCTAGAGTAACCCACTCAATTGTTGGTTATCAAAAGATTGGATATCACCTATTCCGCCTCTGACTAAGGGACTTCTAATACTTGCAGAAAAAATACTTTTAATTCTTTCACAACAAACACTGAAGCGGGTGAGCAAGCATTGCTGTTTAAACTACATGATGATCATCATGATCTGAAGTCACCCACCCACCAACCCAAGTGTTGGTTATCATAAAATTGGATACCACCTCCTCCACCTCCTCTAAATAAAAAAAACTTCTAACACTTGCAAAGAGAAAAAACCAATTTTTTTATAACAAAACCTCGGGCGGGTGAGTGAGACTTCAGTTTAAACTACTCGATAATAATCATAATTTTGAATGACCAATT
This sequence comes from Tachinus rufipes, assembly GCA_963932245.1. Classification (NCBI taxonomy): domain Eukaryota; kingdom Metazoa; phylum Arthropoda; class Insecta; order Coleoptera; family Staphylinidae; genus Tachinus; species Tachinus rufipes. Next base: position 124,659,744 of record OZ010741.1, on the reverse strand, counting down.
TCTATATAATATATAATCTCCTCCTTTTCAGACACTTTGATAAAAAACTCTCGGGTGGGTAGGTGTGCACTCCAGTTCAAACTACTTGATGGTAATCATAACAAACCCACTCAAGTGTTAACCATCAAGAAGTTAGATAGAACATCTTCTTTTTTATTGTTTTGATTAATTATTTTTTGCATACTTGTAAAAAAATATAGTTGGTTTTAATAATAAATAATACTCTAGTATGCTTTGTGGTGTTATGATTTTTATTTTTCATTTTTAATGTGCAATTGTCATCTTCAGGTTCTGCAAGGTAATACACAGGACATATAAATAAACATAAGATGCAGTTGAAAGTAGTACATATAAGTTAAAATTGTAAAGAATATAAAATTATTAAAAAAATGAGAACAGAATGACTTACATTAATACATTATTTATGGACGCTTGTGGCGCTGCAGCGCAACGTATGTGAAGGAGGTTATGTTAGGCGGGATATTGTAGTTGTTGCTTAAAGTTATTGATATTTACGTGGGATGGCGTTAGTAGTTTTGTTGGGTGGTTAATATTTATATTTATGATTATCAGTTTTTTAGGAAAGTGTAGATGTGTTGAAAGTAGTTAAGTTGATCATTTAGGCAGATTATGTTTGGGTTATTTTTTATTGTGTCTATTTCTAGAGATCCCAGAATGAACATTTTTAGTCCTTTTGTACAATTTGTTTAATGTTGATTTTATGGTTATTAAAATGGAAGTGTTTGGAGAAGTTTGAAATTTTATTTTGTTCACTCTGTGTCTGAGGATTCGCCCGGTTTAGGCCTATATAGGTTGCAGGGCAGTTGTTGCAGCTGATTTTATATATTTTATAACTCCTGATTTTTCAAGTATGTCTGTTTTTTGTTTATTATTACAGATAGAATTCTTGAGAGTATTGAATGATGTTAGAGTGGCTTTTATGTCGTGTTTGCACTTTACGGTATTGAATGTTTTTATGATCGTTGGCTAAGGTAAGTGATAGATTAAAATTATAGTAAATGTTATATTATAAATTTATAGGATATAGTAGCTGGTAGCTTGATATTATAATATAATTGTGATTACAATAATATCAAGATACCGTCCGCCATAATCTGTTAATTTATAATATTCATTCATTATGATTTTAATTAATATGGTAGCAGAACTAAACTGTTAAAAAAATTGATACACGCAGGAATTTCAAATTTTACATTTTATCACACATTCACAACTACGAGCAGAACTGTAACAATTGTTATTTTAGAAAAATAACTTATAGCACAATCAAAAGTCTACTAAGTTTAATGTTCAATGAAATGTAACTCTTAAAGTTTAAGCAAATATTTCGACAAAAAAATTACAAATTAATTTAAAAATTGAATAGAGAATTGAAGGTTTCGGGTTTTTATATACATATTTCATTAAATTGAAAATTTTATATTCTACACGACGCAAAAAACCGATTTTAAAAAGAAGTTAAATTGCGTGAGTTCTGCTCGTTGTTTTATGACACTCATCAAACTCTTGTCTTAACGTCTACGTCAATTCCAACCAAAAAACAATGAAGATGTTGATAAACAATAAAAAAGCTCAAAAATAGAAATAATCTCCGTAAATCGACACAACAAACAGCAAAACGAGGACGACCTACAACGCCTACTGTTCGCATTCAACACTACTGCAAAACAGTACAATATACGATATTATATAGCGCAACAAACACATGTCGACTGAAAGTAAGATCCAAATATACAAAACATGCGTACAACCAATCCTAACCTACCCGGCAAAAACCAAGGCGGAAACAGCCATTACAAAGAGAGTAATGAGGTCAACAAAGATAAAAACACTGAGGTCAATAGCAGGCTTAACCCTTCACGATAGGATCAGAAGCAACAAAGTAAAAGAGTAAGAAGACGTAACTGAAGAGATCATGTCAACAAAAAGAACGTCGAGAAACTACCAAGATATGCAAAACAACAGAAACCCGTCACAAAAAAGCCACCAAGAGACCACCTAAAAGAATAGAAAAATAGTTAAACTTCAACATCACAAGAGCAACCATAAGAAAACGAATGGTACAAACAGGGCATAGTCTTAATAAAAGAAAAAGAAGCGGTCAAAGTAAAGCAGCATCAAAGAAAACTGATGCCGCTTTGTAGACGAAGCATCAACCGACCAATAAGAGCTATCGAGGAAGTATAAATATAAAACTTTCACGCTGCAACTCTAGTGATAGCAAGCAACTTAAACCAAAGGCTACATACCAAATTGTAAACCCAAAACCAATATCCTCTGAATTTGCTAATAAATTTATAAGCTTTACAACGACGACCGACCCCGTGAGTGTTGCAAATAACTCTTGGCTTTCAAAAAATCTACAAACCTGGTCCTATCCCAAACTCCAGCTGGAACTACAAACGAACAACTGCTTTAGAAACTCGCACTATACCTCCAATGTCACCAGACTCACAATATTGCACACTTTGTTGACCTTGCATGTCACCACAACACAAACAACAATAAATTTAATCAAAACTATCAAAAGTCAAACCACTTACAAAAACATACATAAGAGTCAAATAAAAGCCAAATGAAGTCTTACAATTTCCAAATTAGCAACAAAAACTGTCAAGATTAACGTTGATAGCTCATTGAAAATCGAAGAAATTGCACTGCACGCCCACAAATCCAATACACCAACAGGCGCACATGTCGCCGGTTTGAGAAGAATTGAATTTCACTCGACAACTAACGTCTTTGTCAAGTAATAGACTCAGTTCACACTGCCTTACACTCTATTACACTCTAAATTTACCATTCTAAGAACATTGTAAAACCTTTCAACCTGATTAATAGCATATTGGAGACTCTTGAGAATAATGTTAAGCCTGTTAATCCATTTTTTATTGAATGCCGCATATTGGTCCTAAGTTCAAATCCAAATAAACAATTTTATTCATAATCCCATCCTTTAACATAGAAACTTCTAACGTTTGCAAAAAGGAAATACATTTGATTTCTTATTAACAAACTCGTAAGTGAGTAGCAAGGTGGGCACTCTAGTTCAAACTACTCGCTAGTAATCATGATCTAGAGTAATACACCTACTAGCTCCCTTTTCTTAGACAAAAAGACTTCTAACGCTGAAAAAGAAGATAAACGTTCAATTTAATGTTAACAAACACGGATGGGCGGAAACCTCAAAGTATTATTAAAGCAAATAGTTTAAACTTCCCGCTCTACCCAAGTATCAAGAATCAAGAGATTGAATATCATGAGAATATTAAAATTGAAACAATTTTAGTCTAAGTCCCAAAATTTCCCTTTGATACGGCATCGGCTAGTAAGCTTTGTAGATGTACCAAGACCAAAAAACAACATTTACATGTTTTAGATCGTATAGCAATTTAATACTAAACGCACCAATAAATAGAAATGAATACTATAACATTATACCAACAGTATATGTAAATATTTTTATTAATTTAATATTAATTTTATTCATTCTTATGTAACAAAATAACAATCGTTACGAAAATACATCTAAAATCAATTGAAACTACATGAGTGTTGATTGATTTTAAATTTGTTTGTCATTGTGATACAAAGCACTTTCCACAAATTTTGTTTCACTATTGTCATGCAAATTTTGATGTGTTAGACTAAATCTAAATAGCAATAACATATTTATTCTACTTAATAAATATGTTAAATTTAAGATTATTTAAGTCATTTGAACAATAGTAACATTGCATTTTTTTTATTTAATCAGATAATGGATTTCACAAAAACTCCTCCCAAATAGTAATGTTAAAATTTTGAAAAATTAGCCGATGCGTATAAAAGCTCCCATGACACTGCATTATATTTCCTCTAGAGCATTAATCGAAGCACTAATAAATTCATTTTTGTCTTGTCATTTCACGTGTCTGTAAACGTTTAGCTCTTCCCATTAAGGTTACGCCCTAAACTAGCATGACAGTGTGACAAGCCCGAAGTAATTCCTATTAAAGTTATTATACTTTTAACGGGTACAAATTTCATCGCACAAAACTCATTTCATTACCGACACATATAGGAAATGGAAAGAGACAGAAAAATATCAGTCATTGTTTGCCCACTGCACTATTTGAAATTGAATCCTTTCATGTCGCGATATAATATTGAATAATCTTAATTGGATATGGCTTCAGAATGTTCGCTGGCTGCATGATAGAATACGTGATTTTATCTTAACTGTGACTAATACAAATAAATCCTAAAATTCAATTGAAAATATATATGTAATTTTTCATATTTCGTTTCGGGTAGATTAAAATTAATTGAAATTGTGTTTTAGGATGATAAAGAATGTATTAGTGTTATTATGTAGGGTTGAGATGAGGGTTAGGGAAGGACATTATGACTTTACCCTATGCAATTATTTGATGGGTCTATTAAGCGCGTATGTTCGATTTCACACCATCAATAACAATATTCATATTAGTTGGAAGCAATCTGAATTGTATCCAGGAGTGAAGTATTCATTAACAGAGTTTTGAAATAGATGGACCATGTCGCCCACATACAAAATAATGGGCTACTTTTTATTAGAAATTTGCTATTGTTATCAAATCTGTCCACATTAGAAAAAAAAAGTTAAATGTAGAGAGAAAGCAAAAGACTTAATTAAAATATCAATTTTATTTTGTGATTAGAAAATTATATTAGATAAAATATCTAGAAATGTATTAATATTATTTGTTCAGATTACCTATAATATTTCTCAAAATATTTGACATCAAATTTAAAAAACATTGTTCAAATAAAGTTTTGTTATCAACAATAATTAATACAAAATAATGCGCCTATGATGCAGACAATCAATTCTTTTGTTTCACTTATTAATAAATAAAAAAATGCATTCTTCAAAACAAATAAATTCACTTATACATAAATCCAGGATTATTATAATAAAATCAGACATAATCAGCTCGAGGATACAATTTATGTGAATAAACAATGTTTGAAATAATATCTTACCTTGAAATTGTTGCCAAGCATCTGAAACAAAGAAAAGTAAAATTAATAAACCATATTATAATCACGTCATTAAAATATTTCAATTAATTATAGATTGTACCAAAGATAGAGTTAATAAGACATTTTTATTAAAATTTCTCTTAGGTGTGTCATTTCAGTTATTTAATTTCGTCATGATTGGACAATATAAAGATGTCATTGTGATTTTACAATCAATTCAATGTTGTAGAGAATGTATCGCGTCAATTAACGTTGTGATGCAATTCCGCGTAAACAGCGAAAGGATAAAGTCATTCAATGTTATTAATCTATTAATCTCTTATCTAATTGCATTGTCGGAATGAATCAAATCGTAAATCCTTTAAGATAAAGGTCATGCGGTTGTTGCACAGAAATATTACAAATAAAATAAATAATTGTAAGTACTTTTAAGAATGTTTTGTATGCATTGTTTTAAATGAGTACTGAGTATATTACTTTCCAATCATTTATTGTCTATTATATAAAAAAGTTGTATTTTGTACGCATTACATTTATACTTAATAAACAAAAATTCTAATGGATAAATTTATTTAATCGTTTATTTTGAAAAAGCCATCATTCCTGATAGTCATAAAATCCTGTCACTTACTACCAAATTTTTATTTCTGGTGCAGTCTATAGGATATATTTATACGCAATTTAGTTAAAGACTTGTGTCTAATGGGAAAAGATATTATTTGGCATTTGATATGGCGCAGTCGATCAAATTTTATAAATTGCAATTTAATTTAATTATTTCTATTTTGATTATTCTTAGTTTGCTCTTAAAATATATACGCAAATTTAAATTGATTAAATCTGACCATAAAATAAAAGAAATAATAATTAGTATTTTTCATGTGGCGCAGTCGGTAAAAAATATAAAATTTAAATCAAAAATATTGAAAAAACTATAAATATTTCTGTTTTGTTTTGGCGCAGTCGGTGGGCTAAATATATGTGCAGTTTAGGTTGAGTTAAATTTGTAATAAATCTAATGACACAGTCGCTCGGATTTTAGATTATTTGGCCACCAAAACACAAGCTTAAATTGATTAAATTCAGTTATTTCTGGCTTCAAAATGAATGTTTTGCAAAAATCCTGTCATAAATATATCACTTCATATTACTTTGAAGAAACTAGGTATGTCAATTTGAAAATACTTTATACTACTTTGAAGATACTTAACTTAATTATTTTATAAACATTTTATTTTACTTTGAAGACACTTTATACTACTTTAAAGACATTTTATGCTACTTTAAAAACAACACATTAAGCTACTTTATATTACTTTGTAGACAATATCACTTTGAAAACTCTTTACCTTTGAGGACACTTTATACTAGTTTGAAGACTATACTACTTTAAAGACACTTTATACTACTTTGAAGACACCGTATCCTTACTTTGAAGAAAGTCAGTTTGAAAATACTGTATACTACTTTGAGAACCTCATACTACTTTGAAAGCACTTTATGTTACTTTAAGAACCTTAATATTACTTTGAAGACACTTGAAGCTTAAACAAATGTGACTAACAACATATTATGTCAATGTTAGATTTTTTTTATGAGTTGGAGGGGACAATGGCAGTTTCAGGACGTTGTTGCTTTTAACACATGTTTTGACGCTCGGACATATGTGACTTTGTGAAGATATGTATTACTTTAAAAAAACAATGTTTGACTTCAATTTGTCAATTTGTTCAAAAAGTCAATTTTAGTGAAATAAACTATATTTAAAAATAAAAAAAAGTAATTTGAAAATTTAAATTGTTTTTTAGAAAATTTCCAAATTTTGAAAATCTATTGCCAATGTATTTCTTTAATTTCATAAATTAATTCAAAGATTTTATCAAAAAAAATAATTTTAGTGAATCATATTTTGTCCATATTTTGGAAATTTTGAAAATCTTTTTAGATTGTAAATTTTAGAAAAAAAAAATCCAAAATTCTGTTCTAAAGTCAATTTTGGTAAAACAATTTGCTTCACATTTTGGAAATTTTTGAAAGCACAACAACAATTTTTAGATAATTACCTTTTGTAAATTAACAAACAACTCATTATCAATCCAAACTACTGATTCGTTATCATGCTATGGAGTGTCCCACCCACCTACCCAAGTGTTTGACATCAAGAGATTTAATATTTTTATTTAATAAACTTTGTCACAAGAGAAGATTGTGATCTAAGCTCTTAAAGACTTGAAGACAATTACGAAAAGCCAGGTATTAAATGTCTTGGTGATAAACACTTGGGTGGGTGGGTAAGCCACTCCAATCCAAACTACTGATTTGATATCATGCTACGGAGTGTCCCACCCACCCACTCAAGTGTTTATCACCAAGAAATTTAATACCTGGCCTCTCGTCATCGTGCTATGAAGTGTTCCCCGCTCACCCAAGTGTTCGTCATCAAGAAATTTAATATTTGACCTCCCTGCAAGCATCAGATGATATTTTGTCACAAAAGAAGGTAGTGATCCAACCTGTTAATAATTAACAGTTGGGTTGGTGGGTGGGCCACTCCAATCCAAACTACTGAAATGAAACGTCATCATGCTATAGAGAATATCTCCCACCCACCTCAGTGTTCAATATTAAGAAATTTAATATTTAACTTCTCTGCAAACGTTAGAAGTAACTTTGTCACAAGAAAAAATTGTGATCCAAGCTCTTAAAGTCAAACACTTCAGTAGGTGATTGGGCCAATCCAATACAAACAACTGGCTCATTATTATGCTATGGAGTGTCCCACCCATCCACCAAAATTTTGGTTATCAAAAGATTTATTATTTGACCACTTTGCAAGCGTCAAAAGATATTTTATCACAAGAAAAATAAGGGTGGCTGGGTGGGCCACTCTATTCCAAACTATTGACACGTCATTATGCTATGAAGTGTCCCATCTATCCACCCAAGTGTTCGTTATTAAGAAATTTAATATTTAACTTCTCTGCAAGCGCCAGAAGATATTTTGTCACAAGAGAGGGTAGTGGTCCACTCCAATTCAAACTACTGAAACGTCATCATGCTATAAACAATCCCACACGCCCACCCAAGTGTTTGTCATCAAGAGAAAGTTGTAATCCAAGTGTAAAACAAACACTTACGTGGGTGGTTAGTCTACTCAAATCCAAACTACCAAACTACTAACATGTCATAATGCTATGAAGTGTTCCACTCACCCACCCAAACGTTTGTCAACAGAAGATTTATTATTTGACCTCTTTGCAAGCAATAAAAGATATTTTGACACAAAAGAAGGTTGTGATCCAACCTTTTGATAACTCCAATCCAAACTATTGAAACGTTATCATAATATAGAGTGTCCTACCCACCCAAGTGTTTGTCATCAAAAAATTTAATATTTAACCTTTCTGCAAGCGTAAGAAGTAACTTTGTTACAAGATCAAATTGTGATCCAAGCTCTTAAAGTCAAACACTTCAGTAGGTGGTTGGGCCACTCCAATCAAAACAACTGGCTCGTTATTATGCTATAGGGTGTCCCACCCATCCACCCAAGTTTTTGTCATCAAAAAATTTAATATTTAACTACTTTGCAAGCGTCAGAAAATATTTTATCACAAAAAAAGGTTGTGATCTAAGCTCCACTCTAATCCAAACTACTGGCACATCATCACGCTATGGAGTGTCCCATCCACCCACCCAAGTGTTCATCCACCCACCCAAGTGTTCATCAAGAGATTTAATATTTGATCTTTCTGCAAGCATCAGAAGATATTTTGTCACAAAATTCAAGCAATTTTAGTAAAACTTAATTTGTTCATATTTTAGAAATTTGAGAAAGCTGATTAGGATTTAAAAAAAAAAATTAAAACTTTCTAAATTTTGGAAACTTATCAAACAGCCTATGCGTATTGTAAATTTCAAAAAAAAAACTTTAAAATTCTTCAATTTTTGTCTAATAATTTAATAATTTGTCCACATTTAAAAAATTCTCGAAAACGCCGTTTATATTTTGTGTTCAAAATTAAAAAAAAAAAATTTCAAAAATTTTGTCCAATAAGTAATTTTAGTAAAACTAAATAAAAGTGAAAATATTTTATAAATATTTTGGAATTTTGGAAAATCTGATTAGATTTAAAAAAAATTAAATTTAAAAAATCTATCAATCAACTAAAATGCAAAAGTTTTTTGAAAAAAATACAAAATTTGTTTATTGTCAAAATTCCGATAATACATTCATATGGACACTGCAAGAATGTCCGCGTGATAGCCTATTCTGCATTTCTATCTGCTCAAAAATTTTGGAAAAAGACGTCCAAAAGATAATTAGATAAATAAACTTGCTGCTTTGCAAGAATCTTTTTTTCCGTCAGTTCCTTATAAACGTAGTCTTCATTTAGGTAGTAACCAAAGTGCCCGATAATTGATATTATCCTGTACTTCTCTAAACCATCAGATAACCGTAAGAATCTCCAATCTTTAGAGCTTTAAGAGAATAGTGTTAATTTTAACATTTGGTCAAATAATGCTTGTATGACGTTATTATGGAAGTGTTGACAAGGAGACTGCTAATCTGTATGACGCTTTCTTCTACAAGAATTTGAAAAAAAAAAATTAAATTTGCACAAATATATTTTACATTGTACGTATTCTGTTAAAATCATCGCCAAGAAGATAAATTGTAAATTTGCGCACACAGCTATTATACAACCACATTAGTACTTTGTTATTTGTACAAAGAAGTAAGAAACTCGTTTTCCAAGTTTTATATTTTTTTATAGCTCATCCACACGCTAACTCAAATAAATATTAACCTTTTGCTCTACTTCTTTTTAATATAAAACCGACCTTAACTTGACATTAATCATCGGTTTAGAAAACTTTTATTGCAACTTGAATATGTCAAGCTTGCTGCAATGGCAGCCTTAATGGCAATAAAAACTTCCTAATCAATAAAGTTCTAGCAGAATAACTGTGTAAACCTGGAGATTTGCCAAGTTATGCGTCATTGTTACGATTTAAGTTAAACTGATTAAAGTTGGTAATCTATTATTAATAGAAGTATAAGTAGTATTGTATTGTAATTCAGTCAAGATGATTGCCTAATAGACCAGATAATAACAAAAGTGATCCAGTAAAAGATCGTATTTCTTTTGGATTGGTGCGTGTCGTTATAGAAATAAAGCAAAAATTGTTGTCGTAGTACTCGTCTCTTGAGTCTGTTAAAGTTTTCAAGCCAAAACGAGCTGATTTGAAGCAATTAACTTTTATCCCAAACATATAAACCCTGTTTTACTATGTTTTAAGCCACTCGCTCAGCATATGTAGCGGAGTTTCTTTGTTGTCCATATATCCAAAGTAAAAGAAGTCCGCCTGAATTCCTTTCATACAAAATGTCCCTAAAAATCCAGTTCAAACTATTCGCTTGTAATCATGTTCTAGGGATCATGCTCGAAAATTTGTTATCAAAAAATTTGAAGTTAAAATTGGAAGTTTCTCCTCTCTGCAAGTATAAAAAGTTCCTTAGTCAGAGGAAGTAAAGGTGATATGTTATCTCTAGATCATGATTATCATTGACTAGTTTAAACTGGAGTAAACACCCATTCGCCCAAAAGTTTGATATCAAGAAATTGAAAATTTCTCTTTGTTGCAAACGTTAGAATTCCTTTCTATATACTCGAGATGGAAACAATTAGAAGATTCTCCTCTTTACAAGCGCCTCTATAGCAGAGAAAAGATAAATTCAATCTTTTAAGATCATTACTTAAGTAGATGGGTGAGTAGGCAACTGCAGATCATAATTATCATGAGTAGTTTAAACTAAAATGGCCACCCGCCTAAGAGTTTGTTACAAAGAAATTAAAAATTTCTCCCCTTTGCATACGTCAAAAGTATATTTTCTTTGTCTAAGAAAGAAGAGGTAATATTCAATCTATTAATAACCAACATATGGACAAGTAGATGGGTCACTCCAGATCATGATTACCTATAAGTGCTTTAAACCGCCCACCTACCCGCCCGAGAGTTTGTTCTCAAACATTTTGCAATTTCTCTATGCAATTGTTAAAAGTTCCTTAAACAGAAGAGATTAAGGTAATATTTAATCTCTTGATAACCAACATTTGTTCGGGTAAGTAGATTACTTTAAATCATGATTACCATCAACTAGATTAACCTGGAGTGCCTATCCTTCTTAAGAGTTTGTTAACAAGAAATTGAAGGTTTCTCTTATTTGCAAGCGTTAGAAATTTTTATGTCATACAAGAATAACGAACTCTCGAGTCGGTGCGCATATAAACTCAGAAATGCAGTGCTGCACACCTACTCTAAAGAGTTTGTTGACAAGAAGTTTTTCCTCTTTGCAAACATTTAAAGTCTCTTTTTCAAAAGAGGAGATGATGAATCCAATTTTATAATAACCAATACTTGAATAGGAAGGTGAGCCACTGTTTGTCCGGAATATACACCCACCCGCTCATTTTGTAAAACAAGATATTGGAAGTTTCTCCTTTTTCCAAATCACGTTAAAAGAGAAGATCTAGTTCATAATTACCATCGAGCAGTTTAATCTGAAGTGCTCACCCATCTGCCTAAGTGTTTGTTATCAAAAAATTTCTTCTTTCTGCAAGCATTAGAAGTCAGAAAATAGAATGATAAATCTAATCTCTTGATGACCAACACTTGAGCAAGAGAATGTGGTCACTTCAATTTATAAAACCAACCAAGAATCAAACAAAATACAATTAATTACAACATACAACATTTTTATCGTCCATTCGTCCATCAAAAACCACAATACCAGTCAAATCTTTATTCTTAATTTGCTTCAAAACACGCGAGATGATCTAGATGTCGCTTAAACTGGGTTTTTATAAAGTAAAAAATCTATAAACAGCAACTTTTTTGTCACTAAAAGGATTAATATGCTATATTTTGACATTACAAAAAAAATGGCAAATTAATCCTTTTGATAACAAAAAAATTGCAGTCAATTTTACATCTACAACTTTCGTAGCAAAAACTTTTTATAAACTCCTCATAGATGTTATGGACAGTTTTTTCAATTTTTGCGGAAATCTGGCTTTAACGCGGGATACCTCAACCAAATCTGCTGTTCCTGACATTTTTGAATTTGTTGTAAACATAGTTCTAGTTGGCAACAATAAAACTCGACAAAAATTGCGCTTAAAATATCAATTTTAATTCAATCTCTATGACTAATTGTTCAGCCCCATCTTCTGCACCTACTTACAAATTCACAACAAAAAAAATTGTTCAGTTTGCCAAGTAGACTAACTGTGACCGGCTTCTGTAGTGTTGAAGTTTGCAGTTTGTTGTATAGCTGTGGCAAAATGTTGTTTTCAGATAGTCAGTAAGTTGTACCTTAAGTGCCAATTGTCACAAATCCGTTTGGTTCAAAAAAGCCATTAGATTGCCAACAAAATTATTTTTAGTAAACAAAATTATATTTTTTACAAATCAAATAAATTTTACTATTATTATTTTAGTAATATAACTTTGTTGTCAAAAAAATAAAACACATTTTGATTATTCTCACGTTTATTGTAACAATGAGGGAACGTTTAGTTTAACAAATATAACTCTAATTTCTGAACAAACCTACTAGATAAATTTGAACCAGATTATTATTATATTTTATCAACAAAAAATCCCAACTTTACTACAAATTTATGTAAATTGTTTATACAAAATAATAACATTATAAGACAAACATAGTACATTCTTCAAATTTATTTAATTTAAAATAAAACTACATCATCAACAAATACCAATCCATTTATCACATTCTTTAATAATAACTTCTAAACATAAATCAATTCAAATACATTGCAAGTACTTCTATTATAAATTTTTAATCAGTGCAAAATCTTGCAATTACAATTTAAGTGCACTTATTCAATGGGTTGCAAATTATCCATGGACGTAGACTGATTTATTTAATGACTTAATGGTGGAAACACATCACTTCCAACTGATTACTACAGTTGATTTACCTTTGTTGTGTTAGATAAATTTCATTCCGATATTGCTGGATTCACACATGGCCAATGATGCAAGCTGTTTACAGAACATTATCATTATGCACCAATTAATTAATTACCCTATTGTTTAATTTAATTGTCATTTACAAGGTGGAAAATTGACATGGAATAACAAATAATATATTTACTAAACAAACAAATATATATTTATTCAACGTAGATTTGCTATTACATTTGCATAATTGAATTTATCAAATGATGAATGAACGGATGTGGGTAATGTTTTTAGTGTAACTTTGTTGCAAAAAGAATACAATCTATCGATTTTCAATTATTAAGGCAGGAAGAAAGATAAATATAATAATATAATTTATAGTGTTGTTAAGGCGTCAAACTTAAAGTTTATTTATTTCATCAATAATAAAGAAATTTTAATGAAATAAATTAATAAGACTTCTAGAGTAATGTAACAAAAAAGTTGTAAAACCAACAAAAAAAAATATTGCTCTAAAAATCTCCGAACAGTATGACTGAGAAGGATATTAAAGATCATTTTGAATTGAAAACTGATGCTTTGAGTCAAATACTTTCTCCTGTCCTTAAAACTTAAAAACTTAATTTACTACATGTGATCTTTAGATGTCAACTAAAAAAAAAAAAAGGCTTCAACATTTTTTATTTTTTTATTTTGTTAAAAAAAATTAAAAAAATGTTAAATCTTATTTATTGAAATAAAATAAATAAGTATCTCTTAAGTAGTTTTTTAAGCTTGTCTTATAAAATTAATGTTATTACATTTTTTTTTTCAAATTTGCTGAGTATGTTCCAGAGTTGTGGACTTAGTACTGATCTTTGTAGTACTTCTCCTGTGATTTTAGAAGTATTTTTTAAAGTTTTATTAGACGATTTGTACGTTTAGTCTCAACACAGCAATAAGTATCTAAACAAGCAGCAGCAGCAACATTATCTTTAATAAAATTAAAATTCTATCACAATTATCATTTTTCTAAATAATTTGCTTTTAAAATTTATTTCATTATAAAAAATCTTAGGCATAGAATGATTTTTTTATTCTATTACTCATTTATTAATTGCCATAATAATAGTCCTTACATAAAGCCGCAATGATCTTTGAATTAATTTTTAATTTGTTCTATTAAAAATTAATATGCAATCAATTATTTAAAATATTAAACTGCATTTTTCAATAAATCATTATAAATCAGTTAAAGTATAGGTTTGTAATGCCTTGAAATGTGTACAATATATTATTATCTAATCATTCCATTATTAAAATAAATGGGTCTAAAAAATTCATCTCAATTATTTTGCATAAATTATTATGGGAATACATGCATGCAATAACTGTACTATTAATTATTTTCAAACAACAATATAATAAATTTGCATACATTTTTCCTTATACATAAGCTACCTTATTTTATTGTTATTATCAAATTAATCTTCACTATTAAAAGAGATCGTGCATTCCGTTACCTTTTATTGTTCAGCTTCTACATAATAGATTCCCATATTGTGACTAAAGTACATCCAGTAATTGCCATGTACCGCTATTATTACATTATATAAACACACATAATAAACATGTTTTTTTTTTTAATTAACGTAGTGCTATTATTTTCTTCTCCTTATGATAAATGAAAAGATTTTCCGGGGAATTAAATAAAAATCCAACATATTTTTTATTCATGCCTCACGGAGTAAATGATAATGCCTAAAAAACAACCTCTATTTGCAAGCCCCTATCATAAATTCTAACGCCTTGGGACCATTATATAAATTACGTTAGAAATAAATGAACTGTAGTCAAATCTAAAGGGGCTTTAAAAACTTACATTAAATATGTTATTTATTTAATTGGTTGCAAAACTGTTGTTTTGTAGAGTGATTATAGAAGTTTTTTTAGTATTATTTAGTTGTTTTAACTAAATCTATAATTTAGAATCCTATCCTATTTCGACCTTACAATGTACATGGAGTATGGTAAACAAGAGATAAATAGCACGTAAAAGAACTTAAAACTCAGCTCCTGTACAAATATATGATATGGCATTAAAAGCAGACCAAAATCATGTGAAAAAAATAAAAAGCAAGAATAAAATGTCCACAAGCTAAATAAAGAATATGCTAAAAAATAAACGAACACTCACTAGAAAACTTGTTTTCTGGTGAAACAAAAAAAATTAAAAATAAACAAAAATGCAGACAAAAAAATATTCAGATATCTTCCTAAAAGTCACCCAGTTTTTTATTTGCACCACTACTGACGCATTAACCTCTTCTCTACCCGTAATGTTGGCAACTTACATTCCAGGTAGGCCTACAGAGTAGTTCGAAACCACTGACTAAACGATTATCTATTTCGGATCAGAGAAAGAACTTAGTCATAAAACCTTAAGCTGACAAGACGGATTGGAAAGTGAGAGAACATATAATAATAAACGTTTGAAATGTTGAGACATTCAAATCTTTAGTGCAACAGTCAAATACCTAGACTACTGCGCCGTGTTCCCTCAATTTAAGAGTAGTCATTTGTGCAAATGTCTCACGTATGAAGAACATCTGCAATTGTTAGTAGCAAAAAGCACTCGCCTCCATACAAAAAACAATTGCCCAGGTTAGGAAAAATCAACAAGAGCAAAAATTTTTTTGTAAAAGTAGCTCTAATATGAAACAATGCATTTAAATTTTATAAAATGTGTATAGAAAAAATTAGCCATCAAGTCTGTCATTTTTATTTTAGTTAAAGAAAAAATGTGTTAGAAAAGTGTTCTAGTGATGCAACTTTAATTTTCATCCACAGCCACCAGAAAAACTTGGTCATCAAAATTCAAACATCTACTCCTTCCTGACTTTTCTTCAAAGCTACTATCACCATCTTTAAACTAAACAAAGCACACTTTTGGCATGATCTTTTGCTATTCGTTAAAAAATACGAAGACTGCAAAATGACTGACCGGTTTTCCACCCTTTTCAAAGTGATTCAGCACAATGTGGCGTATGTTTGTATGGTTTTTAATGCGCAAGAAAAACAAAAATCTTTGGCCTGAAAACCAAAACACAAACCATGATCATAGACCAAACCAACAGCCAACGCAGGGTGACCAGATTTTTACAAGTAAAAAGAGTGTAAGTTGTATATCTACGACATAGTGACTGCCACCACAATTAAATTTATATAAGTTATGTTTTTAACCTTTCTACTCTTAATTAAGTCCGTAACCCTTCTATTCCAAATCAAAAAAACTTGCACAGTTTTTTGTTTTAAATTATATTAAAATCTAATGATTAAACTAAAAAAATACGATATCTCAAATCTGACTCAATTGAATTTTGTAAAATTTTTAGCAAAGAGAGAAATTAATATTTTAAAATTATCAATTCAAAATTTTAGGTTGATGATTTTGTTTTTATTTTTCCTAAAAATTTTTGTAATTTTTCAAAAAACGTCTATAACCGTAATATTTTTACCACCTAGTCGCAAAATTTGCAACGGATACACGAGTACTCTAACAAGTATATCATTTGTAAAACAATTTCTTTAATCTAATATGTCAAAAATTACTAAATCTTAAATAGCAGCTGTCAAAAAATACACGATCTAAGATAATATTCATTAACTTAATACGTCTAAAATTACAAAATCTTACATAGCAGCTGTCAAAATATAAGCAATGAAAGTTGATCAACTGTAAAAATACTTAATATAAAATGTGAATGTGAATTTTGCAATTTTCAACCGTTTTTAGCCGGATTTTGGTTCTTTTTGATAACATTTTAATATTTTATGACAGAATTTTGCCATTTTTTGAACAGTTTATGGTGAATTTTGGTACTTTCTGACAATATTTTTATACTTTATGGCCGAATTTTGTTATTTTTCAAATTTTATGTATTGAGTCTTGCACTTTCAAACGTTTTTAACAGAATTTTGGATTTATTAAACAATTTATGTCAAGATTTTAATTGTTTCTAAAAATATTATTATATTTCAAACCAGAATTTTGCTATTATTGACATTTCATAAAAAATACACTTTTTGACGGTCATGTTTTTGATATTTTATGAATAGTATTTTAGACTTTTTAACAGTTTACAACTGCACATTGCTTATTTGTCATAAAAAGAACATTGTAGTTTTTATTAGTTTATGACCGGATTTTGCTATTTTTGATATTTCATATATAGAATTTTAGACGTTTTGACGGTTTATGGCCGGATTTTTCCGGATTTTAGTGTTTTCTTACAATATTTTGATATTTTATAGTTGGATTTTGCTACTTTTCTATTTTTTAATAAATAGAATTTTGCACTTTTAAAAAGTATACGGCTGAATTTTGCTAATTCATTTTAGAAATTTGCACTTTTCAACCGTTTATGACCTGATTTTAGTGCTTTCTGACAATATTTTGATAGTTCATGGCCGGATTTTGCATTTTTTTAGTTTTTATAAATAGAATTTTGCACCTTTTAATAGTTTATAGCCGAATTTTGCTGTTATGTCATTTATTTATTATATAGAATCTTGCACATTTTTAACATTTTATGACCGGATTTGAGTGCTTTTCAACAATATTATAATATTTCATAGCAGAATATTGCTATTTTTGACATTTCATAAAAAAATTTTTGCACTTTTCAACCATTGCTGGTCGAATTTTAGTGTTTTCTGACAATATTCTGATAATTCATTGCCGGATTAATAGTTTTCACCTTTTATGCAAAGAACATTTCACTTTTCAACAACTTATTTCCGGATTTTGCTTTTTTGACATTTCAAGAATAAAATCTTGCACTTTTTAACAATCTATATCCCATTTTTTTTTCTAATTTTGATATTAAATGATTAGAAAGTGCAAACTCTTTTATATTTTAGTATTTTCTGACTATATTTTAATATTTCATGACAAAATATTTAAAATTATGTTCGTATTTTACTATATTACTATTGTTTTGGCCAGACTTAATTACTTTATAGACTGGTTTAAATTCTTTAACCGGATTTAGTATTTTATGACTAGATTTTTATGTTTTTTTTACCGGATTTCAATATTTTTAGACAAGATTTTAATTTTTTTAGGCGCTAATTTGTATTTTATTGCCAGACTTTTAAAATTATGTTTCATTTTAACAATATAAAGCAGATTATTATAGTTTTTGGCCGGATTTGAATACTTAATGTCTAAAATTTATATTTCTTAAGCCGGATTTTGTCTTTAACGGCCGGATTTTTGAGATTATAAAAAAAATTTACCAATAAATTAGTTACTTATAATTCTTTTTTGTCAATTTTTGTAATTTTAGCCAAATTTTTAAAATTATGTACTTTATAAGTGGATTTATTGATAGTAAGTAAAAAGTTTACCAATTTTAAGCAAGTTATTAAAGTTTTTGGCCGATATTTTATTTTTTCTTGTCAAATGTTGTATTTATGGCAGTATTTATAAAATTATGTGTAACTATTTTGATACTTAGGTTAGGTTTTAATTTTTTTAAGTTAGATTTTGTTTTTAATGACCAGATTTTTGAAATTATGTCAAAATTTTACCAATTATAAGAATATTATTAAAGTTTCTTGCCGGATTTAATTATTTTCCGACCAGATTTTAATTTTCATAGGCTGAGTTTTAAATGTTATTTTAGAATATATAAAATTTGACCAATTTTATTAATGTTTTTCTCCAAAATATTTTGTACCTGGATTTTAATCCTTTTTAGCCGCATTTTGTATTATACTCCTAAATATATCTCTAAACAACCAAAAGATAATAATATTTTACATAAGCCAAGTACTGAGAATTTTTTTTGCGTTGAAATGTACGCTTGGATTTAATGAAGATTTACAACATTTTATATAAACTCAGCAAATCTCGGCCTGTCCGCAATCGAAAAATCAACAAAGCTTTATTTTACTCTGAGTTTCCAGCCATCCACTTACCAAACAACGACTATTTCAGTGTATTTCTCGTGCCAAAATAACACCAAAAGCAAAGATGACTCTGATATGAACTCATTCTCAAACCTACTTTTCAAGTTTTAAATTTTCTCTCACACACACAGACACACTCCTATGGTACAACCTCTAAATGTGTGTACACAGCACACTAAGAACTGACCACATCCGGACTTTTCATAAATAAAATTTTATACTTTCAAACATTTAAGCCAGGTTTTTGTACTTTTGACAATATTTAAACATTTTATTGCTGTATATAACAGTTTATCGACAAACTTTCGGAAAATATGTTCTATAGCCGGATTTTGGTATTTTTAAACTTTATGAATAGAATTTTACACTTTTCAACAACTTAAGGCCGTTTTTTGAAAAATATTCTGATACTTTATGACCGGGTTATGTTATTTTTAACGTTTCGTAAATAAAAGGTTGCACTTTTTAAAAGTTTTTGACAATTTTTTTAAGTCTACTACCTTAGACATAAGCCACGGTGTGCCTCAAGGGTCAATCTTGGGGCCGCTTTTGTTTCTGATCTACGTAAATGACTTACCTAACTGTGATCTGGAGGCAAATGTAATACTATATGCAGACGACACAACAATTATCAACAATGATAAATCGTTTGATAGAGCTTTCTCCAAACAACAGCGTGCTGAGGAGAGTGCATCTGAATGGTTTCACAATAACAAACTAAGTCTGAATAAAAACAAATCAGCTAAACTTCTATTCACATTAAGAAGCAGTGAAGTTGAATTGAGCAATAAAACAAAATTTCTAGGTTTACATTTTGATAATAAATTAGTATGGAAATACCAAGAAGACGAGCTTGCAAAAAAGTTAAGTAGTAGTATCTTCTTACTACGAAATCTAAGTGAAATAGTTTCGCCATCTGTTCTTCGAACATCCTATTTCTCTTTGTGTCATAGTCACCTATCGTACGGCATTTTGGCTTGGGGTCACTCAAGTATTGTAGAACGGGTGTTTAAGCTACAAAAGCGTGCTGTAAGAATAGTAGCCATCCTAGGGTACTTAGACAGCTGTAGACAGTCTTTTAAAGAGCTCGGCATTCTCACACTGCCTAGTCTATATATACTGGAATGCCTACTTTACCTAAAAAGAAACTCTGAACTATACACCAACCATTCAGAAATGCATGATTATGACACAAGAAATAAATCTAATGTGTATCCCAACTCAATCCGATTGAACAGGTCGCGAAACTGCCAAACCTATTATGCATGCAGATTCTTTAACAAGCTCCCGGCTAATTTAAAATCCTTACATGTAAACCTATTTAAATCAAGGATCAAAGTATTTTTTTTACAAAATTCATTTTATAATTTCAATGAGTTCTTGAATTATAATTTTAATCTTATGTCTCTATAAACTTTCACTCTTCTTATTTTATGTTTTTACTTTTTTGATTCATTTTAAAATGTTAGTAAAGTTTTAATAGTTGCTAGTTTGCATTTTAATCTCTATGTACCTTTTACTTTTTTAATATGTATGTATATATGTACATTAATTTGTAGTTAGTGTTATTAACTCAAATTTTTGTAGATAGGTAATTTTAATGTAATTGTTATTTTATACGATTAAATCCTGCTAGTTCACTTTTAATTTTATTATATTTTATATACATTGTCTAATTTATGTTTTGTTGTATAATATGTAAACTTATATGTACCTGACGTGTGTAAAACTATATTGTTCCTGACACAAATAAATATTATTATTATTATTATTATATTTTATGGTCAAATTGTGATAATTTTGACCTTTTTATGGATAGTATTTTGCATTTTTCGATGGTTAATGAACGGATATTTCCCATTTTTGACACTTCATAAATAGAATTTTTAATGTTTTAATTTTTATACTTTATAGTCGGATTTTACTATTTCATAAATAAAATCTTGCACTTTTTGACAGCATAAAACCGGATTTTGCTTATTTTGACAGTTTATGACCGAGTTTTGGTTTTTCTGACAATACTTAACTACATTTCTCAAATTTTCCTATTTTTAGCATCTCGAATTTTACACTTTTGGTGCTTTCTGATCATATTTTAATACTTCATGGCCAAATTTTGACATTTTATGAATAGATTTTTGCACATTTCAACAGATTATGACCTAATGTTGATAGTTTTGACATTTGATAAAAAGAAATTTACACCTTTTAACAGATTAAAGTTCTTTCTTGAAATATTTTGGTACTTCATCGTCAAGTAAATAGAATTTAGCACTTTTTGACAATTTATGGTCGGATTTTGCTATTATTGACATTTAATGAATAGAATTTTGCATTTTTAACAGAATATTGGTATTTTTGTTATTATATAAAAAGAAATTTGCTTTTTTTCAACAGAATTTTGATTTTTTCTAACATATGTTGATTTTTTTAGCCAAATTTTTAACATTTTATGAATAGATTTTTGAACATTTGAACAGTATAGGGCCGAATTTTAATGCTTTTTGATACTATATAGCCGGACTTTGTAATTTTATGAATAAAATTTTGCACCATTTAACAGCTTTTGCTGTTTTTAACGTTTTATGAATAAAATCTTGTACTTGTTCTATTCAACAATTTTGGTACTATCTGACAATATTTTAATGACAGAATTTTGTTATTTTTAACATTTTATAAATAGAATTTTTCACTTATAAACCGTATTTGTCTAGATTCTTTGATGACCTTTTTATACTTTTAAAAACCAAATACTTTAAAAACCAGATTTATAATTTAAAAGCCAAATTAATAGTTTATCAGTATAGTTTAACGTATTATTTAGACTATTTATAATTTAAAAGCCAAATTTACTGTTTAGCAGATACATTTAACACTTTAAAGACCGGATTTGCACTTTCAAAGACGGATTTTCAGTTTTAACAACCGGTTATAATTTGAAAATTGGTTTATTAGTTTTGCAGTAAATTTTAACCCGTTAGTTACTGGGTTTTCAGTTCTAAAAACCCGATTTACAATTTTAAAAACTGGATTGTTAATTTAGAAGCCAGATAAAGAGTTTTAAATTATTAGCCTCAATTGAAAAATAAAGAGTATATTTTTTGTTATTTTGAATTAAAAAGAGAAAAAAGTATTCTAACTTCCAAAAGAGTATTTGTTACTAAAAAAGAGTATGTCTGGTCAGCCTGAGCAACAGACCCAACATGATACACATAAAAAGTATGAAGTCGTTAAACAATACATATACTTAGGAGCATTCATTACAAACATAGGTAGATCTACCAAAAAAATCAATAATGACCAAAAAAACACGTGATCAAGAGATTAGATGTTTGACTTCTATACGAACGTCAGAAGACACTTAATCACAAGAGAAACTCGTAATCCAATTTTTTCATAACTAACACTTGGGTGGGTAGGTAGGCCTATCCAATCTAAACTATTGCTTTGTGATTATAAATTAGAGTGCCCCACCCACCCGACCAAGTGTTCATTATTGAGAAATTGAATGTTTTTCCTCTTAAAAAATAGATTTACATTTTTTAAAACCGGATTTATTTACAGGTTGGTGGATGGATTTTAATTTTTGAAATTTGGAATTACACTTTTGAAAGCTGGATTTATAATTAGAAGTCCAAACTAACCATTTGAAAACCAAATTTATAGTCTGGTAGACCAGATTTACAGTTTTAAATGAACAAATGCATTTACTTGATCACAAACAGTTGGGTGAGCGGACGGAGCACTAAGTTCAATGATTGAAAGGCAGCAGTTTTAATTTTAGTTCCCGCCCATCCACCCAAGTGTTCGTGATCTAATTTCCTGATCACAAACAATTGGGTGGGTGGCCGAGGCACTAAGTTCAATGATTGCACAACAGTAGTATCAACTTTAGTTCCCGCCCACCCACCCAAATGTTCGTGATCTAGTTTCCTGATCACAATAAGTTGGGTGAATGGGCGGGGCACTAAGTTCAATAATTGCGGGACAATAGTTTTAACTTTAGTTGGGAGGTAGAGAGGGCACAGTTCATTGTTTGCGGTACAATATTTGCAACTGTATTTCCCTCCCGGGTTTTAAAACAAACAAATTTTCATGTTTAGTAGCCGGATTTTTATATAATTGCTAAATTTTTAGAATTAAGTGTCCAAATGTTTATATATAATAGCCGAATTCTATATATTTTAAGCCAAATTTTCTTAGTATTTGGCCGGATTCTTTAGCTTTAGCCAGATTCTTATATATTATAGCCGGATTTTTATATAATTGCCTGATTTTTAGATTTTATAGCCAAACTTCTACATAATAGCTAAATTTTATTAGTTTTTTCACGCATTTTTATACTTTATAGCCAAATTTTCATACGTTATGGCCTGATTTTTGTATAATAACCGGAATTTCGTATTAAATGACCAAATTTTTTTTATTGTAACCGGCCATTATAAAGTTTTACTTTTTGTAAGTCAATTTATATAAAAACAGTAAAATTTTATTATCAAACTTTATAAAAAAAATCAATTTTTCATCTTTTATGGCCGGATTTTGGTACATTACGGCCGGATTTTTATACTTTATGTCCGGATTTTTATATTTTATAGCCGGATTTTTATGTTTTGTGGCCGGATTTTCATATTTCATGGCCGGATTTTGAAAATAAAATAAAATTCTTTCATATGTAATAATTTTAAATTTAATAAGCCGGATTTTCATATTTTATGATCAAATTTTTATACAACAATCGGCCGAATTTTTATATTTGTTAAAGCCGGATTTTCAAATTTTATGGTTGGAGCTTCATATTTTATAACCGGATTTTAAAAATAAAAATAAAATGTTTGATATCTAAACTTTGCAAATTAACAGGCTAAATTTTTATATTTTATTACGGATTTTTAAATTGTATTGCCAGATTTTTATATTTCATAGTCAAATGTTCATAAAAAGACAACAACAAACCAAATGGCCTCACAAGCAAGAAGAAAGTTCAGAAATAAAAAAAGGTAGCGCAATATTGTAGGAAAAGCATCAAGCAAGTGAACCATAATAATAACAACTCATCCGCAAAAAAGATAAAAAAAGAAAAAAAAAAGAATTTATTCTTAACAAAGTAAAAATAAACGCATTTTCTATGAATAATGTCGAAGTACTAAGATTGTATTAAGTTCAATATATAGTAATTTAAGAAAGCTTAAACGCTCAACGTTACATAAATAATGTTTCTGAAACATTACTCTTCTAACAATCATGTTGTACTTGAAGCCATTACCATAAACGCCCTACAAGAACATGGTATTCATACTATGGATTGACCTGTACTTAGTCTTGACTCAAACCTTATTAAACATGTTTAGATATTTAGAAGCGTTCCAATGCAGCTCAAATTCTTCAAATTCAAATAATAGAATCACCTAAAAAAAATCTTTATCAAATAGGTGTCACAAAGTTAGTCGTACTGCAATTTTGTTTTTTTTTTTAATTTTTTCAGACATCCTGGAAAACGGTACTTTGCTTTTGCAGTACAAAATGCTCAAACGTTACATCAATAATATAGTAGTAGTAAGAACATACTTGCAGTTTATGATGTAGATAAAATTTCTTACTAATCCAAAATCATTTAAATCGACATACTGCAGAAACCACCATAAACTTCCTACAAAAACTAGATATTCATGAACTATGTTCCCGACTTAATCATTATCAATCATGTTTGAGTTTGTTGGATAGACGTATTCAGAAGCGTCTCAATGCAATCCAAATTCTTCTGCACCAAAAATGTTCATCTGTTGAGTAAAACGCATAAATTGTCGCAGGTTAAAGCCCCAGTTCTGGCAAAACATTATAAGAAATTGTAGCAATTATTAATTCATTTTCTCAATTAGCTGCTAGATAGCAACACAAGCGTAAACCCAAAAAGTGTTGTTTATTTTAACAGATAATAGATAATTAACTGTTCATAGTAGATAGTGAATAGTAGATAGTGAATAGTAGATAGTGAATAGTAGATAGTGAATAGTAGATAGTGAATAGTAGATAGTGAATAGTAGATAGTGAATAGTAGATAGTGAATAGTAGATAGTAAATAGTAGATAGTAAATAGTAGATAGTAAATAGTAGATAGTAAATAGTAGATAGTAAATAGTAGATAGTAAATAGTAGATAGTAAATAGTAGATAGTAAATAGTAGATAGTAAATAGTAGATAGTAAATAGTAGATAGTAAATAGTAGATAGTAAATAGTAGATAGTAAATAGTAGATAGTAAATAGTAGATAGTAAATAGTAAATAGTAGATAGTAAATAGTAGATAGTAAATAGTAAATAGTAGATAGTAAATAGTAGATAGTAAATAGTAGATAGTAAATAGTAGATAGTAAATAGTAGATAGTGATTAGTAACATCCAAAAAATGCTTCTTTTGCCTAGCTAATTGAAAAAAAAAATTGGATTTATAGCTTTTACGGCTTATAGGCAAGGTATAAACTTAAAAAGGCCAGAATTGGTTTCTACGGAAAATTTTTGATCGATTTTACTAACAAATTCTTTTTTTGAGTTAAAGTTGCAATTTTTAAACAAAAAATGCAATTTTTCAAAGTCAAAGTTGAAAAACAACTCAAAAACAAAACAAAAAATTGAAGAATTTGCAGAATTTTTTTTAAGGGTTTTATACCCTTATGAACCGATCAAAAGATCTCGGAGCGTAGTGCACGGTACTTCCTGAAATTTTTAGGGTATCTTTTGCACATATAAAAGAAAATACCCGTCATCTTTAAAAAAACTTTTCTTACTACTTTAAAAAACAGTTTTTCTAAATCAAAAATTAAAAAAAAGACTAATCTGAATTTGTGCAGTATTCTAAAGTTGTTATAAGTTTTTAGGTTTTGTAATTCAAGCATTCCCATGATGACATACAATGTGTTCAAAAATTACTATCACAACAAAAATAGGTTTTGCAGTTTGTTAAATAATTGTAGGTCATCTGCTACATAATTGAAAGTAAAAATGTCTATTAGATTGGTATTGCAATCACTCATTTCAAGCAGAATCTGACCACAAGTTACCAAAATTTAAAACTAAACTATTCACTTTTGAGAAGTATTGGATTACAGAAACTTTTTTAAATTTATCTTTTATCTTTCAAATAATTGATTGAAGTAAATTAGTTAATTTTATATTTCTTTGAAGGGTTTTTTGATTTACGTGTTTTAGTATTTTGCTAGTTTGGTTTACTATTATTACCCGCTGATTGAACAACAAGCTATCTATTTATTTTGAAATAGATTATTTCACAGTAACCACATTGCAATTTCAATATTCAATAAGTCCCAAACCAAATTTATATAAATCATTTCAGTACTTCAGATATAAAAGCAACTATTAACCACTAATTCTTTAATATCCCATAATTCTATTAAAACTTGTTTTGTTTTTTTAATAATAAGGTAGTAAATTGCATATCTCACAATTCAAATAATCAATAACCGGTAAAATTAAGTGTAGTTAGTAAGTACAAGTATTTATTAGAACTACGCCTTATTACTTTCGACATCCTGTTCGAATCGATGATTCATACAAAGGCATTTCTATTATAATCTTCAATCAAATAAAAGATTCCTGCATCCATACATTGTTAAAAAAATAATTCAACCAACCACCAACATAGAACAGTCACAAGCGGTCTTTATCCAAATCGCATTCATTTGAAATCAATCGAATCATTTAATCCGACATCAATTGGAAACACGTGTACGTTATTAAATGGTGACTATTGATATCACCTAATAGGCGTTCAAGTCTTACAGCTCGTTACGAATTATCAAATACATATGTAAGGCACTATGACATCAGCCAGCTGCAATAGTTGCAACTCACTGCGATCTCTCCCCGCATCAAAAAAAGAGAACACAGACTTCTTGCTGCGTATAAAGCTCCCCGCTGTCCGCATAATAGCCTTTTGTGTGTTACTTTGGCCCCCATACAATAAAATATCTTTTAATTATTTCAGTTGGGCCAGCGGCGACGGCCAAATCATATTATAGTGGATAAACGCACCGCGTGCGACAAGATGATGGTTGAATGACTTGGAAAATGTCACATCGTGTTTCATTTTTTCCTGTTCGCGTTTCCTTTCAATTGATTTATGTTTTGGCTTTATTAAATCTTTGCTCAATTGTCCGTGTTTCGAGCTTAATTGAAATGTAACGATGCATGGTCACAGTATATTAACATTCAAATTGAAATCATTTTAAAATAGGGTTAGTGTGTTTCTTTCCATAAACTTTCATTAACTTATTCAAATTTTATATAGATATTGTGATTGAGTCCTCGATGAACTGATTGATATTTTAATTGATATACATACATATATTTACATATTGAAAATACTATTAAAGTTTATCGCATTTCTTAAAAGGGAATATGTAAATGTACCTGTCGATGTAATCAAGCCAGTTGGTAAGGTGAAGATGTTTCAATGTCAAATTTCATTAAACAGTAGTCCACAGTAGTTATTATTTAAATTAACTTATTAAATCGTTTGTAGATAAATGTTAGATTTAAATAGTTTCAAATGTGTCTATTTATATTTATATTTTTTGATATTAAATTTAAATAAATATATTTGTAACGTTAACGAGAAATATTGGTTATCGAAAATCATGCACGACAAAAATTTTCAATTTTTCAATTTTTCTGATGAGAAATCTATTACGCTGACGAGCAAAAAAATAGGGATCAGTTTAAAATTATGACTTATTTTTGGAATTTTTTGTTTTAACTTTATGTTTGCAAATTGTAAGCCAAAGTAGACGTTTAATAATTTATTTCCTGACAAATGTTATCTATCTGTCAGTTATTATCACCGTGTTACAGACTTTTATAAAACAGCATTCATTTTGCTCTAATTGAAAACCTACATTTCGTTGTGGTTTTTTTACTTAGTGTTGATTTTTCTTTGCAAAACTTGTCATTCACACGGTGTACTGTACTTAACAGGTGATAATGCCTTTAAGCCCTATTGTTATGGCAAAAATTATAGCGTCGATTTAAGATGGGCGAAGAAAACGTGAAACTGCAAGAATTTTTGGTAAAAGCTGTACAAAAGGTGTATCAGCGTTACTTGGATACTGGCCTGATAACCAGAAGATTAGGATCCGGGCGAATAAAAGTCACCACAAACAGAGATGACCGTTTTTTAGTGTCCACAATTTTTCGGAATAGAACAGCTTTTGCAGTTTATCTACAAAATCAATTCCATGAAGTTAGAGATGTTAATGTTACTGAATAGACCGTTAATAGAAGGTTTTGGGCTGCTGGATTGACTTATGAAAAGATAGTTACATGTCCACCTTTACAACAAGATTGGCTTTTGCCCAAAATTATTGGGCATAGAATAATGAGGACTAGAGCAGAATACTGTTTTCAGATGAGTCGCGCTATTACCTCAATAGATCTGACAGACGTCGAAAAGTGTGGAAAAGACTCGGAGAAAAATGCCCTTTAGTTAATATTGATAAACGACTTTCATTTGGCGATAAGTCGGTTATGGTTTAGACAAGAATTTTTACCAAAGCACGCACAGAGTTGGTCTGTATAGAGAATGGCTACCTGACAGCTCACAGATACATTATGAAAAAAATATAAAACATAAAATTCTATTATGTATTGATAAGCCAATGTAGCTGCATCCTTTAACTACTTTTGGGTAAATTTAAACCTTTAAACATAAAGCCCTGGATACTTCTAATCTTTTGCGTAAAACAGCTTTTAATACAAATTTACGATTTTGACAAATAAATTGTGTAGGGTATGTGTTTTCATTTAAAAAAGACAAAACCTAAAAAACCCTCGTATTTTAACTTCCTAAGCACTTTTTAACAAAACTTACGTTATTTGTAGAGTTATAAAAAATTATATATATTTTTTGGTCTCAATTTGAGACGCCACTGCTAAAAAATTTAAAAAGATATAAAAACGCAATTTTATCATGACAACCTCTTATCTAAAAAAAAAATATGAAATTTTTGTCCCAAAAGGTAGAAAAATATATTTTTTAAGTTATAATTCTGCTATAACGTTAGCAATTGTAGCAGCATATTTTTGCAATATTCTGGCACATTCTCAATCTTTGATATTAACCCCCCGGGGGTCTTCTATTTTTTGACTTAATCAATTTATTAACAAAAATAAAAAAATTTACAATTTGCCACTGGTTTTGGTAAAATCTCTCTAATATTATTCTTTGACGTAAAAATATTTTCTAAAAAAAATGCAGAATTTACAATATTGGCAAGCAGCCTGGTCAATTTATATTTTTTTGGGTTTACTGACCTCTGAACGCCTAACTTATATCTCGTTGAGGAACATTTTTAAGCAAATATGGTATTTATTAATTTAAAACATTAGTGCAATATAGGGTGAACCAGTGGCGTAGTTAAGATTTTTGGGTTTCACCGCAAAATATTGAAAAAGAAACTGTTTTGAAAAAAAGCGCACACACTTTTATTTATAGTTGAAAAATGCAAAATTTCATTTATAAAATGTCAAAAATAATAAAATTTGTTTTTGAAACACCAAAAGCAGGAAGCACCAAACTTCGGTTAAAAATAGCAAAATCTGCTATCGAAATATTAAAATATTATTAGAAATAATCAAATTCTACCATAAACTGATGAAAAGCTATAAAATATTGTCAGAAAGCACCAAGATCTGGACATAAACTAGAAAAAAATGTAAAATTCTATTTTTAAAATGTCAAAAACTACAAAATCCGGTGTCAAAACATAAAAATATTGTTATAAAACAACAAAATCCGGCTATAGTTTTTTTACAAATGCAAAAAATTATTATAAATAATTGAATGTAACAAAATCCGGCTTCGAAATAATAAAATATTGTCAAAAAGAACCAAAATTTTAGTCAAAAATGACAAAATCCAGTCATAAATAAAACTGAAAATTGTTTTTTTTTTTTAAATACCTAAAACAGCAAAATCAAAATATTGTCAAAAGATTTATAATCTCGTCTAAAACTGTCAAAAAGTGCTCCTTGTTACTGCAATTAGGCTGCAGTCTTACTGTACCACCGTCACCAACTGTCACCGTTTGCAACTAACCACCAAAATGTACTACGGTCTCACTGCAGCCACTGGAAACCATCAAATATTTAAACTTCCCACTAATTTTTCTGTTAAATAAATTAATTAAATCACTGCTTTCATGCAAATTTGCGTAAATTAAATTATCAATATTATCGACATCCTTAAATCTGTAATTTTAGTAAAATTATAACAAAAATAATTGATAAAATAAATAATTTTGATTTATGTTTATATAATTTTATAATATTACAATGCTATTATGCCTACCTCAAAACTATGAAACCATGGGTACCAAGTCACAAAGTATTAGTGAACCTGTCGGTCCGTCGCCATATGATTTAACGTGTTCGAATTTTAGTTGGTGGCGGTGGGTGGTGTAAGACTGCAACCTAACTGCAGAGATAAAAAATCATAATATTACTATGACTAATAAGATCACAATTTTTTTTTAAAGTCCTTGAGACCTGAAAACAACCCAACAAGAAACACAAAAACACCCCATAGATGTTGCCGTTGATACACCAATTAACCCTAGCTTTAATGCGCGGAAACTTTTTGGATTTTTTGTGTTTTGTTGTCCACCGGGTTCTGGAACTGTTGCAGTAACTCCTCGTTTTAGTGATTTCTAGTGATGCAACCTAGGGTATCTTCATTAAAACGGCGTCCAAGTGACCTTCTAAATTACAAGTCCAAGGGTTGCTGCGGACTTGGTTGTTACTTCACAAATTAGTCTGTATCTTCAATTGAAACTTAGAAAGCTTAGAATTTGTTTTGCAAAGCTGCTTATGTAATTGTGTTTTCCTGTAATATTTATTTATAATATGTGCATTAATAAGACATTTCTGAACCCGAATACTATCTGGTCTTCACTCTGGTTTGGTTGATGTATGTTTAGTATTGTTGTTACCTTGGCTAGTAGTCTGCCTCTACTGCACCGACTTTCTTTTGTGGTTTATTTTCAAGTACAAAGACCGATATTTTAGAGCTTATGCTTATGTTACTATCTCACAAGTTGCCTTTAAACATGTACGCCAAGATTCGAGTTAGGCGCTTCACCCAACTGAGCTACTCTTCGGTTTTACAAAGAAAATCTTCTAAAGACTATCTGATTTACCATCTGAAGGAAAATGCCTACGTTTATACTCTTCCGGATCATGCCTAAAAGTTCAAGACCATAAGGCTTATACACCTTGTATTTTAGAACCTTCTCCAGGTTAAGCCACCCTAAAGCTGTGGAGTAAGCTACTTTAGAAAGTGTTGATACTGATTTGTGGTGGGTGGGGCACTCCAATTGAAATTACTGGCCCATAATCAATAAACTTAGTGCCCCGCCTACCCACCCACCTGCTTGTTATCAAAAATTTGGGTTTCTCAACCTCTTTCCCTAATTTATTGACAAATTACATTTGAAAAGGAGAGAAATACCAAATTTCTTAATCACGAACACTTCGGTGTATGGGTGAGGCTTTCCAATTGAAACTATTAGCCTACAATTAATAAACTGAGTGACTGATCGACTATTTGTTATCAAAAACTTGGATTTATCAACATCCTCCCCCAATTTAATGACAAATTACATTCCTAGAGCAAATGAATACCCTATTTATAGATCACTAACACTTCTGTAGGTAGGCGGTGCACTCCAATTAAAACTACTGACCCACAATCAATAAACTGAGTTAGATTTATCAATCTCCGTCCCTAATTTAATGACAAATTACATTCGCAAAGAAAAGAAAGATTCAATTCCTGGATCACTAATACTTGGGTGGGTAGGCGGGGCACTCCAATTGAAATTACTCCCTCACAATCAATGAACTGAATGACCCGCCCACACACCCAACTGTTTGTTAGCAAGAAGTTAGATCTATTTACCTCCTCTTCCGTCAATTTAATGACAAATTATTATTATCGCAAAAACAAGAAATATCCAATTTCTTGATCATCACTTGAGTAAGATGGCGGAGCACTCCAATTGAAATTTATCGCCCACCATCAACAAACTGAGTGCCCCGCCAAACCACCCAACTGTTTATTATCAAAAAGTTAAGATTTATCAACCTTTTTCTCTAATGTAATGACAAATTACATTCCAAAAAAAAAATCGAATTTTCAAATTACTAACACTTGGGTGGGGCACTTTAATGCAATTACTCGCCCACAATCAATAAACTTTTAAATTAGATTTATCAACCTTCTCCTCCAATTTAATTATACATTACATTAGCAAACATAAATATCTAATGTCTAAATCACTAACACTTGAGTTTGCGGGCACTCCAATTGAAATTACTGGCGCACATTCAATATACCGAGTGCCCCGCCCACCCAATCAACTGTTTGTTATCAAAAAGTTGGATTCATCAACCTCCTCCCCTAATTCAATAACAAATTACATTTGCAAAGAAGAGTAATATCCAATTTATAAATCACTAACACTTAGCCCATCAATGACCACACAGTAGTCGTTTCCTCAGGATATTCCGGGGACTGTACATCATTACACCTTGCAGACCCGGCCACTGGTTTCACCCTGTGTAGGCAAATCCGCAGGTACTCTGAGTGAGTGTGTATGTACCCTCTGAGTCAGAGTGTCAGTAGAATTTTTTTTTATTCGTACAAAAATGCTATATAACTACACAAAAAACTTCGACGCTCTGGAGCTCAGCACCAAGACAACTCTTGGGCCTGGACCAGCTGCCTCAGTTTTCAATCACAAAGCCCAGTCGGTAACAAAAGGCCCCCAACGTAGAGCGATTGAAAGCATGGTCCTTCCATGTAGCCGCATCAAAAACGCTGAGAAGAGTAAACAGCACAAGAAGAAAGTGAAAAACTCTATTTATAAAATATTCTCAGAAAAAAACAAAATCCAGCCAGAAACGGTTGAAAACCCAAAATTCTGTTAATAAAATTTCAAAAATAACAAAATCCGGCCTTGAGACATCAAAATATTGTAAAAAAAACAAAATCCGGCCAAAAAGGGTTTATAAAATGTCAAAAATAACAAACTCCGGCATCGAGACATCAAAATATTGTCAGAAAAAAACAAAATCCGGCCAAAAACGGTTGAAAACCTAATATTTTGCTTATAAAAAGTAAAAAATAAAAAAATCCGGCTTTGAGACATCAAAATATTGTCAAAAAAAAAACAAAACATGGCCAAAAACACCCAATATTTTGTTTATAAAATGTCTCATCTAGAAGTATTCATCTTTGTCTAGCTCAGCAAGTTTGGCTAAATTTGAGTTGAAGTAAACCGCAAGGTTATCAAAGTACTTTTTGGTCAAAGTTTTGTTGTGTTGGCATAACAAATTTCTTTGTTTCAAACATACCATGTGGGTCCGACGTGCCATCGTATAGTTAGACTTTGGAAGGCAAGCGATCCCCAGACTGTAAACGCTAAAGTGAGTTGAATTATGTCCAAGATCAACGTCTCTATTACCTTACTTGAGGTGCCTAAAAGACTGATTTGTAAGTAGTTTTGAAGAAACTTTTGATCCTGTCCAGGTTTTAAAATGTTTATGACGTGAGAGCGTTTCCATGCTTTAGGAACGTACCAGGTGCCAAAAAATTACATTAACAACATTAATGAGGGCATTTGATTCGAAAAGGTTAATCGCTATGTAATGGTATGTCATTGTCAGGGTCCTTTAAAAAGTCATTAACCCTTTAACGTGCTCCAAATCAGTGTCCTTAATTATTAAGGAAACGACGTTAAAGTTCGAGGCTGGACAGGAAATGACTGCTTCAACTGGTAAAAAATCGTCCTTTTAGCAGTCCGAATAGTCGCTGATTGTTTAATTCCAATATCCAACGTGCATCGCTTAGAATAAAGCTAGTTATAAATGTAATCTCAAATCTTTTTTGGTTTCCTTTGCTAAAGCACCCACTGAGTGCATCTACAATTTCATAATATTTTTTTTACTATTGTAAAACCAATTTGAAAATGTAATAATTAACAGTAAAATCCATTATTTGCAATAACAGATAAAGATATTGTTAAAAAAACAACACCCGGCTTTAAAACATCAAAATTTTGTCAGAAAACACTAAAATCCGACCATAAACTGTTGAAAAGTGCCAAATTTAATTCATAAAATCTCAAAAATAGTAAAATCCGGCCATAAAGTATAAAAATATTATCAAAAAGTACTAAAATTTAGTTATTAATTGTTAAAATAGTGCAAAATTATATTCATAAATTGTCAAAAAAATGATAAAAGTAACAAAATTTGCTATAAACTATTAAAAAAGTATTTTTTTTAAATAAAATTCCAACAACAGCAGCCAGATTTTGCTATTATTGGAATGAAAATATCAAGATACTGTTCAAGAAATTTAAAAGCAAAATTTTATCATAATATATTAAAATAAATCCGTAAAAAAACGGCCAAAACGATTGAAAAGTGTAAAAATCTTTTTAAAGAAAAACTTATTCAATTTCCTAGACAAATTGATGCTCTGTTTACAGATCTATTATCAAATTTTGAATTCTTTTATTGAGTCTGGCTTTTACTCCTGCAGCATGTCACCGACTCCTGTAGGCTGTCCAAAAGTCAAATATAAGATCTGTTCCAAAATACAATTTGGACGGTTTGCAAACTGTTCAAACTGTGCACACAAACAAATATTTGTCAACCTTAGGCAATCTTTTATACACAGTGATTTGTTTGTGTGCATAGTTTGAACGGATTGCAAACTGTCCAAATCGTATGTTGGAACAGACCTAGAGAAACACAACATCATTCAAATGACTGCCACGGCTGGCTTGACATATTGTTTGACCTCCAATTGCATGAATAGCAACTTCAATTTCGTATTTTGAGGCATCAATCGTCTCTGGATGGTTAGCGTAATAATTATCATTAACGTCTTTTCACAAAAAAAATCAAACAAAGTCAAATCACAGCTCCTAGGCGGCCAAATGACATCAGCATTTCAGCTGATTATTCGATTTTCAAAAACAGTGCGCAAAAGATCAATGGTTACGTTGGCTGTATGGAAAGAAGCCACTTGCCATTGTTCTGTTAAAACCAAATGTCATCCATTTTATACTCTTCAATTTTTGGAAACAAAAATTTGTTTAGCATGGCACAGTAACGTTCGCTATTATACATTTACAAAGAAAAATTACCCAATAATGCCGTCAAACCAAAAACCACACCAAACGGTTACTCTTTGTGAATGCATAGAATGTTCAATTGTCATGTGTGGATTTTCTGATCCCTAAATGCGACAATTTTGCTTATTGACATAGCCTCCAAGATAAAAATGAGCTTTATCGGAAAACACAATTTTTCGACAAAAATGCTCATCTTTGGGTCAAACGATCTTTAGCCCGTTGGGTAAAAACTGAAAACGCATCGGATGGTCATGAAGCTTTATTTCTTGCACTAATTGAACTTTGTAGGCCTTCAAACCGAGGTCTTTATGCAAAATTCTCCTCAGAAAAGTGCGAGAAATGTTCATCCAGTTTCGCAAACACGCTTTACAAATTGGTCCACAAACTACGTTGAAGGCACTTCTTTTCTATCTTTGTTTCGTAAATTTCTTACCGCTTGAGTAGAACACTCACCACTTTGGAAGTAAGTTTTCATTACTTTCCAATTTTATTCAACTGTAAAGCGTCCTATTTCGTAAATGTCAAACATAAAACTAAATTTCTGTCAACTCATAAATGTCATTATACGTTTGAAAAACAAAATAATCGGGAGTTCAAACTCCAAACGTTACTTACCCCTTATAATAAAAAAGGATTTTTAGTAAAGACTTTTAATCAAACTCAATCAGCAAAGAGTTAAATAATAATGGCGTTAGAAATCCTTGATTTGATATAATGATATTTTAATCTATTAAAACTCAATCAAGATGAATTGGAAGCTGCTTTTTTTAATATTTCAAACCGAGATTCTCATCATAAGTTATAAAATGCGTTAAAAGGTGCTTTATATGGTTTAACTGCTTCTCCGATTCTTTTTTAGTATATTTTTGATGGGCTCATATTATTGCCGTTTGTTAATTGCATAATAAAACTTGGCAATAAACAACTTGAATTGTTTGACCACTCCAGACGTCTCAAAATCCTTAGATTTAAGTATTTGTTCGTTTAATATTAAATTGATAAAATAAAACAATAGAAGTCATAACATCTCAAACTTTAAATATGCCTTTATATAGAAAAATATACCATCAATATTACTCCTTCATCCAATTCTAATATGCACTGTATAAGCAAATATTTATAAAACAAGAAGCGATGCGATATAAAAGTAGACGTCTTCCACCCTTAGCCTTAATGCGATCAGCTGAAGTGAGGTATAGTCGTGAACTGCAGTTTTCAAATATAAACCCTCACCTTTACATTGTAAAATGCTAAGTAAATGTTAACCCTTTCAGAAAATTCGTCCGGCATACCGGAAATATGAAATTTACATTGTTATCGTGTCATGTGCTGTGATGGAATATCAAATTTTTCTCTTGCTTCTAGCGTAAATATCGCAGGCACGTATACTGTTAAAAAAATCTTCAATACAAAAGCATACATTACAATTGCAACGGATAATTTCATTATATTTTTATATATCTTTTTTTATAGGATATAACATTTATGAAATGTGTAATACATCATCATTAAATTTTCAGAAAAAGATATTACGTTGGAATGTCGTGTAGCTGCAGTTTATTAACTTGGGTAAAGTTTGTAGACATGCATTTTTACAGCGAAACCTTTCGTTGCAATATTACAAATGTGTTAAAATCTAGTAATTGAATGCGAAATGTTTTCAACCAATTCACACCTCCAATCTAATTAAATTGTTGTGGAAATACTAGTTGGAATATATCATTCAAATAAGCAAACAACTTTAAAATTGTGTAGGATTTTTTTACTTATGTAGCAATTCATTTTATATGATATATGGGACCACATTGCGGCGAAACTATAATAAATCTTAACAGAAAAAAAACATTTAGAAAATATAAAAGTGTAAAATACGGAGGGCAATAATGTAGCAACAGAACAATTCAATATTGATAGTAATTGTATGCAGTTTTGACCTTGCTGGTTATTACTAAAGAACTATTAACGCACACAGTAACGAGTAAAGAATGAAGAGTAATGAATGATATAATGAAAGTGGAATGATGGAGATTCCTCCAGCTATTTTTTTGAGTTGATTTGATCCCAGCAGCAAATGAAACTATACGGGCATGATTGATTACATTCATTTCTTTAAGATTTCAAACAAATTTCTAGAGGCATTAATAGATAGGCTTTGTTAATAATCTTATTTTTTATAAATTAAATTTTGTAAAAAAATATAAAATATTAATTCCGTATTACGATTGAAAGCAAAGTTACACTTTGTAACAAATTATCTGTAATTAACTAACGAGGCTTGATATTGAAAGCGCATTTGACATTGTCCGTTAGTTGTGCATAACAACACAAGCGGATAATATTTAATCCGTACTTAACGTGGGAGAACTAATTATTAGAACTACTCAAAATACATTTTGGATTAAGGGCTTCTCGTATATAGGAGAACAAGTAACTTATTATAAAATAATAGACTACTAAAATTATAATATCTTAAACAGAAGAGTGTGGCAAAAAATCGTAAAGTTAAAGTATATTAGAACGGTACTATTTACTTCTACTTTTAACTAAAAATCTTATGCGTCAATCAACAATCTACAATCTATTGCATGCAAAGCATCTTATAAGAAAAAACAAAGTTCGCTAATGTTTTAATCAATTACCAGTTATCGTAACTCCACAAAAAAATATTTTTGTTAAATTTGCAAAAATTATCATTTTTGTAACAAACATTTTTAGTTATGTTACGCCCAGTTATATAAATCTACTTTATTAAATGACCTGACCCAACAAACCCTCAACCACCCAACCACCACACCGAGTGCAGACGTCGTGCATAAATTAATTCGTTATAAATTTTAACTTTAAGTAGTCAACCGCATCACTTTACTGCAGAAAAAAAATGTACACATTTCTAAAGCCATATCGGAATATGTGTGACTAACCTGAGACTATTGTAAAGTACTCCAATGACTCCAATGTCCAATGCATACACACCGCAAAGCTTTTTAATTAATGTGCGAGTAACATCAGTCAGTTGTAAAGTACCTTAATAATTTCAATACCAATATAAACGTAGAAGTAAGGTTACGTAAAAAAAAATCTTAAGGCATAATATTCTACTGGTTAACTAACTAATAACAAATATACCACTCAAATAAGATGGAGTCAGACCATCAAAAAATAGTGTCCTTTCATTGAAGACAAAACTACTTGTTTGCTTTTACTACAGAAACTTACCCTCACACTTCTGGAGTAATTAGCTTATTACCTAAGTAACGGGTTGGGAGGAGAACCTGAGCCTACACAGGAACACCTACTTCGAAGTCAACACACTAAGAAAATGCGGAAATAACACCAAAAGGAAAGGATGGAAGGTCAAGGCTGAACTTATACCTGCATTCACAAAACGGTTTGCCAAAAAAGCAGCAATGATGAGCACAAAAGACACAAGGAATCTAATGTTGTCTATCAAAAGGGCCATGGATAAAATCTAAAACGAATAGCACAATATACTGGTGATCCAAAGAACTCGACATAATCAAGAAAGAGTGTAACCAAGCTAGGCAAGCATCGACTAGAGCAAACAGCAAGCGCAGCCTCAATATAGAGAGGAAAACCGAGCTAAGCACGGAATATGCTAATAAGAGGAGCGCATTTATAATAGCAATAGATAAAACCGAAGAAAACGCCTGGAATAAAGTGTGCAATAAAATAGAACAAAACACATGGGGCCTAAGGTATAGGATCGTCACTAACAAACTTAACCTGGCACAGCAAACGGAAATCAACGACAATGAACAGATGGCAATAACTATTCCCCACGCACCATCCTTATAGGAATGAAAATATAGAGATAGAAACAACAGACCCCTTCACTAAAGAGGAGCTGGAAGACGCCCTAAAAAAGATAAAAGACAACAAAGCGCCCGGGCCGGATAACATCCACACCGAAATCATAAAGAGCATCGCCAAAACTGATACAGAACTGATACTCGGAATTATTAACTACGAGTACAAACAAGGAAGATTCCCAGACGAATCGAAGTAAGCAAGACTGGTCCTGATACAGACTACTATGTATTATTAACTCTATGGCCAAGCTCTACAAGCAACTAATAGCGAGAAGATTAAGGAAGAAAATGGAAGAAAAGATCTCTAGCAACCAGTATGGCTTCATGAAAGGAAAGTCGACGGTAAATGCCAAAGAACAGGTCAAGAGAGCAACCAAAGAGGCCAAAAGTTATGCAATAAAAAACAGGAGGTATTGTCTATTAACAACCATTGACATTAAAAACGCATTTAACCAAGTACCCTGGAAATGCTCAAGAGAAAAAAATCAAAAGGCATATAAAGAGAGTGATAAGCAGCTACCTCAAAAACAGAAAGTTATACGTGGAAAAAAACGGGCAGATAATGCTGAGCTGTGGGGTACAGCAGGGCTCCGTGCTGGGACCACTTCTGTGAATACTTTACTACAACTACATTCTAGAAATAAAACTACCGATAGGAATCAAAACTGTATGCTTTGCTGATGACACGGCAATCGTAATATGGGCCAAAGAAACAAGAGACCTAACCAATCTTGCAAACCACGCGATCCGACTAATCAAGAAGAGAATAGAAGAACATAAACTAGAAATTGAAGAAAGCAAGACAGAAGTGGTCATCCTATATAGGGGAAGGAAACTGAAGCAGGTCTCACTCAAATGCGGAAATACGCAAATACAACCCAAGGAAGCCATAAAATAAATCGGAGTATGGATAGACCACAAAATGACAATGAGGGAACACGTTAGGCAAACAGCAATAAAATCTGTAAAATCAGTCACAGCACTCTCAAGACTCATGCCCAGAATTACAGGCCCGACTGCCGCCAAAAGGAAGATACTGTGCACAGTGGCCCATTCAATCATGTTATATGGCGCGCCCATATGGGGAGAATCAATGAGGCTAGCAAATCATCGGAAGCTACTCAACACACAACAAAGAACGATGTTACTACGCATAGCCAGCGGATATCCCACTATATCTACTGAAGCTATAAGGGTGATAGTGGGCGGCATGCCCATTGAATACATTGTAGAACAGCAAATGAGAACACACAAGAAGAGCAAGGAAGAAAAGGCTAGTATCAAAAAAGAAGTATTAGACAAATGACAGACAGCATGGAGCGAGGAATCCGGTAAAGCAACCTGGACCAAGCGGCTAATCAAAAACCTTAAAGGCTGGATTAGTAGGAAGCACGGCAATGTGAACTACTACACAACCCAATACCTGAGCCACACGAATGCTACATGGCATACCTGAAAAGGTTCAAAATTGAGCAGAGCGACCAATGCATATTCTGCAACAAAAAGGACACCCCACAGCACACATTTTACAAATGCTGCAAAAATAGAGCAGCGCAAGGAAAAGCATTCGTACCAAGATTAAAACAGAGCTAACCCCGGACAACACCGTGGAAGTAATGCTGAAAGGCCAACAATGGGAGATAATAGAAAGATACATTCACGAGGTGCTCCTGGAGAAGGAGAACGAAGAAAGAAAACGCAAGAAGCTATAGTGAGATCTATGGTGAGCTTGCTCGCCATGACGATACCACCCTGAAGACAGCTCGATCCCAGGGTGGTATAACTATCGTCACAGGTGGACTTTTTTAGGGGGTAAAAAACCCTCGTCGCCCAAATTCCATCTAAGGGCGTCTAAAGCGGCTTACACTGACTGAGGAGAAACCCAATAAGTTGATAATGAGCCGTGCAGATTTTTAAACCACCACAAAAAAAAAAGTAACGGGTTGGTTGTTTGTCTGACGCTAGAAAAACCTCTAAAAAACGCAATTTTATTAAAATTTCGAACGTCACTCGATATAGATAGCCAGAATCTAAAGTGAACATATAATGACCATTACTTTAAAATTATACTCAAAAAAATGAATTTTTATTTATACCTAGTTTTTCTACACATTCAAACTTAATTTTAGCTTGAGGAGCAAATTTTTGCAAAACTGTAAAATTTTGGAAAAAAAACCCAATTGCAAAATTGAGTTATACCAATATACCAAAAAAATTATGCACGGCCAAATCAATAACTTCCGTTTTTTTTATTTTAAAAAAATAATGAATTTGGAAGTATATTCCATTTGTCCATAGTCAGATTAAAACATTTTTTCTTAAAAGTTTTGTTCTACATTTTTGAACTTTGTCGTATGATTTTAACATAGTTTTGCATTCTATTGACAGTTTTTGTTTAAATTTTTTTGATATTTTATAATTTAACTTATGTGCATTTGTTTTTACTTTTTTGATTTGTTGACTAAAAGAATTTTCACTAAGAGAGCTAACTTGTTTATACATTTTTGCTTACTCGAATGTCTTGCTCACACACAAGCTAGCGACAATCCGCTATCTTCAAGTCAAATGAGAATTGTAGAAATGCGATTTGGAGATTTCGGATACTTATGTGCAAGACAGGAATATCTGGAAAAACAGTACTCTAGTTAGAGTACGCAAAACATCATTAATTTGTTTTTTTCTAATATTTTTCCACTTAATGATTAATTTTATTTTGTGTTAAATATTTTATTATTTTTATATTTTGATCAAACTAAAAAAAAAAACTTTAATTTCATTAACAAATCGAATATATGCGTTGAAACAAAATGCTGTGCATAATCTGTACGTTTACACGGTATATGAAATAAATAACCATTGTGTGAAACACAAGCAAGAACATGAATACTAATTGAACTAAGAAAGTCAACAATAGTGTTACGTTAAAATTAAAATGTCTTCTCTCAAGACTAGTTACATTAAAATAGATAGCAAAAACAGTTTATTGTTTGTTGTTTTCAATTCATTTTTACTGACGGTAGGTGTATGTTGATTACAGATTTAAGCAATACTCGAGGTGTGGGCGTACTAAAGTTAGTAAAGTTATAGTCTTTTTTATTTGACAAAGTCTAACAATAAAATTATTATGTAAAGTAAATGATAATGTTAATACTTTAAACTTATTTAAGTTAAATGATAGATTTCTAGCCTGAAAAAACAGTGCACAACATTGTTGAGCAGCAGAGATTCCAGGTGTGATTCTTGTGTAATATTTACTCAAAACAACGTCAATATAATGAGACGCGGTCTGACCAATGTGCACAATTTAGAATTTGTTAGATCAGAGTTCCATCAATGTCAATACAATGCAGTTTTTGTGTAAAACGGTATTAAAAAAAGTCAGTATACAAAGATAGTTCTAGAAGTACCCAATCTGACGTATAGATGGCGGTTGTTGCTTAAAAAGAATGACTGTGGTAGAAACTACCAATCTTATAAAACTTATGTGTAAAATTGGATGACGCTACGTTGTTTAGTATTTGTTTTCCACTTTTAGCAGCCATAAATAGTAAACACTGTTAGTAAATTATCAAACTTTGAAAAAAATTGGTACTTATTACATGTCCTTAGTCCAACCAATATCAAAGCGCAGCTAGATTCTACTTTAGTGAAGTCTTCTTATTCGTTTACAACAGTAAAAGCTAGAAAATTTTGCACTTTTTAACAGTTTATGCCAGATTTGAGTTTTTATAAACAGAATTTTATACTTTTTAACCTTTTTGACCTGATTTTGTTTTTTTTTAATCTGTATTATTTTATGACAGCATTTTACTGTTTTTTTACTTTTTATAAATATCCTTTTAACAGTTTATTATGATTTTTAATTTGTAAAAATGCAATTTTTGACATTTTATAAAAAAAAATTAGACTTTTCAATAGTTTATTGCCTGCTTTTGTGCTATCTAAATGTTTTAAGATCGGATTAAGTTATTCTTGACTTTTTATAAAAAGAATTTTGCACTTTACAGTATTTTGATGTTTTAAAATCAAATTTTGATTTTCAAAAATATGTTGCTTTTGCTTAAGTGACGACTCTAAGACGACTTAAGGCTTCTTCTCGGTCTTCTTGGGAAAAAGTACGGCCTGGATGTTTGGCAGTACACCGCCCT
The DNA here is from genome assembly GCA_963932245.1 of Tachinus rufipes. Classification (NCBI taxonomy): domain Eukaryota; kingdom Metazoa; phylum Arthropoda; class Insecta; order Coleoptera; family Staphylinidae; genus Tachinus; species Tachinus rufipes. The sequence goes on along the minus strand of OZ010741.1, from coordinate 124,616,576 downwards.
GTGCGATCGTGACTCCGGAGAAAAGTTTGTTCAACTCTACGTCGTACGGATGGCGAGTTGAAGATGACGCCAGATGATACGGGTCTTCTTGTTGTCATTGGCTGCGTTACCGGCCAACTCTAGTCAAGTACGGCCAGGTAGACCGGGACTCAGGCACCGACGCGCTCGCCGAAGTTGCCCTTGCGGAGCAGCCAGTGGATATGACCGACCGGGAACTTGAGTCCGGCGCGGCTGGAACGGGACTTCGTCTTTCCCTTAACTTTGCCTCTCTTTCTTCTGTCTGACATGCTGATGCGTGAACTGAGCGGTAGTTGTAGAACGTAGTCGGCTGACCCAGTTCTGACAATAATTTGATGTATTAAAGGCCAGATTTTACTGTTTTTGACATTTTATGAATATTATTTTTTACTACAAACTATTTTTGGCCAGATCTATCTGAAAATATTTTAGAATTTTGTTCTTTTTATAATTTATAACCAAAATTTGGTGTTTTCTAACAATATTTTTATACTTAATAGCTAATTTTGCTATTTGTGAGATTAAATGAAAATAATTTTGCACTTTTCAACAGTTTTAAGGCCGGGTATTGTTGTTTTTGACATTTCATGAATATAATTTTGCGCAAATTGTCAGTTTATGACCAAATTTTAATTCTTTTGAACAATATGTTGATATTTCCTGGCCGAATTTTCCTATTTTTGACATATTATTAAAAGAATTTAGCCAGAAGAATTTTTTTACTTTTTTACAGTTTATGATCGATTTTTGGTGCTTTCTAATAATATTTTGATATTTCAAGATCGGGTTTAGCTTATTTTGATATTTTATGCCGGATTAAGGTTTTTTTAAATATTTTTACATTTTAGGACAAAATTTTGCCATTATTGACTTTTTATTTGTTGCAGTTATTAACAGTTTTGGTACTTTTTGACAATATTTCTGTATTATGGCCGAACTTTGCTGTTTTCGACATTCTTTGATTGTAGTTTTCCACTTTTCGACAGTTTATGACTGGATTATAAATGTTTCTGATTATATTTTGATATTTTATAGCCAAGTATCTATTTTTTTTTTATTTTTTTAAGAAAATTTTGACATTTTTCAATTATATTATAGGATTTTGTATTTATAACAGTTTATGCTCAAATTTCAGTTCTTGGTCACAGTATTTTCATATAGCATAGTTGGATTTTAATATTATTGACATTTTATAAAAAGAATTTTGCATTTATAGCCTTCTTCTTCTTATGGTGCTTGTCCGTTTCGGACGTTAGCGATCATCATAGCTATTCGAACTTTGTCGGTTGCTGCTCTGAAGAGGCCTACTGTTGATATATTTAACCATGTGCGTAGGTTCTTCAACCAAGACGTTCTTCTTCTTCCTGGTCCTCTTCTTCCTTCCACACTGCCTTGTAGAATCAGCTGCAGCAGCCCGTATCGTTGATTATTCCTCATTATGTGCCCCAGGTATTCCAGTTTTCTCGCTTTTACTGTTAATATTAGTTCCTTTTCTCTGCCAAATCTTTCAAGGACTTCTTTGTTGGTTTCATGTTCTGTCCAGGAGATCTTCAAGATGCGTCGGTATAGCCGGCTCTAGATTTCTCTATCCGGCATCTAATTTTCAGTGAGTGATCCCAACTGCTGTTGATTGTTGTTCCGAGGTATGTATATGTTTGGACTTTTTCGATCATTTTGTTATTCACTATCAGTTGACCAGTATAGTTCGCGTTTTTTGATATTATCATGTATTTTGTTTTTTGATGTTAAGTAGAAGTCCATATCTTTGACTGGTTTCTGCTATCTTAGTAATCAGCTCCTGGAGGTTCTCGAGACTGTCCGCGAATACACCTGTATCATCAGCATACCTGATATTGTTTATATGCTGGCAGTTTATTTTGATACCAATATTAGTGTCTTCTAGCGCTTCTAGTGCTTCTTGGAAGATTTGCTCGGAGTATATGTTAAATAGGATTGATGATAGAACGCATCCTTGTCTGACTCCTTTTTTGATTTCGATGTCTTCCAAGTTTTCCCCCTCGATACGTATTGACGCTGTCCAATTCCAATACAAGTTACCAATGAGTCTTATATCGTTGTTCTCGAGTCCTATGTTTCTTAGTATTTCTATAAGTTTGTCGTGTCAAAAGCTTTTTGGTAATCGATGAAGCATGCGTGTACATCGCAGTCAAAGTCTTTACATCCCTGTATAAGGACTTGAACGCTGAAAAGAGCGTCCCTTGTACCTAATGCGTTTCTGAATACAAACTGGGTGGGACTGATGTGTTCTTCGCATATTTTGAATATTCTTTGATGAATTATTTTCCAGAATAGTTTCAAAAGGTGACTCGTTAAGCTGATCGTGCGGTAGTCGTTGTAGTATTTGGCACTCAGTTTTTTAGGTAGTAATATGAATGTAGATTTTAACCATGGTTTTGGTATTTTTCCTGTATAGTATATGTTATTAAATATTTATGTTAACTGTTTGATACCCTCCACAATAAATAATTTGAGAAATTCACTGTAGATGTTGTCTGGGCCTGGAGATTTGCCGTCCTTGAGTTGTGCTATGGTTTTTGTGACTTCGTCTATTGTTATTGCCATGCCTTCAGAGTTGTTGGGCTCTGAGAGTTGTTCTGTCCTATTGTCTTCGAATAGTTAATCTTACCATCTGTGTTGTACAGTTTGCCGGTTGCATTGGTTTTGTGTATTCCAGTTCTTTCTCTGATTATTTTGGGCATGTTAAAATAATCGTGTTTTCCTTGTAGTGTGTATCTATTTCCGCAAATTTTTGCTTGATCCAGTCTGCCTTTGCTGTTCTTATACCTTGTCTTATTTGTTTTTGAAGATTCCTGTACTTTATGGTGTTGTTTTTTGCCTTTCTTCTTTCTTTCATGAGACTCTATATTTCATCTGTCATCCAGCTATTTCTTTTAATTTTTTTGTCTATCAGGTGTTCGTCTCCGATTTTGTTGAGAGCTTTTGATAGTTTCTCAAGGGTCTTTTCTGTGTTGTACGGTGTCTCTATTTCTTTACAGCTCTGGATTATTAGGCTTGTTACTGTATCTCTTATGTCAAGTTGTTTTAATCTTCTCATGTTCCATCTTTTTGTGTTTATTTTTTGAGTGACCCTTTTCATTCTTATTCTAAATCTTCCAACCAGTGCGCAGTGATCCGATTCTATATCAGCGCTAGGGTAGGTTTTAACTGATTGGCAGCTGTTGTGGAACCGTTTATTGATGAGTATATAGTCGATCTGATTTCTGACGACCTTGCTGGGTTGGTCTTGAAGTGAGATCCATGTATATAGACGTCGTGGTGGAAGTTTGAAGGTGTTTAGTATTATGTATTCTTCCTCCTGTACAAAGCGCTTCAGTCAGTCATTTATAGCCGCAGTTTGTTATTTTTTAACAATATTTTAATGCTTCAAAGCAGGATTTTACTATTTTTGACATATTTTAAATTAAACTTAATTGATGATTTTTCAACAGTTTGGATTTTGATGCTTTCTAAAAATATTTTGATGTTTTACAATTTTTGCTATTTTTGACATTTTATAAATAAAATTTTAACTTTTCTTCATTTTGTGGCCAAGTTTTAGTGCTTTCTTTTTAATAATATTTTATATTTTAAAGCCGAAATTTATTATTTTTGTCATTCATGTCATTTTGTAACAATTTATGACCATTAATAGAATTTTACACTTTTCAGTTACAATTTATGACCGGATTTTTGTGCTTTTTGACTATATTTTGGTGTTTAAAACCAAATTTTGTCATTTTTAACATTTTATGAATAATTTTACACTTTTCAACCGTTTTTGGCAGGATTTTAGTTATTTTTGACTTTTTGTAATAGAGTTTTGCGATTTTCAGTTAATAAAATTGCGTATGCTTTTTTCCAAAACCGTCTAAAAGTGTTATTTTGCAATGAAACCTAAAAACCCTAGCTACGCCACTAGTAGCATCACAATAATTCATACCTATTTCACAGTTAAATGACAAACAACATGAACATATTTATATCTTAAGACTATACAATTTTTATTAATGACAACCAGATGTTTACAGTTGATGAGATATGAAATTTTATTTTTACCGATGCGTGGGCTTTATGTCTCCGTTGAAGATAGTTTTAAATCACTTCTATTAAATAAGTGATATGATAATTGAAACGGGCGCCCCAACTCTTACCGTTAATCATATTTACAGTCGCTTAAGCAGCTTGAGATATTTGTTTCTGGATATTTTTTTGACAATCCTTGCCCACATATACGCCCCTAAAATGTGACATGTGAGATATTGCGCAATAAAATTAATCGCCCTGCAGAGAACAAGAGGTTTTTATTTTAAATTACTTTTTTTATATGGCTTCAATTAAATTTTATGAAATTAATTTTTGATGAAAATAATGTGACAAATTATAGCAGAAACTGATGTAATATTCATATAGGGAAATTTGAAAATTAGATGGATGAAAATGAGCAGTTAATTAAAACACTTTATAATTTAATCAAAGCATAAAATTAAATGGCATAATTATTTATACAGATGAATTAATATTCAACATAATAAAGCCGTTATAAATAATTTAAATTAATCAAACCAATTAAATCGTTGCAGTATGTCAATTGAATATATATCCATATACAAGATGCAGGGTGTATTTATTATACAATAGATTACTGAATCAATAATATTAATAATTGAAGCAACTAATATTGACGTATTACTAATCTATATTATCATAAATTCTTGATTTAAATGTGTTATTAATGGGATTATCAGAATTATATATTTATTTTGGCATGAGACAACTGTCAATTTGCGGAAGATACTAATTTAATAATAATGAATTCTATAGACGGGTTTGCAATACATTGTGAGATTATATTAAATTTTGAAAATATAATGAAAAAATATTTTCAAGCTAGTTTAAATAGTTACGGAACTTTTTAGAAGTTTTTTCTTAGACTAAGTTGAAACCAATTGTTTCTCCAACTGATGGGAGTGACGGTTTAAAGGGTTTGTAGGTTGTCCTAGTAGAAACCTTTGTAGTCTCAACAACAAACACTGCCCAAAAATGTTCCATCTTTTTTTTTGGTTAAGTTGTTTTCATTTATTTTGATAGAGTTGCCATATTTTTGACTATTCTATTGACAATTTTATTGCTGTTTTAGACAGTGGATAATAAGGGTTTTTGGGCCACACCGCAACATAATTGAGCGGTTTAAACCGTTGTGCAAGTTCATTAAAAGTCAAAAATTGCAAATTTCGTCTTAAAACATCAAACTATTGCCATGAAGCACCACAATCCACCCAAAAACTGTAAAAATTTTCAAGAAATTTTTAAAATGGCAAAATCCAGCTATGAAATATCAAAATATTGTTAGAAAACGACAAAAACGTTTGAAAAAATATAATTCTTTTCATATTTGGCAAAAATATCAAAATCTGACCACAAAATATTAAAAAATTGTTAGAAAAAAGCAAAATTTGGCCATAAACTGTTGAAAATGCAAATTTCTATTGATAAAAAGTAAAAGCAAACTAAAATCCGGTCATAATACATTAAAATATTTCAGATAGAATCAAAATCCGGCCAAAAACAGTTCAAAATTTTGATTTGGATGCTAAATTTGATTTATAAAATGTCATAAATAGCGAATCCAGTTTTAAAACATCAAAATATTTTTGAAAGCATCAAAATCTGGGAATAAACTACTCAAAAATGTAAAAAAAAGTGACAAAACACGGCTATGAAATAATAAAATCAACAAGAATCCAGCCAAAAACAGTTAAAAAGTGCTAAATTCTTTTAGCAAAATGTCAAAAAACAGTCAAATTCGGCCAGGAAATATCAACATATTGTTCAAAAAAAGTCAAAATTTGATAATAAACTGACAAAATGTGCAAAATTATATTTATAAAATGTCAAAAACAACAAAACCCCAAAACTGTTGAAAAGTGCAAAATTCTTTTCATTTAATTTCAAAAATAGCAAAATCGGCCAAAAAGTATAAAAAATATTGTTTGAAAACACCAAATTATAGTTATAAATTATAAAATAAACAAAATTCTAAAATATTTTCAGACAGATCTGGCCAAAAATAGTTTGAAGTGAAAAATGTTATTCATAAAATGTCAAAAACAGTAAAATCTGGCCTTTGATACATCAAATTATTGTCAGAATTCACCAAAATCCACATATAAACGCAAAATAACAAAAGCCAGCCATAAAGTATGAAAATATTGTCAGTGCAAAATTCTATTAATTTTTAGTCAAAAATAGTTAAATCCAGTCATAAAATATTAAATAATTTTTAGATAGAACTAAAATTTGGTTATAAACTGGCAAAATGTCTAAAATTCTATTCATAAAATGTCAAAAATAGCAAAATTCGGCCTTAAAAATCAAATTATTATCAGAAAGTACAAAAATCCGCTAAAATGGTTAAAAAGTGCAAAATTCTTTAATAGAATGTCAAAAATAGCAAAAGCCAGGTATAAAGTATAAAAAACCATTTTCAGAACGCACAAAAATTTGGTCATAAATTATAAAAAGTGCAAAATTCTATTAATAAACAGCCAAAAATAGTTTAATTCTGTCATAAAACATTAAAATGTTTTTAAGTAGAAATAAAATCTGTCAAAATGGTTTAAAGTGCAAAATTATATTTATGAAATGTCAAACAGCAAAATCTGGTTTCGGAACATCAAATTATTGTCAAAACACTCCAAAATCAAGCTATAAACTGTTATAAAATGGTGAAACCCCAAACATAACTGTTAGAAATAGCAAGTTTTGATCATAAACTGTTAAAAAGTGCAAAATTCTATTTATAATAATTAAAAAATAACAAAATCCGGTTATGAAATATCACAACATTGTCAAAAGAATCAAAACTCGGCTGTAAACTGTCAAAAAGTGGTAATATATTTATAGAATGTCAAAAATAGCATAATCGGGCCAAATTTCGGTCAAAATCTGTTGAAAACTGCAAAATTCTGTTCATAGAATGTAAAATTAGCAAAATCCTTCATGACTGGATTTTAAACAATTGTCAAAAAGCTACAAAATCCGACCATAAACTGTTAAATTGTGTAAAAATCTTCATAAAATTCAAAAAATAAAATATTAATAATATTATTAGAAAAATCCAATATCCGGCTTAAACTGTTATAAAGTGCAACATTTTTTTAATAAATTATAAAAAATAGCAAAATTTGGCAAAAAAATATCAAGGTTTTGTTAAAACTTAAAAAGAACCAAAACCCTGCTATAAACTGTCAAAATCAGCACATAAACTGTTGAAAAGAGCAATTCTCTTTAACTGAGCTATTTCACCCTCGAAGATGAACCATGCATCAAAAAGCTCTCATCTTCAAAAACCAATGAAAACGTGGATAAGTCCAGGATATTAGCATTCAGATCATCAGTTGACACTCAGATTGATAAAGAAAAAGTTAAATTTGACCACAATGGATTGCAGATTAAGTAAAAAATGTCTGAACTTTTTGAAATTGATTAAAAATTATCCCAATTATCTTTTTTTTTTTGGTGATGGAGGAAATGCCTTACGCACTTTGTGTGGGGCTCCCGGTTACCCGTATACCCACTAAAAACTCTAGAACCTCTAAGCCCTCCAAGCCTTGCGAGATTACCGTTGCGGTATTACTTCACAAAGTCTGGACACCTTCTATTAATCATACTATCCCCGGCTTCCTACTCTTGCTTTCTCCTCTTCCTCTTTTGTTGCCATTATTCTCCGTATGCCATCATCAATGTCCAGTTGTATGCACTTTCAAGCATAAGTGGGGTCAAGTTGTTTACGGTTATCGCTTTACCTACTTTTAGCTGCATCTCTTCTCTGGTGCTTCTCCAACGAGAGCACTCCATCAGTGTGTGTTCCGGGGTATCTTTCTTTCCACAATAAGGGCATTCGTTCTGTTCTGCTAAGCACATTCTTTTTAGATATAACGCAAAACATCCATGGTCTGTTAGGATCTGTGTAAGGTGGTAGTTCAAGTTCAAGTTTCCATTCTCTGTTTACCCACGGTGTCACCAAGGGTATGAGGGTCTGTGTCCATCTGGCGACGTCATCCTTGCACTGCCATTCTGCTTCCCATTTTTTCATCGTCTCCACTCTTTTGTCTTTCCTGTGCCCCTTCGGTTGTTTCCCTTTACTATCGGCCCGCTTCTAGGCGAGGAGGTGTATGGGGATTGTGCCCGTTATTGCTTGTATGTTCTTGGACGAATCTGTTCTGTAGGCACTGGCTATTCTATGTGCCATTTTTCTCTTAGTTCGCTCTAGTATTATTCTGTATTTTTTTTTTCTTGCAGCTTTCTATCCAGATGGGTATGGCGTAAAAAAGTATAGAGTCCACCGTTGCACCCATTACTTTACGTTTCTCCGCTCTTGGACGACCCTACATTAGTCATAATACATGCCAGGATCATTACAAATTTCTCTGCTTTTTGCTTTACGTCAGTTATATGAGGGCCCATATTCCAGTTTTACCTATCCTCATCCCTAGGTATTTGATGCTGCCTTGGGATGTGATTGTTTTATTCCCTAGGTTGATTTCAACTGTGATGTCATTCCTTCTACCCACCAGGACGACAGCTTCCGTTTTATAGGTTGCTAGTTATTCCGATTATCTGGAACGTGTTATACCTGATGACAAGTTTTAGGTGGCCGAGTAAAACTTAAAAACCAAAGCTTAGAATAATCAAATAAAAAATCAAATGCATGTAGGTTTATTTTTATGATAGCCAGGAAATCATCCACAAAGAGATTGTGCTTCAAATCCAAACAATCAATTATCACTCTTACCGAGAAGTTTTTTGAAAACTTCAAAAAAGATTATGTATGTAAGACCAAACATCAAGAACAACTACTAAATCTTGCATCACAACAATGCGCCTTGTCACACAGTACTTTCATTAAACGAGTTTCTGGACAGTAAATACATCCTCAGCTTTCATATTCACCTGACCTGAGTCTTGACTTTTCCTCTTCCCAAGACAAAAGATCACCCTAGGGGCGTCATTTTGAGATACTCAAAAACATTCAAACGCCTGTAATCGACCAGCAGAAGCCTATTCCAGTATCCAAGTTCCAACACTGCTATGAAATGCAAGCAAGTTACTTTGAAGGAGACAATATTTAACTATTCATTTTATTTAAAAAATTAAAAGATCATTTTTTTTAACTTAATTTACATACCTCGTACTACTAACGTAAGCCCGTACCAGTATATTCTGTGTACATCTTCCTCGTCAGCTATTTATACGCCACTGCTGGCTTTTTAACCTCTTCTCTGCCCGAAATGCTTGCAACTTACATTACAAGAGACCTACAGTTTTAAATGGATTCCAAACCACTAAAAAGATTGTTTATCATTCCATCAGATAAGGTTCTAGCAGTAAAACCCCAAGCTGGAAAGGTGGGTTGGAGAGTGGAAGAACGTATAAACATGTGAAAGATGTATTAAAGTATATGGGATCAAACCCACAATCTTCGGTAAAGCCTAAACTACTACTCCACGCTTTCCTGTTCTCTGTACATATAAAAACCCAAAAAATGCAACATCAAATCTGATTGACCAAACTCTTCTTAGTACTCTCAACTCATACCCATAATAAAATTGAAGAAAAAGAAAACACAATTGGTACACTAGCAAATTAGTTAAATTTATACTTGATACCCATCGATAACTTGGTTTTGAAAAAAATATGGTAAAGCGGTCCAACAAAGAATTTTTAGACTACCACATGATTTTTGGCTTTACAAAAGTACAATGTAGCAAGATAAATACATTTTCAGTTTTCTACAAAATACGACGGTTTAAAAGAAATTGTTTAGAACGCAATAGAAGTGGATAGTTCAGCAAAGAACACACTTTATGGTGGCCAATGTGCAATAGAAAGTTTTTGGCCAAAAAACCAATTTATTTTTCAACAAATTTGCTTTTAGTTTGATACACTTAGTCCAAAGTTCTTCCAATTTTTTTAACCTTTCCAAATAATACAATTTCTCCAACCCTTAAAATGCGTTTTTTAATCAATTGTAAGCAAACGTGACACCTATCGCGCAGATAGCTTTATCACATCCAAATGTTTGTGGAATGTATTTCGCATAAGTTCATCTAAGATGCAAAGTATCTTAAAAATCTTGCACATTTTATTTAGATTTTGTCAATTATTTCTGGTGTGATAACATTATTTTGATGAGAAAATCAGTAAACATTTGTAATCGATAATGAAGAGTCATCCATAATATTTATCAAGCTTGATTCGGTTTCGTAATGGATTTTCCACGCAAAAAATAATTTTTTCACACATCACAGCTCCCTCAAATTCAGTTGTATTTTGAGTATCAAGGTATTTTCAAAACCAAAAAGCAAGATATAAACTAAAACTACCAATTTGTTAAATAAAAAATAATGAATTTAAAAGTTTTGTGGATTCACGAACGTGGATCACGTTCGTGATTTACGATACATGTAAGCGTATTACTTTTAAAAAAATATATAATATATAAAATTATGTTAAACCTGAACAGAAATATTTAAAAACATGCTTTCTTATAAACATTATTTTGCATTTAAAAATTTCTAGTTTTTATAATAAAATTTAAAATAAAAATAAAGTAGTAGTAACAAAAAAGTACAGTAAAGATGTAACTTTATTACAAATATACTCTATTTAACTTCAAAATAATTCAGTTATAACATAAGCTCTACAGTTTTTAATGCGCCATAGATTATGTAATAGCTTTGATCACAATGCGGAGAGGAAGTAGTACGAAAACTTTACTTCCGGCTACTTATTACAGGGCGAAATGGATCCCTACATTAACCTGCATCCGCGACGGTAAATGCATTAGCAGCAGTACTTGCCTTAATGTTCCATATCAAAAAGGACTTGAAAAAAAAAACCGCTATTGACTTTTACTCTTTCTTTTTTTTATATATATAAAAGCAGCCCGCTTTTGTGTCGGTATTAAAAGAATTCTCTCCTTAACCGAACTCAGACTAGGAATTCGAGACTAAAAATAAACAATGAACCATTTCGATTTGATTTCGAACAAATTAAATAATTTGAATAGCTGCTGTTGAGAAAGACAGAGAGAGAGAAACGTGGATGTTTGTTTTAAAGTAAAGAGGGGAATTTACTTTGTACTGACTGGTAGGTATTTCCATTTGTGGTCGTAGATCCGTTTATTTCACTTTCTTATAATATAATGTAAATAGACGATGAGACTTTTCGTTTCATGTGAATTATTTATTTGATACGTTGAAAGCTTATTTTCTTAATAAATATTTTGATAATATAAGTCTGCAGACATCGTACAAAAAATATTAAATGTTGAATATTGTGAAGCCAAAACAACAACAATAAAGTAATAATTAATTATAGAAATTAGGTTTTAGTAAACATCGTGAACACAATACACGTAAATGCTACATTAACTTCTGCTTTGGCCATTGAAAATAATTATCAATTATTATTAAAAAATAAAAATATATAACTCTTTTTAATCGATTCTGCTCTAAGAAAATTTTAATTTAGAACTGCAGAAAGTATCATGTATCATTATATTTTAGTTAGTTATAACAACTCATGAAGTCTAAAATTGTAAAAAAAAACACATAATTTTGCACTACCTTTCCACATGCGTTGTAACCTCTTTTCAAAAAATAAAATCTATTTGATAGAAATATATACTTATGACAACATTATTTATATAGAGGACTCAAGTTTGACATTTTTGCAATGCCAGTCTAAGCATTGACGGTATTTTTTAGTGATTAAAATGACATTAGTTATTTTTTATGACATACAAGTTGGTATAAGTTTGCCTTAACTGAACGAAGACATTTTAAATACTGTATCATTAAAACATGTAATTTAGTAAACAATAAAGATGTAAATGCTGCACCACACAATAAATTATCAACCCTAATGACTAAACATTAAGTTGGTATTATGAAAGGGCTTGTTATAAATAAGGGGGAAATAATTTATAACATTTTTGTATCTCACAGTCTATTTGGTTATTTTATATTCGTACATCCTGGCACAATTTCTTCAAGTTATAACGTTACTATTCAGTAAGTAATGAGATATTTGCAGGATTTAATGGAATGATAACGTTTTATAGAACATCTTTTGTCTCTTTAAATTAATTTTGTTGGAAACTGGCGACATTATGAAACTTAATTTGTATGAAAGGCGTCATTTCATAAGAAATTATAGCCCCTTAATTAATTTATAAAGCAACCTTCGTTGTTGCGCGAGCTGGCTCGGCTCCTCATAGAATCAATTTTAAAATATTCAATATATCAAACCCGGGGATTAACAAACTTAATTGGCTATCAGCACGCAACGCAAATATGATGTTTTGCTAAGACTAAACTAAAGGCGCGCGCGTACGTAAAATAAATTCAAGCATAGTATGGAAAGGAAATATTTATGCGGATCATTAAATAGTTTGTCAAAATTAAAGTTTCTTGAGATTTTCACGGAAGAAAAGCGATATATCAGCAACTAAGCGAACTTATTCGTATAAGAAAAAAGACCCCACGCGGTGTATATCGTGCCGAGTCGACCAGCTTCCGGTTCCGGTCTATTCAAACGCGACCAACTTTGCCAAATAGAAAAAAATAATATAATCATTTTCATTCCTAAAATATTGTTGTGTTGTTTATAATGGTACGCAATGAAATAAATTGGTAGGAAGTTAATCATAACAAATCTTTCTGTAAATAGAATAAAATTTTTATCAAGAATGTATTCTAGTGATAGTAGTTAGAAATTGAATATTTAATAAGCAATTATTGTAATAAGAGAAACAAAAACAAACTGATTGAATGTCTAATTAAAATAATTTAATTAACTGATTACACCAAAACCATTATTAATTAGTAATAAATTAACAAATTAATTATCCTAATAAGGCAACGTTGCCTTTGCTTGTTAAGTTAATTTACATTCTGTGCGTCACATTTATAAATAAAACGCCAAATATATAAATAAATATTTTATGGTATTAATTACTCTCGTTAGTAGCACAATTGAATACGAATATGTACTAAACGGGTAATAATGAATTACCGAAATTACGCATATCCAGAGACATAAAGAAATAATTTATCGTGTACTTGAAATAATGATAGAAATAAGGGAATTACGAAATTATTCATAAATGGGAAATAATTTAATTTATTAAAGTAATTAAATTATATTTGAACGGGTGCTAGAATTGACGCTAATTTGATTACTAAATATGTATGCGTAATAGAATTTAATTTTTTAATTCTATATTCTTAATTTTATAAAATACTGTTACTTCCAGTAATGTATTATTATTATTTTGTATCAGAAAGATATTCACAGATCTTAATGTGAGAGAATTTGAGTTTCATGATTCAAATTACTGTAGCAACCCATGGCAGGGATTGAATATGTCTTTTTGTCTAAAGTGTGATAGGGTTGATTGAAGGAGTATACAAAGACATATACGCAAATCGTTGTCAACTCGTGCTTGTTCCAATTAAAGTTTTTTGCAATGTTTGTAGAACTACTCCAACACTTATAAACCTGTTACACTTCCTTGGGTCGTGAAAAAAAATCATAAAAAGAAACAAGAATAGAGTACAATATTTACTTATTTTTTATATATTCTTTAAATCAACAGTGGAAAGCAAAAAAGAAATTTTAGGAGGAAGATATTGTATTAGTTTTTTTTTGACCGAAAACACCTTGAAACTTTTTTAACTTGATTGCCAAAAAACTCATGCAATGATTTTTCTATTTGTATGAATGAGTTTCTAGTTATACACAGCCTGTACTGATATAAAGCAAGATATAAAGATTGATTACAGGGAATATGTTTTTTTAAATGATTTATCAAAAGGTATATTTGTAACAATTAAACATTTTCGCTGCTGGTTTCTTTAAAAATTATCAACTTTGGTGTTTTTTAAAACGTAGGAAACAATACTAAACCTATTACCTATTAGAAACAACTTGTCTGTACCACGTACCACTAATATTAACTGGGACCAAATAACCATATGCCTCAACTAATAATCTCCAGCCAATAATATTGAAAAGCAACAAGAAACTCATTGTATCAGCAGACATTTTTTGTATCAGCAGAATTGTTTTGTTGCTTGTTGGCTCTAATAATTCTATCCTGAACAAAAAGATCACACACAATCTATTTAATACCAACCTCGCACAAAACGTAATAACCATAAATTCAATTATCAAATAACGCCAAGCACCAAGTGTCCCATAGAAAATTTGTGATCATTTTGCTACATTAAGTGCAAACAAAAATGTGTTTTAATACGTGTGCGTTTAATACCAAGTCTTTTGCTACATACGCGTTTGTTAACAACAGACGTCACACGCACTGATCATGTTGACTTCTGAAAGTGTGTATAGTGTAAGAATCCAGTAAAATGTTTTGAACTTATTTAGAAACACCCTATGTACTAACAATCTATTCATCTACCCAAGTGTTGGTCATTAAAAGGTTAAATGTTTCTCCTTCTCTGAGAATGTTAGTTGTCAGTTAGAAATTAGAGTTAGTAGAAAAAGTAAGCCAAATCTTGAATAATCAAAAATTGGGCTGGTAAATGGGCTACTACATTAATAAATTGTAAGATCTGGATACCAATGACAAACTTACCCTGAGAATTTTGCCCACCCACCCAAGCGTTAGTTATCAAAAAATTTAAAATTACCATTCTCTGCCGCGTTAAAAGTTTCTTTATCACAGGAGGTGATGAGATGATTATATCAATTATTCGTAGACAAACACTTGTGCGAATGAGTCACTCCAAAACATGAGTACAGATAGATCCCGCCCACCCGCCCAAGTGCTGGTTAGCAAGAAATTTAAAATTACTCTTTTCTGCCGCGTTAAAAGTTTCGTTATCAAAGGAGGTGATGATTATATCAATTATTTGTAGACAAACACTTGGGAGGGTAGGCCACACCAGAACATGAGTACGGGCAGATAGTTAACTGATAGAAACTGAAATTCCCGCCCATCCGCCCAAGTCTTAATTATCAATAAATTTTGAATTACTTTTCTCTGCCGCGTTAAAAAAAATGATAAGTATATCAACACTTTAGAACATGAGTATAGACAGAGTTTAAACTTAGGTTTCCGCCCACCCGCCCAAGTGTTACTTATCAAGATTATATCAAATATTCATACTTAACTAAACAAAAGTATATAAATTGCAAGCGGGTGACGTACATACTAGTGACTCAACCACCCACCCGACTGTCGGTCATTAAAGGGTTAGATGTTTTTTTCTCTCTGAGAATGTCAATTGTCACTTAGTTAAAAAGAAAAGTAGTTCAGTTCCTAAATAATCAACAATTGGGTAAAAATGGGTTATTTAATCAATTGTAAGTGTATGACTTAGATACTATCTGTCAGTTATTAAAAGTTTAAACTTTTTTTTTTCTAAAAATGTCAGTGAACCGTTAAATAGAAAATTAAGAAAACTAGAACAACACCTACCTAAACAAATGTTGGTCATAATAACCAAAAAATAGACGAGTAAGCTATTTACTTCATGATTTAAAAGCGTGTAACTTAGGTACTGGCAAGATGCCCAATAGCTATTAAAAATGTGGATATTCCTTTTTCTAAGTTTGTCAGTTGTAATCAACTTACAAAAATGAATAGGTGTGCTACTTAGTTTATGAATTAGAAGCATTTGACTAAGCAAATAAACAAAATAGGGACCCTTGCTTCGACCATTGTATTGTATCTTTGGTCATTGTTCAGTGGTCTAACCAAAGCTTTGATTCTAGAAATATACAGTAATTATTATTAAACTAAAATCAAAACTCCAGTGTTCCAAAATCAATACGTGGTATTCTAAAAACAATGCTTTAAGCTATAAGCAAGGGTACAATGCTACCAACTATAGCATTGTACTCTCGCTTATAGCTTAGCGCTTTGATAAAAATTAAAGCAAAAATCCCTATTGTTCTGCACTTGGATTCTTGCAACCTTAGGTCATTAAAAAAATGACTTTTCTACCTGTGAATGTTAATTATCAGTTAAAAATAAAAAAGACAAAGACCTATTCTTGCTTAAACAAAAATAGACAAGTGAGTAAGCTACATAGTTTATTAATTAAAAACAAGTTTTCTAGCAATCTCTCCATCTATCCAAATGTTGCTCATTACAAAGTAGCAGCTTCTTCTCCTTATAATAAATATCAGCTGTCACTTAGTTAAAAGAGAAAGAAAAGTAAACCAAATTCTAAATAACCAAAAGTTAAGCAGGTAGGTAGACAACTAAGTTCATAAATTTAAAGCGTATAAATTGAAAAACAACAAAAATTTAATAAAAATAACAATCAACTCCCAAAAAAATTATTTTCTCTAAACATGTCCGATCGTCCAAAACTAAAAAAATTGCTCTTTGCATCGAATAACTTTGCGACACTTTAAAAAAGCAAAAACCAACCAACAAAGCAAACACAAACCCCCAGAATGTTCTGTCAAACCAGGTTTTCTAAAAAACCACAAGTAAGCGTGAAAAACTATTCAAGGTATGGTAAAATAGCCAAGAAAACCAGACTGAAACAAATGACAATACCACCACAAAGAGATAAACCTACCGTAATATAAAAAAAACGATCTGCATGCGCTCCATAAACAATCTCTACTGTGTCCACCCAAAAAACCAAATAGAATGAACCACCTTTCAGACGTCATTCTATAGCAGAATTTTCATTCCAAGTCAACCCAGCAGCTTCATCGTAAGCAGTGGCCGTCTAGATGAAATGATGTGAATCCTAGTCCAATAGCTGCCGTAATTTTTTGTAACTCTGCAACTCTGACAAATTAAGACACACCGTTTTCAAAATGATATTAAGCTGACTATTGCCAACCTCAAGTAGAAGATGAGAACATTATCAGCAGCCTGAAACACGCAAAAAACTCAACTTTTTCATTCACATATTCATTTCAAACCAGCCTTCTAGAACTCAAAGCCGCGGCTTTTTAGACAGAAAGTTAGTCTCGAGCCAGTAGCCATGACAAATGTTTGCACACTGCCTTTAAAGTAATACAAAGAAACCATCCGCCAGAAGATAAGAACATTACCAGCAACAAATTTTAATCATAACAACTTCTTCTACAACTTAAAAAGGAAAAGAAACCAAGTCTAAACTTTTCACACTTTTTCCTAAAACTAAAAAAACTAATTTTATTACCATTACCATTCAACCGGCACAACACTAAACCCTATTTACTCTGGTAAACTACTAAAAACTAGAAAGTCTAGTTATCGATAAAGCAAGTTAACAGTCCAGATAGTAACATCAAAATAAATAAAATGTAGCAAGTCCATAAGATTAACAGTCGCAAACACAATCAATAAACTCAACAACTGACGTAACCGGTGTTTAATTTAGAATAAAAGTCCTGGATTTGCAACAAGATTAGCCATTTCCGCAGAAAAAAACCAAGGTTAAATAAATAAACTAATTATCTAACCAATGTATTTTGTCTCAAAATAAAAAAAATAATTTTGTACAATAAATTTAGTGTTTTACAATGTAAATTTTGATGGAACTTTACGCGATTGTAATAGTTTGCATAGTTCTAGTACAAAATTTTGAGTAAATTGCAAAAAACTGTCAAAAAATTGGTATTTTGCTACTAATTTCACGTTTAAAGATTAACTTTGGACAATGAATATAGTGCCTGGAGATGCACAATTTAATGGTGATTTACGGAGTTCTAGAACAAAATTTTGGATAAATTGCAAAAAATTGTCAAAAAGTCGGTATTTTATTGCAAACTTCACAACCAAGAATATAAAAATTAATTTAGGACAATAAATTTAGTATCTGGAGATGCACAATTTAATGGATTTTTACGTAATACAAATACGGACACTGAAAAGACAATTTATATAAAATCACAATAACTATAATACATTTCATGTATAGAAATATGTAAGAAGTGGTAACACTTTTATTGTTCATAATAATTTTAATTATTATTAATATTGTATGTAAATAATTACAAGCATAACAATTGCAGATAATACTTTTTACTGGTTATAAATCTCTCATTGTGTATTTCATCGAAGTTATTTGATCGCTACTTCCTTCTATATTTATTACCCCTCCGAAGCCATCGACTTTACACATAAAATTTGTTTGTGCAGCCTTAAGAAGTTGTTTGTTTTAAGTATAACGCACGTAATCTCCAGCAGTGGGTGGAAACTTCGCATATTCTGCGGATTTTTAACTTGTTTGCATTTAATTAAGTGGAGTGTTTCGAATGTGGCCGATTGAGCGACCAAATAAGACGCAGTACGTAAGTCTTAGAAGCCCCCTCGACTGGGTGAAAACTAATAAAACAGGACCCTCAAGCTCGGATCACTTTAATTCCGGGGGTAAGCAACCGCCAAAGTGAAAAATGCACTCCACTAAAACAATATTTATTCGTCCTTTTGGCGATGCCCAATAAAAAATGCACCCTCGTCTAGAAAGAGAACCGATCGCGCGGTGCATTATTTGAGTCTACCCCCGGGGCGAGATCTTCGGCCAAGAGTCAGCTTCAGGAAGCAACCACCTCACTTGCATACTAATGCAACTTGAAATACGCCCGCTATCTGTTATTAATGTCTTCATTTCAGATTTTTATCTTTGCCTATTTATTTCACCCCCTCATACCTACGCACAATTTTTTTAAATTAACTAAAATACTTGATTTATATCAGAAATAAATCACAGATAGAAACAATTTTGATTTATATGTGTAAAATAAATATTGTAGGTGCGCAATTATTTTAACCTCGTATATTTTTTATGCTGTTATTTATTGCGAGAGGGTAAATTTACATTCTGCGTGCTGATGATGAACATGTCAGATATTTATTTGGGCGTGCTACTACAGACAGACACGAAGGGCAGAGTTGGAATGATCAATATTTTAGTAAGGGCCTCCAGCTATTCCACCCCTGTCCCAAGAGATTCTTTCATTCCAAATGTACAAGAATTAGATGTGTAGTTAAATTTTGATAAATGTCAACATACATTATTTTCGGGTTTTAGGGGGGTGTTGTTCTGTTGCAATTGTACAAAAGAGGGTGCTTATCTATGAATAGACGAAGGCGGTCTTGTCTTTTTTATCAATTCAAATGGATTTGCATAATTATTGCAGATTATAGCTGATTACATGAATCATTCTTCTTATGATGAATAGATTATGTTATTATAATTCTGTATGGTTTCAATTTGCGCTTTTAGTTTTTATTACCAGAAGTCATTAATTTGAGATTTTATCCGCTTTAATTGTTGTCTTGACCGCTGTAATTTTTGTTTTCAACTTTAATTTATTTTTGTTTATTTTTTAAGATTTGCTTATCAACTCAGTGCAAAGCCATATCTATAATAAAATTTCGGGGTGCGTTTAAAAACATAAAAAGCTTTTCACAACATTGGCAATTTTAACTGCAATAATTTTCTTTAGTAGCATCAAGCCAATTGAACGTAATTGCTTAAAAATTGAACAACTGGGAATTGTATAAAACATCTTTTACCAGAAAATTTTATTGTTATTACTAACCAAACAAAAAAAACTATACTAATAGGTCTATTCTGATAACCAATTAACAACCCAGGTCCTGAGTTTCAACAAACCCAATCTTCACGTATGTTAAACATTTTTCCGATTATTGCAGAACATTAAAGCTACTTCTCATGAAAATTTCAAAATCGGTTTAGTGCAAAGCAACAATGGCTTTTGTTGTTGAAATAAAGTATTATCAAACAAACTTTTTGGTAGGTGGTTGGGCACTTTACTTTATACTAATCTGATCACCCGCCCTGTTGTTAGTCATCAAAAGATATCATCTCCTCCTCTTCTGGCTCAACAACTTCTAACACTTGCAGAGAAGATAACTTACAATTTTTTGATAACAAACTCTTTGGTAGTTGGGTAGGCATTTCAGTTCCAACTACTTTATACTAATCATGATCTGAAGTGACAAACCCACTCGCCCAAATGTAAGTCATCAAAAGATTAGTCACCATCTCCATCTTGTCTTACTAAAAGACTTTTATCATTTGCAAAAAAAAAATTTTTAATTCTTTGATATCAAACACTCGGGCAGGTGGGTGCGGACTACTAGCTGGTTTTTATGTTCTAGAAAGACCCCAACAATCATCCTAGTGTTGGTCATCAAAATATTGGGTATCACCATCTCCTCTGATTAACTTTCTATCACTTGCAGAGAAAAAACTTCCAATTATTTGATAACAAATTGTATGGTGGATGGAAATGTACTCCAGTTCCAACTATTCAATAGTAACATATTCACCCGCCCCCAAGTTTTGATCATCAAGAGATTGGATACCACCTTCTCCTTCTCTGACTGAAAAACTTCTAACACTTGCAATTCTTTAATAACAAACACTGCTTGTTATCAAAGAAATTGACAATTGCTTCTTTCTGCAAGTGTTAGAAGTCCTTTAGTCAGAAAAAGAGGAGGTGGTTTAGGTAAGCACTCCAGTTCAAACTACTCGATGGTAATCATAATCTGGAGTAGCCACCCACCCGCCCAAGTGTTGGTCATAAAAAAAATTGTAAATCACCAGTTCACCAATCAGTTGCAGAAAGAAGTAACTTCCAATTCTTTGATAACAAACACTCTGGCAGGTAAGTAGGGACTACAGTTCAAACTACTTGCTGATAATGATGATCTGGAGTGACCCACACATTAACTTACGTGTTGGTCATCAAAAGATTAAACATCATCTACTGCTTCTCGGAAAAAAAATTCTAACACTCGTAAAGAGAATAACTTTCCATTTTGTAGATAACAATCTTGGGTAGGAGCGTGTGCATTTCATCTCAAGCCACTCAATAGTAATCATAATTAAAGTAAACTTTAGATACCATCTCTTGCACCTCTGACTAAAAGACTTCAAACACTTTTAAGAAGAAAAAACTTATTATTATTTGATAACAAACGCTTGGGCAGGGTGAGTAAGCTTATCAGTTTAAACTACTCGCTAGTAATCACTCAACTGTTGGTTATCAAAAAATTAGATATCACCTTCTTCTTTTTGGACAAAAAGACTTCTAAAGCTTGCAAAAAAATCCAATGTCTTAATAACAAACTTTTATGCAGAGTTACACACCCTCCAGACAAAAAACTTTCAAAGAGCAAAACTCTATCTCCTCCCTACCACGGATAAAAGAAGATTGAGAGACAGAAACTAGCTATTGTCAATAAAACAAACAATTTCTTCGACGGATAAACTGACCTGAACGCTCACAATTATGCCATATGCCAAATATAACAGGTGCATCGTAACCCTACGTAAAATCTCCCAGTAACAAATAACGCCCAACTCTTTACTCAAAAAAGCTTGCACCCTGAGGAAAGCCGAAAACAGCAACAACAACGAGAAGCCAAAATCTTTGCCGAGTGTCACATGAACACAACAAGATTACCTGCACCGGCAAAGAGAAGTTCTAAGACAAATTCAAGGGCACCCACCAGCTAAACACAGCAACACAACTACGGCATACAAGAAGAAATAAACCTACCACCCGCAGAAAATGTGTGCAACCTTTGAAACAAAAACTTCAAGAATGTAATAGAATCCCAAGTAACAAAATCACTTGAGAACAAGAGCGCAGATACTTCAAAGCGGGGAACACAAAATATAGTGGCAAGCGATCCGACAAACAAGAAACAATAAACCAAGGATGTAACCCCCAACCAACTAAATCAGAAAACGTCTAAACCAACCAACGTCGCCATTAGCAACACAATTATAAAGAGGTACGTTTACATTACAAGTCGCCAAATTTGTAAAGCTTCTTTGTGAGAAAAAAGCGGAAAGTGTAACTTTTGTCGTGATCCACAAAGATTGAGTTTAGAATGTAAATTTACCATTTTGTTGTTTTTAGATCCGCCTCCGTAGTTATTGGTACCTTGGTTGCCACCATAAAGTGCTGATCGGTTTTGTTAGAAATTGTTCTTATCTACTACCAGTGTAGTTTCCGTTATTGTAATTGAGACCTTGATTGGTGATTCTCAAATTGTTATTCCACATACCACCACCTCCTACATTGTTAAAACCTTGGTTTCTACCTTTTTTTTATATTGTTCCAATCTTCTATGCCAAGTCGAACAAGTCACTTTTGGACGTACCAGTTGGCAACTCCCATTTAGAACGCACGAAGGCACATCAACCGTCGCAGCTCGGTCAGATCTCATCCAATCTAGAAAGTTCTTGCGTTCTATATAGATTTGGAGCTTGCAAATCCAACGGTGACTTCAAAGCTACAACCTCAAACACAATTGACTTTGCCAGAAGGTGCTTACATCTAAGAAAACGCAACAAGATACCATATTTTAGTGCCAGCCCAAAACAAAAAAAATAACCTCAAACTTGGCTATGTTTTTTCGGAAAATCACTGGCAACGCTTTAAAGCCGTAATAACAAAATTTAAGAAATATTTTATGCCAAAAGACTAGATTGCCGACGTTACCCAAAATATCAAAGATTTCATTCGGAAAACGCATAACAACCCCATTGCCGTATCACAACCATTACAACTACACCCACCCGGAGAAGCCACTTCACGGCCATAATAGATTCTCAAGCCTTAACAATTTTAAGGACCACAAGTAAAAACTAGTTAAATTGGGCTTGATTCTACAATCGTTTAATTTTAACATAAAACACTGTTCAGGAAAGCACAACCAGACTTATTAAGCCAAAACCCGAAAAACCAACCTACAAACTATTACTAGACAATCTAGTACCACTACAAGCCTACTAATCCAACTGCTTATGGTTGGCCCAAAAAAAACAGAACGATGGCGCGATCAAAAGAACTGCAATTCTTGGTAAACCCAACCACCGCAGGTATCAAGAATACAACAAATAGTAGATGAAAGCTATTGATCGGCTAAACAGATGTCTCTACGTACCAAAAAGACTCAGAGTACACTTCCTCCACAACCTACACGACAAAGCCACACACCCCGGACAAGATGAAACAAAGCAATCAATCCGGGGCCAATATTTCTAATCTAATGTTTCCAAGAACGTCCACGATTAAGTGCAAGAATGAATAATCTGAAGCAACCACATGCACCGCTTAGAGCTCGCACTAGCAAAGCACCGTCGCTATTGATTTAATTAGACTACTTCCCAAAAAACAAAGAGGAAGAAAAACACACCAGTGATGATTCGGACGCATCCGGAACAAGCACGAGCAGATCAAAACCTTTGCAACAAAATAACTTGTGTATAAGGTCAATCAAAATGGAGAACAATATGGGATCTAAGCAGATCACGCCCTACCAGCACGGAAATCTACACTGATACCACCGGCTATCCCCAAACCAGTCAGCAACAACAAACCCCCATCGTCTCCCGAGGCCAAGGAAAAAGAAAAAGAAACAAAAAACCGTCTCACAAACAATGAAAACATTTTCTCTCTTCTAGTCTGAATCCTGTTTTTCCGGAGCCGTTTGTTACCGGCAAGAGTCGTCGCCAAGAACTACCCATACACCACTCCCCCCAAAAAAAACTTTTAAAAAATGAGGCCGCTTTGTGTGCAAAGCTTCACTCTACCACTATTTTGCCGAGCAACTTTGTCCAAATAACACAAAACTTTCAAGGACACACCCTAAGCACCTAGAGAAATGCAATCGGTAACAAAAAGCGCCCAACGTGGAGCGTAAAAAAATATTGCCTTTGTGTTTTCGCAAACAACAACCCAAAAAGAAGAAGACCTGGCGGCAGAGACGCTTTAAAGATCTCAAACAAACTTCAGCAACCAACTACAAGAACAATCGAAAAAATGGCTGACCAAGAAAACCAAAAAAGCCCACAAAGTAAACGTCATTGAAGTAAAACATCAAATGCCACAAGAAATCATGACACCCCAGGTAACATCCACAGTAGAATACCTCAAGGAAAAGTGCCTCAAAAACTTTTTACACGTTGGCCTACCATCACCAAGACCAGTGACTTAACCGGACAAAACAAAACAAATGAAAACCGCTTTATGGATGATATACCAATTATCTGCACCCTAAAGATACTAAAGAAAATACAACCTGGCCATAATCAGTCTGTTCACTTATCCAACTTTCTAAAAGAAACCAAAAAAGTCCAACCGGAACAACCTGCAGTAAAGCCCGGCAAAGTTCTCAACGTAACATGTATAGCCTAAGGGCATAATCACTAATCCCGTCATCGTTCTCTATCACGACAAAGCAGACAAACTTGACACTCAGGAAATGACATTCCAGTCTTGCAAAAAAGAACGTGATACCCAATCTATAGTGAAACTCCAGTAAACACTTTTATAACATAAACTACTCCCGTCGCAACCATAGTGCAGTAACCAAACATTCAACGACACCTAGACACCGTTTTTTTTCTCAAACTGAAAAACTAAAAAATTTCTAAGCTAGATAATATCACACATAAAATGATTTTATAAGCACATAAAACTACAAACCAAATCTATATTGAAAAAGGATATCTAGTTCTAATTTCAAAAAAGCAGACTATAGAAATTAATAAAAAAAGCCAGTGTAAGCTTGACAATCTCAAGGCTTCAAATGCCAGTGCAAAGTATGCTCTCAACAGTTGTTACGTACAAAACTTTCAAGATAAATAATTTTTTAAATTTAAGCTACTTATTTATATGTTTGTGTCAGTTTTGATTACAGACGAATAATAAAACATGTAACGCCGTAGTCTCTTATACTCTAACACATTACTAGTATTGAGTTCAATAAAGTTTTCAACTGATATTGCATATTAAGAGATCAAAACTAATATTAGTATAATAAAAATAATTTTAAAAAAGCAGTCAATTATTTTAATTTTTATTAATAAAAAAGATTTTTGACTTTCTTAAAGGTTTTACTTCTAGAAACGTCTAGACAAATTGTTAATGACATAACAATGAGATTAGCAAATTTCAAATTTGATAAATGACTTTTGGCTTAAAACTATTTTTGTGAGTAATTATTAGAAGAATTTAATTATATTTAATTTCTAAACTAATTTTGCGTTGAGTTTAAGTATAAACAGTGTTTTAAAGTAACCCAAACTAATAAACTTTATTATCATCCTTGTAAAAATCTATTATATGTACATCTTTAAAAGTTACGCCAACGTTTGTAGAAAACGTTCATAAATTTCCACCAGGTGTCTTCTCCACCGAGCATTCCTGAAATACTTTAAATATCAAGAGAAAAAACTACCACTATCAAAAACACGTGTCGTACCAACTCGCTTTTAACTCGCGCAGATATAAATAAAAATTCCGCTTCGCTACCAACCACCCCCGATACATGTAATATGATATATAGCGCCTAGCTCCGTGCTACTACGGTGACGTAGCACTTTAAGATTGGCCCATCCATCTTCTCGGAGAGTTTTTCTCGGTTTCATTACTGGTTTTGCATCTCCGCGCGACGAGGCTGTTCCGATAACATTTTCCTGACGGATCCGAAGGCACCCTTAACAGTTTAAATTTAACTTTTTTAATAGGTTACTTTAAGGCATGTGGTGATTTTTAATCGGAACTTTAAATTCGGCCCTGTACCCCTTTTTATTTTCTTTAATCGACTACTTTATAGTCATTACGCAGTGATCGCTCTCTATTGAGCAGCCCCCTTTATATTTTTTATAGTCTACTGATGGTTATTTAGATATCATCCCTTTTATTTTTAATGGTAATTTATTCAAACCTTAATTAAATTAAAAGCAATATTTTTATTAAGATGTTACTCGTTAATTGTAAATTGTAAATTAACTCATGACTACATTATTATTTTTCAAAAATAAATAGTTGTGCAATTCAAAATAATAAATTGCAATAGAAAACTTTTACATGTAATAATAATTGAATGTTGATAATAATGCGTTAAAATTTACTGAAAAGATTTATAATCAAGCACTTAAAATTTTAATTATGTACAAATAATTGAAATCTACAGTTTGAAACAATGTTTATGAAGATACTAAAAATTATTAGTTATATTAGGCGAAGACGGCAATCCTCTAAGAGGCAAAGATATCGGCTTTCAAGGTTTCATCATCTCAAAGCCCACTAGAAAAACATGCAAGTTTATTTAGTAAGTGTTTTGACGGCGGTCCGTGTACTTTCAGCAGTGAAAGCAAAACCCATGGGGTTGGTTGTTAATTTTCTCTCACAAAACTAGTCAATAATGCAAAATTTTCTCATAAACATTTAAAGCAACTTCAAAGATTCGATCTATCTCTAGAAACTTACCACAAAAAAAAATACAAACAAAAAACAAAAACAAAACAAACAAAAAACAAAGATACAAACAAATTATCCAGAGGAAGTTAGCTAACACCTCTCAACAGTATTTTTTTGTTTTATATCTTTGACAACTATCTGACAGTATAAAAATAAAACACAAATATAGCCATAGAGATAAGATTTAAACAAAACAAAAATGAAACTATTTTTATAATTTTGTGAGGTGGAAGAAGAAGAAAAAACTTTACAATTTTTTTGTATACACAGGATGTTGCATGACGTATAATACAAACTCAAGCAGTATGTTCCTAAGGCCAATTAAAGTAGAAAATGTCCAATTTGCAGCAATTGCCCAGTTATAAACCTCACAACTTTTGTTTTTGACCTGTCAATAGTTATAAACTTAAGTAAGTGTAGTTATCTTTTAAAGTTGCCCAAATTTATCAACTTTGCTGTAGAAAATGCTGAAATTTTTAAAACATGCACATGGTTCATTTCCGATAGTTTTCACTGAAACTAAACGTCTCTTCGTATAGCAAAATTAAATAATGATATAGTAGAAATCATTTTACAATGCAGACCAGAATTAAGTACTAAAAGAATTTCTGCATGTACGGGCTTTCCTCATTAGAGAGAAAGAGTATGACAAACACTAAATAATTAGCATATATATATTCTTAAAATAAACAAGGTTCAACTTGAGTACCACCAAAATAGTAGTTCATTAAACTCTGGTCATATACAAACGTTACGTCAAATCTAAGCCACTTTTTAAATTTCTTAAAAAAAAAATTGTACTTGAGAAATTATTTAGCAAAAACTATGCTTTTGCAATAACTGTGAGGCCGGCAAACCACAATTCCGCGACAATTATCAACGACTCAATCATAAGACTCAAGGCGACTTAAAACTTTAGCAAGTCAGAGTACTAGCGGACCCCATTACCAACAGTCCTAAGTATCTGACTACTTTTGCTACTCCAGATGATGCCACAATTTTGGGTCATGCCATTTGAGCTACAAATTAGTATACAAGCCAAGAACTTATTAAAAGCACATAATGCAAGTTTTGATAGCACTGCAAAACTTCAGTATATCTAGACGTAATTACAATATTTTGGTTTATAAATTCTGGAAAGAAAGTGCCAAATACGTATCAGCAACTCTACCATAGCAATAAGCTAAAACACATGACGCTTGTACGGCTTATAAAATCGCATTTTTTTCTCAAATCTTCAATTTGCCAAATTTAGCATCGGAACTTGTGCCTGCACCCGTATAAAATTCAACTGACCCAGGAACTTAAGATAAACGACCATAGGCAACGCCGTGAATTAGCTGATTGGCTCTGGAGCAGTTCAAATTTTGCCAAAAAAATCATTTTCACCAACGAGGCCCATTTTTGGATGAATAAACAAGCAGAATTGTCGAATTTGAAGCAATACTAACCCACACAAAATATAACAGCACAAACTGTATTCCAAAAAAGTCACTATAGGATTTTGGTCTGGCGGAATCATAAGTCCGTGCTTTCTCCAAAACAAAACTGGCATTGCAGAAACCGCCAAAATTGGACCTCCCAAATACGTGCATCAAACAAAGCCGCGTCGGACATTTGAGAAGCCAATTCACGGGTCAGCAAAATTATGCGGTCAGTAAATGTTTCCTGCAATAAATTGATTGTGTCGCGCGATGTGTGGCATGTTGTGCCGTCTTTTTATTAACGCCATTCAACTGGAGAACAAAAAAGTCAGTAATCATGGATCAATAGCGTTCTCCATTGACTGTCGCGTGTTGACTGGCATCATTTTTAAAGAATTATAAGCCAATAATTCTACCAGCTCATAAAGCACACCAAACAATGGTTTTTTGTGAATGTAACGGCGTCTCAATAATGGCTTCTGGATTTTCCTCGCTCCAAATCCGGCAGTTTTGTTTGTTTACGTAGCTATTGAGCCTAAAATGAGCCTAATCGATGGACAACATTTTTTGGTAAAAATGAGGATCAAGAACAATCTTGTTTTTGGCCCATTCTACGAACGTACGACGCATATAATGGTCACGCAGCTTCAGCTCTTGCACAAGCTGTATCTTGTGAGCTCGTAAACTGAGATCTGTTTGCAAAATTTTGCATAGGATACAGCTCCAATTGCTATGTAAGTAAGTAAGTAAGTAATTTATTTCTTGCTAGTACATGGAGGTAGAACAAATGTAAAAACACAGAATATAAATAAATTTAAAAAATGGCAATACAGGTACATAAATAGGTAGACAGAATTACAAAAGTTTAAAAATTATATATCTAAAAAGCTATTTGATAAAATTTCTTGCAGACTATAAAAAGCGTTGATTAAAAAATATTTTTTAATTTCGGTTTTGTATTTCACTATTGAAAGATTTTTAATATGTTGTGGTAGAGCATTATAAAATTTGATTCCATAATAACTAATTCCGTTTTGTGAAATGCAAAGTCGCGGACTTTTTGGATAAATATCAAGTTTAGTTCTGGTAGTTAGTAGGTTAGTTTCTCTAATATAGTCCGGACACTCCAATGCGTACAAACATGGCAATGTCAGGAGTCCATTTTCAACAAAGGCGCTTCTACAATCATCTCTATATGCAACTGATGTGATTACTCTTACAGCTCGTCTTTGCAGACCAAAAAGTCTATGCATAATAGACGAGTGACCCCATACTAAAATGTTATATGTCACCTTAGACTGAATTAGTGCAAAATAAGCAGTCAGTAACGATGTTTTCGGAAGAGTATGTGTTAAGTGTCTCAGTAAATATGTTGTGCGTGACAAAGCTAATGACACTTCCTCTTTATGCTTATGCCAGTTTAACCTAGAGTCTAAATGAATTCCTAAGAATTTGGTACTTCCGTTAGTAATTTCAGCAGATCTCTTTAAAGAAAAGGTGACTTTTACTGTCTTATTTTTATTTAAAGTTAGTTTATTTGATACTAGCCAATTCTCAACTTTATTTTCTAATAACTTGTTGTTAGATATTACTAAACCAATCTCTTTTCCTCTATTCACTAAACTGGTGTCATCAGCAAATAGTATTATACTATCTTTGGATCTGTGTAAATTTGGCAAATCATTAATATATGTATAAGAAATAACAGGGGACCAAGTATAGACCCCTGCGGTACAGCATATAATATATTAGAAGTTTTTGATACTTTTTTATCAACTTTTACTCGCTGTTGTCTGCAAGAAATGTAAGAGTTTATCAGTCTGCATGCTGTAGAATGAAAATTATAAAAATATAATTTTCGAAGAAGAACATCATGAGGAACACAATCAAATGCTTTACTAAGATCTAAGAAAGTTCCAACCGAGTGCATACCTGATTCAAATCCTTCCAGGATCTTAGTGGTAAACGCAACTATTGCATCCCTCGTAGACCTTCCTCTACAAAAACCATATTGGCTATTAGATAATAGTAAATTGCTTTCTAAAAAGTCAATAATCTGATTAAAAAGATTTTTTTCAAAAATCTTAGATATAATGGGAAGAAGAGATATGGGTCTATAATTGTTAATTTCTTCTTTGTTACCAGTTTTATAGACAGGAATGACTAAAGCTTGTTTAAGCACTTTGGGAAAGATATTACCCATAATACAACCATTTATTAATTTAGTAAGTGGAGTAACTAAAATGTTTACAACACTTTTAAACAAGCCGGTAGTAAGCCCATATACATCTCTACTTGTAGAGTTTTTTAAAGACAATATTGTTTTTCTGACTTCTATGTATCCTACTTGTTGAAATTGAAAATATGTGTTTCCTATATCAAAATGGGTATACATAAATTTAATGGGATCTACATTAGAAACTGGTAGCTTACTAACTAGGGACTTTGCAACATTACTAAAAAACACATTAAAATAATTAGGAACTATATCACAGGTTATGCACGATAGCAAATCAACTCATTCTGGTCCTTCTCAACACTAACCTCCACAGCTGCAACAACTTTTTCGGTGTGCACTGTACAACATCTCTGCGAATGCACATTATCAATCAGACTATGCGTAGTGCAAAAACAATCCATGATTTTCCATATAACTTGCTCGGATGGACAATAATGTCGACTGTAAAATAAACGTAGTGCAAGGTAAGTTTTGCAAACTGAACCACGACTTTCAAAGTAAATTTGCATAATATGCAATCGTTGTTCTGAGGTAAGTCTACAAAAATCAGTTGTCACTTATCAAATTGAGAAAAAACACCCTTTACAACTTATTTTATTTACATTTAAAAATTGAGCGTCCTTATTGAAAGACCATTTAATAGTTAGTATACCTAGGCGGAGCTCCAATTTGTCCTTTTGCAAAACATTAGTGCCACAACAATAACTAGTCACCTAACCACGCCGTTCTCTTTCGGGGTAAGCAATCAAAGTGTCGGACAAACCAAGCCACAGAGAAGCAAAAAACGATATGCTTTGCATCACGTTGTTAAAAACACCCATTCAACTTGTAACCGCTTCAGCCGTTGCTTAACTTTATTTTGCGTTGTTGATCATACTTGTCTTTTTGCAGTAATGCCAACTTGCAAACTACATAATGCTGTCATATTAGCACAACAAACTAAAAAAAAATAGTATCAATGCTCACAGTAGAATAAAATTCGGTGAATAAAATTATTTTTTAAGGCCCACTATTAGACTGGCATCAAACAAGATGTTGAAGCCAATTTGAAATGAGCAAAACTGCCTATCCTAGAAAAAAAATGCTGTAGATTACAAAGGCCCATACAATGTTACTTAAGTGAAGAACAAAGACTATAAACCTGAGCAGAAAAATGACCAAAAAAATATACAAACTTCTGAAAAACAACGTTTTCCTTTGGTAAAAGTTTAGACAAATCATCTTGACATGCAAAATGTTGATCCATCACACCGCCTCCACGGACTCTTTTAGAAACCCAAATGCGGGTTTTGGTCCAATAATGGGCAAGCTGATCCGTCTTGAGGTTTCTTTTACTACTCTAATCCTTTAGTATGCAGAACAAATGTACTCTGTTATTTGTTATCAATGCTTCTAGACTGTTTATAAAGGCCACAATCAGTTTAGATTTTATTACTAGAAAACGTAGTGCGTATAATATTTAAGCAACATAATAACTAACAATTTGTTAAAGTATAGTCCCGACTTAATCATGTTCCTGGCACACTTCTGCTTGAAATACCACAGCATGTTTACTCAAAAATAGAGTAATCCAATTTTCCCGGTTTTTGCGATCGTATATATCAGTTCGGGTGCTATTTTGGTAAATATCAGATGATCTCGATCTTTCTTTAAATGTCATTCCTTCTGCTATGTCTAATAAAAATACATAAGCTAAAAATTGCAGAGCACAAAACCAATTTGTAATGTTTAGTTTATGTGTTTTTAATAGGAAGAAGCATATGATTCTAGAAAAAAACAGTAAAACCATCCAACCAATACTTGTAAATAGTGACAACCAATACTCTTTTAAACAGTACATAAAAAAAACAATAATATCAACTGTAAGAGTTCAAAGTAATGCTTTTTACGGTACCCCAGTCTGTCACAAATTTTATAAAATATTGCCAATACAAGCTATAAAAAACACACACAAAAATACTAAGAGACCAGAACAATACAAATAGTTACGGAAGCAATATCAAAAGACAAAAAACATTAAACTTTACATTATACAGACAAAACACTTTGCTGAATAAAAAAACAAAACCAGATCAATACTGTGAATTAAAAATAAAGATATGAACAAAAAGTTCCCAAAAAAAGTTAATTAAAATGCCATGGAGAAGAGTGAACTTTAAAACACAGTTCAAAACAAAAGTTTATTGAAATAATTATAATTATTAAAATAAAAACAATGACAAAAAGTCATGACATTTTAGACAATCCTAAGTTCAGCAAAAAGTGCAATGACAAAAGTTTTAGTAGGTAGACAGGGCTTGCACATCTTACCATGTAATCCCAAACTCTTATAGGTACTCATTAAAACTCATTCAAAAAATGGATATAACTGGTACCAGAACAGTAGCCATTACCTACGTTTAATACCTTGCTCAACAAAATATAACTAAATAATTTCAGAACAATTAACAACAACAAATGTTGTTCTAACCTCATAGGAGCTCAATAAAGTTTGTAAAAAAATTTGCTTTATTCAAAAAGAACAAATACCACAACAGTGGTCTTAGAAGCTTTTGACCAACTAACGTTTTACAAAAAGATATACTATATAAAATTAGTAAAAACTGAGTTTAAAATGGAAAATGTCAGTTTGAATTTGAGTGTTAAGAAAACGTTTAGAAAGCTGCTCAAATTGTGAGTTTTCTGCGCAACTTTTTGACTCACTAATTTTTTTCCAAATTCTTTGGCTTGCAAAAAAATTCTGCACAGTTTTTTATAAATTTTCTGCAATAAATTGATTAATATAAATTCACATGATTTAAAAGACGCAAATTAGCTAATTAGTGTCTTCCAACTTTGGACGACACTTTAGATATTTAAAAAAAAACCTTTTATACCACACTTAAAACAACAAAACCTTGTTAAAAACAATTATTAAACAAAGTATTTTCTACGGCATTGCAACGACCAGTCGTCTATACATACATCAGATCTGCTTTTAAGTCAAATTTACAATGCTTAGGTGGTAAAAGTTGGATTATTTGTCTCAGTTTAGCGTTTCAATTTGATCAGTTAGTCGATGGATGTTATCACAAACAAGCCAAAGTGTAATTCGTAGAATGATTAATACTCCTGAGAAAACTGTAAAGTTTGATAGCTTCCAAAACGGGCTGCAAGCCAATCAAAGATCTACTTGCTCATTATATGCAATTAATTTTTTTGTTGAGTGGCCAATAAAAACTATTTTAATAGTTTTCATAATAAACAAGAAAGTTGCCTATTTTCCAAAGACACAGGTGTGATCTTCCATCTATCCAAAGTCCACAGACATCTCTAATTTTTTTTTTGCAAAAATAAAATATAAACAAAAAATTTTTTTTTTTTAATTTATTTCTCAATTTGCTCTCTGGTGTACGCATTTATGTCTCAATAAAATTGGTCGCACCGTAACTCATGCTTTGGCTCATTTTTCAAAAACCACTAATATCCAATGGCATCTAAAAAGATATGTTTATCTAAACTTAGTTCAGATATTAAAAAACTTGCTAAAATGTATTCTTCTTCTTCTTTACGTGCCTTGTCTTCCACGAACGTTGGCGATCATCAACATTATTTGGGTATTGTTGACAGCACTACGAAAAAGAGTTGTAGTGCTGTCCCCAAACCACTGTCGTAGGTAAAAAAAATGTATTAGAGAAAAGTAAACCATGTACAATAGTCATACAGAAAATTTTAGGAAAACAATGCTAATAACCATACAAAAATCAAACAAATATAACCAGTTCCAAAACTACTAGAGATCCTAGATTAGATTTGAACTGCAAACTACAATTAAACCGCTTCCGTTTAAAAAAATATTGCAAAAAAAAATCAGGATTAATTTTTTTTTTTTTTTTTAAATTTTATTTCAACTAAGAAACCTCAAGAAGGCAGGCACTACTATCTAAAACGAGCGTAAATATGAATGCTCTTTTCATTTAATACCAAACAACAAAGTTAAAAAACCCAAGAACCCAAACTCAACTCGACCTCTGTCAATAAAAAAAAAACCAACCCAAAACACATAAAGTAAGCAACTCAATTTCCTGCATACACCAATACTTCAACTGGAAGTATCGGATAATTCCAGGTCGTCAGCTGTAATGTTAACTGTTAAATAGACTATCACCCTAAAGAATTATTGGCACCTACTAAACAAAAACGGCTGTAGCCATAGCGGTGACCGTAACAATATAAAAGATAGGCCATGTAACGTTTGGAATTTCTCGCACTCCTCTGAAGAAAATTTTGCATAAAGCCCTTGGTTTGAAGGTCTACAAAGTTCAATTAAACCTAGAAATAAAGCCTCATGACCATTCGATGCGTTTTCAGTTTGCCCAATGAGCTAAAGATCGTTTGACCGAAGACGAGTATTTTTATAAAAAAATCGTGTTTTCTGTTTAAGCTCATTTTCATCTCTTGGTTGTTGGTCCGGCGGCATTATTGGGCCATTTTTCTTCAAAAATGAGCAAGAAGCTGCCGTTACCGTCAATAGCAAACGTTACTGTGCCATGCTAAACAAATTTTTGTTTCCAAAAATTATGAAATGGATGACATTTGGTTTCAACGATGAGGCCACTAGCCATACAGCAAGCCAACGTAACCATCAATCTTTTGCGCACTGTTTTTGAAAATTGAATAATCACCCAAAATGCTGATATCAATTGGCCGCCTAGGAGCTGTAAATTGACCCTGTTGGATTTTTTTTGTGCGGAGACCTTAAGGATATTACGCTAACCATTCAGAGACGATTGATGCCTTGAAACACGAAATCGAAGTTGCCATTCATGTGATTGGAGCCCAAACAATCAAAAATGTACTAAAAAATTGGGTTAATCGGATGGGTTACTGCCAAGCCAACCTTAGCAGTCATTTGAATAATGTTGTGTTTTATTCTTAAATGAAAATTTCTAATCTTTCTAATAAACTCATAATTTTTAAATCACAATGTGAAACACTGCTGAAGATAATAAATAAATTTTCTGAGCAATTATGATAAACTTTGTTCAGTAAACATCTATCCTTTATTGACTTATATAATATATAAAAAAGTTCAACATAAACCTCGTTTTTCTACTTTGAATAACACATAAATTCAGCACATCGTTAGAAACCTCAATTGCTCTTTTTTTGTAATATAACTCAATAAAAAATAGTTTATATTTTTACATACAAATTAAATTAGTAACATTTTGTAACTAATTCCATTGTATTATCTAAATTTACAGCTTTTAACTGAATAACAGTTTTATTTAGTTTCAAAATAACATTATGCAATTCATGAAGCTAATTTATCACGCAAATAATAATCTAGTTTAATCTAAATTTAATAAATTAATGCAGGTTCAAATCTTTATTAATGATTTAACATGTCAGAATAGCAGTGAAATATGATTCCCTTGTATACTTTTTCTCTACCAAGTCATAATTAAAAAAAACCTTGAATGACTTGAAAATATACTCCGTCATAGCACTTCGCTATACAAAGTAAATAAAAAGCAATACCAAACTTATTATTAGAATATTATATACATTTAATCACACTTTTTAAATTTAATTTCAATTTATCAATCAATTATAGACATTTACATCTACTTGAAAATGATATTTACATATCAAATCTAGTTAAATAAATAAATTAAATCAACTGAATTTATTTCAAAAAGAGTGAATCTATAATTCAAATAATTTATAAAACATATTAAATAAAATTAATTACATATATTTATGATTCTGTTACGATTTTAAAATTTATATAGTTAATGATCACATTAAACTTTTTATATTTATCATTTATTTTTTAACTGCTTCAACAATTTTTTATGCAATTGCCCCTATGTCAGCTGGACCAATATACAGTAGCACAATTAGCACATATAATGAAGAATTGCCCCGTATACGTTAAAAACTAAACTTTTATAATTTTATAAAACCAATTACTATCTGAATTAAATATTTAATTAAGTATATCAACATTAATTAAACATTTACAATCATTCCTCACTCATACGACTTCTCCCCCAATCTAATAGTTTCTCATTGTCTCGTACAAGCATACATATGCTCTTTGAGAAATTACACAAAAATGGGGTAGCGAAGTGATTAGGAATGATGTTCATTGGTGTGTGTCGTCTTGTAGACTATATGTACCATACACATGTTAAAATCAATGTGCTAATCGGTAGTAGTGCAAGGAAATTAGTGTGGAAATGTATCCGTCAGGAATGACGCCTCAAGGTTAGTACACAAAATGTCGTTCAATTAATCAAGCAAATTGAATAGTCTAAATCTAAATACGGTAGGGTATTAATGAAAGAGATTAGTATGCCCAGTCCATAGGAAGAATATAAAACAATGACTAGGTGATATAGTTTGTACTTCGACAAATTAAAGTTTCAATAAAATTAATGGTTTGTTTTGTCTGGGTATCAATCTTTGTTAATTTAATTGCTTGGAAATTGCATCTTTTTGCATGCATGTGTATCGGATGTTTGATTACTTTTTATTTGTTTTTAATCCGAGTATTATTAATCAAGTTGATAGAGTTATTATTTTATAAGCTTGCTTTTAAATTAAACTAATTAAGTCATTTACTACATATTGTAATTTGTGCTAGCAAGTTATAAATTACACATGAAGTAGGGATTATTTGTATGGTCAATGGTCTACCGGACAATAGTAAATTTTGGATCGGCAATGATCGGAATAGCTCGTTTCTGAATAGAGTTTAGAAAAGATAGTGTAGTTTACAATGCTCCTCCCCATGCTTAGGAACAATATTCAATTTAAAGACGAACAAAAGTAAAAAACTTTTTACTTCTATTAAAAAATCCTAGTTTTCTAGATACTTTCAAAGCTATGTCGACAACATAATCGTTCCAAAAAAGATTATGTGAGCTTATAACACCTAGGAGACAATTTGAAGAAGATTTAGATATAGATTCGTTGTATAGTTTAATATTTGGTATTAATGATACCTCGGATTTGGATTTTAAAACAGTAAAAAGTTGAGAATTTTTAGAGTTAAAATGACCATGTTACGAGTATCCCATTCAGATATTGTTTTGAAGTGTTTGTTTATAAATGCTACCTAACCTAACCTAACCTAGAAATTTCAAGACGCTCTGCCATATTTGTCGATATGGTTTTTGGAAAGTATAAAGTATGAAGGGTGCTATCATCTGCAAGACTATGAATAGGATTTTTGGTTATTTGAAGAAGTTCATTAATGTAAATCCAAAATAAAGTTGGCGTAAAAGCAGAATCTTGAGGAACACCAGCATTTAAGATTTTAGAGTCAGAGTTCAGAGTTAAAACCTTCAGTTCTAACTATAATTTTTTATTGTCAAAAAAACTATTGATGAGATTTACAGTTTTTCTTATCAAGACCTATACAATGAAGCTTGTTGACAAGATTAAGATGCCATACTCTTTCCTTGTTTGTCTAAAGTAGAACTTCATTTGTGACTAACATAAGTCAGAAGATCTGTTGTCA
Organism: Tachinus rufipes; assembly: GCA_963932245.1. Classification (NCBI taxonomy): domain Eukaryota; kingdom Metazoa; phylum Arthropoda; class Insecta; order Coleoptera; family Staphylinidae; genus Tachinus; species Tachinus rufipes. The sequence goes on along the minus strand of OZ010741.1, from coordinate 124,579,063 downwards.
AACGTTTTGATCAAAATTGATATTGAGTATCTGAGATAAAGTTATTTTGTTCTAAGAACTTGACAATGTATAAATTAATATATTTTTCAAAAAGTTTTGATAGATTGGACAATAATGCAATTAGTCTATAATTTGAAGAATCAGTCTTCGTGAGACATTTAGAAACAAGACTTTATTACCACTTTTTTTATCATACCAATTGTGGTTTAACTTTGGCGTTTATTACCACCCCCGTAGAATATTGTCTGCTAAAGTCAACATAACTGATTTACTTGAACCAGAAAAAAATTTAGTAATTACACACCTCAAATGCGTTGCAGCTTCATTGATATTGTCCCAACTCAAATCAATTGTACAAGATTAAGCACCCTTTGACACTTCAATTAATCAGATGCCCATTCACAAAAATGTGTGGTTATTAACTTTGGCAATTTCCACCACAACCCGTAACATACTTTGACTTAGAATACACACTCTTTATCAAAACAATTGTTATTATTAATATTGTCGTTAACTATAAGAACTGCAGTGCTTTATCGTTACCTACGCAAAATTTTCAAAAAAGTCACCGTTACAGTTTTGGAACAAGGAGTCTCAACCCCACATCTAAAAACAAGACCACCATCAAAGACTATCATAAAAATTTGACTTCATTCAAAATACGTTCATCTCAAAGAACAAAACAATCAAAAAAAAAATCTTGTGCCAAGATTTACATACATACGACAGTAAGACGTAAAGCTTAAGAAAGAAATCAATCACAACTTTTCAACTCTCAAAACTTCTGCCAATCACTAGATGCTCCTAAAAAATCTTGCTAAAATTAAAAAATATAACTACCTAATATCTTCAACTGTAAATAATAATAATGATAATGAAGCGATCTTGTGATGTATTAAATCCGAGGAAAACCCCTTAAAAGTAACCTATTTTTAGCAAATTATGTGTTATATTTCACCCTAGAGCAAGCAAATCCAGTTTTTTTTAATTTTTGGGATCAAATGTACTGTTTATGGAGTATCATATTTAAATTTCAAGTTCTAGGTGTAGCGAAATCAAAGATATCGAATTTTTGATAAAATGGTAATTTTCCCATTTTTCGCAAAAAAATTGAGCAAAACCGAAGATATCGATGTGGGGCCGATTGTCCAAACTAACTTGAAATTACTCTTTAGTTAAAAATCAAAATGCAAAACAACGTCTAACAAATTAACAAAAAAAGCTGACAATATCTTACTAGTTATAGAAACAAACCTAGCAACAGACACAATAAATCAAGTCATTTAACTTAAAAAAAAGTCAGAAAAAACGCAGAAGCGCAGAACCACTACCACGAAGCAAATGACCAAAAGATTTCTCGCCGGAATAAAGACATAAAAATGCTGCGCATGCTAACTGTCCGTAAAACTCTATTGCAAATGTGGCCAAAATAGTACGTCTAATGACAATGCACTGCAGGCTTCAATAAATTGTCTTTGGTTAGCATGTGCTTACCAAAAAAACACTACTTTACGTATTGTAAGCAATGCACTCAGCAGATGTAAAAGAATTTGTTTTGTCCTTCAGACATTTTGTCTAGATTCCCTCCAAATGCATGTGTTTCTTCAGGTCACAGTGTATTGTTAATAAAAATTAGCTTTAAAAGCTCCCAAATGAGTGTGTAAGACTAAGTAAAAAACTGAGAAAAAACCTTTACATAATCGAGTTGAAAATACAAACGTTTTGTGACAGTCTCGCGTTTATGTCTTTTGGGTTACATCATTACATGTCACGTTGTGCTGAGCTAAAATCCTCTAATAATTTTAATTAAGTTTTCTCTGGCAGCAAAAATTTTAATGGTTCAAGGTAAAACTATAAAAAGTTTTAATAGTGCGCTAGCACAAACAACTTAACAACTTTTAGAAGTCAGAAAACAGATTTTCAAGCAGTTTATAAATATATTAAAAACAAAATGTAATGCTAAAAGGTAGTAAAGACCGTTACCAGTATTTTTCAATTCTATTCTTTAACAACTAAAAATATTAAATTAAAATTCAGAGCTATCATAGCTTTAACGGCTTTTACAAAATATCTTAAAAAACATTAAAAAAAAATTGAAATATTAAAAAAAAAATCTAAATCATAGAATAAAATAAACTCTAAACAATTTATTTTCAAGATTATAATGAGTTTTTCAGTTAGCGCCGGTAGATTTTGGCGGTCCGTGGCGGCCATTTTGATTTGTGACATCTATCAAATCTTTTATTTATTATTCAGTTACTAATGCCAAACCACCATGGCAAGTTACATAAATGAACAGCACATTCAAAAGATAAAACTTTATTATCAAAATGAATGTTCGTTAGTGCAAACGTTGCGCGCATTTTGCCCATTTTACGGTAGCCCTTCACGGTCGACTCTTTAACGTTTGATGACCAAATTTGAGACAACGGGTTCGGTAAATAATCAGCCAACACCTGTACGTTCAAAGAACGCAAGATCGGCAGAGAACATCGCCGCAGTCCGTGAAAGTGTACAGCAGAACCCAAAGCAGTCGATTCCTCATTATCCACAAAAACTCGACTTTCAATTGGGCAAATTTTGCGTCGGGACTTGGACCTACACCTGTACAAGATCCAATTGACCCAGGAGCTCAAAGTTTATAACCATAAACAACGCTGTTTGATCGCTGACTGAGCTTTGAATCGTTTGGAAGAAAACCCAAATTTTGGCAAAAAATCATCTTTAGCAACAAGTCGCATTTTTTGATAAATGGCTATGTTAATAAGCAAAATTGCCATATATGGAACAACACCAACAAGGTTTTAGTTTTGTGTAGATTTTAGGTTAGCGGGCTAGCGTCATTGGTCCGTACTTTTTTGAAAACGTCGTTAGTAAAGCGGTCACCGTCAACGTCAAGCGCTACAGTACGATGATAAACAATTTCATATGGCCCAAATTGAACCATATGAACTTAAACGACATATAGTTCCAGCAGGACGGCGCCACCTGCCACACAGCGGACGACACAATTGACATTCTGCATGAACGTTTTGAGGGTAAGGTTGTCTCTCGCAGGGATGATGTGCATTGACCACCAAGGTCATGTAATTTGACTCCTCTAGACTTTTTCTTGTGGGGTTTCTTGAAGTCGTAGGTCTATGCAAATAAACCACAACCGACCGATGCCTTAAAGGTGAACATAACACAGGCCATCGCTTAAATTCAGCCGGATCTATGCGTAAGACTCATTGAAAATTAGATAGACCACTTGAATCCGTGCCACCATAAGAAGCCGAGGCGGGCGTTTGAACAATGTTATATTCCACACTTAATAGCATACTTGAACCTTTCAAATAAAAAAAGAATTTTGTTAATTCCTCACATACAGCTTGTTTTATTCCATTTTAACATCTCTCCACCGTTATTGAAAAACCCTTTAGAATAATTATAACCGCTCTTATTTTAAGCCTGAACAGTTATAATACACCTTAAAAAAAATTCACCGTAGCTTTAAAGAATTTGAGAGAATTAAAAAAATGATTTGAGCCTCTTTGTTGCCTCACAAAATTCTGTGCTGTCATTTTTTATATAAAGAATAGAAAGCTATTTTGGTAATAACGCGGTTTTTAGATAACTTTTATAAGGTAAGTTCAGAGAACTTTTACAAAATATTTTAAAAACAACAAAAAACTTCAACATAGTAATTAGAAAATTTTAATATACTTCAGAAGACCACGATAATTTTTTTTATAAGGTAAGTTTTTAAAAACTTTTTGCAAGTTAGATAGATAACTTTAACTGAAAATTTTGTAGAGATGTGAGACGATTTTGCAATTTTTGATAGTATTTTGTAAAAATGGCTTTGATAGGTAATTTGAAAAGCAAATTTATTTTCACGTTTACTTTATTGATTTTAAAAAAGGTTGCAGTGCTCTATTGAACTGTTTGTATGTGCGAACATTATTATATGGAGTTTTAAAAAGAAGCGCAAAGGATGCTTATGTGTTCAAAGTTGTACGTGTCTTGTTCACTCAGACACTAGGGTCTATCAGTCATCACCAAATCTTGAGAACCCATCTGGATTGGTCTCAAGACTCAGAAATGGTAAATAGTTGATGGGGACAAAGGATGTTTTTAAAAGATACAAACATCAACTTTTAGATTCTCTAAGTTGTCTATCTTGAAAGACTTGAGAAAAATATAAAAAAACTTTTATACTATAGGAGATTAAACGTTTTTTAAATATTTAGAAAGATTTGTACTCTAAGGACTAGGCGTTTTGATAAGACTTCGGATGACTTACAAGAATATTTTAGAATTAAAAACTTTAAAAGATGTCATTGATTATTTTTTTACATTCTAGAAGCATTTTTAGAATACTCTAAGAAGTTTGCATTTTTTTTTTTTAAGATAGCTGAAGGCTATAAGGCTTGAGAATTACATAAAATGTTATATATAAGGTCACATATTTTGTGTTTTTTGCTTAATTTTTGCTAATTTTGAATCAATTTTAGAAAATTTATTTAAAAATAAATTAATTTTGTTTTACATAAAAATGAATACAATTTTATAAATTGATAGTATGAGATATTTTTGATGAATTTTTATATGTTAATAGGTTCTTAGCTATTTTTTGTCCATTGTGTATTTGCATTAGTGGGGTTTTCTAGAAAGTTTTGACAAATTTACACAATAAATTGGTGTTCTATTTATGACTTATTTTTTCTTTTTTGATTAAACGCGCTAAACTCCAAAGTTAATAACCACAACTGATTTAATGAAGATTGTGCTAATGATGTCTTGCTCCTAGATGTAAGGTGAGGATTTTTTGGTCCAAAATGGCATTACGTTAAGCGCCAAATTGTCACTTTTTTGAAAATTATGCTTGGGTTGCGACAAAATTCTGCGGTGTTGGTGGTAAACGCTAAAATTAATAACCACATTTGTTAATAAAAGTGTGCTAATGACATTTTGATTTTGGATATAGAGTTGAGGTTTTTTTTCCTAGTCTTCTCATGTTAAGCGCAACATTTTTACGGTCACTTTTTTAATTAATAACCAATTTTTTTTGGCAGTTCTTAAATAAAGGCAAGACAGTTACCAAGGGGTGTCTGACTAAATAAAGTTGCCAATTAGGAAATGCCAGATAAGTGGGGACAATATTAAAGATACGACTTTGTACTTGAGGTAAAACTTGACCACTCTAAACCGATTATCTCTGTCAACAAGCAACCTCTACATCAGTTATACCAATCTTACCATAAGTCTGTATAAAGACAAAATATAATGTTGAAGAAAAAATTGCTTCTCTCTTTCATGTTAAAATCCGCGGGCTGCTAAAGCCGATTTTTGGCCTTTGATAATAACTATATATACTATATTATATTAAATATTTTCTAAAAAGATCAGTCTTGCTAGATCTGTAACGTTTTCTTTAACCCTCTTGATCTTAAAACCGTTGCTGGTTTTCTATCTCATCTCTACAATAAATTTAATAACGATTAATTCCATAATTCTTGTAAAATACAACTTAATCGTCTCTCTTAACAAGTTTTAGACTAGCTACTATTCTGTAAAATTTTCTCTTTGCTTAAACCCTTTCCCTATAATAGTTTTCAGTTTTTGAAGCGTAGCTGAAACTTTTTAAAACTTTATTAGAAATTTAGCAACTATCAACACTTCGGCAGTCTTCAAAACTGTCTAACTTACAAAATCCTTTTAAAATTGTTATTTTTTGTACTCTTTTTGTAGTTTATTAAATCTTTTGTAAGCCATGCTATGCCTTTTCAAACATACAGACAATACTTTTTCTAGGCTATTAAAGCTTCTTACGTCACCCCTTAACCCGGCAATCTATAATTCTGGACCATTTCCTTTAAGATTGTTCAGACTTTGTAGTATCTTTTTAAAAGTTTTTTGTAGCCAGTATTATGTCTTAAACACTCTTAAAAAACATCTCAAAGTTGCCCAACAGCATTAAAACTAGTAATTACCCTTTTAGTCGTCTTGAGTATTCGTGTCTTTAATAATTATAAAATTTTTCTTTTAGTATCTTCCTAAACTTTCTAAAAGCAATTAATAAATTTCAAAAACTCATAAGCCTCTTATCAATAAAAATCTTGCCTACTTTTGGTCGTCTCTAGTAGTTTCTATGATTCTAGAAACTTTTTTTAAGCTTTTTTGTTGTTTAAGAAACGTTTCAACTTTTCTAAAATTTCATTAATTGCCTATAGTTGAACTAAGAGCTGTTAAAAATATATTTTTTATAATTCTCATAATATCCTATAATGCCCTCTAAAAGCTGTTAAAATTCTTAAAAGATTTAGAGCTCTTAGTATTCTCAAAGATTTGTTATAAAACGTGTGATTTCAGAATTTTCTAGAACAGGTCATCTAAATCTCTTTAATTCTCAAAATCCGTAGTTCTAAAAAGTTTTAAAATTTAATAAATTTAAAAATATAAAAATTTAAATTTGCAAATGAAAATTTTATTATCTTTTTGTTTTTTTTAATTTAAAAACTGATTTGATAGCAAAACCGACTGCAACTTGTAACTATGAGAGCTACAACTCTTTAAAAAATTTGAGAAAATTTCAGAATTTTTTATTAAAACCGTAAACCTTAATATAAAATTGGAAACTCAACTAGAAACTCAACTAGAAACTCAACTAGAAACTTTCAATCTACTACAAGCCAAAGCCCTATCATACACGTACGCAGCTTTGTCGCCTCTTTAATATCGTCCCCTTAGTCTGCTACCCAATCGTACAACAACTATCTCAGATGCCCCTTGGTAACTGAAAAGTCTTGTATACAAGAAAAAATTGCCCAGAAAGGTGGTATTATATATTATTTTAGAACCGCAAGACATTGTCACCATCCACGCTAAAGATTGAAATAATTTACCATGAACATTTTGTTCTCAACGTAAGGCATCTTGGAACAAGAAATCCCCACCCTACATCTAACAACAAACAAAAATCATCAGGACACTCTTCATTGAGACAATTGTGTTTAGTTTGGCGTTTGCCAACACAACCGAAAGCATGATTGCTACTCAAACCTAATTTCAAAAAAATACCTTCACAATTAAGAGCTCAACTAGAAACCCTAACACCACATCTAGAACAAAATGTGATCAACACACTCTTCATCAAAACAATTACGGATTTTTCACCTTTACCAGCAACATTGTTGCCAACAATTTTCAAAATTGTGACCAACATAAGATCACCATCATCATCTTTACAAGAATTTGAAAAAACTTTTCAACAGATTTTTATTAAATTCAAGTTTTCAGCCCAAACAACTTTTCAAAACACCTCAAGGAAATTTACAAACATCTTAAAATAGAAAAACAAATCATTAAAGTCAATATTGTTCCAATCGCGTACAGCGTTTTTGAATATATTTTAAATAAGTTGAAACTTTCCAAACTACTGATTAGTCATCATGCTGTAGTGTGCCCCCATCATGCTGTAGTGTGCCCCAGACAGGGACATTAAAACAACAGGATTTGCGCAGAGAAGAAAACCGGAAGGTATTACCATGCGTAAGTTATTCTTAAGGGCTACTTGTTGAAAGCCAACAACTCACTACGTCCTAAAAAAAAAAAAAAAAAGTGTGCCCCACCCACCCACCCAAGTGTTCGTCATTAAAAAATTAAATGTTTGCCCTCTCTGCGGTCATTAGAAGTCATTTTAACACAAGAAAAGGTCGTGATCTAACTTTTGACAACTAACACTTGGCTGGGCGGGTGGGCCATTTCGATGACTAGTCATTATGCTATGGAGTGTCCCACCCACCCGCCCACCCAAGTGTTGCAACAAAACAGAGACCAGAAACAACCATGAACATACCAAACAAAAAAAATTGCACACAAAACTCTCATAAAAAAGAAACTATTTAACAAACTTTGTTCTTAAATTTGTAATGTTTTTGGAAATATGAAACAAAAATATGCAACAAAACAGAGGCCAAAGACAACCATAAATAATCCAAAAAAGAATTTTGCACCAACTTATATAAACTTCAAACCAAAATCTCATAAAACAAAAACGAAAGCTCCTGGAAGAAACCACTGTCAGTTAACAAAAAATCCCTAAAAAAATTAACTGTGTTTAAAAAGTAAAACCTTTCGCAATGACGCGCAAACCAAAGCAAATTCCGGTCTAGTTTAACCAAAAAATAATTAAGTAATCTCCGCTTTGTTCAGTCTGATGTCCCTTGGTATCTGTTGGAAAGGCGAATATCGTCTTCAGGAAAAAACTACTCAGAAAGATGGATATTTGGCGTTTACCACCACCACCACAGAAAATTGTCGCTAACCAGACATCATTTTCAAAAAAGTAACTGTAAAAATTTCCTGCTCAACATGAAGCATTTTGGAACAAAAAACTTTGATCTCACATCTAGAAACAAGCACACTCTTTATCAAATTAACTTTGGCATTGTCACCACTCACGCATATTTTGCAAAACAGTGATCGTGACAATTTAGCACTAAAAGTAAAGCGTTTATAAACAAAAAAATTGTCTTAAAGAATGTCTTTAAAAAAAGTTGAAGAAACTCTAATTAAATTGAAGTTCAACTTTTCAAACCCCACAGAAATACTTAATAAACACAATTTTTTCAAAAAAGTTAACTCCTCTTTTAAGAATATTTTAAATAGTTATAATAGTACCAACCTATATATACTGCCAACTAAAATCTTTTGAAACCTAGCAGTAAAACTTCTAAAAGATAAATATTTTTCTACTGTCAAAACCTTTCCAATTCATTAAAAATTCCTAAAAAAAACGTTTAAAAAGTGTTATTAACTATCATATTTTGACTAAAATTAAATTATTTCCTCAATAAAAACAATTGCAAAGAGCAAAAATGCGCAGTCAGTCACTTAGTCATGATTTCACAAGAAGGAGAATGTTCATCTAAACTAAATACAGACGTCAAAAACCTTGCTGATACGAATTGAAAAATGTATATTTTTACGCCTGAAAAGCCTAAAAAAAATTTACAAAAAGTACAAAAGAATTTACTGGAAGGTTACAGATCTAGAAAGACTAAAAAATTTTTAGCAGATACTTAAAGACTAATCTTTGATGCTTTTATGAAAGAGGTAGATAAACTTTGGGCTGAATACAACTTTAACATATGATCCCCAGGCCATATAGTGACAATATCTGCCCTAGTGCCAAATAACAAGAAAACCAACAAAGAAGTGTTTGACAATTATAAACATATTTATAATATTTTCCAAAAAAAATATAATTACATTTTTATTTTTAACATGCCAGGCACCTTAAAGTTTAGTATATTAAGTTGATTCTTAAATTCTATAGTTTGTTTGTAAACTTGTATATTTTATCGATCAATAATTGTTGATATTAATCACCTCAGTTATCGAAAACTAATTAGTCTCAGCAAATAATAATATACATAATACTGTAAACATTGTAATCTGGATACGTAGATAGTATTTCATATCGTAGCTATAGCAAAAAAATATACATACACGCTAGATTTAAACTTGTATATCACGAAGTAATTATTCCGAAGCGGAATAATAATATCGGCACTATACAAATAGAGTATATGCATGATAAATCCCAAGAGTGTAGTTGTAGTCTTGGCTAACCCCGGGGGTTGTGTTTGAGCTACATTTCGAACTTTCCAATTTAAGTTCGTCGGGAAACGAGCAGGCGACGCAATCACAAGACGTGGAGGATTGGCGGGTGGGGGATACTAGAAGGGTGGATTTCCGCGTCAGACTCCGTACGCATGTATACGTAAACACCTTTGAATAAGGTGGGTGGCATAATTGAATAATTGTGGCCATACCATAATTTACAGTTAATGGGGACAGAACCATGAAATATGTATGCGTCGCGGCGTGTGTATCGCGCGGATGCGGTAGGGCGCTTTGGCACCCTTCAGTTTCACGTGAAAGGGTAGGAAGTGACAATGTTTTATACATCTGCTAAGAGACTGTCTGATACGTGCAACCCTAACCCTCGGATAGTATTGTATTTATTATAGACATCACTTTGACATTTTTTATCCGAGCTTGTTAAAAAGGGTTTAAATGACTTCCGCGTCACGAATGCAACCATGTTATATGACTCACTGATTGAAAATTATGGCCTTTGTTTATCACAATTTATTATAGTTATAGTGTAAACATGTTGCGAATATAAATTATATTTATTATTTGGTTTTATTAAGTAAATAATTAATTTTCAAGTCCTTGACCTACTAATTGTAGCAGGCGTCTATAAAGTAACTTTAAAATCTGTGTAATCATCAAAGTTTCAGTGTAATAAAGTTATATTTTGAAATAATTAATTTCGCAAATTATCTAATTATAACTTTTCGTTAAGTATTTTAATATTAAGCGTTGAAATATCATTTTGGTATTTACCAATTGATTCAAAAATATATCAAAGGGTTGAATATTTAAATTAATTGGCAGTTTTTATCAAGTAAATTTTATCGTGTAATTTACAACCAAATTAATTAATTTTAATTTTTTACAGCCTTTGACTTATATTGCTTATTGTATAGATCGCAGTTAATTAACCCGATAATTTATAACTCAAACTCCGCAGCAATTAAAAAAATATAGAATGAGTAACAATTCATTAATCTGCTTTCGGGGCGCTTTTACGATAAGCAATTAAACATAATTTTTCTAAAGCAATTTAAAAAGTACCCCGAGTCATAAAAATAATATGTATCGTATATATTTCGTTTAATCAGTCTTAATTGAACGTAATTACAGCCATTTCAAGCACATGTGTAAAGATCACTGTTAATTAAATTGAATAAAACTAATTGGTAATTAAGGTTGTAATTTTTCATCCCCTATCACAATCTGATAGATCGAGCAAAAAAACGCATATGGCTCACCCTAGGAATGTTTGGATTAATTAGATATGAAAACGTATATGTCAGCTTTAATATTTTAGTAAATAGTAAAGAGGAGTGGTTTGTCGTTTCGGGGTGAGCTTTCGGCCATTAGACTGTCGCCATTTACGTGCTGAGTTATGATAATTATGAAGAAAGAGGGGCAAGACAATTTGCGCGGGCTAAATGGAATTTTGTAATAAAATTATGTAAACTTTTGTTTGTTCTTAATAAGGAAGTTTTGGGAAACGGTTTCATTTGTACTCACGTTCATGTTGCTAGCTCTCTGGGTTATATCTTCATTACAGCCAAATCTGGAAATAAAAAGGGAAATTTTGTTAGTAGAAATATGGAATATGATAATATAACTAAATGAATGTGTATACTAAATCGTTTGTATGAATTTAATAAAATTTTATATTTTCATATTCTACTAAGCATGAAACTAAATAAAAATGATCAAATATATTATCAGTTTCCGTTTCATGAAATACAAATTAAAATCTATATAGCTATATCAGCTTTTTCCAAACTTACTTTTTTGAAAATATATTTCAGAATTCCTGAAATATATAAATAACATTTTGGTTATAAAAGTGTAAATTATTATCCATTGCCGGAGTACTCAACAGTCCGTACTTGTCTGTTTATTCTGTATTTGATCCGTCCGACTAATTGTATTTCAAATAATCTACAAATTCCTCAAATTATTGAAATACCTTCTGTAATTTACTTATGCCTCTCAAGTTCCTTTTTGTAGGGAAATATTACTTGTTCCATGTTATATGCACTCACCAAGTTTTTTCGTTTCTATTATGATTAATGAAAATGAAAATAAAATTAAAAAAAAGCTTTTTCATATGCAATGTCACTTATTTTGCTTTGTTTTTATTACTTCGTTGATTCCCCACTTTCGAGTTATTACAATAAAATCTAATTATTTTTTCTAGTGCTTCCTTTAAAATTGGCTGAACCTTTTTCATTAATTTTGTAGAGTTTTGGCATTGATCTAAGTACATAAAGTGCTGTCTTATATGTTACATGTCACGCCTTATCCGTCTGTTCGTTAATGTATTTTTGGTTTGCCTAGTCCTCGGTTTTCAAAAGTAATACAAATTATTTTGTTTTTGTTTCGTACCTACCACAACAAACTAGTCCTTTTCGTATCAATACCTCAATAGTTATTGCAGCATCTGTTGAAACTGTTCTGTATGTTGCCGCCGCGTATATGGGCATAAATTGCTGTGTTCATTGTAGTTTATTTAAGTCGTTGCCGTCCAAATTACCAACATTATCTGTGTCAATTGCAGTTTAATTACGTGGCGTACCTTCACGCCATTACCTAATGCTCCATAAATCATACCCGGTTCGATTGCCCTTAATTTGGTCTAGTCTTGTCCTCATTAATCCTCACGTTGTTGTTGTTGTTGCAATACTTTCCTTGCTTTTTTGTATACACGGTTTAAGTGTGTTCGCAAATTAATTTTTTTGTCTACCATATTTTTGTCGCCTTTGATGCGATGCACGCTATTATATTATTAAATACTTAGTTTTCTTATAGTTCCCATGCTAGCTAGTTATTTGCAGTTTTTTTAACAAATTTACAAAAAAAATCAATATTATCAAAATATCACTAAAAATTCCAAAAAAAAAATTCAAAAAAAATTTTTATGAAAAATTCAAATTTGCTTCTGTTTGGTTTAAAGTAATTTTTTAAATTTTCAAAATAAGCGAGTTATTTGTAGTTTTTTTATAAATTTTCCATAAAAATCAATATTATCAAATTATCACTAAAAATTCCTAAAAGAGTTTCAAATAAATTTTATAGAAAACTTAGATTTGCTTCAATTTGCTTATTTGTAGTTTTTTAAAATTTTCTAAAATAAGCGAGTTATTTGCAGTTTTTTGATAAAAATTCCAAAAAAATCAATATTATCAAATTATAACTAAACATTCCAAAAAATGTTTCAAATAAATTTGATGAAAAAATCAACATAGCTTCTGTTTAGCTAAAAGTAATTTTTCAAAATTTTCTAAAACAACCGAGTTATTTGCAGTTTTTTGATAAAAATTCCAAAAAATCAATATTATCAAATTATCATTAAATATTCCAAAAAATGTTTCAAATAAATTTGATGGGAAAATCAACATAGCTTTTGTTTGGTAAAAAGAATATTTTCAAAATTTTGCAAAATAAGCGTGTTATTTGCAGTTTTTTGATAAAAATTCAAAAAAATCAATATTATCAAATTATCACTAAAAATTACAAAAAATGTTTCAAATAAATTTTATAGAAAATTTAGATTTGCTTCAGTTTGTTATTTGTAGATTTTCAAATTTTTCCAAAATTAACAGGTTATTTGCAGTTTTTTGATAAAAATTCCAAAAAAAAATATTATTAAATTATCACAAAAAATTCCAAAAAATGTTTCAAATAAATTTTATGGGAAATTCAACATTGCTTCTGTTTGATTAAAAGTAATTTTCCAAAATTTTCCAAAAAAAGCAAGTTATTTGCAGTTTTTTGATAAAATTTCCAAAAAATGAATATTATCAAATTATCACTAAAAAATCCAAACAATGTTTCAAATAAATTTTATGGAAAACTTAAATTTGCATCTGTTTAGTAATAAATAATTTTTCAAAATTTTCCAAAATAAGCTAGTTATTTGCAGTTTTTTAATCAAATTTTCAAAAAAATTAATAATATCAAAATATCACTAAAAATTCCAAAAAAAAGTTTCAAATAAATTTTATAGAAATTTCAAATTTGCTTCTGTTTGGTTTAGTGTACTTTTTCAAAATAAGCAAGTTATCTGCAGTTTTTTGATAAAAATTCTAAAAAATCAATATTATCAAATTACCACTAAAAATTCCAAAAAAAGTTTCATATAAATTTGATGGAAAATTCAATATTGCTTTTATTTGATTTAAAGTAATTTTCCAAAATTTTCCAAAATAAGCAAGTTATTTGCAGTTTTTTGATAAAATTTCCAAAAAATCAATATTATCAAATTATCACTAAAAAATCCAAAAAATGTTTCAAATAAATTTTATGGAAAACTTAAATTTGCATCTGTTTAGTAATGAATAATTTTTCAAAACTTTCCAAAATAAACTAGTTATTTGCAGTTTTTTTATCAAACTTTCAAAAAAATTAATGATATCAAAATATCACTAAAAATTCCAAAAAAAGTTTCAAATAAATTTTATAGAAAATTCAAATTTGCTTCTGTTTAGTTTAGTTACTTTTTCAAAATAAGCAAGTTATTTGCAGTTTTTTGATAAAAATTCAAAAAAATTAATATTATCTAATCATCACTAAAAATTACAAAAAATCTTTCAAATAAATTTTATAGAAAATTTAGATTTGCTTCAGTTTGTTATTTGTAGATTTTCAAAATTTTCCAAAATTAGCGAGTTATTTGCAGTTTTTTGATAAAAAATCCAAAAATTGAATATTATTAAATTATTACTAAAAATTACAAAAAAAGTTTCAAATAAATTTTATGGGAAATTCAAATTTGCTTCTGTTTGGTTATAAGTAATTTTACAAAATTTTCCAAAATAAGCAAGTTATTTGCAGTTTTTTGATAAAAATTCCAAAAAATCAATATTATCAAATTATCACTAAAAATTCCAAAAAATGTTTCAAATAAATTTTATAAGAAATTCAAATTTGCTTCTCTTTGTATATAAGTAAATTTTCAAAATTTTCTAAAATAAGCGAGTTATTTGCAGTTTTTTAATAAAAATTCCAAAAAATTAATATTATCAAATTATCACTAAAAATTCCAAAAAATGTTTCAAATAAATTTTATAAGAAATTCAAATTTGCTTCTCTTTGTATATAAGTAAATTTTCAAAATTTTCTAAAATAAGCGAGTTATTTGCAGTTTTTTGATAAAAATTCCAAAAAATTAATATTATCAAATTATCACTAAAAAATCCAAAAAATGTTTCAAATAAATTTTATGGGAAATTCAACATTGCTTCTGTTTAGTAATAAGTAATTTTTCAAAATTTTCCAAAATAAGCTAGTTATTGGCAGTTTTTTTAATCAATTTTCCATAAAAATCAATATTATCAAATTATCACTAAAAACTCCAAAAAATGTTTCAAACAAATTTTATGGGAAATTCAACATTGCTTCTGTTTGATTAAAAATAATTTTCCAAAATTTTACAAAATAAGCGAATTATTTGCAGTTTTTTATCAATTTTTCATAAAAATCAATATTATCAAATTATCACTAAAAATTCCAAAAAATGTTTCAAATTAATTTTATAGAAAATTTAGATTTGCTTCAGTTTAGTTATTTGTAGTTTTTCAAATTTTTCCAAAATAAGCGAGTTATTTGCAGTTTTTTTATAAAAATTCCAAAAAATCAATATTATCAAATTATCACTAAAAATTCCAAAAAAAATTTCAAATAAATTTTATAGAAAATTCAAATTTGCTTCTGTTTGGTTATAAATAATTTTTCAAAATTTTCCAAAACAAGCTAGTTATTTGCATTTTTTAAACAAATTTCTGAAAAAATCAATAATACTCACTCAAAATTTCAAAAAAAGTTTCAAATAAATTTTATCGAAAATTTAGATTTGCTTCAGTTGCTTATTTGTAGTTTTTTAAAAAATTTCAAAATAAGCGAGTTATTTGCAGTTTTTTGATAAAAAATCTAAAAAATCAATATTATCAAATTATCACTAAAAATTCCAAAAAATGTTTCAAATAAATTTTATAGAAAATTTAGATATGCTTCAGTTTGCTTATTTGTAGTTTTTCAAAATTTTCCAAAATAAGAGAGTTAATTGCAGTTTTTTATCAATCTTTCATAAAAATCAATATTATCAAATTATCACTAACAATTCCAAAAAATGTTTCAAATAAATTTTATAGAAAATTCAGATATGCTTCAGTTTGGTTATTTGTACTTTTTTAAAAAATTTCAAAATAAGCGAGTTATTTGCAGTTTTTTGATAAAAATTCCAGAAAATCAATATTATCAAATTATCACTTAAAATTCTAAAAAAATGTTATTAATAAATGTTATAAGAAATTTAAATTTGATTCTGTTTAATTTCGAGTAATTTTTCAAAATTTTCTTAAATAAGCAAGTTATATGCAGTATTTTATCAATTTTCCATAAAAATCAATATTATCAAGTTATTACTAAAAATTCCAAAAAATGTTAAAAATGTTTCTAATAAATTTTATTGAAAATTTAGATTTGCTTCAGTTTGGTTATTTGTAGTTTTTCAAAAATTTTCAAAATAGGCGAGTTATTTGCAGTTTTTTGATAAAAATTACAAAAAATCAATATTATTAAATTATCACTAAAAATTCCAAAAAATGTTTCAAATAAATTTTATGGAAAATTAAAATTTGCTTCTGTTTCTTTAAAGTAATTTTTCAAAATTTTCCAAAATAAACAAGTTTTTTGCAGTTTTTTAATAAAAATTCCAAAAAATCATTATCATTATCAAAATATCACTAAAAATTTCAAAAAATGTTTCAATTAAATTTAATAAAAAATCCAAATTTAATACTGATTAATTATTATGAATTTATCAAAATTTTCCAAAATTTGCAGTTTTTTTATTATATTTCAAAAAAAATCAATTTTATCAAATTATCACTAAAAATTCCAAAAAAAGTTTCAATTAAATTTTATAGAGAATTCAATTCCGCTTAAAAGTTTTAACTGAATCATTTTCAAAATTTAGCAAATTAAGTCAGTTAACTTCAGTTTTATCAAGTTGTCACTGAAAAATTCAAAAAATGATTCAAATAAATTTCAAAGAAAATTCAATTTCGCTAAAAATTTCTCATATAAATATTTTAAAAATTTTGTAAACTAAGCAAGTTAATTGAATTTTTTTGATATTTTTTTCCAAAAATTCAGTTTTATGAAGTTGGCATTAAAATTTTCAAAAACAGTTTTAAATAAACTTTATAGAAAATTCAATTTTGCATAAAATATTTTATGTATGCATTTTCAAAATTTTGCAAAATATGTCAAGTAATTACAGTTTTTTGATAAAATCTTAAAACAAAATTTAAATTTTGCAAACGTGTGGTTTGGAATGATGTTGCCCGCCTACCCGCCCAAGTGTTTGTGGTATTAATTTTTTTATCTCAAACACTTGGGTGGGTGGGCGGGAATAAAGTTTACAAGCTATGGGCGTGTGATTTGGAATTGCTTTCTCCACCCATCCAATTTCTTAATCACCAACACTTGGGTGGTAGGCAAAAATAAAGTTTAAATGTTGTGGATGTGTGGTTTGGATAAGTGTAGCCCACCCACTCACCCTAGTGTTTGTGATCCAATTTGTTAATAACCAATAATTGGATGAGTAGGCGGTAACAAAGTTTACAATTTGTGGTCGTGTGGTTTGGATTAGTGTAGCCCACCTACACTAACGACTGTTTGTGATCCAATTGCTTTATCACCAACACTTGAATGAGTGGGCGGGAACTAAGTTTCTAATCTGTAAGCGTGTGGTTTGGATAAGTGTAGCCCACCCACCCGCCCTAGTGTTTGTGATCCAATTTATTGATCACCAACACTTGGATGGGTAGGCGGAAACAAAGTTCACAAATTGTGGGCGTGTGATTTGGATTCGTGTGGCCCGCCCACCCGCCCGAGTGTTTGTGATCCAATTGCTTAATTATTAAAACTTAGGTGGGTGGGCGGAAACTAAGTTTGCAATTTGTGGACGTGTGGTTTCAGTTGGTGTAGCCCACCTATCCGCCCGAATGTTTTTGATCCAATTTCTTGATGACCAATACTTGGGTGGGTGGGCAGAAATTAAGTTTACAATTTGTGTGCTTTGGATTGTAGTGAAGAGGGTTGGGTTCCAGACAACTAAAAGCTGTGGTGTTGTTTTGGGTTTGATAATGTTTGGAGTTTACTCCTTCTAATGTCATACACGTGGTAACCTATCCGCGCGTGTGGTTAGGTTGATATGGCCATCTCGTATTCATCTTGTGCCCGGGTACCAAGATAAAAATGCTTTCCAGGAATTAGCTCTATAGCTTGCGAGGCTAGATGCTGTAAAAGCGCCACCATAGTCTCGTGGTGTGTGTGTGTGATAATTAGTCCCTATGGTTTGGGATCGTAGCAGGTTAAGTGCGCAGTGGGCATAGCGGTAATCCGCATAGTTGTGTTTTCCTGGTAATAGTATAATTGGGAAAAAGCCTACGGCGGAGTGTGCAAGCCGGTAGGTCTCGTGCAAGCTAGGGGCGGTCTTCAATATCTGACCAAGTCCATAGCCATAGTCAGTAGGCATAGCGGTTGTTGTAGAATTGTAGTAGCAATTAAGGTAGTCACTATGTAGGCGGATATTGATTTCGAGAAGATGGTTAAGGTCCAATGATGCTTGTTAGAAACTGAGGTTTGGGCCGTAAACGCTTGGGCTATATACCCCTTAGCAAGTACCGGATGTAGATCGAAGTTCCCTGGGGAAGCCAGAGGTAGATTAGAAGTGAGCGAGGCCGCCTCGGATAGAGCCAGAAGTATGGCTTTGCTAGCCGTAGTCGTGGTGGAATTAGAAGCTGCAGCTATGTCGGTGAACAAGTCATCAAGTAATACCCAACCGGAAAAAGTAGATTGGTGATTTAATGAGTTCTGCTCGTGATGTTGACTGCTTGAGATCTCGGTTTTGATCAAAATTTTTGACTTGGATTTTTTGGTAATAAAAAATGTTTACATGTTGAATTTATTTAAAACAGTTACTAAAAAAAAAAACAATTTAGCGTAGCAGTGGCTCCAACCAAAATCTGACAAAGTTAAAAAATCTGCAATACATGTCGCATTCGATCTAACAGATCACCAAAATAGTTACAGTTGAGTTCAAGATCTAAATAGGTGCACCAAATGGCCGCGGCACAAAGTAAATCGCAGTTTATCTCTAGCTAATTTACTTGCGTTGATTTTTGACAAACAATACTAGTATTTGCTAATGCTATACAATACAGCTCCAAACGACGCTTGACCACCATTGACTGATATAATCAGTGAAGCAAAATTGTTTTAGATTTAGCCTCAATGTTATCATACTTCAACCAAGACTAAGTAAAAGTTTCTTCCAAGAAGTCCGTCCAGATTGTGTCACTCCTCTTTTGATGTTGAACATTAAAGATATTTTTCTCTAACTAGAAATAAATAGAGCTAACAAATTTAGAATTCAATTCAAATTAAGACGTATAATTATATACTTGAATTATATATTATAATAATTACAAGCAAATAATCATAATAAAAAAGCTGACTGCATAAAATCTAAATTACAATCTATCTATTAAACCCAAAAAAGTAAATCAAACGTACGCACCATTAAAACAAAATTGCTTATGTAAAATATTCCACGAATCACGCACACAATGAATCGCTATTAACGTAAATTAATGTAGGGGGTAAAGTTGTCTTTTATTGCTATATATCAGTAAATTAAACAAGCACCATTTACAAACAAAATATGCATTCTGTTTGTTATTTTTTTTATTTCTCCAAACAAAATGTAAATATACACCCTGGCAGCTATAAAACTGTACCCGCGGTGTTATTTGCTTTTAATGTGGCAATTTTAATGATTTATAAAAAAATATATATATAAATCTAAATGACTAGTTTGCACAGCTTGCACAACACACTATTGCCTTGTTATCCTTTTTTTTTTCAAACGCTGTATGTAATATAATTGTTCATATAATTCCATGAGTGTGATTCATATTAATGCGTATATTACTATACACATTATAAACATGTGTGGTTTCTCATAATAAAATTTACAGTCAGCCGTCGCGTTAATATCACTTACTGCCCTTTTCAATCAAATTCATTTGTTCGTGTTTAATAGCAAGTGGCTATTATATGTTTTTAGTGATTATAGCTTTTTTATAGTGGTTGAAACACCAATAACACTTTATTAAGTACAAATTAATTGCAATTTTTCAAATTGATATTGACCAATAAACTTAAATATTATATGTATATAAAGTTTGAACTTTAGCTGCTAATACCAATGTAATTCTATTTAAAAATTTGGTTTATTTTATTATGTATGTTGATAAACTGATATACATTATAGAAGAAATGACAGTAATAAAAATAATAAAAACCCAAAACAACAGAAAACACTTTTAAGCCCATTTAAATAAATGGTCAACATAAAAAAAATGTACAACATCTTATAGCCTGAATAAAGTACGTCGAGATGATGTATTCAACACGAAAAGGCCATAACAGAGCCACACTCCGTTCTCGAAACAAGAAGAAACCCATAATGATGTCGTGAAAACACTTCATTGTAGTAGCATCTCGTATTCGTCCAAGGATTACAAAGCATGAAATTTACGGATGCGTACAACTTTTGATATGTAGAGGCTTAATTAAATTAGTTATTAATTATGTTAATATATTGTTATAGTCAGTTAAATTTTCTTGAATAATATGCGTACAAGGGATAAATTATTATCTAGTTGTATGTAAGATAAAGGGAAACTTGTTTGATAAGCGTTACAGACAGACAAGAGAAACTCTAGCAATGTGTATGAGTAAAACTTTTCTTATGTAGCTGGAAACTTCAGTGAACATTTACAGTAGAAAATTTTCCTTTATTTGTTTTAAAACAAAGTGAATAAATGTATGAACATAAATGTCGAGTATTTTTTTAGTCAGCAAAAACTTTACACTGGCTGCTGCAGTGTTCTCAGTTTTAATATCCTTGTAAGACAGTATGATTTAAATTGTTCTATAATGTTATGGATTGTAATAAGGTATTATTCGTATATACAATAGTTTTTGATAAAGTTATCACATATGTACACAAGAGATATTATTCAAACTTTATAAAAGTATAACTAACTAATTTGCATCAAAGACAATTCATTCACACATTTATATATTGAAAACAAAAAATATCAAGAAAAATCAAACAATAGTTTCTACTACTTCAATAAGTAAATTCAGTTGTTGGTTGTTCTAAATTCTCCATCAAAATACTCAGTAGTATAAGCAACATTAGTGATACATATTTTTCAATAACTAGTGTTGCCGCCTAGCCCTGCGGTGATCCCAACCTGCCAGGGTGCAATATAGCGCTCCGTCAGAGCTTTGTCGGTAGCCAACCTCCACTCCTGGTTCAGCTAACCGTTGGCGTAGTCCGGCAAGGATGTTGCGCACTTGCGGGCACTCGTTCTGGCTCTTTTCACCGCGGCTGCTAGTGTCTCAACTCCTAGGGGTTGGAGTGCAATGATTTGCTGGTTGGTTTCGCCAAGATAGCCGATGATAGAGCCCTGTGATGCTAACAGGTGGAACCCAGGAGTTGGGAGGTAGTAATCTGTCCAGGTCGTTAGCTTTGTCGCCGGCCCCTACGTTGTCCGGTGTACGGGCCCGTGAGTCTGACAAGTGGTTTTCGGCTTCCGGTGTGTGTTCTATGTCAAACGTAAATTCTGCGAGGATAAAGGACCATCTCATAAATTTGGATGTCGTGCCTCGGCAACCAGATAACCACACTACAGCTCGATTGTCCGTTCTCAGTAGGAATCGACTGTCCTCCAGGTAGGCGCGGTACTTTTTTATAGCCCATGTTATTGCGTAGTATTCTTGTTCGTTACTGTAGTAATGTTGCTCGGTAGGAGTGAACCTTGAGCTGGCCTAGCTGATAATACGTTTCCTATTCCTACCTTACTGGCGTCGGTTTGTAAGACAAATTGCAGACCTGGTTGTGGGCGGTCTAGAATCATAGGTCGATCGAGCAGTGCTTTTACGGCGATGAATGACAGTTCGGCCGTTTCGTCCCATACAAATGAACGTTTGGTCCCCTGCAGGTCTGTCAGAGGGGCCGCGGTTTCCGCAAAAATATCCACGTACTCCTGGAGCCACGTGCAGGTACCCATAAAGCTGCGAAGTAACTTGCGGGTTGTGAGCCAGGGGTAGTCGCGGATGAGCCGCAAATGATATTCTAGTGGCTTGTCTCTTCGGCGGTGACCTTGTGCCCCAAGTATTAAATCTCGCGCTAACTAAAATCGCATTTGTCTTGGTTACACCGCAACCTATATTCCTGTAGACGTTCCATTACTCGCCTCAGGTGTCCCATACGCTCTTTGTAGTCGGCAAAGTACACGACTATGTCCTCCAGGTAAAACAAGACAAACTTTCTTATCCAGCCGGCCAATACCTTAGCCACCAGCTTTTGGAACGTGGCTGTGGCGTTTTTACGGCCAAAAGGCATGACCTTGAAGTGATAGGTCGCTTCGTCTAGAGTGGCAAACCCGGTTAGGTGTTGGCTGTCAAGATGCATTGGGATCTGCCAGTATCCGGTCTTTAGATCGAGTTTAGAGATGACGGCCGCCGCCCCAAAATCCTTCAACGTCTCCTGGATCTTGGAGAGCGGCGCTGCTTCGTCTCGGCTGGCGTTTTTCAAGGCTCTGAAGTCCACACAAAAACGTGGCTTGCCGTCTTTTTTCTGGATGATCACCACGGGTGCACAGTAGTCGCTGGTGGAGGGCTCGATCACGCCTTTGGCCAGCATATCGCTCACTGTTTTCGCGGCGTTGGATGAGTACGGTCTGATCTGTATCGGCGTGGTGTCGACCAGTTGGATTCAGAGAGACACCGCGTTAGTAGTGGCTGGCCCCAAGTCCTCAATAAATAGGCTGGCGAATTCTTGAACTAGCTCAAGGAATCCTGTTTGGTCCGGAAAGGCATGTTTAGGCATATCTGCTATTGGTATGTCCGCCGGTTCGGCTTGTGGGTATGCCCAGTAAACGACCTCTCGTGCGTCGCACCCAAAGTGAACCAGGTGTCGCACATAGTCGAGTGTGGCTTGGTTCTGTATGAGCCACAGGTGGCCCAAGATGACTTCTTCGCCGAAGTCCGGCGCGTGTAAAAATGTGCCTTTTTGTTTTAGATTTCCGACCTGGATGGTGACGGTCGCTTCCCCCGTTATTGAGAGTATATTTTGGGGGTGGACGACGTAGTCAGTCCGGTGTAAGCCGGGAAGTTTTAGCCGGTTAAAATTTTGGCTGACCCCGCTGTTTATCAAGGCCAGTGCTTTGGTTCCGTCAAGTGTTATTTGGATCTTTGCCAAGTGATGGTAATTGCCGACAACTCCTACT
The DNA here is from genome assembly GCA_963932245.1 of Tachinus rufipes. Lineage (NCBI taxonomy): Eukaryota > Metazoa > Arthropoda > Insecta > Coleoptera > Staphylinidae > Tachinus > Tachinus rufipes. The sequence continues at coordinate 124,556,051 of OZ010741.1, read as the reverse complement.
TGAGCAGGGATTGATAGTTGTGACGTGCTAGCACTTAATCGACCCGCTGCTCGTTTCGCGACTGGAAAGAAGTTGCGGTCCGGCGCTCGTTGGTGCGTTCGGGTTAACTAAGTTTCGATTCTTGTGGCTGTTTCTCGGAAGTGGTAAAGGTCTGTAAATTCGGTTATGCCAACCATCCTCTGAATTTGTTGGTCTACCAGGTTAATTAACCTGTTTGCCATAGCCTTTTCCAACGCTTCAGGTGCAATGCGCTGGTAAAGCGCAATCTTGCGGCGCAGAAAAGTGGCAACCTGTTCCTTCGCCTGGTGTTTTTCCGTCCACAACTGCTGGCTTAGGTCCACGATAAGATCGGGGTCTGCATATTTTTGCAGCAGAGCTCGTTTAGTTTCCTCATGTACTAATTCAAGGTCACCTTCCGCTTGCTCTTGCCAGATCTTGGCTTTCCCTTTCAAGGCCTTCACCAGACAACTATGGCACCTTAAATAATCGGAAGTGGTCTTCGAGTTTAACGAAGAAACGATGAGTGTCTTCGTGACCAAGTCCTTGTAACGTCGGCAAGTGGTCTTTGTGCCTGATTTTTCCGTAGAAATTTGCGTTTTCTGGTTCCAAGGCCTTCGTGTATGACACAACCATCTTGGCTATGTCGCTAGCCATGTTAGCCTCGGGAACCGTCACGTAGCGGCGTGAATTGCTGTGTATCTTTCCACCCAAGCCAGGTGGCTGCCGAGTCGGTCTGCCGTGGAGGGGAAGGTCCGGGTTTGGTCCACGTCTGCCAGAAGTTCAACTGCCAAGTGTGTTGCGGCTGTGGTGGGAACATCAGCGGGGGGGTGTTGGCTGCGTGAGCCTTTGGTTGGCCAAGCATCCCACGCAATCAGTCTATCACCTGGGGGTGTCAAGGTCCTGGACGGTCCAGGCTGGTAGTATTCCTGATACCCCGGCCAGAGTTGCAGAACCGGGGGTGTTCCGGTTGGTACCGAGAACTTCCCGGTTTTGTTAAACATAATAATTTTTTTTACCGGATTGAACTTTTTAATACAATTTTTGTAGGTCTCTATTTTTTTTGCGACAGGAGTACCTGTTTACATGTGCAAAGTCTACGTAATTTTTTTTAACGTCAATCTAAGTATTGATACTGCTTTAGTTACTGCTCATTTTTGAGGACCAATCAATTAGGTAATAGTCCAATCAATGGTTCTGAAGATGTTCCCCAGGTCTTGGGGGAGCTCCTAATGTCGGGTCGGTGGTGGTTGTCGTGCCTTGTCCCAAGTTGCCCCACGTTGGGCGCCAATTGTCGCCGCCTAGCCCTGCGGTGATAGCCTGGAAGGCGGTGATCAGGGTATTGGGGTCGATGTTCAACCCAGAAAAAGTTTCTGGTAAATTGTTTGTTGGTTGGGGGTCCCTGGGTAATGCTTCCATGGTTCTAAATGAAGATCCAATAGTCGGACTTAGCTTTGACTCCGTGGGGTCTGTCAATAATGATTGACAGAGTGCGGGTGGTCAAAGATGCGTGGATTATTGGGTTTTGTTTGGGTTGTGTTGTCTCTGGAACGATGTTGCTTCTGCAAACGATCGGAAAAGTCTAACGCTTCTTTTAGTTTTTTTCTGGACGCTATTCCACCAATCATCTTGTGCATCCATGCCGGGAGACATGCCCTACCCAGTTCCAATTGAGTTCGCATATGCGTTTGATCAAGTCCGTCAAGTCGGTTTTTCTGCAAATCTTTGTGTTTCTTATATGATCCCTCAACCTTATGTTGATAGGTTTGTTTTTAAGCGTACAATTTTTGAGTGAGATCATAATCTTTAGTTCTACAATATTGTTACTAAATAGCGCATAGTGGTCTGCAAAGCGCAAGTTACTTAGGAATTGGCCGTCAATGTTGATATGTATTGATTCTCATTAGAGTTTCTTAAAGTTGTCTTCCAATACTAGCGTAAACAACTTGGGTGATATAGTATCTTGTAGTGTAGAATTTTTGTATATACATATATCTCAGGAGGTTAGTTCTCAATTGGTAGAAGTCTACCTTATTTGTATATAGATGTGTGCAAGCAGGCTTATGGGATGGTAGTTTTGTATATTGTTTGTGTCTACTTTCTTGTATATAATAATTACTTTTTGCGCGTTTTTTCCTTTTTTGGGAGTTTTGCCTTCTTGTAGACATTTGTTTAGAAGGATTTATAAGGATTTATAAGAATTCTATTAGATTTTTTTTTAATCTATTTAATCTTCTCCTAGTACTCTTCCGTTCTTTATGTGACTTTAGGTTACTCTAATATCTAAAATCGTTATGTCCGGTATGTCCTCTGAATTAACATAGCGTAGCTATCTGCTAGTTTTTTTTTGCCGATAAGTATAGATAGGCTTATTATTGTTGAACTTTTTGGCTGATTTTTTTTAAAGTTTGTACTCTGATTGTCGCAACTATTGCGTATTAATCTACATTTTGTTGTAGTTGTTTGGAATCCGGCTTGCAAGTTTGCTGTATAAATTTCCGTCTTTCCGATCTAATGTTTATAGTTGTTTACGTACTAAGTCAATTCTGAAACAACGCTAAAGTACGTCATTCGTAACATACCCAACTGCATCCAGACTGATGTGGTGCAAGCAGAACTCATCGTCCTGAAGTATGAACCGCTTTCCTTTACAAGCATAAGAAAGAACATAAGATCATTTCTAATGTAAGTACTGCATTAGAAAAGATCTTACGTTTAGCGCAAAATTCTAAAAGAATAAAATTCACTCATCAAGCTTTGCAGACTTACAATTAGTGTTGAATACTAACGTTAGTCTGCAAAAATTGCTCAATGCCACGGTTGATAATGATAATCACTTATGTTTGCGTCAAAAATACTGGAATCCATCCTAGGTCTAAACACAGTAAAATGCAGAACAACATGCGCCGTACCCACATCACAAGCTACAAGAGTTGCCCAGCCTATTTAAAGCAGAAAGCAAGCCAAAGTTCAACCAAAGCTAATCCAAAAATTCTCTCTCTCATGCTTTATCCGAAAGCACTCCCAGCTACAATGTTTTTGAGCTTTACGAGCACGGACAGGTTTCTTCTGAATTTGAATTGACCCAATCTCCTCAAATTTTTTGATTAATCGGACAACTGTACGGAGCGAGTGACCAAAAATATACGATATCTTTAACCGCAAAAATCTCAATATTTTGGTAGTGGATTTTAACAATTTCTATGCGCTGTACGTTTGTGTAATTCTCCATAACTAAACTTTAATGTTCACAAATAACAGCTGCAAAAAAGCCGTATTACCGACATAAGCTTTTTTAATTAAAAATACTGCCTTAATGTTACAACTGAGTGTTGCCTTGTCCTCTCAAACTTGCTAAAATAACTAATGGCAATATGTAGGTTCTTTACTTGTTAATATAAGCGCCAATGTTATGGCAAGTCCAACCAAGATTAATTTACTAATGGTTTCCACTCTTATTAAAAGTCTATTAAAATTTTTATCTTAACTTGGTTTCTTGCAATTGTGTGATCAAAAAAGTTTTATAAAAGCGACAAAGAGGCGGTTGATAGGCCAAGTATAGTAGGGAGTAGTAGTAATAGCAAAGTGTCTATTCTAAGACTTACTTTATATGAAACAAACTAAAATGTAGTTGTTACAAAAAAAATATTCTTTTAATTATAAAAACAATTGTTCTTTTGGGAAATATTTTCAGAAATCTAAATAAGTAATATAAAAAACACAATGGGGTAAAACTGTGGTTACATGTAAATCATTTAAGAAGCCATAGTGTAAGGGTGCTTTCCATAAATTGTTTCATATAATCTTCTTTAATGTTTTATAAGTGTATGATCAAATATGGGGTGAATGATAAATGAGTTCATATTTCAAAGAGCAACCCTAGATACGAATCGCTCATCAGAATATAGTTATAATATTTGGGGGAGTCATATAATTACCCAAAATACATTTCTCTTTCTCCTGTTTGTTTATCGAGGTAGCTAATAATATGAATTATTAAATAAAACTATTTTGTTAGATAGCATTATTTTTGAATAACAGAGTTGTATAGCTGCGGTGCATCTCTTGAGCATTGCAAATTAAATTAATATGATTGGATTAAAACTTCCGTTTGTGTAATTGAATTGAGGTGTTTTGTTTGTTGTGTAATTATGGATATGTGAATAATTCCGAGTGTGAGTGGAAATTATTTAAATATGTGCTGCATGCGTACACGTATGTTATGAAATTAATTAGGATGAGAAATTTAATTAGACCCCTCCCCTGCATAAATAGTGTATGTGTTTGTCGGCGCGAAAATAATGCAATGTCAAGTAAATTGCAAACGTTCCGTTTCTGTTGCGGAATTGTGGAAATGGGAAATTCAATATGATGCAAGGGTAAATTTTCAAGCCGGAAACATAAAATATATACCCCATTTGCATAATTCAATCAAAAACAACGCAACACGATACTGAGTGTAGGGTGTGTACCAAATGGGAGGCTTGGCGTAGAGGCGAGTTTTCGGGTAAATTGGGACAAGTTGGGTCGCAACGGTATATATTCGTGCACTGTTTGAAATGGGGTAACAAGGCACAACGTTGCTAACTTCGTCCGCAGTGTTCTAATTGCCCTGCTTACATACGGCAGGAGGCAGCGGGATCGGGTGTTAGCTCATGCATAAACAAGAAGATAAGTGGAGATGCCGACGCGGTGCCCATTAGACTTGGAAACGAACTCGGTCAGCTCGGTTTGACAGATGTTGGCGTGTTTTGCAGGTTTACTTTACACTGTAACAGTGTCCATTCCTAACTCATTTGCACACTCATTCTGTCCAAACTTACATCTGTGGGACTAAAAGAGAACTTCCCACTAAATACATAAATCATACACGTATATTTGTATGTGTGTGTGTGTACATTTCAGTTTCACTTAAAAGCTTAGTTCTGTAAGCCAAGTTTGTTGAAAATGGTAATGCCTAATGCATTGCCATCTCTTTTCCCAGTCAATTTATCATAGGCCACCACGCACTTCTGCTAATTCTAATTTATAGGCAAATATTGTGAAACGTTTAAAGGGGTAGGTTGGCTGCACATAAATATCATCACGTACACCTGCAATAACTCCACTCAGCTTTAATGGCACATCCTCACTATTGCGAATAATTACGTTTAAGATTATATAATCTGTTGCAAATTTACTTTGTAATTTTGATATAATTACAAAATACACTATTCACAACCCCTTTAATCATTTTCAATTGCTACCAATATCGATTAAGTAAATTCGACGAAACTCTAATTTAGCTTGAGCAATTATATATCAAACAGAATAATTATAAAATCGAAATTGTATATTCCTAGAAACAATCAGTTTGAAATTTCTTGATTACTGCAAAAACACATTTTCAGTGAATAATATTTTAGTTCCAGTAACTCATTAATAAATTTTGATTCAGTGAAAAAACTACCAGCAAAATAATTGTAAAATATCTTTCCAGAAAAAGACTAATATGTCTCAACAATTTGGTAATGAGTTCCATATCAAAAAGTTTGTCAAAACAACTTAATAACAATTTCGTTGGAAGCCACATTACTGACTATTTTTGGTACTAGGAACAACACGGTTTTTCACCTAAAAATTATAACAAACTTTAGAATATCTATAATTTTTGTAAAATATTTTTGAGACTAGTTTAATATAACCAAAATTTCTTTTATTTCATTACAAAAGTTTGTTGTATTTTATAAATATTTTTAAGTAAAGCTGTTTGTTTTATTTTAGATGAACTTTAAAAACTGTTAGTTTCAGTAAACTGTAGTAGCTCTAAATATTTACTATTTTTAGCCAGTTTTAGGTAAAGTTCTTTGTAGTATTTTAAATTTTAAAAAGTCGTGTAAAAGTTCTACTATAAAATACTGATAAACTTAATATCTTTAAAGTTCTTTAAAAACTTTTAAAGTTGTTTATAAGTATATAACAACAATAACAAAAAAATTTTAGACTTTTTTATACAAAATTTGTTATAATCCTTTTCTTCTTTCCGGAAGCTTGTTTTTTTCCTATCCTTATTGAGAATCTGACAACCAGCTGTCGTTCCATTTCTTTGATGGTCGTCCTGGTGGTTGACTTGATGCTGGTTTTCCGTTTTGCGCGATTTTGGCTAGTCTGTGATCTTCCATCCTAGATATGTGTTCATTCCAGAAGCGCCTTTGCGCGCGTGTCCACCTCACCACATCTTCTGTCTCGCATTCTTCTCGAAATTCTTTGGTCATTGAGTGTTTCCTGTTATTGCTCTTATTTACTCTCATTTTATTGGTGCGCGCTATCCTTTTAGTCTTGGTTGTGTCGGCTCGTGTTTCTGCTGTGTTACGGGTCTTACACATGTTTTGTATATTCTGACTTTAGTTGTAGTTGATATGCATGCATTTTTCCAGATCGTTGTTCTCAAGGCTCCTGCTATTCTGGCTGACTTATTGATCTGGTTTTGTACGACATTCTTGAGGTCACCGTAAGGTAATAATGCTGTTCCCAGGTAGTTAAACTCAAAGACCTGTTCTATTATTTTGTTGTTTGGTTCTAGCTTGCATCTGCATGGTTCTATAACAATTACCATGCTTTTTGTTTTAGTGGTTAATATTTCCATATTAACATTTGCAGCTTCTTTGTTGAATGCCTGTAAGAGTCATTATGGTCCGTCTTCTGTGTCCGCGAATAGCGTTGCGTCGTCAGCATAGCAGATAACCATACGCACATGTTCTATTATTCGGTCTATTATAAATTTGAAGAGCAATAAATTGAAGATGTTGCTTTGTCGTACTCCCGTGTTTTGTTCTATTTTTGCTGTTGTTATTAAATATGTCCTTATTTCTGTGGTATTGTTTGTGTTGAGCTGTCTGACTGTCTCGATGATGCTTGAATGTGTTCCTCTGCGTTTTAGCACCTTCAGAACGTCCTCCAACTTTATTCTGTCAAACGCTTTTGTCAAATCTATGAAGCACAGATATGCTGGTTTATTGTATTCTATTGCTTTCTCCACAACCTGTCTGACAACAAACACTGCATCGATCGTCGACCGGTTTTTCCAAACCCTTGCTGTTTTTCACTTATAATGGTATGTCTGAGAATGCGTTGCTACAGAATACGGGTAAATGATTTCATGGATGTATCTAGAAGACATCTGAGGGTTTTCCCTTTTTGAATAATGGAATTGTTATGCTGTAGTGTTGTTCCGTCCATCAATATTTTGTTAAATAGTTTGGCTAACTGTTCAGCCAGCTCTGCTCCTCCACATTTTAGCAGTTCGTTGGAAACGTTATCCGGGCCTGGGCATTTGCCGTTTTTCAGATGTTTCATTTCTAATATGACCTCCTCCACCGTGATTTGTTTTTTATCCTCGATGTCTTCTGCCTCTTCTCGGCTTAACCGCCGCCGCTCCGCGGGTCTATGTTCTTCCTCCTTGTTTGTATACAGATGTTTAAAGTAGGTGGTCCACTTGTCTGCCAAAATGCGTTTTAACTGTTTCATTGACTTCCCTTTTTGTTGCTCTGAACATTTTCCAGATGCGCTTTTGGGTTCAGTAGAAGTGGTTTTCCATTTCTTTACTAAAGTTTTTCCAGTGTTCTCTTTCTATTTCTCTTATTCTGTTATTTACTCTGTTTCTCGTTTCTGTATATTTGATATAGTTCCTTGGGGTCTTATTCGCTTGATATGTTAGGTGGGACTTTTTTTGGACGAGTAGCTTAACCTATGGTGTATATCAAGGCCTTTTATTTTTGTGGTTTCTCGTTGTGTTGACTGTTCTTTTGTCAAGTGCCTCCTAAGCTGCCTGGTTTATGTTAATCAGTAGAATCTCCCATGCGCAGTTTACTGTATTTTGTTGGAGGATAGATGCTTTTTCTATTTTTTGAGTGAATCGTTGTGTGTATAAATCCATTGTGCTCTCTGATTTGAGTGACTCGATATTAAACTTTGTTGTTGGGCATGGTAATTTATCCCATTACGAGATTATGGTCTGATCCAATGTTTGCCGATGTTAGTGATCTAACGTCCTGTATTTGCTCTGGTTTAAGAGCTTTGTTATTATGTAATCTATTGTAGACTTTAAACCGTAAAAATCACATTTTACGAAGCAGACCTAAAATGTTATTTTGTGTTGGAGTTTGTGTTTAAAATATGGATTGTTGATCTTTAATTCATGGTGGGCACAAAATTCCTCAAGCCTTTCTCCTCGCTCGTTATCCGTTTCCTCATTGTGTGCGTTCTTGATTCCAGGTATTATTTCCTTCCCTATTCTTCTATTTATGTCACCCATTATTATTATGCATTCTTGTTGCGGTATTGTTTCTATTAGCTGACTTTTTCGTGTCTGGTGCATAGACAAATACTATATGTAGGAGAGTTTTTCTAATTTAAGGGTAACTTTTAGCATTCTATCGTTTTTGTACTTGATATTGGTTATGGAGTCCTTAAACATATGGTTATTATGAGTATTCCCACACAAGACGCGGCTCTTGTGTCTTTGGGTTTCTATGAGTAGATCAGTATATAGTCGTTGTACTGTTTGGTTTCTATTCCTCTCTTTTTTGTTTCCGATATGGCACCAATGTCTATTTTATTTAATTCTTAAATGATTTCCTGATCTTTTCCGTTAAATGATCTTACGTTCCAACATCCTAGTCTTATCTGTTTTTGTTTTCATTTTTCCCGTCATATTTAGGGGAAAGGCAATAGCTAATCAAACGCAACGCTCTTCCTCCTTTGATGATCGTAACCTTGCCGTGGTTATGGGGCTTGCGTGTTCCTCTTTGGACGTGGTCAGTGGGTCCGGTAGGGAAGGAAACTTCTTTGTATCGGACAACAAGCTGCTAAGCGACCAAGGACGAAGTTCCAGACTAATTACGATCACCCCGCAACGTAGTAGTCGCGCTGAGGGTCTGTGGTATGACTACCCACATGTTTGTGCCGTGCGTGGAAACCCGTAAGGGAGGATGAAGGAGTCCTGGTGGCTGAGTCACCCTACAGATGCGTCTCTAGGGCTTGGCAACACTCCACTTTGGCCTGGGTTTCTTCTTAAACGAGAGGTCGAGACTAACCCACCTCGATCAATTGGCTGCGTTGTCCAGTCAGATGGCCGACAGAGTGAGTCCTTGGAAGTGATGGGGTATGCAGCGGGCCGCACACTTATTGGTTTGGTGTGCGTCACTTGCTCGTATACAACCCACCTTCGGGGCTATATTTCTCTGGTAACCCTGGCAATCTATTGTAGACGTCCCCAAATTTGCGGGCTCCATGGCGGGTGGAGAGCCAGAGAAATGAATTTTAGTCTGTCAACTATGGAGAACCAAAATTTCAAAACCAATCTATCAGATGAATCTTCGAAAAGCAAACAAACCCCCTTTCCGGCGAGGCAAACACCTCAAGTGCTGGGCGAGCAACTACTAACCCAAAGCCCTTTAAAAGTGGCAAGGTCCAAAGCCTTTAGGCAAAGGGACACTTCCTCCAAAACAGGGAGCACCAAAAAAGAGGATACGCTCCTCGACGTCTGAACCCTCAACCAGGAATAGGTTGAAAGATACGAAAGGGAGACCCAACATCCCTCCTAGCTACAAAGAGGTTGCCTCATCGCACCTTCGCGTGGCAGTTACCAGCCTGACTCATCCCCTGGGTAAAACTACTAGTGAGCAGGGTAATTTGATTAAGGATGCTCTTTTCCGGGAGCTGGATAAAACCTTATCCACCCCAGGCGAAACACCTCCCACCTTTAGTGGGCTGACACACATATAAGAGATCCTTAAGATCACCTGTAATAATGACGCCTCACTTGAGTGGCTTCAAAAAGTGATTTCCGGTCTACAACCTTTGTGGCCGGAATCATAACTAGGCGTTGTGCCACTGAGCCGGTTTCCTAGGCTGACAAAGGCTACTCTGTGGCTTACGGGAAAACCGGATGTCGTAGAGCTGGTCATGAGTCGCCTGGGAAAGCAGAATCAGTGGCTCAAAGTAAACGATTGGTGCATCTTCCACACCGCCGAGTCCAAAAAACCGGAGGGCCGACTCCATGTTCTAGGAATAGGTGAGGAAGATGTACTCACACTAAATGGTAAGGGAAATCTGCTAAACTATACGTTTAGCAAACCCACCATCAAAAGGCTTTAAGAATAATCAAAAATTGGTACAAAGACCAGGCTCTTACGGTCAACCCTTTGAAAACCGAACTGGTTATCTTCACAAAAAAAAAGGAAAATTAGAATAGTAAACTTACCAAAACTCCTAAATACCCCACTACCGCTACCAACCAAGGTAAAATATCTTGGAGTCGTCTTAAACAATAAGCTCACATGGGGACCACATCTAAATATGAGATGCAAAAAAGTTCATATGTTTTTTTAGCAATGCAGACGAGCTGTAGGGAAAACATAGGAACTGTCTTCAAAGATCTATGATCACATATGGTGGCCAAAAGCTAGACAAAAAACGTCTGCAAGCAAACTAAATCAGCTGCAACAAATGGCATGCCTAACATCGACATTTACGTCTCTGTTAGGAGCGCAAACAGATAACATGTCACCCTTCTTTGTGTTTCAAAGACCTTACAACGTGCGCACACATGAACAAGAGAAGCAGAACGTGGTCAATGATTTGATTAAAATCTACACGGATGGCTCAAAAACTAATAAAGGTTCTGGAGCGGGAATCTTCTCGCAAGACCTGGACCTCAAAATATCATTACCACTAGGGGCTCATACGACTATCTTCCAAGCAGAAGTAGTTGGGATAACCTATGGGGTTATGGAAATTGTGAACCGCAAAATATCTGGCAAGAATTTCCAAATTCTAACGGATAGTAGAGCGGCCCTAATTGCTATAAACAAGCCTAGAATCACATCAAAGCTAATTTATGAATGTCATTGTGCCCTTACTCTAGCAGCCTGTGGAAATAGCATTGAGCTGCTCTGGGTAAAAGGACACTCCAACAAAGTAGGTAACATTGTGGCGGACAAGCAAGCGCGTAAAGGGTCAACACTCATAGCGTGTGGTCCTGAACCCTGGACTATTTTAACACTCAAAAACTTAAATAATCTATTAAAAATTAACACACACAATGCACTGAGACGGCGTTGGGATGATACACCGGGCTGCAGACAGGCAAAGGAAGCAATGACTGCTCCAAACGCCAAGACAGCCGATTACTACTTACGACTGTCCAGGAAGAATTTGCAAATTATGACAATCCAACGTGTAGAGGATGTAAAATGGATGACGAGACAATCGAGCACGTGCTATGCACATGCCCTGCCCTCTCATACGATAGAGAATCCATGGTGGGGAGCTGCTGGCTTGACATGGCCAGCATAAGGGAGACCCCTCCAAGCGTTGTACTTGCATACATCAGCCACATAGGGTGGTTAAATGCAAAGACAACGGAGTGAGGTCACCACTGAAGGAGGTACAAAGGGCCTAATGAGGCCTACTAGCAGTAAACTTTGGTTTACCCTTCAACTTTCAATCCAGAAAGTTGTCTACAACTAATTCAATACTACACATTCCAAAAAATATTAAAAGGCAGGTCAATTTGTCCGTGACTTTTTGAATTTCCCGCCTCTTAACTGACAGAGCAACACTGTTCCTATCAAGATGCATCTGTTGGATGACTCCTGTCAAAATTTTAATAAGCTGCGTCATTTAGTTTGTGTTTGACAGCCATTGATAACAGACTACGTGATTTGAAGAGAAAATAGAAAAATGTAAATTTCGTGTGCTCATTTAGCATTATTTTTTGCAGAAAAAACCATCACTCAAACAAAGGTTAATCTTCATAAATACTATGGGACACTCTACACCATCAATTTCAATTAACAAGCACGAAAGATGCCAAACGTTTTGAACGTCTAGTAGAGGTCTCCCAAAACAATTAAAACATTGAAAATGCAAGAAATTGTGGAAGCCATAGGCATCTCACTTGGCTCAGTGGTTCCAATTTTGAATGAGCACTTGGGTATGACAAAGCTTCCCGCAAGATGGGTGCCGCGTTTGCTCACAACCGACCACAAACGCAATCGTGTAAGAACTTTGCAGGAGTATTTGACGTTGTACAACCGTAATATGGACGAGTTTTTGCGCTGTTTTGTAACCGTGGACAAAACGTTGATCCACCACAACACACCAGAGACCAAACAGCAGTCGAGGTGAAACAGCGCCAAAGAAAACCAAAGTGGGTTTGTCAGCCAATAAAATCATGAGTAACTTCAAAAAAGTATAACAATAAATGGCAAATATTATGCCAACTTATTGGGTCAATTTAATGAAAATTTGAAAAAAAAAACACAAGAAAAAAATTCTTTTCCACCAGGACAATGCATGGGTACACCCATGTGCAAAAATCCATAAATTAGGTTTCAAATTGCTCTCTTGTCCGCCCTATTTTCCGGATTTAGCCCCAAGTGATTATTTCTTGTTTCCAAACCTAAAGAAATAGCTCGGCAGAAAGAGATTTGACCCCAACGATAAAATCATCTTAGAAACAAATACCTATTTTGATGACCTCGACAAATCTTATATTTCAGAAGGGAAAAAAAATTGAAGAAACATTGCACAAAGTGAGCTCAAAAGAGAGTACGTTGAAAAAAAAGATTTATTATTCAAAAACCTTTGTTTCATTTAAAAAGTCACGGAGTCATTGACCCGCCCTCGTATATTGAGTGTTTGGTAAACGGAAACTTGTTAAATCACAGCTGCTCCTCAACGCATAGTGAACCAAATTGTATTAAATGCAGTCAATTTTTAGTTTTAAAATCCGTGAATTTATACAGTAACGAGATACATAAATTGAAGACATTCTTCTATTTTTTTATATTTCTCAATCAAAAACCGCATAAACTTCTTTGTTTACTTGATAAAATACTAGCAACCGCAAATAAAACTTTTTCACCCCATAACAAACAAAACAACCGACTAAAATGTAATTTAAAAACAAGAAGTGTACAAAAATTTCAAACTAATTAATTCTTTAAGAAACCCAGCGCTTTATTATAGATTTATGATAGACAAAACATTATGCTAAATATCGATTAATATTAATCAAATGAATAATATAAATTAAATTATTAATAATTAAATTTTTAGACAGCTTTAGATCGGATTATAAAAATGTGGCCGTCTCATATTTAGGCAATTACCTAATACAATTACACTAATTGGATAGAAATTAATTCAGTCTGCAACTAGACCAGACTAACATCTGCTTTATTTTTTAATAAATTTCAAAACTTAATTTAAACAATACTCATTTCACAAATCTCGGTTCAATAACCTCTGTAAATAAATCAAAATTGTATTATAAGTAAACTAAACTAAACCGAAACTCTAATACAAACTAAACTCAAGTAATAAATAATTCATTCCCTTGTGTAATATCAGCAACTTATAAATATGAATAATTTATTAAGATTATTTAATTAAAAAAGCGTTTATATTATATATTTTCTTTTTACGTGAGGAAAGTAAAAAGATTGAGTATGCTACGTGTGCGATAGCGTAATTACATTGTTATTAAAGGCAGACTTTTTACAAAGGTGTAATTACAAAGGGAACTCAACATTTCTCGTGGCTTCTAATGGCGTCGTTTTTTCCTTAATTCTTTAACAAGTGTAAAATTATTTTTACTAATTAATCCTTTCTTATACAGAAACACCTGCTTGATTTTGAGTAGTAATAATCCATCATCGAAATAATTGTATTCATTATGCGCCACAATTGATATCATTAAGGGTTCGCTTTGATCTTATGGTACATGCAGTTCGTATGGCATTCGTATAATATGTAAATGTATACCGACAGATGGTGTCAGGAGGAATAATAAAAACTCGCACGTTCATCTATTAAATACGCATATGAAAATAGGGTCGATGGAAATTAGGGGTTTCCGAAAAGCGCCATTTAAATAAAGCATGTAATTTAGTTGGAAAAAGCGGACGGCTTTTTGACAAATAAGGCAGTTTTATTTAACACTTTTGTCGACCTGGAAACGGTAATATATCAATCTTGTTATGCGTACAAAGTATCGTGTCACCTATACAAAAGGAGTTTTATTTTGGAAATTGAATGTATAATTTTGGTATAGGGAAGGTAACAATGGTTTCTATTGAATTTGACTTATAATTTGTAGTTTATACACAATGTGATATTGTATTTATTGGTTAAAATGCCACCAATGCAGTTTACATTTATAATATATTATACCAACATTAATAAAGTAAATGGTGTTTTATACTCTATTGACTTTTCCAAAATGGTTTTAGCAGCTAAACATACAATATATAAATATTATTTATACAATCTATAACCTCATAATATCATTAAATAATAATATTAATAAATAAAATTAAAAATTAAAAAACTCAATTCTGACTGAGTAATCATCATCATCTATTCCTGCTAATTTTTGTTCTGTTGGTAGTCTTACCTTTATATCTTTGTCTCTACTAATTGCCAAGGACTTTGTTGTTTTTTTATTGACGTAAAATCCCATTGATTTACTAGCTTTGCCAACATGACTGTGTCGTCAGTCAATAAATATTAAAATGTAAAGAAAACAGGATACATTCTGGCCTCATACTTCTTCTGATGTCTGTCTCGTTGACTTTTTTGTCTCTTAGTCGTATCAATGTCTTTGATCCCACTATAAATTCTTGATAATGTTTAATTTGTTTGCATCTATGTTGTTTAGTATGTCCATCAATATTTTGTGTGCTTTTTAGTAGTTGATAAAGCATATGTAGAAGTTCTTGCTTACATATCCACACTTTTGTAGTATCACCTTTAAACTCATTAGCGCTTCTCTGGTTTCAAGCTCGGCTATAAAGCCAAATTGTGTGCGTCCCATGTACAATTCGCATTTTTTGTAGATTAGGGATTAAATTATTGACAGAAACATCTTCAGTAAGTGACTCACAAAACTAATCAGTATGCAGCAAGTGGCGCTCGGTTTCTATAAGAATAGTAAAAAATTGACAATAGCCATTGCGCTGTAAAGTCATGTCCTGTATATATGGTTGAAGATTTGCACCAAAATGTCTATATTGTTTTAATTGATGAGTTTGATCAGTTCTCTGAGTAATTAGTCCGGCTGCTTTTTGAACCTCTGATATTATGGTTACAAATCCAGGTGTATGTAGGTTCTCTTCAATATTTGTTTTGTTTTGTTGTGCCCCAGCTGCTCTTTGTCAAAAATTAGCTTTCCATCTACGTCTATCATTGTTGGCCTAATAAAAATACCATCTACTAACAAATGAAAGAACTGTTCGCAACGAGTATAATAAAATACCAGTGACTATTGTGCCTCAGTAGTAGGAATACCTAGATTTTACATCAATTATCGATGGTTTAATGCAGCTATCAAAAATAAAATCGCCCCGCTGCCAAAAAAAAAACTTTAAACCCACGCGAGTGTATACTAAACTAGACTTAAAAGCAACATACACTTGACTGAAAAACATATAAGTTTCTCGTTAAGCCGTTTAAGCCCCCACAACATTAAAAAAACTTACATCGCAAGTGTGCTTTCTGGAACAATTTGTGCTAGTATATCCAAACAATCATGACAAACACTAAGACAACTTCCGGTGCGTACTCAATGAGTTGCAAAAATATGAACTAAAGTGCAAAAAATACTATAGAATACCAAGTAACGGCAGATAGAAACCTGCTCCTCAAGCACTATCTGACCCTAATCAGAAACCACAAACGGCCTAAAGCTCGGAAATAAATAAAAATCTTTTTAGGCATATGTATGTAGCTTTGAGAATATGCACCAATTCTTTAGGTAGTGGTAGGATCATTCATAACCCAAAAAAAAAAACGTTTTCCTGGTATGTCATAGCAAAAAAGCGTTAAGAAGTATTGTTCCTACCTAAAAGATGCTTGAATCACACTACGCATGCAGATAATAAACGGTCTAAATAGTATTTCTAATAAGAATTTTTGTTTAATATGGAACACCTCAGATGCCATTAACCATTTAAACCATCAAAAAACTCTGACAAAGATTTTGTAGGGAATGCCACCAGGAAAAATTGCATGTAAAAGACCAAACCGCTTGCAATACCCGTACTTCCAAATGAACAGAAAATATTAAAACAAAAATAAGTCTTTTGGTCGACGAGGCATATTACAATAGTATCAAACAACTTGTCCTGAAACCTAAAAAGTGATGAAAGATGCTGTTGAATCCAGAAACTCTACCAAACAAAAATATAAGGAAGTAGAATATAAGGTTGGAAAAGCTACGCTCAATGAAAGATCACGCAACTAATAGTGCAACCATTCTAATGACACTACCAAGATAAAACCCTAGTCTCAATATTAAAATCATTTTTCAAGCCCCGCGTTAAGAAAGATGTTGCCACTTTTGTACAAGAACATCAGAATGCGCCCAAGCAAGAAAGTGGTACCGGGAGCAGAAAACCTGCCGCTATCTCATCCCAGCAATCAACCCTGAAACAAAATGACTATAGATTACATTTGACCACAAAATTAAATTAGAATAGAAATACATTTGCTCTAACCAACAAGGACATCATCACTTAATGAGCACAAGTGATAAGTGAAACAATATAAAATTATTTGAAAAAGAATCTTTCTTCGTTATGGTTGCCACCAGGTCATAATGTCGGACAAAGAAAAAAGTCCACATATTACTCGCATACAAATCCCAAAGAGCGTTAACAATCCAATATTGACCCATCCAAACAAAAATAGTCCTTCATCCGGATACTGAAGCTTGCACAAGTTAGGTTATCAAATTGAAAAAAGTGTTGTGGCATTATAGTATCATCCTAAGGTACTTAACAAGTCGGAACACAAAGACTTTATGTAATATTGAACCGTTTTCCTTAACAATTTCAAAAATAGTGAGAAAAACTTCAGGTTTAGTCTGAGAGTGAAAAAAACTTACCAAAACTAAGCTAAATAAATACCTTTAAATAGACGTAAAATTTCTACTGCAGCGTTTACATACAGATGCAGAACGGTAACGGGTTCTGCGTTTGGATGCCAAGTACGTTGGATCTATAAAAGTACACTCAACCCGCAGCAAAGACTGGATGCAAAATTGATCCAAAATAATTTGTAACGTACTTTTGAGACTGCGTTGTAAACTGCGCCTAAGGTTTTCTGATGGATAAGTCATAGACATAGCGTTATACAAGCCTGTACCATAAGTAGACAAAGTAACCAACAAAAAAAATACTTTCTACTGCGCTTCATAATGTAGAAAAAAATGGCAAGCAAAAATGTCCTAGTTAAGTTTGCTTGCAGCTCGACAGATTTCAAAAAAGTGGTAAACAAAATTAAAATTGCTAAGATCAAATCCTACCTTCAATAGGAGAGAAACAATAACAAACAAAAACGTCGTCCTTAGGGTTTGCACGTCTTATCTCTATGGATGGCTCTATACATATATAGCAAACCGAAAAAAAAAAAAAAAACAAAACTTGTTTAAACTAAGCACCAATACTTGATAATCAAGATGATATGAAACAATTAAACAGTTTAGAGAATTATTATTTGTTTCATTATCTCATGATGGTACTTAAGAAAAGTCAACTGCATAATTATAAACAAATAAAATTGAATCTTCACAGAAAGATTTCTTGCATCAGCAGTAGTACAATATCAAAGTGACACTATACGAAGAATCTCAAATTTACAAGCAGACCGGTGCCAACCACGTCAATAAATCCAAACCAAAAATTTTTTTTTTCTATTTGCAACAATTTGCAACAGCCCTTCATCAGGCGCTTTCAGCGTCAACAAGGCTTTTAGTCACTTAGGCCAAAATATCTTCAAACCAACCAAAATCTAATATTCAGACAACCCAATCAAGTCTTTAATCTCAAAAAACTTTGCAAACTTTTGGTCTATCCTCAAGTAAAATACAGATTGAGTCATCTCATCAAACACTTCATCAATTTTTTCTTCTTTATCTTGCAACGTTGTATCGTAAATTTACATCACTAGTATAACAATTTCTAATTCCACATTATCGTATTCTTTAAAATGCATAAAAAAATGATAATGAGTGATAGCTGACGTTTATTCAAAAACCTTTGTTAGTTCCGCGTTCTGTTTATGACATGCACAGCATGCGTCAAAATGCCCATATTTCAAAGACCTCCAATTTATTGATTGTGGGTATTTTTAAAATCAGAGCCATATAATACTGTTAAAGAATTTTTTTATTTTCATAAATGTTGATCTATCTCTATTTTGGTGTTAATTTCTGTGTTTAGCCAAGTTCCAAGATATTTCATCTTCTGTACATGCTAAATATTTTCTTTTGCTATTATTAGGTTTACGTTTATATTTTTATCTCTACTAACTACCATGGTTTCTGTATTTCTTTTATTGATGTATAGTCTAGTCCCATTTTTTTTTGCTAACTGTGTTCATTAGTCTTTCTAATCCGAATGGGTTATTTGCTAACACGGCTTGTCGTTGATAGATGTTGTTTAGCCATTAATCTATATTCCATCCTTTGCGGTTATTTCAAATATATGTTCAGAATTAATATTAAAAGAGTAGACAGAACACATCCTTGCCGCACACCTCTTCTAATGCCTGTCTTATTTTTTTGCAGTCTTCTAGTTCGAAAGCCTTTTCAAATATGTGTTCTAATTAAATATTGAAAAGTAGAAGAGACATAATATTTTCTTACCTCACACTTATTCTGATGTCTGTCTTGTTGGTTTTGCCGTTCTTTAGTCGTATCGATGCCTTTGTTCCCAGTAAAAATGCTTGATAATGTTTAACTCATTGTTGTAAATTATTTAGTAGGTCCATCATTGCTTTGTTTGACTTGGTTGAATGCTTTTATGTAGCGACAAAGCATATGTAGCCGTTTTTGCTTACATCTCTACACTTTTGTAGTATCACCTTTAAACTCATTAGTGCTTCTGTGGTTTCAAGCCGGTCTCTAAAACTAAACGGCGTGCTCTCCATGTGCGGTAAATTTTTTTTGTAGATTCAGTGTTGTATTATTGACATGAACATCTTCAGTAAGTGGCTCACAAGGCTAATCAGTCTGAAATCGTCGCAACAAATGGCGCTCAATTTTTTTAGGATTAGTAATAAAATTGACTATAGCCGTTGCGCTGTGATAAGATCAATCTTTGAGACATTTATAGAGTCACTCTTTAAAACACTTTTGGAACTCTTGGAGTCATTCTTACTAATTTTGTCTTAATTTTTCTTTGTTGGATTATTTTCTTTTTGTTTTAGATTTTTCTTTGGTTCTTCTTTTGTTATTTGATCTTTTTTGGCTCTTCTTTTGGTTTATAATTTTTTTTTGGTTCTTTTTTAGTTTAGCTTCAATTGTTTTAGGTTTTGCATCACAAAATTTCCACCCCAGATACGTGTTTGTGCCATTTTCCTCAGTAATGAGAACTAAATTGTTCCTCAAAATATTAAAACAAACTTTAGGTTTCATCTAGAAGAGAAACCCAAATATCTTTAAATAAACGCCAACATTCTTTTAGAGTGACTATTTCCAAATTTCAGGAATAGTCCCTAAACTGATCCGGACACTCCAAAATGACGGTCAATAGCTAATCTGTAAAGAAGACCGATAGGAATGGCATACACAAATACGCACAAATATATTAAGTTAATGCATAATTTTTGGGTTTTGTAAATTTCTCTGAAACAATTGGTAAAAAAATTAAATTTTTATGGCTTTGTGATTGTCTGAAAAGTCACAAAAAACATATTTGGACAACTTCCACACCTTGCCAAGCTTTCTCAGATGACGAACAATCGTAGACTGATCGGTGTTGTAGTTCTCAACAAAATTCAAAGATTGACTACTCACTGAATTGTCATTTAAGTTGGTATCACAATCTTCAAATCAAGCAAATAAGCCACTATTGACATGCCCTTTTGCTAATTGTTCTTATACTATAAACATAATTTTAAAATTGTTTAGAAAACAAATTTATTGTTTAAAATTTACTAAAAAATACACAATTATACTATAAAACCATTTAAATTTATAAAAATTGTCAAAAATAACAAAATTTCAGTGCATAAATTGTGTCAAAACTGAACTGCAAAAATTCAAAAATCTTATATTTATATAATCTAATAAAAAATAAAAAAATATTTCATAAGAGTTTCATATGTGAGCACTAAAATACAATTAAATGCATTTTTTTGTTCAGTGGAAGTATATTTTGTGGTCGGAATAACATCTCGACCTTTAAATCTAAGTAAGCTGATTGACCTTATTATTAACCCAATAAAATAAATAGTTCTTTATCCAAATTTAAACAGACAAAATAGCTTACACAAGAGATCGGAAAAATATGTAGACAATAAACAAAATTTTCTTCTCCTAATGAGGTTTTGAGCAGTTTTTTCCAAAGTCAAAAAAAATTATTGATCAAGATATCAAAACAAACTTCGCGTTTAGTTTAAAAAAAAAACTTGCTACAACTAACCTAAATATCATCAAATTGACGTTCTACTGCAGCGCTTAAACAAGGTTGCTCAGAAATACCGGTTTCTGAGTTTGGTTGTCAGTATCTTATGTTTTCCTATTCTTTAAACTAGCAGCAAAAACTAGATACAAAATTTCTCGGAAAAGCTTTGTAAGTTGGCACTAAATGTATTTGGCAGTCTCTAATATACAACTAGACCTACGTCAACTATCACGTCAACAGATGCACCAGCTCAGACTTCAAAACAACGTGCAAAAGTAAGAAAGGTATAGACGTCTAACCAGACCCCATCAAAAGAATTTATCATAGTTGACCAAAATAAAAAATTCAAGTAAAAAAAAACAAAACAAAAAACTAAGATTATTTTCTTATTGCATTAATAGACCATATGCAACCCCCACCAAGCGCCTTGAGAACCTAAAAAACTTTTGGCCTCCAAAACTAAAAAAAGTCTTTTCAAGATATGAATACAAACTTTGCGTTTAGTCTAGAAAAACACTTGCTACAACCGACCTAAACATCTTAGTATTGACGTTCTACTGCAACGCTTAAGCACGGTTGCTTAACAGTATCAGTTTCTGTGTTTAGTTGCCAGTGTCCTATGTTCTCCTATTCTCACAACTAGCAGCAAAAACTAGATGCAATTTTTTTCTAAAATGCTTTCCTAGAATACCTTACGCTTGCGTTCTAAATTGAAGCTAAATGCATTTTGACTTTCTAAAATATAATTAGACCCATTCCAACAATCACGTCAACAGATGTACCGACACAAGCCACAAAGCAACGTGCTAAATTAAGAAAGTTATGGACGACTAGTTGGACCCCATCAAATAGATTTATCATGGTAGACAGTAGTAAGAAACCCAAGTTAAAAAAAGCAAACAAAAATTTTTGCTTATTGCATCAATAGAGTCTATAATGCTTTTGGCAACCATACCCAAAAAATCTTTTGCCTGTCCATCTACAACTCCTTAATGTCACCAAACCCCGCAACTTCTTCGTCTTTCTTTGCTCCTACCATGTTCAAATCTATAAACGTATCCTTTAAGCGCTTTGTAAACGTGGTCAATAGAATCCGACTACAATCAACTCAACTGCATCCATGCTAATGTAGTGTAAGCATAACTCATCTTTCTGGATATAACCCCTTTATGTCAAACGCATCGAAAAAGATTAATTCATGGTTATACATGCGATCTCTTGTTGACGAACACTTTTGTGGGTGAGTGGGGCACTCCAGAGCAAGATAACAAGTCAGTAATTTACCATCCACCGAAGTGTTAGTTATTAAGAAGTTAGATCACGACCGTTTCTTGCGACAAAATGTTTTTTGGCGCTCGCAGAGAAGTCAAACATGCATTCTCTTGATGACAAACACTTGGGTGAGTGAATAGGCTACTCTAAAGCAAAATAACAAGTCAGTAGTTTAGATTGAAATGGCCCACTAAGATATCTAATCATTACTTTAGATTAAAGTAGTCTACACACCCACCCAAGTGTTAGTTATTAAGAAGTTGAATTACGGCCGTCTCTTGTGACAAAATTTCTTTGGACGCTCGCAGAAAGGTTGAACATGCAATCTCTTGATTACCAACACTTGGGTGGGTGAATAGGCCACTCTAAAGCAAAATAACAAGTCAGTAGTTTGGATTGGAATGGTTAATTAGATCACCATCGTCTCTTGTGACAAAATGATTTCTAACGCTTACAGAAAAGTCAAACATGCAATCTCTTGATGACAATAACTAATAAGTGGGTGGGCTACTCCAAAGCAAGATAATAAGTCAGTAGTTTAGATTGGAGTAGCCCACCCATACACCTAAGTGTTAGTAATAAAAAAGTTAGATCACTACCGTTTTTTGTGACAAAATAATTTCTGACGCTTGCAGAGAGGTCAAACATGCAATCTCTTGATGACAATTACTGAGGTGGGTAGGTAGGCTACTCTAGAGCATGATAACATGTCAGTAGTTTGAATTGGAAAAACTTGCCCACTGACCCATGTGTTACTTATTAAGAGGTTGGATTACGACCGTCTTTTATGACAAAATGACTTCTGACGCTCGCAAAAAAGTCAAACATACAATCTCTTAATGACGAGCACACTATAAAAACTGACATCCTGTCTTTCACAAAACTTAGCAACCTTATTCTGCCAAAAACAAATTAGTACAAAATTGCTATGATAAAAAAAAAGATATCTTCCTGTGCTTCATCGACTATAAAAAGGCGTTCGATAATATCAAACACAAACGTGTCATCAAATACCTAAAAAAATTCAAAACCAGTACTGGCAACAATCGGCCAATGTTAAAATCAACAACCAATTAACGACAGAAGAAATCGAGATAAAAAGAAGGGTATGTCAAAGATGAAATTGGAATAATAGGCACTCTAGTAAACAACAAATGGAACCCACTACAATAGATCAAAAGTAGGGTAGAACAAGCCAGACAGGCACTCAACAAACTACGTCGTTTGCTATGCGATAAAAACCTTAATTTAGAAATCCGTCACAGAATGGCAGAAACCTGGACTATAAAAGCAGCATCCATTAACAAGATCAAAGCCTTCAAGATGTGGACATACCGAAGAATGCTCCATATCCCATGAAGAGACCACATTAACAACAAGGAAGTGCTGAGCAAGAGTGGAGTAGACAGATTACTATTCAACACCATAAAGCAGCGCAAAATAGGATACCTGAGTCACATACTAAATAGGCCAAAATATCAAATTCCCCAGTTCATTTTCGAAGGAAAAATAGAAGACTGAAGAAGCATCGGACGTAAATAGCTATTATGGCTTAGGAACATCAGGAACTAAACCAAAATAAGAAAGTTTTGCGACATATGCCAAGCAGCAATAAACAAACCTTAACAATTATACAATAAATGATCATTTGCTAACGCACATGGGTGTAAGGCAACAGAAAAAAAGCAATCTTATCATTCTAATTATATACAAACGACAGCAAAAATTGCTCAATGTCATCGATAAAATTAGCCAAAGCTCATCCAAGCTCCGCTTGCAATAAAACTAAAAAGTCAAGTCCTTTTAATAAAACCCAACTCTATCCCAAAGCAAACCAAACGCCTGCAAGAAAAAATATACCCAACAAAGAAACCGTTTTCCAAAACAAATAACACACAATTCAAGAAAGTAATAGAGTTCATCAGCTCAGACCCATAAAACTTGCTTGCCCATTACCTGATATACATTTTATTACAAGAATTCATAATGATCAATGATTTAAAATATCCCAAACGCATGTTTCCATTAGAGACCACCAACGGAACACCATCAGCCAAGCTATACAGTCTCTACAACTTGTTGGTTACAAGCAATAAATCTCCAAAATACCGCTTTCAGAAAAAAAACTTTAACCAAACGTAACAAAAATGCTCCAAGCCAAAGAAATAATTACAAAATGTGCTTCACCAAATAATGATCTAAAATACTAACTGAAACATTACCATCCGGGCTGCAATAAAATCGCCACAAAATTCTACAGTCTTTCCATTGGCAGAGCATCTTTCAAAATATTCAATTATGTGTGGAAAATTGCATCACATGTAGTCGAGTAAAGATCAAAGCACCACAACCAGAAGCTACTTTAAACTACTATTAACTGTTTTGGACTTAGTTACGCGGTTACGTAGGATCAATCTTGGTACATTCAAACCAAGCACAATTTATAATTTTGTGCAAGTTAAATAAAATACTAGTTTTTATCAAATTTATTATTTTCTTAAACACGTTATTAGTTAATTTTCTCAAAAATCACCAACGCTGTACATTGTTTTACGCACTAGTGCAATAATAAATTCAATAATTCACTAGTGCGGTAATATCAATTACTTTGGATAAACAAATAATCGCAAAAATATTAAATGAATGGACCGTGACTGAAGAAGAATCACTGAGTCTACACAAACATAAACAATACAATACAAAGGAAAAAGGAAAACAAAAGCACAGCGAAGGTAAATGGAACGTAAAAAGAATGGACAAAGAAAACATAAAGAGAGACATGGAAACAGAAGAAGAGACAGAAAACAAAAATATTGAGAAAAGATGCGAGAGGTACTCAAAAAAACTGAGAAAAGCGGCGGAGGAAGCAATTCCTAGGTACAGGGAAGGCGGACGAAAAGGACCATACTGGTGGTGTGAGAAAATAAAAGAATGCAGGAAAAACACAATACAAACAAGGAGGAAAGTCAAAAGGCAGAGAAAAAGAGGAGAGAACACAGAGAAAATAAAAAAGAACAGAAAAATCTTAAAAAGGGTAATTAAGGATAGCAGAAAAAGATGCTGGAAAGAAATGATAGAATCTATAGATGGAGATCTTTAGGGAAAGCAGTACAAAATAGTGATGGACAAATTGGGTGGAAGAACAAAAGGAGTCTGCTTAAAAGAAGACGAAAAAGAAGAAGTCATAATTAAAAAACTATTTCCCAAAGGAGAAGCAGTAAAAGAACCAGAAACAAAAGAAAAAGAAGAAACAGTTATGGCAACAGTGGAAAAGATAACAGAGATCATAAAAGAATTGCCTAACAACAAAGCACCAGGTCCGTACGAAATAACAATAGAGATTGTTAAAGCAGCTTTAGACGGAAACGAGATAGAAATAACTCAAATAATCAACAGGTGCCTAAAAGAAGGAACTTTCCCAGGATGTTGGAAAGAAGCCACTCTGGTACTGATTGAGAAAAAGAAAGAAGTAGGAAATGCAACGTCATACAGACCAATATGCTTAATCAACACACTGGCTAAAATAATGGAAAAAGTTATTGTACAAAGAATAGAACAAAAAATAGAAAAAAAAGAAGGATGGGAAAAAGAACATTTACCAAATGAAAAACAACCTTAGGAGCTATAGAAAAAGTGAATGCAATAGCAAAAGAAGCAAACAGCGGAACGCAGAGGAAAAGGCAACACTGTGTAATAATAGCGTTGGACATACAGAACGCGTTTAATAGCGTATCATGGGCAGCAATCATAGAGGCGGCAAAGAAGAAAGAACTGAACAAAAAAACAATCAAGATTATATGGAGCTACTTACAGGAGAGAAACCTAGTGACCAAAAAGGGAAGATTCAAACTTACCAAAAGGGTACCGCAGGGCTCAGCACTGGGACCAAAACTAGAACCTTGTCTATAACGAGTTATTTCAAATGAAAATGCCGGAAGGCGTGTCAATAACAGCATTTGCGGACAACATAACAGTAGTAGGTAGAGACGTAGAAATAGAAGTACTAAAAGGAAAATTAGAGCTTGCAATTGATATGATACAAATATGGATGAGAAGTAAGGGTTTAAAACTAGCAACTCAAAAAACTGAGGCGGCATGGCTATCGACTAAGAGGAATAATAGAGGAACAGGTAAGATACAGGTAGGAGATCAAGAAATAACCATAGAAAAAAAAAATCAAATACCTCGGAGTGACATTCGAAGCAAAGGGATGGAATGAACAGGTTAAGGAAGCGGTCATCGGAACAAAAGAAATGAAGAGAAAGCTTGGTAGACTTATGCCAAACAACGGAGATCCAGGAGAAGAAAGCAGAATGCTAATAACAACGGCAGCAAGAAGCATATTGCTGTATGCCGCAGAAACATGGGGGAAAACCATAAGAAAAAAAAAACAGAAATGAAGTATTATATATTCTGAGACCCACGCATAGATGTGATACAATGTCTCCACAAACTATGGCAGACAATAATTGCATTACAAAAGTCTACAATCAAACTTTAATTAGACAGGAAGGAACATGCGGGTTGTTGATGTCCTAATATTGTTCGCATTACACAACGAATATTTGCAGCAGCAATATTTTTTGGCAGATACAGAAACTGCTTAGTACAGCTGCAATTGCACATTCTATTTTATTTTTTGTTGGGTTATGGCTTAGACCATACACACTTATAGACAGCCCTTTTGCCAACGCGGTGAAGCCAACATGATTACTGCGTGTGATGTCAACTGTACACAAAAACGCGTATGTAGCAAAATACTTAACGTATATGTATACACATTTTTACGCACCTAATCAAAAATGCCAATAAATCTTTTACTTTGTGTATACAAACATTATATATTTTATTGTGTTTATTATTGTTTACCAAAAACTGTAAAATAAAACTTTACTCATAAAGCATATGTCCACAATTAACGCGTGACGTCAGTTGTGGGCATAAAACGTTGTTATGTTAGCTTCACTATGTGACAAGTGGGATGTAACACACGTCGCGTCTATAAGTATACATGGTCTAAGAGTTTTGGTGATCTGAGCGGTAGTAAGATCATGCTTTACCATATTTGTAACTGTTACTCGATGTCAAGTCCAACACATAAATAATGTCATGCCACTTACCGCCGATGACAAGTAACGCGTATAATTTATAACATCCACGTGTGAAACCGCAGTGAAATTGTTAAATATTTTCATTTTGAAAAGAAAATTTTACAGTTGACCGCCATGACTCCAATTATTTACGTCTCGGCAAATTCTCTTTTTATTCTGAACAATTTTTGCATAACTTTAATAAAGTATTTGCGTTTGGGTAATTTTATATATTTCATACAATTAGCAATTTTTAAACAATTTTATAATTTATTTAGCCACAACATTTTCAAGTATTTTTCGATAGTAATATTTTATATAAAATACAATTCTTCAACAATTTTTTTTTGTTAAAATAGTACAATGGTTTCTGGAGTAATTTAAGTAAAATGCAACAAATTAAATGCGGTTTTTATAGGATCTTTACTGCATACTATATGACATGCAAAAATGAAATTTGTTTGATTTGCTAATAAAACTGGTTCATATAAAAAAGATTTTAATGAATTTTGTAAATAAATTTTTAGCAAATTTTTTATCAAAATTCATGCTTGTAAAATTTCATACATGCCTTATGAATACTGTTTTTATTGCATTTACGCGATGTATCATAAAACAGATGACATCCTTCATCCTTCATCATATGCCACAACAGTTGTAGTTTCATAAACATTTATATTTTTAAATTTTGTTATTTAAGCATTACTTTAATTAAATAAATCAACACAATTTTTGGAGTTCTAATTATATAAATTGTAATAAAAGCGCTTCAATATTTTTCAATAATTAAAGTAATGAAAAATACATCTAGGGCATAGTACAAAGTTATAAAAGTGATATTTTTTCATTCTCGGTGCAAGTTTTTATTTGCCTCGCAGGAATCCGACGGGGCAATCAAAATCATTGTTTTAGAAGTTCTGAAACTCCTTCGTAACAGGGAGCGGAGCAGAATAATTTAGTTGAAATCTGTTAAATACCACGAGAATTGTCTTAGCAGTTCACCACGTGCCGAGAGCTTCCGAAGTCGTTATGTAACAATGTAAGGATACAGAGCTGATCTTCTTGTAATACCACCGGCTAGAATCCGTACTGAAAATTCAATGTAACGTCTGGCTTTCGGAGCCTCCCTAACATAAACTGAATAATTGCACTCACATTGTAAATTATTGAATTAATTAAGAGAAACTAGCCCGGGATCTTTATTTGAGCTTCTTGAACTATCCCCAGACGCCACTGTCTACAGAGAAGTTTTAAGGCCGCTTGCGAGAGCAATTATAATATGAATGAATTATTCATATACTTAGGAATACTGATGGGTTTTAAACAAAATAAGTATGAGCAAAAGTCTATTTTTACTTAATTTTAAAATAGAAGATGTGATGTAGTACATTACTATACTTCTTATATTATTTAGTACACGTATAATAAGATATTGCAATCCGGTGCTACAAAAAATCTAATCCACTAATCATATATAAGCTGTAATAATATTGTAAATAAACTAACCACTTACGTTTTATTACACACAATTACCAAACAATAAATATGATCCAATAATTTGATAAATGAACCTAACATTATATTTTACTTACTAGATTGTATGTCAGTGATATTTTTGTTGAGCAAACTGTATCTCCAATCGATTTATTTTACAAATAAGTAGAAATTATAAATCTTATTCTGCAATTTGTTACTCGAACATATAAAATGAACTCAAAGTTACAACAACAAACAATATTTAATAGATGCTTTCAGTATGTCAATAAATTGTCCAAAAGCATATTGATATACTCATAGAAAATTTGTCAGTAAATAAATTGAACATAAATATGGGATAAAGAGTCCATGAACGATTTGATTAGATTACATTTTGTACAAGCTAGCGGCAATAATAAAAATCGATGTTCAAGCAAGAAAAAGTTGATGGGACACCCTTAAATATGTGCTATAATTTTTTACCCCATAATGGAAAACTAATATATCGTGTAAAGTTATCTCTCGATAGATACATCGAGTGGAACGTGTCGATTATTCATTTCCATTTACAAATCTCCGCTAGTTTCTCTTCTAATATTTATAGTAGGGGGAAAAAGGAAATGAGATAAATGATGCCAATTCTTTACCGAGCCAAGTATGTATAATAAGATGATTTTTTACAAGAATATGGTTTTCAGATTAGTCGCCTTATTTTTTTTTTTATCTCCTCGATTCGTATGTGATTGATGTGTAGATCCATTCGCGTCCATTGTGTGGTGCGGCTTTAGTAGTTTTTTTAAGAATACCCCTCCGTGACGTAATTTACTGATTAGATCGTTGATATGTTAATGTCGGGGTAAATTATGTATAGAGTTTCGATGTTAGATAAACTAAACGTATTGTAAAATGTGGCGGCTTTGTCGGGAACTTTCAAATGTATGAGGGAGCAATATGTACGCATTTGCCACTCACACGATTTATTTCAAAGTCTGGGAAAAAGTTTTCCGTGTATGAAAGGGTGTAAGAGCTACGGTTTGAAATAGATTTTCAATGATATAAATCTTTGATTATTGTGAAGTGAATAAAAGAAAATTTTCTACGAACATGTTTGTTGATCAACATAAATGCAGAGTATTTCTTAAAAAATATTCAACAATTCAATTATATATTATAAGGACTAATGCATGTTTTGAACTGCTTTATTGTCTTACAGCAAATAAACAAAATGAATAGATATAATAAATATGTTGTTTTGAATTTCCTTTTAGCAATGTTTTTGTATATTTCAGACAAATCGATAATTTATATATAAATGTTAACGTCATAATTCAGTTAAAGTATTAGATTTCAACAACCAGCTCAAGCTTTAGACATACATTTTTGGGTTTATGGAAAAGATAGAAGTGAACACATTTTTAGGATACTTTATTAAGATAGATAGCCAACTAAAATATGTAATTTTTAAAACAGTTTGAGTTTATCTATCTACGTTGTCCGCTTTCTAGAGATTTTGGATTCTAAATTTTGAAAGTAAACCAATGTTTATTGCATGTAGGCCTCATTAGGAGTATTTTGTACCTCCTCCAGTGGTGACCACTCCGTTGTCCCAGTATTCAACCACCCTATGTGGTTGATGTATGCAGGTTTGCATGTATAAGTGTATGCAACGCTTGAAGAGATCCTATACTGGCCATGTCAAGTCAACAACTTCCTAACATAGATTCTCTATCGTATGAGAAAGCTGGGAATGTACATTGCAGATCCTCCTTTGTCTCGTCATCTATTTCACATTATCTGCAGTCTACACGTTGGACTGTCTCCAATACCAATCGTGTGCATGTCTTTTCTTAGTTGACAGTGTCCTATCAAAATCCTTGTCAGAGCTTGCAGGTTTTTTTCTGGAAAATCGCAAGTAGTTATTGGTTATTTTTTGTCGTTTAGGGCAGTCATTGCCTTTTTTGCCTGTCTACAACCCGGAGTATCAACCCAACGTTTCATCAGTGCATTGACATTGGTACTCCTTTATTGCCGACATGCTATTTTTGTTTATTTTGTTGTGTTTAGTTCTTTTTGAGTAGTTTAACATAGATGGATTAGAGCTGTCGTGCTGCTTAGACTATTACTCTTCAGGTTTGGTCAAAAAGTTTTCAGAAAATTTCAGCTATTTTGTTGTTTATATTTAAACAAATAAATTGTTGTAGCAGACAGATTCTTAAAATATTAGATGACATTGGTTGCATAAATAGTTGTTAACTTGTAGTTATATAGTAGAATTTTTAGCTTTCTACAAAGTCAACTTTCTGCAGAAAAGATGGTGCAGTTTGTCATTGAAGATATTAGCTTTGTCGTACAATAAAACATCTTCGTTTAAGTCCTCTGCAGTTTATCTATCAATTTTGTCCAAAAATTAATAATAGGATGTCCTAGTGTAATCTTCTTACTAAGAAATGTTTCCGTTTAAAGTCGTGTTTTAGCCACGTAGGACGCTATTTGCCATAAATTTTCCGTTTGCTTGTAACCTAGAAATAGTTGATTGACTTAGGTAGAGTGTTGTCTTTGTGTAGAACACGATAAGATTTTTTTAATAAGACATGAATTTCCTGTAATATTAGCTAACTGAACAAAAATTGAGTTTTTGTTTAGACTTCAGATGATGGTGCAATATTTCGAGTTTGAAGACATAAAGTCTGTCGCTTAGAGTTGTGCCAGTGTTGTTCTTGTGTTTTTTGTTTGCTTTCTACTCCGTCAACTAACTCTTTGCCAAAGACACTCGTAGTATACATACTATTTAAAATCAGCACATTTGGCAATCTCATCTGTTGTGTATTCATTTTATTCAAAAATTGTTATTTTGGTGTGATTTGAGTGAGCAGTCATTGTCTCTCATGTTGTTTGTGGCCTGGTAAGTAATTGACTTACATAGATGAAGCATTATTTATGTAAAATTCTCTTAAAAGTTTTTGAGATAGAAAAAAAATCTGTTATCCCAGCTATCAATCTGTGAGTGCCTAAAAGTTGGAGACCTTACTGCTCATGTACTTTCCGTTTGGAGATTGGAAAGTTGGAGATAGTTAAGGTTACGCCCTATAGGCTGTAGAGTGAAGTGTGGTTTTATCCTCTTTAGTTAACGTGCGGCTACTTGGTTCACCAGTCGTTTGTAAAAAAATAACTCCCTGTCTGATTCTTGGGCAAAGTTAGGATAATTCGCAAGATTATCGAATTACTTTACAGCTAAAGTTTCGATGTGGTGGCGCAGCAGCGGTAACCCAAGGTCTGCCCAAACATGCTTGTTTTGTACATACCATAGAGCTCTGTGGAACATCCAAAGTGTTACTTTGAAAGGCCTCAAGACTATTAAAGTAAAAGTTAGCTGCCTTTCCCCATACGGAAGACCCGTAAGTGAGCATCTAATGATAGATGTATAGAGTCAGGTTTTGTTCTGGGTCGACATCCCACTATTCCGATGCAACATCAAGAATGAACTGCACGTAGAGTTTGTACGTAAATCTCTTGTCAAAAGTAATCCACAGGTACTTAGCAGTATTGGACCAAGGTATGGAAACGTCATTCAGAAAGACGTTCGCATCAGGTGTGATTCGTCACAGTGTGAAGAGAACAGCTGAATTAATTTTGACTTGCCACTTGTCTAATCATTCTTCAAGGTCGTCGGTGGCTTTATAGAACTTCAAAGTAATCATCTCAGGCGACTGTAAGAAGTACAGAAATGCTGAATAGTCAGCAAATTGTGTTTTTGAGCACGCGCTTTGATCCCAAAGGCATGTCAGCAACGTATAGGTTGAATAGCAGCAGAAAGAGAATGAAGCCTTGAGGAACTTATCTAGTGTGGAGTAGATATGTGCTTTTTGAGATTTACTGCCAAAGTTCTGCGGTTTAGATATGAGGCTATCAGCCATACAAGACGCAGAAAAAAGTTAGCTTTGTACATTTTGAAGAGAAGTCCCTCGTGCCAAACCTTGTCGAAAGCTTTTTCGACGTCAAGACCGAGGTAATCTTTATCAGTCTTCCATTACAAAGTCAGTCACGTGGTTTAATTGATAAACAGATAAATGCCCTCATCTAAACCATGTTGGTGAGGGAGAGGAAAATGTTGTTCGATTCCGTGTCCTGGAGACTGTCCAAGACTACTCTCTCAATGACCTTGCTTAAGGTGCTAAGGAGACAAATAGGCCAATAGTTTTGGGGAAACTTCCGGTCTTTTCCTAGTTTTGGTATATTTATCACCATTTTCCAATCTGTATAAAAAAGTCCAGTTCAAAAAATCGCATTAGCAATGTTGGTGAGCGCCATTATTAATTTAAACAAGAACGCTTTGAGAGCCTTGTTAGATATATTATCGGGGCTTGGAGCAGCGCAAGTTTTAAATCGATTAATAATTTCTTTGATGCGAGAAGGTCAGCACGTCATCGTGAGTAGCCTCCAAAAAGCCATCTACCTCTTGTTCGACAATTTTGACGTGCTCCGTATCTTCGGTGTCTGAGATAGAGCATTGGAGTTCGAGGCTGTCATGTCAACAAATGCCTCGGCTTTTCCCTCAATAGAGTATTGAAGCCCATTTTTGCAATGAATGACAAAAATAGGAACCCGTCTGTTCCGTAAGGCCTTAGAGATCTTCCACATAAAATTGTCATCTTCTGTGATCGATTCCAAGCTATTTTTAAACACAATTTTTTTTGCAACTTTATGGCCTTTCTCACATCGCTACAGAGCAAATTTTAGATCTCTCGATTTCTGAGGTTGCAATGATTTTGCCATTGATGCTTAGCTGCATTTATTATGCGGATCAATGATAGTATAACTGGATTAACGCCACGAACCTGATGGGTTAGAAGCGACGGTTCTTTCGATGTCTTCAACCGTTCGTACTGGTGCAAACCTGTCAATGCTTTCTTCCAGACATCGTGAGAAGAAATTCCAATATGTGATGACGTTTATGCTATATTGAAAGGTGACGTACTTCAGTAGTAATTGGAGTTTTCCCCCGCTATAATTGTCGGATGAGGATTATCAAAAATCGCATCAAAGTGTTTAAGACTCTAAGAGACTTTGAACGGATATGCAATGCTTGTGGACTTTGTGGATGTGTGGTTTGTCGCTTAGGGTTGCGTCAGAATACTTAAACAATTTGTGAAGATTGCTGCAGTTAATTTTGCTGGTAGGAGTCTGCACGTTCTTAACAAAAAAATGTTTTTTGAGATAGATTAGAGTTGGTAATTTAATTTCTATTTGAAGATGCTTTCACTGATATGATCAAATCGTGTATTTTCTGCCTTTTAGCAATTGAATTGATAGTGGATTTGCATTAGTCATGGCACCATTTGATACGTAATTGTCGTTAAGAAAGTTTTGCTCTGTAAGTAACAAACTAGAAAATGTCATTTTATTACAGTTGGTGTCCACAATGACTGCCTAACTAATACTCCTTAAAAAATATGCAAGTGCTACCAAACAGTGTTTTCTATGCCTTTTATTAAAGTGTGTAGTAATAATTTTAGAAGTAGTCGCAGCCAGCACAAAAAAACAGGAAATCACTGTGCAAGCAAAGTGAAAACAGCAAAGATATAAGTGCTGCAAATGCTTTCTTGCATTTAAAACTTGTAATTTTTTTGCCTACAAATCAAATAAACAAAAACAAAAAGTTACACGCCTACAAAGTTAGAACTTCGATGGGTGGTCGGTTTGTAATAAAGAAACTAGATCACTAACACCTGGGCGGGTAGGTGTGGAACGCCTATCTATATCACACGCCTACAAAGCTTAAGTTTAGTTCCCGCCCACTCACCCAATTGTTTGTAGTAAAGAAATTAAATAACAAACACTTGGGCGGGTGGGTGAAGAATGCTTACTCAAATCACACGCCCACAAAGTTTAAATTTTGTTCCTTGAAACTTACCCAATAGTTAGAAATTTAAAAAAAATAATCACAAACATTAGAGCGGGTGGGTAGGAAACGCTTTTCTAAATCACACGCCCACAAAGTATAAACTTAGTTCCCGCCCACCCACTCAAGTATTTGTTGTCGTGAAAAAACGCAATCGTAGTACTTATATTCAAAAAAAGTAGCAAACATGATCTTAAAAACTTATGCCCAATATCGCTGCTCCCACACATTTATAAGCTCATCACAAAAATAATACAGAACCAAATCTCGAATCGACTTGATAAATTTCAAACAAATGAACAAGCGGGCTTCAGGAAAGGGTTTAGCACTATATACCACATACACACAATAAAACAACTCATCAAAAGACCTCTGAATACAATAAACCTAGGAACCCTATTTATCTTTGAAAAGTATAGCCAGAAAGCAGAGATTGATAGACGTATAAATTTTGCATGGGCAGCATTTGGAAAAATCAGAAACCTTTTCCAGGCCAAATATCCACCACACCTCAAGACCAAGGTATTCGACCAGTGTGTACTACCCAATCTTACGTACGCCTCGGAAACGTGGACAACAACAGAATGAACCATGAAAAAATTAAGAGTAACACAAAGAACCATGGAAAGAAAAATGCTGGGAGTAACAATATGAGACAAGAAGACAAACTGATAGATCAGAAACAAAACTAGAGTAGTAGATGTAGCATAACAGATAGCTAGATGTAAGTGGAGATGGGCAGGACACGTAACACAAAGAGAAGGTAATAACTGAATAGAGACCACGAACGGGAAGAAGGGGCCTTGGAAGATGCAGAACAAAGTGGAGAGATGCTCTATCAAAGATGGTGAGGAAGCAATGGGCAAGAGAGACAATGAACAAGACAAAATAGAAATCACAAGAGAAGGCGTATGTTCAGGAATGGGCAAAATAAGTGCTGCAGATAAGAAAGTCTTATATTAATTTAAACTTTTCATTACAAATATGATCAAAACTTTCCATACCAACTCATTAGAATGATTGCAGGGTTCAACTGGTCAAAGCCAAGCACTGAGCAGTAATTTAACTTTTTCATATATATGATAGCAAGTTTTTTAAGCTAGCGTAGCTTTGAAAACAACTCTTCAGATTATGTAACAAAACTTTATGTAAAATTGGTATTAGAAAGTTTATATGTGGTCATGTATAAGTCAAGTGTACGGAATAAAAATTTGTTTTTGCTTAAACCACTGAAAATGCTTTCCTCTACATGAATTCTGATTATCTAAATTTTTTCAATTTTTTTTAGTGAATCTATTCCGAGTAATAAGCATACAAAATTTAAAAAAATCAGGTTTTTGAGTTTCTTTTACATTTTTTGATCGCTTGTAACTTCTCAGGATTGCATTTTTAGAAAAAAAAAATTATAAAACAACTTTTTTCTTAAAAATTATCCAAAGAATATTTATAGCCAAAAATGTATTTCCTTGAATGAAAATATTGAATAACTTTAAATTACAGTTTGATCAAAAAAGAAAATACCCGTCATCTTTTTTTAAGAAAAACTGTCTTTTAAAGTTCTGCAAAATTTTCAATTAAAGAAAAAAATTTGGATATATAACTTATTCTTTGGATAATTAACGTTTGTTATAATTGTTTCCTAAAATTGCATTTCTGATAACTATTGGATTTCACTCAAACAAAAGTTACTACGACATTAAATTTAACGGAAAACTGCACTAGCTGCCTCCCCTACAAAATATTAACTTGTACGTATACTACAAAAGTTAACCCTCAGCCTATAAGGCGCATATGTCCCCTCTTTTTCGACACTGTCTTGTCTTACAACTATCAACGGAAGGTTTCTAAGCTTAAAGTCTCGAACTTCCAGGCATATCACCGGGGGGGAGTTTAGTCGGTAGGCGACTGCCTCTTGTGGGTGAATCCGACACTTTCAGTCTTTAGAAGATTCTCCTCCCAAGCCACAAAAAAAAATACTACAAAAGTATTAAAAAAGAGTGTACAGAGCAGAAAGCAAAAACGTCTACAACATAACGCTACAAAATAGTAAACTAGATAAAAATCCCAAAATCTAAAGAATCTTTCTACTACAAGTGGGTTTTAATTATACTCCGTTTGCTGGAGCACCTTGAGGCAACCAAATTAATTAAGAATCTTGTTAATGCATATCAAGCTCCAACTGCAACTCCAAACTATCAAAACACGTTAAACCTGTCTGTTAAATTAATGTAGTTTTACAAAACTATACATTTTTTTGTACGCACATGATCATGACACTAACTAGGTGATCATATCCTTCCATAAGAAGCAAGAGACATTAAAACTATAATTAAATCAATGCAATAGTCCCACTGCTAATGTACTTTGTAATAAGCACCTTCAAAGCCTTACCTTATTCTATGCGTGAATAACCTCAGTCAACTCTGAAATACCTCAATGACCCAGGTTTATGCTTTAAAAGTTCACAGAAGAGTGTCTGTGCATGAATGGCAATGTATATACCACATTTATTAGCATAAACTAATGCTAACAGTGTTAAGAAACATACATAATTGAATGAAATCATAGCAAACTTTTGTGTCACCTTCATTATATTTAAAACTACGTAACTACTTTCAGACACTAGTACGCATTTAAATGATTAATATAAGTGAATTTTTTGTTCATTTAATTGCAACTATAGATACAAATATGTTGTATAAATATTAGAAGCTAAAAGCAACAGTTTGTGGGCGCTGATAAATATTCAAATATGAAACGATACAAATTCAAGCGATATAATAAAATCTAATTATCTTAAATTAATTTGACATGTTATATATTTATCTCCCGAAGAATCCATGTAGTTTTCTAAAACAAGCGCTATAAATTTCACGTTTCACAAGCCACCAACCGAACCAATTTTTACCAACAGATCAATATTATGATATACAACACAATATATCCGAACCGGATTGCATACATTTAAATAAAAATATAGTAAATTTAGGTAGCCCGGTGAGATGATGTAATATGTAAACATGTATTAATTATTTTAGCTGCGAAGGATAATAAGACACCTCCGGAGTTGTTCCACCATGTTGGACGTATAACAGATGCATAAATGCCGTGTGAAGAAGTTAGACAGGAAATATATTTTCATTTACAAGTTTATATTTAAATAAGACGCCTCCAGTATGCAGTGTATAATCAGGTGATGCTCACCTCCCTAAAACTTAATGCATATCTCGCCGGGGTGCAGCTATATATTACGGAACTACATTATTTAAACTTTGACGGCTAGAATTTCTTGAAATTTATATTTTAGTTTAGTAAAGTCGGGACTTTATAGATACGGTGCAGTGGAAATGAGGATCGAGAAGGACAATCGACTTTTTAACGGGGTTTTACTTTTACGACTTTATTGTAGAAATTAATCGTTCGAACTTGAATGGAACATATTCTAGAAGTCTCAATAAGAAATTTGTACAAAAGTATCATTTAATATATTTATGTTGCAACATTAATTACGTAATTTAGAAAATAGGTATGAATAAAAAAATACTATTAGAATTGACATATACTTTAAAAAGTTATAAAAACTTTTAATTTTATTCATTCGTACTCAAAATTTATTTAATATTGCTACGTCTGTTATATCAAGACGGGAATAATTTGTCTGTAAAGTTAATATTTATTTATTTTTCTTCGATTGTTTGTAGATATATGTATAAATTCAAAGTTTTGTAAAAAGTGCTATCAATAAGATTTAGTGTTCATGGCAAATCTCTTAATCTATGAAGTTAAAAGACATTAGGAATACATTAATAAAATAAATCAATTACTACCATGCTTTATAAAAAAGATGACGCAACATTGCTTAACAATTATAAGGTGTTAGTAAGAACAAATTTCGAGCTAAATATAAAACAAACGCGTGCTAACTCCATAAAAATTACATTCAAAAAATACAACTAAAGCTTGAAATCATTTGAATAGAAAGCTTGACAGAATTAGAATTTTAATCTCCTTTAAAGTAGGCCCCTTGCGCCTCCAAACACTTAGCCCACCGTTCCTTCCACTGCCAAAACACTGCTGAAAATCTTCTTTTTGAATAGTGTTCAACTCTACCGTTAGGTTCTGCATTATCTCTTCTCTACTCTGAAAACGGGACCTCTTCAATGGCATCTTCAATTTCGATAACAACCAAAAGTCGCACGAAGCCATGTCTAAAGAGTAGAGAGGTTGGCAAATGATTCCATGTTTTGCCAATCTGTATCAAGTACGATGAATGAGAAAGAACATTGTCGTGATGCAACTGCCGTTTTACCCCGTCCAGGTCTGGTCTTTTGAGCCTGCAGTACTATTTTGTCACTGTTTCTCCTTTCAGTGCGTATTCGTGATGCACATTTTTTCCAGGTCGTACCCATTCATCAATGACTCTCAAACTCAAGTTCAGTGTAAGTAATAACCAGCATGTCCCGTAACCGCAAGACTAAGCTCTTTCTGTTCCGCCAACAAAAAATTCTAAACAAATTTCGCAGCCAGTCTGCGCATGTTCAAATCTTTATGCAAAATTGCATGTGCGGATCTTTACTAGTCTAAATTTTTTTGGTAATCTCTCGTACGGTCAAACGACAATAAAGTTTAATAATACTTTTAACCCTCTCAACCACGGCTGCAATCCAAGCAGATAATGGTCGTTCAAAAAGCTGATCTGATCTCTTTAATTTGTGTTACTTCTATAACATCGACTCCAAACACCTGCTAAATCTGTTTTATTCCTAAAAAACTACACACACTATCTAAATAGTAGTAAGACTTCAATAGAAACTACTAACCGCTAACCATTAATCTGAGTATGCAAAAGTTGCGTCCCAGTAAAAAAACTGATCAACTAAAAATCGGATTACATAGAACTGAAATCGCACTACACTCTACCAGTGCACACCAGTTGCACCACAATTTTCCGGAAAGATTGATCGCTCGCGGTCGACACTGCCTTAGCCCTTGAACTACAAGCTCTCCGGTCATGACTTCTTTAGATTGCTTGGTATAAAGTCAGTGACGTAGCTACAATTTTTAAGCCCCACCGTTTTTTGATTAGTTAGTTACTGTTGAAAAGTGCAAAAAAAAATAACAAAATCCGGCCAAAAATTGAACATTGTAAAACGTATCATAAAAAGCAAAAATTGCAAATCCTACTATAAAATATTATTAATATTGTCAAAAAGATTTAATATCCGGTCATAAACTGTCAAAAAGTATTAAATTCTATTTATAAAAAATATAAAATAGCAATATCCGGCCAAAAACTGCTAAAAAGTGCAAAATTTCATTTATAAAAATTCAAAATTCCGGCTCTATTTTATAGCAAAATTCTACTCATGAATAATCACAAACAGCAAAATAGAAAATATTTTCAGTTTGATCATAAACTGTTTAAAACTAAAATTCGGAAATGAAATATTAAAATTTAATTATCAAAATTCAAAACTCGGTCATAAACTGTTAAAAAATGCAGCATTTTATTCATAAAATGTCAAAAATAACCTAATGTGCCTACCAAATCAAATTTAACGTAAAAAAAACGTTTCCAAAAATTGAAAAACTTTTGTTAGAAGTGAGAAGCTCAAACTTTTCAAAATATATCCCAAGCACTACAACCAAGAACACTACTCAAACATTTGAGAACATATCAAAAACACTGAGAACATTTCCAAAAAATAAAGAACTTTTAAAGCTCCTATTATGTTACTCAAACTTTTGACAACATATCCCAAGCAATAAATCCTTTCCAAAAGACGTAAAACATTTTTGGAAGACCTAAAACACTACTCAAACATTTGAGAACATATCAAAAACACTGAGAAGATTCCAAAGAATTAAAAAACTTTTAAAGCTCCTAAAATGTCACTCAAACTTTTGAAAACATATCCCAAGCACTGAAAACCATTCTAGAGAACACAAAACATCTTTAGAAGACCTAAAATACTACTCAAACATTTGAGAACAAATCAAAAACACTGAGAAGATTCCCAAGAATGGAAAAACTTTTGAAGCTCCTAAAATGTCACTCAAACTTTTGAAAACATATCCCAAGCACTGAAAACCATTCTAGAGAACGCAAACATCTTTAGAAGACCTAAAACACTACTCAAACATTTGAGAACAAATCAAAAACACTGAGAAGATTCCCAAGAATGGAAAAACTTTTGAAGCTCCTAAAATGTCACTCAAACTTTTGAAAACATATCCCAAGCACTGAAATCCTTTCAATTTCATTTATAAAAATTCAAAAAAGTATCAAATTCCAGCTATAAAATAAAAAAGTTCAAAATTCTATTCATGGATTGACAAAAACAGCAAAATAGCAAATTTTTCTGAAAAAAGAAAATCCGGTCATAAACTGTTAAAAAGTGCAAAATTATTTGTAATTGCATAACCTAATGTGCCCACCAAATCAAATTCAACATCAAGAACGTTTCCAAAAATTAAAAAACTTTTGAAGTTAGAAGCTCAAACTTTTTAAAATATATCCCAAGCACTACAACTTAGAACACTACTCAAGCATTTGAGAACATATCAAAAACATTGAGAACAATTCCAAAAAATGAAAAACTTTTAAAGCTCCTAAAATGTAACTCAAACTTTTGAAAACATATCATAAGCAATGAAACTTTTCTAGTAGACGTAAAACATTTTTAGAAGACCTAGAACATTTGAGAACATACCGAAGACACTGAGAACATTTCAAAAAACTGAAAAACATTTGAAGCTCCTAAAATGTTACTCAAACTTTTGAAAACATATTCCAAACACTAAAAACCTTTCTAAATGAAAAGATTTCCAAAAATTAAAAAACTTTTAAAACTCCTAAAATGTTCCTCAAACTTTGAGAACATATACCAAGCACTTAAATCCATTCTAGAAAATGTAATATATCTTTTAAAGACCTAGAACACAGCTCAAACATTTGGAAGACACTGAAAACATTTCCAAAAATTGAAGAATTTTTGAGAACATATCCCAAGCTCTAAAATCCTTTCCAAAAATCGTAAATTATTATTAGTAGACCTGGAACACTGCTCAAACATTTAGAAGACACTGAAAACATTTCCGAAAATTGAAAAACATTTGAAGCTCCTAAAATGTTAGTCAAACTTTTAAAAACATATCGCAAGCACTGAAAACCTTTTCAAAAAACGTTAATCATCATTAGAAAACCTAGAACACTACTCAAACATTTGAGAACATATCGAAGACAATGAAAAGATTTCCAAGAATTAAAAAACTTTCAAAACTCCTAAAATGTTACTCAAACTTTGAGAACATATCCCAAGCACTAAAATCCTTTCCAGAAAATGTAAAATATCTTTAGAAGACCTAAAACACTGCTCAAACATTTAGAAGACACTGAGAACATTACCAAAAATTAAAAAAACTTTTGAGAACATATCCTAAGCACTGAAAACTTATCCAGAAAACGTAAAACATTTTTAGAAAATCTAGAACATTACTCAAACATTTGAGAACTGATTACTAAAAACATTCCCAAAAATATTAATTTGAGATAACACCTAAAGAAAAAATTTCATTCATAAAAATTCAAAAAAGTATCAATTTCCTGTTATAAAATAGAAAAGTGCAAAGTTCTATTTATGGATTGTCTATAACATCAAAATAGCAAATATTTTCAAAAAGTATAATCATAAACTGTTTAAAACTAAAATTCAAAAATAAATTATTAAAATTTTGTCAAAAAAATTTAAAATCCGGTCATAAACTGTTAAAAAGTGCAACATTTTATTAATAAAACGTCAAAAATAGCAAAATTATTTGTAATTGCATAACCTAATGTGCAACCAAATCAAATTCTAAGTCAAGAACGTTTCCAAAAAATAAAACTCTTTACTTTTCAGAACATATTTCAAGCAGTAAAAACCTTTTCAAAAAACGTAAAACATCTTTAGAAAACCTAGTACACTACTCAAACATTTGAGAACATATCAAAGACAATAAAAAGATTTCCAAGACTTGAAAAACTTTAAAAACTCCTAAAATGATACTCAAACTTTGAGAACATATCCCAAGCACTGAAATCTATTCTAGAAAATGTAATATATCTTTTGAAGACTTAAAACACTGCTCAAACATTTGGAAGACACTGAAAACATTTTCAAAAATTGAAGAATTTTTGAGAACATATCCCAAGCTCTAAAAACCTTTCCAAAAATCGTAAAACATCATTAAAAGACCTGGAACACTGCTCAAACATTTGGAAGACACTGAAAACAATTCCGAAAATTGAAAGACCTAGAACACTGCTCAAACATTTGGAAGACACTGAGAACATTTCCAAAAATTGAAAAACATTTAAAGCTCCTAAAATGTTATTCAAACTTTTGAAAACATATCCCAAGCACTGAAAACTATTCCCGAGAACGCAAAAAATCTTTAGAAGACTTAGAACACTACTCAAACATTTGAGAACATATCAAAAACACTGAAAAAATTTCCAAAAATTGAAAAACTTTTGAAGCTCCTAAAATGTCACTCAAACTTTTGAAAACATATCCCAAGCACTGAAATCCATTCTAGAAAATGTAATATATCTTTAGAAGACCTAGAACACTGCTCAAACATTTGGAAAACACTGAAAACAATTCCGAAAATTGAAAGACCTAAAACACTGCTCAAACATTTGGAAGACACTGAAAACATTTTCAAAAATTGAAGAATTTTTGAGAACATATCCCAAGCTCTAAAAACCTTTCCAGAAATCGTAAAACATCATTAGAAGACCTGGAACACTACTCAAACATTTGGAAAACACTGAGAACATTTCCGAAAATTGAAAAACATTTGAAGCTCCTAAAATGTTAGTCAAACTTTTGAAAACATATTGCAAACACTGAAAACCTTTCCAGAAAACGTAAATCATCTTTAGAAGACTTAGAACACTACTTAAACATTTGAACAATGAAAAGATTTCCAAGAATTGAAAAACTTTCAAAACTACTAAAATGTTACTCAAACTTTGAGAACATATCCCAAGCACTAAAATCCTTTCCAGAAAATGTAAAACATCTTTAGAAGACCTAGAACACTGCTCAAACATTTAGAAGACACTGAAAACATTACCAAAAATTAAAAAACTTAAGAACATATCCTAAGCACTGAAAACCTATCTAGAAAACGTAAAACATTTTTGGAAAATCTAGAACACCACTCAAACATTTGAGAACATATTACTAAAAACATTCTCAAAAATATTAATTTGAGGTAACACCTAAATTTCTAAGAACATATTTAAACACATAGAACATTACTCAAACATTTGAAAACATTTCTAAAAACCTAAAATATTTTTGAAATATTTGAGAAATTTTGAAATTTTTAGAACATTTCTAAAGCAAAAAGATCATTTTCATAAAACCTAAAACATTACTCAAACTTTTTGAAACATACCTAAACTACTGAAAACAATCCAAGCCAATTCTTCTTTTAAGTTTTTTAGCTGCATGAACACGTTAGGTGGTAGTAACTTTAAATTTCTTAATGACAAATTTTTGGGCGTTTGGGCGGAAACACAGTTTGAAACCACCGGTCCAATTCTTTTAAATTGTGTTCCCGCCCGCCCGCCCAAGTGTTTGTTATCAAAAAATTGTTTACGTCATCACTCTCTTGTACCTTAATGACGTCTATCAGTCCTTCTGTTAGGTTTTTTAGCTGCAAAAACACGGCAAGTGGTGGTACTTCAAATTTTTATATGACAAACTTTCGGGCGGGTGCGCTGGAACACAGTTTGAAACCACCAAAGCACCGATTCAATTTTTCTTAACTGTTTGTTATCAAAAGGTTGAATTTGTCATCTCCTCCTCCTAATGTAATAACAAATGACGTTTGCAGAAAAGAGAAATATCTATCTTCTGAATCATCAACACTTGAGTAGGTGGCCGTGGCTTTCCAACTGAAACTATTGCCCCGCAACTATTAAAATAAGCCTATGCACCCAAATGTTTGTTATCAACAATTAGGATTTGTCATCTTCTCCCCGAAATTTAATTACAAAGCAAATCTGTATAGAAAAGAAACATCCAATTTGTGGGTGGATCACTCCAATAGAAACTAATGACTATTGATCATAACATCGAATGCTTTCGTCCCAATAAAAAAATGTTAACCAAAAATTATTTTGAGTAGGAGGGAGTTGACAATAAAACAACTAACAATCTATAAAACATCCAATAACCTAACCTAAAAATCGACTACAAGATATGTAACTAAGTATGTTTAAAGCTAAGCCTTTTGCCGGCGCGGTAAAGCTAACATATATTGTACGTGTGACGTGAGTTGCAGCCAAGAACCCGCATATAGCAACAAACTATAAACCCAAGACGCAGACGACGCAGTGCAGAACAGGCTGACAATTTACGTGTGTCAGAAAAAAAATGTATTGTGAAGCATAGCAGAACATAATAAATAAAACTACACCGCACAAATAAAAAATGTGTCCGGGACATTAATCCGGACAGGTCTGCCCTACAATGCATCTTTCTCTCTCTCGGTCATATATACATACATACATTTATATTGACCCTATGCCCACATATAACGCATGACGTCAGTCAAGGACATATAATGTTGGCTTCACCATGCGTCAAGCGGAAAATAGC
This sequence comes from Tachinus rufipes, assembly GCA_963932245.1. Lineage (NCBI taxonomy): Eukaryota > Metazoa > Arthropoda > Insecta > Coleoptera > Staphylinidae > Tachinus > Tachinus rufipes. The sequence continues at coordinate 124,511,203 of OZ010741.1, read as the reverse complement.
ATATCGCGGGTCTATAAGTATATATGGTCTAAGGTTCAAAACCATTAGAAGTGTTAGAAAGATTTTCAAAATAAACTGCTACTAAACGATTAAACTAAACAATTTAACTACTTGTAGACTCTATGCCCGCATATAGCGCATGACGTCAGTCGTGGGCAAATAATGTTGGCTTCACCATGCAACGAGCGAAAAATAGCACACATGTTTTGAAGCCTCTAGAGGTGTAGGAAAATTTTTCAAAATAAACTGCTACTAAAATTTAACAAATAAAGCAAAGTTTGTCCCAGAAGAGACATATTGTAGTAGATTTTTGATTTAAAAATAGAAACCAATGCAATGATACTTCTTGCTGGACAATATATATCTAATTTGCTTAAAAATAAATCAAAATAGATATAAATTCAACTTTGATAAGAACTAGAAAAAAGAAAGTAAGTGCTGGTGATAGTTTTAATAAATCAACATTCATGCAAATAATAACTTTGCATTGTAAGTAGCTTTATATAATTACATAAAGCAGAAACCTTGGTTAAATATTTGCATATCTCGTTTATAATAAAGTTGTAAACCATTTATTTCTTTAGTTAATGCAATTTTTATCGAAAAAGGAACAACTTTAAGTTATAAAGCATAAAATATTATATGACTATGCCAGTAATACTAAAATAGATTATTTTTTGCATTAGACGTGAAGAATAAAATCAAATAGTAAATGATAATTTTCACTTTATAAATACACCCTATTTTATCATCCGCTATCTTATATGCGAACGTAAATTATAACTTCCAGTTATAAATTTTATATCCGAAAATATTAAAATGATTTTATGGCTACATCATAAACATTTATTGTTGAAGCACAAACATTTCCTCCTCATATAAATGGGAGCTCATCGTAAGAGAGAAAAAATAATTGCAATTTACAGGAGATCCAGCCCGTGTGCGCCTTGCGGGTATTACACTTAATGCGGCCGTAATAACTGTAATCGTCGCCCTAAATCACTTATATACCATTATAAATGGATCACCCCCGAAATTCTTAGGTAATTATCTCTGGTGGTCACAGATTACTGCTGCTATATATCGCTGTATCTTAGAAACAGGGTTCGCAATGAGTCATGTCCGTGATTGGGAGCACGCAAATTATAGGGTGCGATGCATACTGCAGTTAATTTCGACCCTTAGCTATCTCTACAATAAGTCTATTTCCTTGTGTCCGTCTCAGTTGTTGGATTTAGAATGGATTGTTTGCTAGATAATTGAAAGATAAGTTAATGTTAAGAATCTTGTAGCTCGATGTAAGTTTAATTACAATTAAGACAACGTTTATCTTCACACGCGAAAGGAAATGCTTGATATCAGCAAATCCTTTAAATTATGTAGCTTATATGATTAAAGATTAAGGAATTAGAAAATAAGGCGTTCATTTGAATAAATTTTATAGTAAATAATTAGTTCCTAAATAAAAGATAGAGTCGATTAATTTGCATATTAGTAATATATAAATCTTGGCATCCGGCTGGGGTATTGCAACCATTATAAATGTTACCCCTCTCCCTGGGGATGAATTGAATATCGCGCATTAGATACAAGCGTAAGCCATTCCGATAAGCATAACAGATTGTGCAGTAGATCAGAATCCACGTTATTGCAGATACGTTTGTTACAGTCACCCTTAAAATCACGCTTTACTTGCAACAAATTCTCCGCATAAATTAATTATTGTAAATTCTCATCGGTTCGTCTTATGTGGTTAGCCGCGATTACAAAGTCCCAAATGTATATGTACACACAAACGCAAATAGAGGGTAAACAGTAATGTTTAGTGCTAACAATAATTTAGCAGCAGCATCGGGAACCTTAACGGGGTTGCGACTTTCACTGTCCCTCTGCTAACTACTTCCCAAAACTGGGCTCGTTAAATTAACAATGCGCGGAGTATCTAGTGAATTAGCGATATTAGCTAGCGATTATTGCCGCTGTAAAATATTAAACGGCCGCTATTTTGGGTGTTCGGGATTAACGTTTTACCTTTTAGGTCGTAGTGAGTTTACTGCTGCAGTTATATGATGCAGTAAAGTATTCGACTGCATTTCGAATGCAGGTCAGTGTTTTTTGTTTATTACGTTATTTCATGATCAATACCTATTATATAAAGTAAGGTTCGTAAAAATGTTGCAAAACGTACATTTTATGATTTAATACAAATAAATTCGGCTTTTAATATTTTTCTAACTATGTTACCGAATTTGAGATTTTATTTTAAGAAGCTGCTTTAAATATGCTAATAAAAGCATGATTTTTGATCAAAAAGTTTGATTTAATATTAAAAAAGCATGACCGTTAACTAACTTAAAGTGTGATAGATAAGAAGAGCCTAATAACTAACTACTAACCAAAATATTTTCTGGGTACTAATACAAAGTACCAAGCAACAAATGTAACAAATTTTCAAGTAATCACAATAAGCTACAAACTAGTAAACATTGGTAGATTTAAAGCAAAATTGAGAACGTTTATCAAATTGTAATCAATAAATTTGAAATAAAATTCTTATATACTAAAATTGGATGACCAACAAAATATTAAGGCTTATGAAAGAAAGAAGAAACCTAAAGAATTCAAACACACAAAAGTATAAAGAAGTACAGAAGGAGATCAAATATAAATGTCGACAAGCTAAGGAAGAGTGGCTAAAAGAAAAATGTACTGAGATAGAAAATCTGTAGAAACTGCACGACTCTCATAACATGCATAAGAAAATAAAAGAGTTCACTGAAATTGGTCGGAAACAAAAATCATACATCCTTACAAATGAAGAAGGAAACTGGATATTGAAGATCAACTGACACTATGGGAAGATTACATCAAATCCCTTTTCAATGATCAAAGATAAGAGATAACTACCAACAGTATGAATGACACTGGATCACCTATTTTAAAAGAAGAAGTACAAGCAGCAATAAAATCAGCCAAAGATGGAAAAGCTCCTGGCCCTGACGATCTGCGTACAGGTGTACTTAAGATGATTGAAGAGCAACATTTAGAAGCTATAACCTCCCTATTTGATAAGATCTATGAAACAGGAATAATACCACAAGAATGGCTTCAGTCAACGTTTGTCACAATTCCTAAGAAGCATAATGCCAAAAAATGCAAAGAACACCGTACAATTAGCCTAATGAGCCACACTCTAAAGATCTTTCTCAAAGTCATCCACCGTAGAATTTACAAAAAACTGGAAGAAGGAATAGGACAGGCGTCACAGTTAGTCGAGAATATGGGCTGACTCTAAATGTTAAAAAGACCAAATACATGATTGTCACCAAAACTGAAGCACCAAATGAACATCTGTATAAGGAAGGCAAAAAGCTGGAAAGAGTCGAGAGGTATAACTATCTAGGTACAAACGTCGACGGCGCCGTGAACTTCTGCGCAGAAATAAGGATTCGCATTGAGAAAGCCCGTGCATTCTTTGTGAAGATTAAAAAACTGCTCTGTAGTCGCGACTTGAGCCTGGAACTCAGAACTCGGATGCTCAAATGTTACGTATTCCCAGTTCTTTTATATGGTGTGGAAGCTTGAACCCTCAACGTGTATTGTGAGAGGAAATTAGAAGCCTTTGAGATGTGGGCCTACCGTAGGATGTTGAGAATATCATGGACAGAACATGCGACCAACGTGGAGGTTCTGAGAAGAATGGAGAAAGACAGGGAAATCCTACAGGAAGTGAAAAAAAGAAAACTGCAATATCTCGGCCACATCATGAGAGGTCCGAAATATGAGATTCTCCGACTCATAATCTAAGGAAAAATCGTGGGAAAAAGATCTATCCGAGCGAGAAGAATGTCTTGGCTTAGTAATGTGAGAAAATGGTTTAAGGTCACGTCAGCTGATCTGTTTAGGGCGGCAGTTTCTAAAATCAAAGTAGTAATGATGATAGCCAACCTCCGAAATAAAAACGGTACATGAAGAAGAAGAAGATACTAAAACACCTAATTCAGGAGCAAAAGGCTTTATTAAACGCAGCATTGGCCTTGATGAATTCAAGATTCGTAAACATATCTATCAAACTGATCAAACGTCTCTCAATCTAATAGAAATTAGTATAAAACAAATAAAAAATAAATGCAACTCTACTCGCCAAGCAAGTTATCATGTTTAAAAACAAACAAAATGTTCGGAGAAGAAGGTTTGTAATAGAATTTGACCAAATTAAGAGCTGTTATAATTGATTTAATAACTCAGCATAGTTATTGTATTGTAAAATATTCAATAAAAATGATGCCGAAAAATCTGAAGAATAAGCTAGAAAAGCTAGCAATTCATAATGCAGACCAGATGATTGCTGATGCGTTATGCTTATTTATTGTCTTTTACTTCTTGATTAGTCAAAAAAGATGAAGCTATTTAAATCTAAAAAATAAAAAAAATATAAAACCTTTTGGTCAGATTGTTAATGTCTTTATCATAATAAACCAAATCTGTTATCTAAAGAGTTTAGCTTTTAATCAATTCTCTAAATCAAAATAGTACTGCTATGTTATAGTCTTGTACCCCTTAACTAATCAATGAAGATAATAGTTATCAAATTCCTAAAAAAATATGGTAAAAACCTTACTGACCTAAAACAGTTTCTAGCTTGTAATGATAAATCCACATTTTGTCAAAAGTCACAGTTAAGCTGAAACTTTGCTGTTTTTAGTGCAATTGACACAAAACAAACACCTCACTAATCAACAAATTTTAAAAAAAATTACAACTTCAAATGTAAAAAATCCAGTTGATCCAAGAACTGAAGCTGACCATAAACAGAAACTTCGTCAACCAAATAACAGCTTAAGTTGACAATGCTCTCTATAATAAAATTATATTTAGTGATGAGGCACATTTTTAACTCAAACTACTGTCTCATAGTCATTAACCAAAGTGACCTACCCACTTGCCAAATGTTTGTCATTAGGAGATTGACGAACTAAAACTTAAGCGGATGGGAGGAAGACTCCAACTTTAATGTTATTCAAGGATTAAACAACTAACGCTTGGGCGGGTGAGTGAAGTACTGCAACACCTGCCTAAGAGTTTGTTATCAAAAAATTAGATAACTTACGCACTTTAAATCAAACTACTGCCTAGTAACCATAAACTAAAATGACCCATACGCCAATCCAAGTGATAGTCATTAAATTATTGATTACTTTTTGTCGTTACAAGCGTCACTAGTTGAATGTAAGAATAAAGTATCGTGATATATAATCATTTAGGCGGGTGGTAGGGAAAGAACTTAAATCAAACTACCTTCCAGTAACCGTAAACAGAAGTTAGATATTTCTTGTTGCAGCATGCGTCAATATTTAAAAGAAAGTATGGTAATATCCAGTTCGATGATGACTGGACTGGCACTTAAGCAAACAAGTGGGTCAATCCATCTTGAACTTCATTATCCGTATACACGCTACTGCTGACACATAGCTTCTTCTCTGCTCGTAATGCTAGTAACGGTAGACCTACAATTTCAAGTGAATTTCAAATCACTGAAGTATAGCATATATGCGTTTGAAATGATTTCAGTTGTGAGATTCAAACTCACGACCTTTAATGCAGCAGTCGGAAGTCTAGACTACTGCACCACCCTCCCCTATCTTGAACTAATTTCACATAAAACAAGTCAAAACCGCATTTTCAAGACTTATCAATTTGGCCAGTGGCGGACTTTCAAAAAGTGCCTTTGTTTTGTCAATTTTGATACGCCGCTGTTTAAATTAAAAATTTGGTTTTTGTGGGTTGTATTTTGAATCCTTTTGCTTTCAAAAAACTTAATAAATAAGTAAATAAAACAACTACGATGTTTACTTAATAAAGTTTTTATATCAGATAAATGGTAAGCTTAAGCAATGGTTGGAACTTTTTGGCACAATTTTTTATTTTAAACGGAAAGTTGTGTTAGTGACGCTACTGCATAAATAAAATAAATATGAGATTGGTTTTTATTCCACTCTTCTGCAATCAAGGTTATTCAAGTTGTTGCAAATCTACGTTCTTTAGTAAATCAACTTTCACGCCACCACTGTTTTTTTAAGTATTTGTGTTTCAAACTGTCGATGGAGAATGATATAATCTAAAAGTATGTGTGCCCTATGTGGGTCTTTCTTGGCGAGGAAAACGGAGTGAGTGGTTTATCCGACGTTCAAAAAATCGGAAAGATTCTATCAATCAAGAGATGTGGGAAAACTGGAAATAAAACTAAAACTAAAGACTTCTGAACAATGATTAATTTTTTTTAATATTTTAGTAACTTTTGACGCGAATGAATTTAAGAACATTAATAAAAATTACTTTTGCAACAAGATTCGCAAATTTTAGAGAGTTGTGTGTCTTTGCAACGTGGTCCCGACTTGATTTTTTTTAAACAATTGGTGGGTATAAAAAAGTTAATAAATAAATTCCGGAATTAAACAATAAAATGTCACGTCTGCTACCGATTTGCAAAGCAAAACCAATCAAAAACAAACGCTCCCAACCAATTGCGAGAGTTTCCACCTTCCTGTACCCACCCAATCTATGGCCATTTAATTTTTTCTTAAAAAGAGCATGGATAATTTTTAATAAACAAAAATTGGTCCGTGAAAGGTGTTTTGGATTTCTGCACTTTTACAAAGATCTCGGTTTTAAAAATATCGACAACTTATTTTTACATATCGTAAATTTGTTCATATTGTCGTAGACTTGGAGATGATGCCGAGTGACTCAAAATGTAGGTTGGATCAATACCAACTCAGATATTTACTTGTTTAACCTAATAAAGATTCTTTTAGTGCTCCGGCTACATTTGTGTCATGGGCCATGAGGGTCAAATTGCCAACTGTCAGAATTAGATTTCTCAAATTGAAGAATGAATTGTCCAGGTTAAAAGTATTGCTAACCATCAGTAATTTGGCAAAAGCCGTTGATTTGGAACAGGTCATCAAGCAGCAAGCAAAAGACAGTTTAGGGGTCGGAAGTGGAAACTACTGACCCGTATCCAATGAACTGCCTCACCCCCACCTAATAAAAAAATTTAATCGCTAACGCTTGAGTGAGTGGGCGGGAACTAGATTTGAAACTATTGTTCCGCAATCAATAAACTTAGTGCCCCGCCCACCCACCCAATTGTTTGTGATAAAAAATTAGATTATAAACACTTGAGTAGCTGAGCAAGAACTTCAGTTGAAACTACTGCCTTGCAACCAATAAACAGTAGGCGTGGGGACCACCATCCCAAACAAGATATTTAATAAAAGACTTAAGTGGGTGAGCAGAAACTAAAGTAACAATTACTTTTAAGCAATCATTGAACTTAGTGATCAAGAAATTAGATCACTTGGGTAAATGGGCAAGAATTAAAATTGCAACTATTGTCCCGCAACCAATAATCTGTGTTCCCCGCCCAACGATCCAATTAAAAAATTTAATCACTAACACTTGGGTAGGTGTGCAGAATCATCATTAAGCTTTGTGCCCCGCCCACCCACATTTAAAAACTTTCTAGGCATCTCCAAATTCAACTTTGTGATTTAAATATAAAACTGATTCACTAACAGTTGGGTACGTGGGCAAAAACTCAAATTGCAACTATTTCCTCGCAATAATTGAACTCCCTTCCAGCCAATCAAAAAATTTAATCAAAAACACTTAGGTGGGTAGGCGGGAACTAAAGTTGATACTACTGTCTCGCAATAATTAAACTTTGTGCCCCGCCCAACCCCATGTCATTCAAAAACTTTCTATGCATTTTCAAAACCTATTTTCTAATTTAAATCTAAAATTGATTGACATCTCTGCTAAAATTAATTAATAAACCGTCTATGCTCGGTGTGGTAGTTTGGTGGTTGAGTGTTTGTTATGTTGTGCAAAATTTGCGGTTCTGGAGTCAGAAATCTCTTTAAAAAACTTTTTATACATCTTCAATAAGTGACAAATTCGTATACTACATAGGCAGGAATTTTTGTTAACCACATTATATATGTATTATATTATATTACCATGCTCTGAAGTGTTCCACCCACCCGCCCAAGTGTTTGTTATCAAGAAAAATAAAGTTTGTTTTCTATGTAGACGTCAAAAGTCATTTTGTCACAAGAGAAAGTCGTGATTTAACCCTATGATACCTAACACTTGGGTGGGTGGGTAAGCCACTCCTTTTTAAACTATTGGCTCGTTACCATGCTCTGGAGTGTCCCACCTATCCGCCCAAATGTTTGTTATCAAGAAAATTGAAGTTTGTTTTCTATGTAGATGTCAAAATCATTTTGTGTGTATGTGATTTACCATTTTGATAGGTAACACTTGGGTGGGTGGTCGGGCAGTACACTCCATTCTAAGCTATTAGTCCGTTCCATGCTCTGAAAAGTTTGTCTTCTATGCGGACCACAAAAGTCATTTTGTCAAAAGAGAAAGTCGTAATTTAACCTTTTGATAACTAACACTCCGGAAGGCGGGTGGGCCACTTCATTCCAAACTGTTAGCTTGTTTCCATGCTCTAGAGTGTCCCACCCTTCCGTCCAAGTGTTCGTTGTGTTCGTTATCAAAAAATTCAAAGTTTGTCTATGTGGGCAAAAAAGCGCATATACCAAAGAGAATTATTAAACTAAATTACTGTATGAAATAAAATAAAAATGCCTTGATCATTCATTTCAAAGTAAATTCCAAAAAGTTTTGCTAAAGATAACTGGCAAGAAAATTTACTTACTATACGTCTAATTGTCATTTTAAATCGATGTTTTTTTTTCCTTGCTCTAACCGAAGCATTGTACCCTCGATCATCACTCAATACTCAGACCCCAAAACAATAAAATTTTGATCATAGCTTAGTATCTACTTTCAATAATCAAAGCAATAAACGTAGGTACTAAGCAAATCTCCAGTGTTCCAAAATCAGAGCGGAAAACGATGACCAAAGGTACAATGCTACGATTGCAGCAAGTATCCCCATTATGTTCTTGGTTTTTTCAATGACTCAATATTTTCTGGTTTGCAAGGTTATGTAGTATTACAAATGTTTCTTTTTTCTTTTAGCTGATACTCTAGCGCATTTCTAACACCTAACTTATTGCATTATCATAAAGTTTAGATATTTCTTTAATACCCTTCCCCAAAATGTTTTAGTATTTAACAGTCAGCTTCTCAACAATTTGTTTTATATCAACAAAAGGTAATTTTTTTTCATTATATATGCTTAAAAAAAATGCTGATGAAAGAAGACGATATGGACTAAATCAAACGGAAAATAGAAGAAATTTTTTCTTCCGTAGTAAAGTGAGTGGACAGTATAAAATATTAGCTAACAACTTGTAATTAATGATTATTTAATTAATAAACCATCTGCGCTCTGTGTGGTAGTCGGTTGGTTGAGTGTTTAGTTATTAAAAAAATAAATAAATAATTAAGCATTAAACAATTTAATGTTAAAGCAAAAACTTCTATTTTCTGATTTAAATCTAAAATTGATTGGCATTTCTGCTAAAATAATTAAGTAGACTTAATTATATTTTTCGAACTAATAAAGTACCTGTAAGGCTGCAGTACATGATAAAAAACAACTAAACTGTTAAAAAAACAATGAAGGAAGTGATAGGGGAACTGTTGCAGAAAGTATACAACAAATAGAAATAGGATTAACTTTACCAATATACAAAAAAAAAGACAAGATGGACTGTACTAACTACAGAGATATAATGCTGCTAAATACATCAATAAATAATAAAGCAGATCTTAAAGAACAAGTTGAGCAAACACATTTAGAAAAAGCAGAATATCAATATATGGCCATGTACGAGTCAAGTGTACGGAATAAAAATTTGTTTTTGCTCAAACTGAAAATGCTTCCTCTACATGAATCCTGATTATGTGATTTTTTCAGATTTTTTCAGTGAACCGAGTAATAAGCAATCAAAATTTGAAAAAATCGAGGTATTTATTTTATCATCATTTGTAACTTCCCAAGATTGCATTTTTAGAAAAAAATTATAAGAAACTTTTCTCTAAAAATTGTCAACAAATAAGTTTTAAAAGCCAAAATTTTTTTCTTAAATTTTCAAAATTCCGCAGAACTTTAAAAGACAGTTTTTCTTAAAAAAAATTATAGGTATTTTCTTTTTTTTTTAAATATGGATAAAAACGTGCTTTTATATGTACAAAAAATACCCTGAAAATATCTTACAATGTATCTAGAGAAATACTTAAAAATGGAAAAAAAAAATTATCGTTTGTAACTTCTTAGGATTGTATTTTTAGGAAAATATTAAAACAAACTATTTTCTTCAAATTTGTCTAAAGAATAAGTTTTTATCAACCATTTTTTTTTCTTTGAATTTTAAAAATTTTGCAGATGGCAGTTTTTCTTAAAAAAAAGATCATAAGTATTTTCTTTTTTTTTCAAATATGGATTAAAACGTGCTTTTATATGTGTATGCAAAAAAAATATTAAAAAAAATTGATTAATCCTGATATTCCAATACTACAATGACAATAATATATATTTTTTTATTGAATAAATGTACAGATATCGAAATAAATGCATTATTATTGAACAAATATATGTTATACAGCGTTAGATTTGATTGTTTTATTTATGATTTCAATATTTTAAACAATAATCACTTAATGGGAATATATGAAGCCATTAATATTCATAGAATATTTAAATTTTAATTTATATATCAATCATTTTGGATAAATTGATGTGAAAATCTATTGGTTTAAATATGTATATTTATATTATATACCAAAATCAATATACAAACGTAATAGTAAAAACGTTAACAAATCAAAAAAAAGTTTATACAATATGTAAAATTTGAAAACAAATTATTTAATTGACATTAAAATTGGTATAATTGGATTGAAATTTATAATAGAATTAAAAGTGTATTATTGAATGGTAATATGAAAATACACTTAAATCGGAAAATATTTCACACTTTTTTTTACGTATCACATTGAAAGCTATTTTTAAGCAGTCTGTGAACATTGACCTTGAATATTTGTGGCTTATAAGAAAAACTGAATTTGGAAATTTAACTCATGTTCTCTTAAAAGTTTTGGTTCTACATCTTTAAACTGTCAGTGAATATTTGTTAGAACTTCGAGCAAGCCATTTGCAAATGTTTTAAGAATAATTGGTAGAATTTCATGCCTTTCTGGTATTTAATTTAAATTTCTTCTTTTAACTGCCTGTTTTGTCTGAATTGAGTACACGTACTTTTGTTGGCATTTGACTGTTTTTTTTAAACAAAATTTTATTTAATAATGTAAAAAATACTTAATAGATTTGTTAGCTACTAAGTTTTGGATAGTCTATCAAAGCAACCACAAAACAAATTTATAATATGACATTATAATTTCACATTAATGTACAAAGCATTAATAAACAAATCTGTTATTAATTCATGTTTAGGTAATTAATACATAAACGCATTTGGTTATTCTAGTTTCATATCAGCGTATAACGTAAACAAATTTCTAGTTCATTTGATTGAACTCATAATTAAATTTAGTGCAGCAGAACAGTAATTATATTAAAATCGCAACCAACTACATAATTTATAGCAGAAAATTAAAACAAACTTAATTATAAGATTACATGATAAAAATTAATCAAATCCAATTGAATAGGAACGATGTTAAAGCCTATTGAATAATTAGCCAGTCTGGTGGCTCGGGACAATAAATTTTGGTGGAACACTTCATCCCTATGGTAATTTACATATCGGTGGCGCGTTCGTGCAAACCCCATAGCCAGGGTCGAAAACAGAAGTCAGATAACCCCCAATTAAAGACAATACATACGTAAAAGCTAACAGAACGAGAATATAAAAGGGGATCGAAAACATTACAGTGATTACATATTCCGTTTTAGGTAAGAGGCAGTCTACTACTACAACTACGCTAAGTAAATTGATTTTAGTTTTGTTCAGGAAGGAGATTATAATTTGCAAGTTCAGATTAGCCACTTGGGTTAAGTGTATGTAAGGTACAATATTTATTTTAAGGGAGCGGTCCTGAATATTTTGCTTCGGGAATAATTTAACTTGGTTGGAATAATATAATACAATCCGGTTAAGCCATTAACATGTGAGTACCCTTCTTTAAATAAACCACGATTTTCACTGAATAATATAATTAATCGTTTAATTAAACCAATTTACGGCGTTTGCACTTTATATAATTGGCATATTTTTCAATTCCGAATTAACATATTTAATAATTGTTGCGTTATAGTCACTGGTCGAAGTTTAGATAATATTTTCTTAATTTATTAAATTAAAAACAATAAATTCACCGCAAAGTAGTACAATATCTTTAATACCTTCGAAATAATCAAAACAATCTAGTTAAAAAAAAAATAGATATTTTTGCAAACCTATTTGCATCTAACTCTACTATTATAAATCCTCCCATTGCTGTACCTACAATGCCGGCTATTAAAAAAATTATAGGTCCATTTCATTTTAGGCAGCGGGTTGTCAAAAAATAACTTTTTGCACTAAATACCAGAAAGGCATCAGGTATAGATGAAATTCCACCTATTATTCTTAAAACATTTGCAAACAAATTAGCTACCAGTTTGACCAAAATATTTGCCTTATCATACAAAAATAAAACATTCCCAAATTGTTGGAAAATTCAAAATGTTCAATCTATACCTAAAAAGAAAGACAAGTCTAATTCTTCAAATTATAAACGTTCAAAAACAGATCTTCTGCCTTATGTTAGTCACAAATGGTATTCTAGACATTTCTAAAGCGTTTGATGGGGTTTCGCATTCTAATTTTGTATTGTATTGGATAAATCTTGATAAAAAACCTGTAAATTTCATCAATAGTTTTCTTGGCTATTGAAAAATTATAGTTAGAATTGATGGCTTCAACTCTGACCCCAAAATTATAATTGCTTAGTGATCCTCAAAGTTTTGCTCTTTTGCCAACTTTATTTTTGATTTACGTTAATAAACTTCTTCAAATAACTAAAAGTCCTATTCATAGTTTTGCAGATGTAAGCACCATTCATATTTCATACTTTCCAAAGTCTGAGAGCCACTAGAGGCAAAAGTCACTAGAAGACAAGAGCCACTAGAAACCTTTAGTGACTCTGCTGGGTCTATACATAGTAAGGCCCAGTCAAAAGCTGCAAATCAAACACCTTTGAGCAGCAAGGTACTGAGAAGTATCAAGAGACCGTACTCACGCCTTCACGTGGCAGCGCTGATGAGACAAATCAACAGTAAGCTCAAAAAACTAGAGCTAGCTGAAACAAACAGCAAGAGATGAGCTTATACATACACACATCTTATGAGGGATGGCAACGAAAAACCACCCTTATTATTTTTCCCAAGAGAACAATATGATGATTACATTCAACACAAAATAGTCCGGAGCAAATAGTTCCTTAATCGGATCTCCGGGGGAAACGGTCTTGAATAAAGCCATGAGAACCAACCTACGTAAGAAAATCAAAATAAAAATCTGGAATGTGCAAAGCATATACGAAGAAGAAAAACTTGCAAATTTGGACTAAACATAGATATGCTAGGTATATTAGAGACATGGTGGCCAAATTCAGGAAAAAGTTTGACTAAGGACTACACTCTTTACTACTCGGGCAACCAAGACAGGAACCACAGAAGGGGGATCAGATTTTTCATATCTTATCAACTCGAAAATAGAATTTTTCAAAAATTATTAAGTTTTGTAAATTGGTTAAGAAACTTATTGACAATATGTGCATCAAAATTGGAATCAAAATTTCAAAAAATTGTTGCTGTAATTGTAATTTTTGTAATATAAAAAAAATCAACATTTTTGAAATTTCAAAAATCATGGTTTGGAATTTTTGGAAAATTAATAAAATTTTGGAAATTGAATATGGAACTTATTAACAATATGTGCAACAAAATTGAATTCAATATTCTAAAAATTGTTGCTGTAATTGCAATTTTTGTAAAAAAATAAAATAAACAATTTTGAAAATTTTAAAAACATGTTTGAAAATTTTGAAAAATTATTAAATTTTGGAAATTGGTTAAGGAACTTTTTGACAATATGTGCAACAAAATTGGAATCAAAATTTTGAAAATTGTTTCTGTAATTGCAATTTTTGTGATATAAAAGAATAATTTATTTTGAAAATTCAAAAAACATGTTTGAATTTTAAAAAAAAATTACTAAAGTTTGAAATTGGTTAATAAACTTATTGACAATTTTAGAAATAAAACAGGAATCAAAACTTTTAAAAATTGTTGTTATAATTTAAATTTTTGCAAAAAGATAAAAGTTAACAATTTTAAAAGTTCAAAAAACATGTTTGAAATTTTTGAAATTTTACTAAATTTTGGAAATTGGTTAATAAACTTATTGACAATATGATAAAAAAAATTGAAACCAAAATACTGAAAATTGTTGCTGTAATCGCAATTTTTGTAATGTGAAAAAATAAATAATTCTGAAAATTCAAAAAACATGTTTTCAATTTTTATAAAATTACTAAATTTTGGAAGTTAGTTAAGGAACTTATTACAAATGTGTACAACTCAATGGGAATCAAAATTCTAAAAATTGTTGCTGTAATTACAATTTTTGTAATATAAAAAAAAATTATAATTTTGAAAATTCAAAAAACATGTTTAGAATTTTTGGAAAATTACAAACTTTTGGAAATTCATCAAATGACTTATTGACAGTATAAGCAACCAAATTTTAGAAATTGTTGCTGTTATTGCATTTTTTGTAATAAGAAATAAATATACAATTTCGAAAATTCAAAAAACATGTTTAAATTTTTTGAAATATTACTAAATTTTGGAAATTGATTATTGAACTTATTGACAATATGTTCAAAAAAATTGAAATCAAAATATTGAAAATTGTTGCTGTAATCGCAATTTTTGTAATATGAAAAAATAAATAATTTTGAAAATTAAAAAAACCTGTTTTTAATATTTGGATAATTACTAAATTTTAGAAATTGGTTAAGAAACTTATTGACAAAATTTGCAACAAAATTGGAATCAAAAATTCGAAAATTGTTGCTAAAATAGCAATTTTTGTAATAAGAAAAAATTAAACAATTTTGAAAACTTAAAAAAGATTTGAAAAATTATTAAATCTTGCAATTTTTGTAATATAACAAGATTAAACAATTTTGAAAATTCAAAAAACATGTTTGGAATTTTTGAAAAATTACCAAATTTTGGAAATTGGTTAAAGAACTTTTTGACAATATGTGCAACAAAATTGAAATCAAAATTTTGAAAATTGTTGCTGTAATTGTAATTTTTGTGATATTAAAAAATAAATAATTTTAAAAATTCAAAAAACATGTTTAAAATTTTTAAAAAATTTACTAAATTTTGGAAATTGGTTAATTAACCTATTGACAATTTTATCAACAAATCAGGAATTTTTGCAAAAAGAAAAAAAATATTAAAAATTCAAAAAACATGTTTTCAATTTTTGGAAAATTACTAAACTTTGGAAATTGGTTAAGAACCTTATTGACAATATTTACAACAAAATTCACCAATTTTATTCCTTATACTGACTCATAAAAATCAACGCCAAGCCTGCAAATATCAACATTATACAAGTATACGCCTTAATAGAAGATGCAGCAAATGAGAAAGTAGAACAATTATATTCTGACATAAAAAGTCTAGTAAAATTCACGAAGAAACATGACATAAATATATTTATAGAAGACTTCAATGCAAAACTGGAAAAAAAATTAAAAATTTGGGTCCTTTTAGACTGGGAGCGAGAAACGTGAGAGGAGATCGGCTCCAACAGTTTTGCCAAGAAAAAGAAAATATTATAAAAGTCAGCAACACTATAGCCGTGGAGAACCCAAACAGACCAGCTGCACAATATAGTTCAAAATCAAATAGATTTCATACTAATCAATAAAAGATTTGGCTCATCCATCACAAAGGCATGTACATACCCAGGGGCGGATGTGCCATCAGACCACACACTAATTGTAAAAAAATATCAGAATCAACCTTTCAAAGCCAGCCAAACCACCTCCTCAGCGTAAAATAAATATTAAAAATCTCAAAGACAAAGAACTGTAAACGATATTAGCCAACAACTCAATGTCAATATACCTACAAACATAGAAGAAGAAAAAATTACCGGTTTATAGGACAAAGTGTGAGATATCCTGATGAGCAGCACACAGAATAAGTTGGAATTCAAAGCAAAAACCCGAAAACAAACATAGATGACGAACAAGATTCTAATAATAATGGATAAAAAACGCAAACTTAAGAACAAAGGCAACGGAAGCAGATACAAAAATACCCAAAGAATAATAAGAAATAAGATGCATGGAGTGTAAAGAAATCGAACAACTACAAACTCTGCACGACGACTTCAATCTACACAAAAAACTAAAATAAATTGCTAGAGTTTTCCGAAAAACCAACTTCTTCTTATTAGCAAATCAGAAAAATGAAATAATCCTAGACATTAAGAAGAAAAAGAGGTATGGCAGAGATATATTGAGAATCTAATTGCGACCAACAACCAGACAATACCACAGAGACAAATAACAACCTGACAGATCCGTCAATCAAAACAAAACAATAATGCTGTAGGACCAGATAAAGTCCCAGTGGAAATACTTAAATTCCTAGATAAAAAAGACATAAACGTACTGCACAATATTTTCAATAAAGTGTATGATACCGGCGAGTTTCCCAACTAGTGGCTCTCACCAATGTTCATACCTCTGCCTAAAAAAAAAACGCAAAAAATGCGAAGACTACAGGCTCATTAGTCTTATAAGTCACAACTTAAAGTTGTTCCTCGGAATAATTCATCAGAGAATACATCAAAAATGTGAAGAAACAATTGGCACACGCAGATTTGGATTCAGGAAGGGATTAGGAACAAGAGAGACAATTGTTGCAGCACAAGTACAAGTACAAAATTGTTACAAGCAGAAAAAACCCGTATATCTTGTATGTTTTATAGATTACAAAAAAGCTTTTGACATTGTGTAACAACACAAACTTATTGATATCCTAAAGCAATTAGACATTAATCAAAAAGATATTAGCCTATACTGGAACCAGGCAGCCCATGCAAAAATAGAAGACAAGAAAACCAGTAAAATCAAAACCTGCAGAGGAGTGAGACAAGGATGTGTTATGTCACCTCTATTGTTTAACATCTATTCTAAGAACATATTTCTGGAAGCATTCATGAATCTAGAGAAAGGTATAAAGGTAAACGGTATATGGATAAACAATACTAATCGCCGATAACTTAGAAGACCTCCAAGAACTAGTCAACAAAGTAGGGAATCAGAGCCAACTCCTAGGACTAAATATAAATATAACAAAAACAAAATTTATTGCTATATTCCGCACTCCAAGTCTAGCAGAAAACTTGGTGCTAAAGTTTGGTAGCCTATCGGTAAAAAAGTCAACAAGTTCAAGTATTTGGGAACATGGCTGACAGAAGACTGGTCATCGGACACCAAAATCAGGTGCCGAATTGAGTGCGCATGCAATAGATTTATAAAATTCAGAGAAGTTCTTACTAACACCGAATTTGATCTGAACTTCCAAATAAGATTTGTCAGATGCTATATATAGTCTGTGCTCCTCTACGGTACTGAGGGGTGGACGATACAAGTAACATCAATAAACAGATTAAAAGCCTTTAAAATGTAGCTCTACCGCAGAATGTTCAAGCTCCCATGGACCGCGCAAATAACCAACAAACGGACAAACAGAGGTCGTGAGCTGTTGACTATGATAAAAAGAAGAAAGACTGCATATTTGGGACATGTCATGCAAAATCAGAAATACGATATTTTACAGCTTATTATTGAAGGCAAAATCTAAGAAAAGAGGGAAATCGGAAGAAATAAGATGTCGTGGCTGAGAAACATAAAACAATAGGCGGGACTGAAAACCAAGAGATGAACTATATAGTCGCTGACATCCATTAATTATTAATTAAAAAGAAGAAGAAAGACCATATCTACAAATATGGCAGAGCGTCTTAAAATTTCTAGATTTTTAAGAGAGATTTCTTTAATCGTACTATTGACAAGTAGAGTACTTCCAAATTCAGTATTTCCAGAAACCCGAGACTTATAAGCCACCAATATTCAAAGTCAATGTTCACAGACTGCTTAAATCTAGTCTTCAATGTAATAGTTTCAGCTAGTGTGGTTTCACTCGATGAAAATCAAAAGTATTCTTAAGTTATTGTATCATGTTTTAAAATAAAAAAAAAAAATAACTACTCTAATTGGTGGTTTAGAATGATTTACAAGCTTATAAATATTCTAATGCATAAAATAAATACTACAAAAAATAAACAAAATTTTCCGATCAAATTAAATAAAAATTATAATATAAATTGAAATAAATAAATCGTTTTTTTAGCAAGCGTTTATCATTCCTCATTCGGCTCTGCGCATGCTGCTGCATCTCAGTCAGCCGGTTCTCCTCCCAGTTTAGTGCGAGTCTTTAGGTGGTGTAGATGTGTTTAACGTGACGAGTGTTATAGTTAATATTTTTGTGTAATAATTAGTGCCAGATGATGAAATAAATGCAGATATGTCTGCAGGATTACAGGTAAAACTCAATTGTAAATAAAAATTAAATTACTGTATTATATAACCAGAGTTTAATTAAAAATATTTCTTTGCAGCTTTAACCTTTATGGTCTAATTTCTAATTAGGAATTTCTTTATTGAATAAATACAATGTTATAATCGACCCTCAACTGTATCAAATTTAACGTTAAATTTTTTAATTAACCTTTCTTTACAGAAAAAAAATTTATAACCGTTGCGGTTATTTAAAACGTGTGTCTTTATGTCTTAACTCCTACGTTTTTGCAAAAACGTTTGAGTTTATAATTAATTCCTCAATAAGTATTGGATTAAGATTTTAACGTACATCAAAAATTACAATACAATTAAATTAATTTTATAGTTATATATAATTTAAATCAGTTTTGGCTTTTAGCAACTTTTAGATGTTTTACATTATCTGTAAGTTTTTAATTATATTTTGTAGAATGAATAGGTCATCTTTTTGGGGATTCGTAAAGCAAAGTTATATGGTTTTCTGTTGTTATCACAATTGAAAATCAAATGTTATTTAATTAAAACAAACAATAAATTTCTTGATGACTAACAATTTTTAATTTTGGTTCTAATTTTGACGTTCTTGTTGTTTTCACATTAACAAGATAAATGTGTTTATTAAACATTAGATCTACTTGTTGTCTTCACATTTGTAGGATAAAAGTTAGTTGTTATTAAATTAGATCAGTAGAATCAAACAATCACTTTCTTGACAAACATTCTTGCCCAAAAGTTTGTCGTAAGAAGGTTGGATTTTTCTTCTACTTTTTACGTTCTTGTTGCTATCATAATTAAATTAGAGCAGTAGAATTAGACTTTCTTAACAACAAACTCTTGGGCAGGTAGGCTATTCTTGTCCAAATGTTTGTTTTCAAGAAATTGCACTTTTCTTCTACTTTGATGATCTTGTTGCTTCAACAGTAACATGTCAATTGGTATTAAATCAGAGCTGTAGAATCAAATAAACTGAATAATTCTTCTACGCAGTAAAGACATATAACCAATTTGTTAACGACAAACATTTAGGCGGGTAAGCGATTCTCGCCCAAATATTTGTCAACAAAAGATTGATTTTTTCTTTTACTTTTTATGTTCTTGTTGCTATCACATTTGCAGGATAAATGTCAGTTATTATTAAACCAAAGCAGTAATATCGGACAACCACTTTCTTAACAACAAACACTTGGGCGGGTAAGCGATTTTCGCCCAAATGTTTGTTGTCAAAAAATTGGTTCTACTATTGATGTTTTTGGTGCTATCGTATTTGCAAAATTAATTTCAGTTGTTAATAAATTAAAGCAGAAAAGAAAAACAATCAATTTCTCGATTACAAACATTTTGGCGGGTTAGGCGATTCCTGCCCAAATGTTTGTCATTAAAAGATTATTTTATTTTTCTTCTTTGATGTTTTGTTAAATTATATTATTATATCCTAAATTTTATTAAAAAAATCCTTTGCAGAATAAATGTCGGTTGTTACTAATTTAAAATAGTAGAAACAGACAATCAATTCTTTGATTACAAACACTTTGGCAGGTAAGCGATTCCCGCTAAAATGTATGTCATTAAAAAATTGTTTTTCTTCTACTTTTAAAGTTTTTGTTGTAATCTCATTTAAAGAATCAATTGTTAGTCATTTTAGGCAAAAAATTCAGAGAATGAATTCCTTGAATACAAACATTTTGGCGGGTAAGCAATTTCCGCTTAAATGTTTGTCATTAAGTGATTGATTTGCTCTTCTACTTTTGATGTTTTTGTTGATGTTACAATGCCAAAATAAATGCGGTTATTATTAAATTTTGAAAAAAAACAACCAATTCTTTGATTACATACACTTTGGAAGGTAAGCGATTTCTGCCCAATTGTTTGTCATCAAGAAATTGATTTTTTTTCTACTTTTGATGTAGTTGTTGTTCACACATTTGCAGAATGAATGTCGGTTATTACAAAATTAAATAAAAAAAGACAAACAATCAATTCCTTTATAACAAACAGTTTGGTAGGTTAGCGATTCCCCCTAAATGTTTGTCATCAAGAGATTGATTTAATCTACTACTTTTGATGTTGTTGTTGCTATAACATAAGTTTTTATAAAATTAAAGCAGAAAAGGCAGTCAATCAATTTCTTTATTACAAACACTTTGGCAGGTAAGCGATTCCCGCCTAAATTGGTTATCAAGAAATTGTTTTTTTTTTTTAATTTTAATATGTTTTGCTATCATATTTGTACAATAAATGTCTGTTTCTATTAAACTAAACGGAAAAACAGATAAATAGATTTCTGATCTGATTTTTTGATAACTTTTGTTGTAAATCAATTCCTCCTTCATTACAAACAACTTAATTTATAAATTAAAGCAAAAGAAAGTCAAACAATTAGTTCCTTGAATGCAAACATTTAGGCAAATAAACAATTCCCGTCCAATTATTTGTCATCAAAAATTTTTTTTTTCTTCTACTTTTGATGTTTTTGCTACTTTTGCATTTGCAAGATATATAGGTATTTTGGTTGTTATTAAACTAAATCAAAAAAACAAACAATCAATTCCTTGATTACAAACACTTTGGCGAGTAAGCGATTCCCGCCCAAATGTTTGTCATCAAAAGATTTTTTTTTTTCTACTTTTGATGTTTCTGTTGCTATCACAATTGCAAAATAATGATACTTTTGCATTTGCAGAACATATTTGACTATTAATAATTTAAAGCAGAAAAAGCAGACAATCAATTCCTTTTTTTTACATTTTGGCGGGTAAATTCCGGCCAATAAATTGAATTTTTCTTTTACTTTTGATATTTTTGTTGCTATTATATTTGCCAAAAAAAATAATTGTTGTTATTGAATTACTACAAGAAGACAATAAATTTACAAACACTTTTGCTAGTAAGCAAATCTTATGTCGTTTGTTATTAAATAAAAGCAGAAGAAACAAGGACAACCAACAACTTGATTGCAAACATTTTGGCGGGTTAGCAATTCCTTTTCAAATGTTTGTCATATATTTTTTTCCTTTTAATTTAGATGTGTTTGTTGTTATTACATTTGAAAAATGAATGTCCAATGTTATTAAACTAAAACAGAAGAGATAGACACCCGATTCAATATTTAGTCATTGCTCTGTCTATGAGGAATCGTGGTTTGTGTTAATATCGGCAGTATTAAAATAATTTTAAGTACTGTTTATGTTCGGATTACTCTACTTACCTATGTCACTGTGAAAGTGTAGGATTAATTAGTGAATGTAACACTGTTTATATTATTGGCGATTACAACTTGCCACAAACGTTGTGGATTAATGATAATTTTGGTGTAAGAACGGAATCCACTTGTCTTAAAGGTACTTTAGTTGCCAACACGTTTGGGTATATTAATTCGCATCAATTGAACTACATACTAAACATAAATTTGGTTTGGCTAGATTTATTGTTTGCGCCTTTGGCATTTTCTTCAAACTTGAGCCTAACAGAATCGCTGTTTCCTATTGTACCATGCGATCTTCAACATCCTGCTTTTGATGTAGTTTTAAAACTTGACTCTTTACAGGATACACCTGACAACGTATGGTGTGGAGAAGATAACGTGATGCAATATAATTTCAAAGATGCTGATTATGTTTCCTTAAATGATGTTTTTCTCAACACCAGGTGGGATAACATGTTTGTCGATTGTAATATTGATGAAGCATGTCACCGTTTTTATTCATTACTTTTTGACACAATTGACCATTATGTGCCCAAAATAAATAAGTGTTATAAAAAAACCTATAAATTTCCAATATGGTTTACAAGAGAGCTAAAAGACCGTGTGTTTTCTAAAAAAAAGTTACACAAAGCATATGTGTTGTCTAGATCAGCAGCTGACTACCACAAATTTAGTTCAAAACGTGATAAGTGTAAGCAATTGGCTAATACGTGTTATTCTAATCACATTAAGAAAGTGGAAGATTTGATTAAATCTAATCCTAAAGCTTTTTGGGGGCACGTCAAATCTAAACGTAGCAGTAATCAAATACCATCTACTTTCACAAATGGTAATTCTCAAATTGACACTACTGATGGCATTGTAAATCTCTTTGCAGATTTTTTTGGGTCAGTTTACAGTCCGCTGACGGCATCTATGAGTCCACACAGCACATATTCTCTATCATCTGTTCCTACCCATATAAATGAATCGCATCTTGTTTTAAAAATATCAGAAGTTGTCAACGAACTATCATTATTAAAACCCAATAACTGTCCAGGGCCTGATAGATTAACGGCATTTTTTCTCAACAAATGTGCGTTTGCCCTTTGTCGGCCCTTATGGCTTTTATTTAACTTATCTCTGGTTATGGGTACTTTTCCTACTTGCTGGAAACAAGCTTATGTCACTCCGATTCATAAGTCCGGTGCTAAAAATGATGTAACAAACTATAGACCTATATCTATTTTATCAGTTATTCCAAAAGTTTTTGAAAAGTTAATTACCTGTCAATTGACTGCCATTCTGCAATCTGAAATTGCTCTCAATCAACACGGTTTTCGAACGGGCAAATCGACATCTTCCAACCTTTTGTTGTATGAATCTTATATAACAGATGCGCTCGAAAACAGATTCCAGGTAGATTCAGTTTACACTGACTCTTCAAAAGCTTTTGATACCGTTGACCACAAGATACTAATTATGAAACTACGTGGTATTGGAGTTAATGGCACCTTGTTAATGTGGATTCAATCCTATTTATCTAACAGATCTCAATTCGTGCGCATTGGTCAGTGCGTTTCTCGTAATATTGATGTTACGTCGGGTGTTCCACAGGGGTCACATCTTGGACCTTTACTGTTCAATATCTGTATCAATGATGTGGTACATTGTTTTTCTAATGCACGTTGTTTATTATTTGCGGACGATATAAAAATCTTTATGAAAATTCAGTCTTTAGATGATGCTATACTACTTAATAAAGAAGTACAGATTTTTTCTAGTTGGTGTCAGACTAATAACTTACTACTTAATTTAAATAAATGCAAAGTGATGACTTTTTCTTGACGTCAGTCTACGGTGATGTACATATGGTTACTCTCTCATGAATGTAATGTTGTTAAGAGTTAACACTATTCGTGATTTAGGCATTACGTTTGATTCAAGCCTTTCATTTACACTACATATCGATACTGTTGTGGCTAAAGCTTATCAACTTTTAGGGTTTGTCAAGCGTAACTCTAAGGAGTTTTGTGACCATCGTACTCTAATTATCCTTTACAACGCTCTAGTACGTCCCCATCTCGAGTATTGTTCCAATGTGTGGTCACCATACACCGCCGTCAGTAAAGGAAAAATTGAACAGATTCAAAAAAAGTTTGTTCGTTTTTTGGCGTATAAATGCAACATTGCAGGCAGCTACACGGAACTGCTCTCTACATTTAACATGACTAGTCTTAAAAAAAGACGTTTTAATTTTGACGTGACACTAGTTTTTAATGTGCTTCGTGGGATTATTGACTGTCCTGACTTGCTCAGCTCTATAGGTATTCATGTCCCAGCTCGAGTTTTACGCAATGACTATTTATTTCATATACCGTTCAAACGCACTGATTATGCGGTGCACTCTGCATCTACACGTATTTTGCGGCATGCCAACGAAGTTAAAGTGGATTTTTTTAAAGATTCGTTTAATACCTTGCGACGTGCACTTGTCACCCATACGTGACCTTTTTTATATTTTGTAACTATTTAAGTTTTATTCTTATTTTTAATATTAATTGTTTTATGTTTAATTTATGTTTTTTAAATTGTAAATATATACTTATTTTGTAATGGCTTCCGTTGACTAGTAAATAAATAAATAAATAAATAAATAAATAAATAAATAAATAAAGACTACCAATTCCTTGATTACAAACACTTTGGCGGGTAAGCAATTCCCGCTCAAATGTTCGTCATCAAGAGATTGCCTATTCTCGCCCAAATGTTCTCTAAAAAGTTAAAATTATCTTCTACTTTGTATGTACTTGTTCTTTGCTAATTTATTGTCAGTTGCTAATTAAGCAATCGAGACACATCTGCAGAATGAATGTCGGTTGTTACTAAATTTAAACAGAAAAGACAAATAATCAATTCCTCAATAACAAACACTTTGGAAGGTAAGCGATTCACAAATGTTTGTTATCAAGATTTTTTTTTTCTTAATTTGATGTTTTTGTTGACATCTCATTTGCAGAATAAATGTCGTTTGTAATTACATTAAAGCACGAGAGAGAGAGAGACAACCAATTCCATGATGACATACACTTAGGCGGGTAAGCGATTCAAACAATTGATTTATTCTTCTACTTTAATGTTTCTGTTGCTATCACATTTTCAGGATTAATGTCAGTTGTTATTAAATCAGCAGTAAAAACAGATAACCATTTTTTTTTTAATAACAAACACTTGAGCTGGTAAGCGATTCTCGTCCAAATGTTCGTTATTCAGA
This sequence comes from Tachinus rufipes, assembly GCA_963932245.1. Taxonomy (NCBI): domain Eukaryota; kingdom Metazoa; phylum Arthropoda; class Insecta; order Coleoptera; family Staphylinidae; genus Tachinus; species Tachinus rufipes. The sequence continues at coordinate 124,486,103 of OZ010741.1, read as the reverse complement.
GATTGAGTTTTCTACTTTTAAGTTCTTGTTTTTTTTATATTTGCAGGATACATGTTAGTTGTTATTAAATAAAAGCAGTAGAAATTGCACACAATTGCAAGATAAAAATTATATGTTATTAAATCAAATTAATTCAATCAGATTATCAATTTTTTGACAATAAACACTTGAGCAAGTAGACAACTCTCACCCATGACATTTCAAAAGATTCGATTTTTATGTTCTGTTGCTCTCACATTTGCAGAATAAATGTCAGTTATTACTATATCAAAGCTTTAGAGACAGAAAACCAATTTCTTAATGACAAACACTTAGGCAAGTTGACATTTTTTCCCAAATGTTTATCATCAAAAGATTGAATTTTTATTTTACTACTTTACTAGTAGGGAGCAAAAGTACTTTATACCTCCTATGTCAGCAACAAAATAAGAACTGTATAGAAGAATATTACTATATTTGCCAATCTATTCATTAGTAAATGTAAGCCCGGCCCCGATATCTCATACTTTTAGTAAGAACAACACATCATGGACCGGGTAAACTGTACCAATATCTACAAAAAACCGTCAAAATATACATAAATAGACTGAGAACTCTAGAAAAATTGACAACAAACCTTTAGCTTGGTTCAAGCACTGCAAAACCATGGAAAATATACTGAGAACGTTTAATGTCGTAAAAAAAAGTCTCTTGGCTAAATCTAGTAATAATACAACCACAGCTTCAGAAGTCTATCATCTGCAACATTTGTAGATAATAGTACAGATAAAATACTTCACCTCAAACTTTTCAATTGTGCGACACGGTTAGAGCAACTCAATGGGCGTAAAATTGGAATTTTTTTTAAGTAAAAAGTTATACATTTGTCACATGTGCATCATACCCCATTACGTCCTTGCAATTAGAACAAAACACTAAGAGATTATAGAAGTGACATTTATTAGAAATTGTTGGTATATGTGGATATATAAATGATTAAACATTAAAGGTCATGTAGTGACATTTCTAAAACAAATTACCTCTATCTCTTTCATATCATCTGAGAGTTTTTTTTTATCACATTAGTTTGCAGCTTTCTTTATTTGATTTAACAGTTAGTACCTTAAAGAATGCTGCGAGTGCAAAAACGTAAATTGCCATAGAGACTGTAGACTTTTTGCTACAAATCTTGATTTGTTATAGCACTATGGCAAACGTTAAAAGTTTAGAAAACCTAGAGCCCAAAAACAAAATTTACTATCTTTTGTAAAATTTATTCCAAGCATATTAAATACGCGCCATTACATTGATACAGTTGTGACACCTTTTCTACTTCCATTCATCTAAGACTATCCTCCGGCAGTTTCAATCCTACTTACTGGTAAGTCATCCTTGTTAACTGCTTTACAAATAAAAAAACTAAAATCAAATTCGTCTGATTTAAATACAAGCAGCTTTCTATCCAACGCAAAAAAATAATTTTTAATGTTGTTCATCTTATTTAAAAAAACTGTTACGAGCATAATTTTTTTTGAAGCGTTTGTAAACGGTTTTGCGTATTTTTTTTTAACTTAATACTCTACAATTTGGATACTTTTTGATTTTTTCCCAAACATTTTTTTTTTAATATTCTGGAGTCTTGCTAATATTTTTTTCATAAAGACCAGCAAAACATTCAATCAACGCTCTCTGAAAAATCTGCATATCACAAAAACAACATTCTGCTAAACTACGCTTTAGATAGCAGTAGTCAATTTGATATATTTGCGGGTTCATGTAGATACAATACTTATCCAAACTCAAAGTAAGCCGCTGTAAAAATGCTACTTCATTGGGCTGCACTTTTAAAAACTTTCAAACCTAACCATACCAACGAAAGCATTATTGTTGTTTCGATAGACAAGTAGATTAATCTTAACAGTCTGATAATATCTTTCCAATTAAAATTTTATTCAGAAATATTTTTAAATCATAAAATTAATTCAATATGTTATGATTAAGAAACTTTGTAAACAGGCTGTGGTGGTATTTTCTATTATCAATGTTTTAAGTCTAATTTGAAAAACATACTCGCCGTGTTTTTAAAGTTTGATTTATGGTAGTTAAGTTTGAAGTTTTGCTTTCAACCGTGATCTTGCTGGCAACAAACTTTATCTTAAAACAAATAAGGTTGATGCATAATTATGCGCAATTTTTAAAAAGACATTTGTCAGTTGTTTGAAATTAGCACTTAATTTACTCTTGTCATAATATAAGTCCTTAATACGGTTAGTTAATTAAAATGTCCATCAAAAACTTTGCACACATATACTACATTATGCTGTATCACTTAGTGAAAGAGTAGAAAGCGCCGAGTCAATTCGAGATCTCAACAATCTTTTTGGCTAAAAACCAATTTTTCCAGCTTAAACAACTAGTCAATGAAGAGTTAATTTTTAGATTTTGATAACCAAGCTTTTATAGCGGCTGTGGCACATAAGTTGCAAAACCAAGACACTGGCTAAAAATTTCAACACCGAACAGTCTACGATTGTTCGTCTTCTCGAAAAAAAAAAACAAACAAAAATGTGTAAACTCTCCAAACCATCCATAATTGGTACATTGCTCAATATGTAGTGGTTTATCCTATTGGATTTGTAAATCTAATGTAAAATCTAGTTATTTCCAGCTCTAGTTGAATTAAGAAATTTTGCAGTAGTCTTATTCTCCTTCTAAAAATTATTTCTCCTTGGCTTCTTTGATTTATTTCATTATTTACTGATTCAAATTTTACTTTAACACCGACAAGGTTTGTAGAATCAAAACATTTTTTTTAGATTAATTTTTACTGTACTACTTATCAATGCAAAAAAGTTTTGTATCAACATATTCGCAAAGAGGTGGGACCTCTCGTTTCGTAACTGGGATTCTGGTTTCAAGTAGATAGGTTCAACTTTTAAGGTGTAGTGTCTTCGCGTACCCGAACTCCCTAACCTGGGTTTTTTTTTTATACTTTGCTACCCATGCTATTATTTCTTTCCCCTATCCCATCCTTTAATATAGAATTCCGTTGACAAGAATTTGTCCGAATAAGTATAAAATGGATGTACTACGCTTATGGACTTGATGTACAAACAAACAAACAAAAAAACGTTTACAGAACAAAGGAGGGATACTCTAGTTCCGGTCGGGAGCAGTAGCGACATGGTAAACTTTGCCATCGTCATCAAGCAACTGCCATAACAACGCAAGTGACACTAATACATGAGGCAAACCACCTACAAAATTAAAAACAGTTTATGATACGGTTAAATTGGCCTTGCCTGTTCCAATAATAACCGATTTAATGAACCATCAACATTGACATAGTTTGTGGCTTAAATGTTAATTTCTAATATTTGTAGTCTAAAAAAGAATTTAAATTCTTTTCATCAACTACTTGAACAAGAAACCCCATATCCTTTTTTTAACTTAAACCACAGTAAATATCCAGATCGCTTTATTCTAGTAGATTCTAAAGACCATCTTGAACATTTATTTGCTGACCAACAGAGTGTTTGTGCCTACATCCACAAACAACAAGCATATTCAAGACATTGGTTAAATTAGCATATTTTTTAAACTAAATCTTCCCGATTTTTGTAATTGCATACACCGTTCTCCAAATAAGGCAATTATAAACTTTTTTGATGATTTTTATGAAAGTTTTAACAAGTTTCTTCAAGGTAATCATAGAAAAGCTAAAATAATTTTGAGAGATTTTAATGTACATATACTGAATGGTTAAGTCACTCATCTTCTACAACACTATCCGGACAACATGATTTTTACTGTTTCTCATAATCTTACCCAACTCGTTCAGCAACCTACATATTTTCCTCGTGATAGACGGTAAACAAAGATTATTACATTTGTATCTTATAACTTCCAGAGATTACAACAACTACTGTTAAAGATACTTTAGAAATTTCTGATCATTCACTTATTACTTTCGTTGTTACCGCGCCTCGTCTATCTTTACCCTAAGATGAACATAGTAAAAATAAAAAAAAAATTTAATAATTTTGATTTCAGTATTGAAATTGCTTACATTCTAATGATCCACATATTGCAGCAAAAAATATCACAAAAACTATTCAAAAAGTCATCAAAAAATTTGTTCCGTTCTCTGTTATTAAACTAAAACAAAAGTACTTGTTTTTAATTTAGATAAAACAGGCAGTTAATAAGAAGCAAATAGCATTTAAGAAACACATCATAAATCGTTCCGAACAGATTAAACAGGATTATAAATTAGCTCGTAATTATTGTGACAATCAACTACACTCTGAGAAAGATAGGATTGAAAAAAATTTAAAAATTATACGTCATTTCGTGTTCACTATTTTTTACTTTCTTTTAATAATTTAACAAAACGTGCTTTAGCAACTAACATATAACTTGGCATGCTATTGAAAACCTGGATCTTCACGAGTAAGCATAAAAAGTAAACGCGTAACTATTTTTTTTTTCAATTTCAAAATGTAATATTAAGGAATGACTTTATATGTCACAATTTTTACGTCCGCGATTCACGCCCCGTGTTAACATGCGTAAATTATTTTTATAAAAAACTGATACGTTTAAACTGTGAAACTATAAGCTTTGAGCTCCGAATTTAATTCACAAACTTGGCTCACGTTTGTGATTCACGACCCATGTAAACGCAGCTTTAACCTAAATTAAAACAAAACAGAAACTTTAATAAAATAAATAAATAAATAAATAAACTTTATAAACCATTGTAAGTCAACGGATTTATAATCTTTAAAAAAATTGCAATAAAATTATAAAATAAAATACACAATATAAGTTTGAAACAAAGCCATTGGATTAAAAAGGTCTCATTGTTAATTACGACACGGCAAAAACGCAGACGTGCTTAAAACAGTGTCTCCGAATTTGATATGCAAGAAAATGCTAAATCTACACAACGCATATACACATTTTTTTAAAACCGGCCGTGCGAAGGAATAAAAGGAAACAGAAAAAGCAGACGCGGACGGGAGAGGGACACAGGCTGCGATTAAATTCGTTTTTATCGTTGCGTGTTTGATGTTATTCAATATGATGCTGTGTGAAAAGGGTACACATTTTATTTTATTTATTCATGAAAGTGGATTAAAACATGTTTACTTACTGTATACATACATACAGCAATGGAAAAAATGTTGGCTTACATTTCGCATATGATGATATCTAATTAAAAAAAATGTTAAGTGATTCCTTACAACTGTTTAGAATTTTGATCGTGATGCAGTGCATCAGGATTTCATGTCAGATTAAGATTAAATGGAGGATATTTATATAAAGAGCAGGAAGCTGCAAGAAGTTATAATGCATGTTGGATTTGCATTAAAGTAGTTAAGCAATTATTATTTACATATAATAATTTGTCATCTAAAGTAATGGTTTAAATCTGTATTTATATAAAGAATAATTCGTATAATAACAAGTTATGTAATCAATAATAATATAACTTCTAGAGAACTAAATAGAATATAATGAATTAAAGAAAACAATTTGACTTTTTTGCAGTCGGGATGACTTTTTATGAACTTTTGCCTGATGGACTATGTTTGATTTTACTTTTTTATTAGATAACAAAGGTGAAATAAATTTTTCTGTTATCCGATGAAATAAAATAAAAAGATGAAAAAAAAAAGAAAAAAAAAACAATGAATTTTTTTAAAACTTATCAAACAAATTTTTTTACAATAATTAAAACCGATAACAAATAACGAAGTGGGATTTATTAAAAAATATGTGATTTCTAGATGCTCCAAAAAATTTTTGAAGCTACTTAGGTTAGATTAAGTAAGTTTGCTTTTTGTGTACAGACGAGTTTTATTTAAGCAACTAGTTTCTTAAGTCTCTACTGTATATTTTTCAAAAGTATTACCAAATCTCTTTTCTCAAAAACTTTTATTTAAGTACATCCAAAAGTTCCCGAGTACGTACTGAGCTCTTCATGATTTCTCAGACAGTATTAAGCAATCTTTAGGTTTTTTGTAATTTTTCTAATCTTATAAAAGCATCTATATAGCATCTAAGATTTTACTAACATCCCAGAAAATAACACCTCATTCAATTTCTACTAAACTGTTCTAGCCTCATCATGCAAACTTTTGGCCAAACTGGGTCATTGCGACACATCTAGAAGGTCCTTTGTAGTTTTGATAAGCTTACTAAAGCACCCATAACATCTAAGGTTCTACTAAGATCCCGCCAAAGCACACCGGAATCAAGTCTCTACTAAACCAATCCAACCGTTTAAAAAAAAAACCTGTCTAGTAGCTGCCATAGTTTTTTGTTAGTTAGTTAGTTTAGATTTTTAGCATATCAGTCAAAAAAACTTTTTTATAACCACACCAACGTTTTCTTCGTTTGATCATATAATCTACTTAATTCTTCAATTCAAGACCTAACACTTTTATAGACTTTCCAACAGTAGCCATAATTCATCAAAACACTAAATAACTTTCGAATTTTGTTTAAGTTCTAGTAGATCAACCAAGGCCTATCCATGCACAACTGGGTACTCTTAATTTAATATTAAACTTAAGTAAGTTTTTTTGTCCATAGTGGCCTGCATAATGACTTCTCATGCTCAATAAAGAAAACAAATTGATACTATATTTTTTATAGATTATTATTGACCTACTAAGTCTTCTTTGTAAACTTGATATCTTTGCAAAGACTACATTAAACCAAATTGTTTATGTTGTTTTTAGATTTCAAGCATTCTAGAATAACTTTATGCGTGCTTTCTTAGACGTTTTACGGTTTCTTCAAAAGCATTTATCAGCGATTTTATTGCATATCTAGATATGCAATTTTGACAAGATTTTATTGAATCTTCTATAAAAATATAATCAGTCATCAGTTTTGTCAAAAATCCAAGGTCTCACAAATGTTTTTTAGGCTCTTAGAGACCAAGTACAAATTCTTAACCCAATCGTCTAGTTGGTCAAACTTGATAAAAAAAGGTCTAGACTTTCCACAATTAAACTTGTAATAACAACTGTTACCGCCACTCTTTAACAGCTATTCCCCCAATTTTGATCAAAGTTAAACAAAATTGTGCAGAATAGAATTTCTAAACCACTAGCATGCTAGTTAAACAAATTAATCAATTTACATCGTTGGCCAGCACATGGCTTCTAAAAGTAGATGAATCCTTTCCATCAATAACAAGTTTATAGTAACATTTTACATACATTTGGGGTCAAAACCTTAAGATATTTTAGTATTATGATGCTTTGAGATACGAGCTAGCGCACGTTTGATTATTTTTGAGAGAAAAAAAATGCTTTAAAGCATAGACTAAATAAAAGCGTAGACTAAACACACCCAGCCAGAAATCCAAAAAATAGATTCCTAAATTAACGTATTTTCTATCAAACAGCAAACAGTAAATGATTTTAAAAACTGTTCTAAATTCGGTTAGATTTTGTTTAAAGAAATTTGGTATAGGAATATTGTTGGACCTCGCAAACCCATTATACACGCTTTTGTTAGATAAGAGCTAGGCCGATGGGCGGCCTTGACCACTTTCAACATATCCAAGATTAATAAGAAGCTTTTCGCCTAGAATCAATCTAATGACAGCTTTCTTAGATGTAGAGCTGAGACATAATATAGTATGAGAAAAAGGGCTGACTGTTGTTTTGGAAAAATTCTTGATTTTACGTCGTTGATTAGGCTGCAAAAATAGACCAACGTTAAATAAATAAAATTAAAAAATGACGGACATGCTGTTTATTATGTTAAAGACAAAAATCTCAAAACTTCAGGATAGCACTTGGCAGTTGTCCTTTAACAATTTGCTGATGCTAGCTAAAAGGAGAGTCAAATACCGCTGCCCCTAAAAACCAAAACAGAAGTACAGACCAGTAAAAAACTAGTCGGAAAACATCAGCAAAGAAATTTATACAGCTTCCAGATTATAGGTGTTCTAAAACCATTTTTGAGCTACCAATGATCTCAGACAAAAAACTATCAAACCAGAACTGATCTCCTTGAGACCAAATTCAGCCAAAACTTTACCGAGCTCAAGATAGTCAACACTCATATCATAAAATTTTAATAAAAATATGCATTTATTGTAAAAATATGTTAAAATCTGCCCAAAATAGACATTTATTGTATAAATTTTATAAGTTTTTTTTAATTATTGCACAAAATACGTTAAAATTGGTTAAGAAATTGAGTTTATTGGACAAAAATCATGAAATTTCACTAGGAATTTGCATTTATTGTACAAAATATGTTAAAATTTGCTTAAAATAAGCATTTATTGTATACATTCTACAAGTTCTCTTTAATTTTTGCACAATTTACGTTAAAATTGGTTAAGAAATTGCATTTATTGGGCAAAAATCATGAAATTTCAATAGGAATTTGCATTTATTGTACAAAATATGTTAAAATCTGCAAATATAGGCATTTATTGTAAACATTTTATCAGTTTTCTTCAATTATTGCACGAAATACGTCAAAATTGGTTAAGAAATTGCAATTATTGCGCAAAAATGCACAAAAGATGTTAAAATCTTCTTAAAATAAGTATTTATTGTGTACATTTTAAAAGTTTTTTTTAATTTTTGCAAATTACGTTAGAATTTTACCGTTTTTTGTAGTTTAATGCTTATAAAAACTATTTTACTGTAACAAATTTACGGTTTTTAATTTTTTTAAACATTTAATACTATTTTGGCGTATTATCCAGCAAATTTTATTACGATTGTCCAATTGGTTTTTGTATTACAACAGATTCCGTTAAAATTCTACCGTTTTTTGAAGTTTAAAGCTTATAAAAACTAATTTACCGTAACAAATATTAGGGTTTTTAATTTTTTTTTAACATTTAATAATATTTTGGCGTATTATCCAGCAAATTTTATAAAGATTGTCCAATAGGTTTTTGCTTGACAACAGATTTCGTTAAAATTCTACTGTTTTCTTGCAGTTTAAAGCCTATAAAAACTATTTTACCGTAACATAATTACGGTTTTTATTTATTTTTATTATTTAATAATATTTTTGTTTATTAACCTGCAAATTTTATAAAAATTGTCCAATTAGTTTTTGTTTTATTGCAGATTCCGTTAGAATTTTACCGTTTTTTTGCAGTTTAATGCTTATAAAAACTATTTTACCGTCACAATATTACGGTTTTTATTTTTTTTAAACATTTCATAATAATATTGCTTAATAACCAGCAAATTTTATAAAGAATGTCCAATTGGTTTTTGTTTTACAACAGATTTCGTTAAAATTCTACCGTTTTATTGCAGTTTAAAGCCTATAAAAACTATTTTACCGTAACATAATTACGGTTTTTATTTTTTTATCATTTAAAAGTACTTTGGATTATTATCCAGCAAATTTTATAAAGATTGTCCAATTAATTTTTGTTTTATTGCAGATTACGGTAGAATTTTACCGTTTTTTGCAGTTTAATGCTTATAAAAACTATTTTACTGTAACAAATTTACGGTTTTTAAATTTTTTAAACATTTAATAATATTGTGGCTTATTAACCAGCAAATTTTATAAGGATTGTCTGATTGGTTTCTGTTTTACTGCAGATTACGTTAGAATTCTACCGTTTTTTGTAGTTTAATGCTTATAAAAATTATTTTACCAAATCAATATTACGGTTTTTAATTTTTTTAAACATTTATTAATAATTTGGCTTATTAAGCAGCAAATTTTATAAAGATTGTCCAATTGGTTTATGTTTTAATAAAACTTTGTCATCCGTAATTTAGTTGACAGCTCCATTTTCAAATTCAGTAAAACTGCAGAAGCAAAAGTCCAGGTAAACAACGTTTGGGATACTATCTTTCTCCTAATTACTCTACAACTGTCTTTATACATCCGTCGTTCCATAAGATAAAGTAGTAGTAGTACCTCGACTATGACCTTACAATTCCTCTTTATTAAAAAATTTCCACAACTATTGGGATAAGTACCGCTTTATGAAACGAGCCACCATTGACATAGTTATCTCAAAAAATAAATTCCTAGACCAACAAATATATTTCACGGCTTTTGCTATAACGTTTTCAAAAACTTCTACATCCGACATCATCTAGGCGGTAGTACACCAGATTCAACTAATACAACTGCATAAATCCAACCATATGCCTACAAAAAGCCATCATATATAAAAAAAGTAAAGGGATTGGCTAAAAACGGCATCATTAAACTAAACAGCAGCAAGTACTGCAAACCGTAGTAGACGTCAAGAACAACGCTTAACAACGTCACACAAGACTAGTTTCTACTAGATCCATAAAACTTTCGCTGTTTTTGGAATAGCAAATTCACAAAGATAAATCAACATACCAGTGCTGGTTGTTGCCGCTTAAAATAAAATGTTTATGATCCGGGTGAAGCTTTGTGTAAGGAGCATCAGAGCTTCAAAGTCATCATCAATTGCATCTTGTTTACGCCAAGCGTATAAAGATTGCGCGTATCATGTTACGGTCGCTAAACAAAGTAGGCGTTCAACTAACCCTAAGCAAGAGCATACAAAGGATTTATTCCAAAACTCCACAAACAATTCCGAGGCAGCAACAGCAACGTTTCTTAAAACAAAAATTCCATCTTCAATATGCCCTGCACTAGCTGTAACAGTAACAAAACTAACAAATGCTTTAAGCTTGAAGGCAACTTGCAATTAAAAACATACCAATTTAAAACCACAACAATAAGTCTGGACAAATTTAAACATGTTTGTTGACTGTTTTCATCTCCCCATGTTACTCCTAGTACCATTAGACAGACCATTTCTAATAAAGAATAAAAACCACCCACAATAGCACATTAAGTTGGAAATAATATTTTTTTAAACAATAAAACCATACCAGTAGCCTTTGAGATCATCCAAAAGCAATAAAACAATTCTTAAACTTTTGATGACTTAAAATCTCTTCATAAAAACTCCAAACTGTTAATATCGTGCCAAAGATAGTCGGTGATTAGCAAGCAATGAGACCCAACCAAACTATAGACTGGATTTGACTATCTTGCCCAAAGTAAAATGCGATTCTACAACCACAACTATCATGTCTGCAATTTGGTCTCAGCTTTGCCTATGAACACGAAACATCAAACTTTTAATCTCTTCACCAACAATTGCCCTGGAATAATGCCCATGCATCACGCCTTGCAGCCAAATTATGGTTTTGCATCATCTGGAACGATCTTCGCCATGACTTTGGACTATTTTACTAGCAACAACCTAACACCAACAGATGGCCTTGGAGGTTAGTGCTTTCAAGTGCACCCACATTTTAAAGCATATCCAGCTCCGTGCCAAACCAAGTCGCTACTCTTGCAGTCAATACAACTAATAGCTCAACACACCAATGCCGGTTGATAAAGTTTAAACTAAAAAGTTGATAACCTAGGTGATGTAGTGTCACCCGGTCAATCAAAGCGCAGCGTATAAAGATCGCGCGTTTACTGTTATGGCCGCTAGGTGGCACTATCTACCGTAACATACGCTTACTCCGCAATGCGCTCAACCAATCATGAGCAAGCATAGAACATAAAAAAATCATTCTAGAATTTTGCAAGCAATTCTGCAGCAGCAGTCTTAACAGCATTGTTTCGTAAGATTTCAATCTCAGGTAAGCCCTACACCAGCTGCAGGCAATCTCCGCAAAGTCCCAATAGAACCGCTTCGTGCAAACATCTCAAACTTGTAATTGAAATTCGAGCGATTCAAGATTTGGACAAGTTTAAACTTGAACAATGTTGACTGACTCTCCCCATGTGACTTCTGACCTCATCAGACAAACCCTGTTTATATATTTCACAGCTTTAATAACACATGAAGTTAGAAATAATATTCATTAAGCAATCAAGTCTAACCAATCCAAAACTTCTGAACTTTGACGGCTGGAAACCTTTGTAATAAAAACTCTAAACCCGTAAAATCACACCAGAAATAGTCTGTATCTGAGAAGCTATGAAACCCAATGGAACTATAGACTAAATTTTCTTTCTTTCTCAAACTGCTACCTTCCAATCACATTTCAAAATTTTATAATTTGACTTGGGCCATGCCCATAGATACTAATCACCAATTTTTTATCTCTACACTGAGGAGTGCCTGGAAATAATGCCCATGCATCCCGCCATGCACCCAACCTACAGTTTTGTATCCTCTGACTACTACAACCTAACACCAACAAATGTCCTGGAGGTTACTGTTTCTAGGAGCACCAACAATTCACAGTCATTTTCCAAATTCAGAAATATTACATACATTAGCGGTACCATGCAGCGTGCATATATCTAGCTGCGGCTCCGTACCTAACCAGGTCGCACCAACTTTTGCAGTATATAAACACCATAGCCATAACTGTAGTGCGTTCTTCTTCTTCTTCTTCTTCTTTTTATTTATAGATAAGGGTTGTCCACTGTTGCTTAAGCCTGCTGCTCAGTAGAAGAGGATTGCCAGCTCTGGGCCCATCTATTGAGCGGTCGTCCTGAAGCAGCACTGGTAGTGCGTTGTTGATACCAAAGAAACCGCAACAACGTTGTACATCATCAGCTATAAACTGTGTTATACTACAAGAAGTTTATAAATGAATGGGATTATGTAATCATTTTAAATATGCCGCTTTTTTAAAATTGTCCACTATACTACATATGTTTTCATATGTTTGATTGACAGCTGTCAAAGTTGATCTGTCAAAACAAATAGTATAGTGGACAATTTAAAAAAAGCAGCATATTTAAAGTGATTACATAATCCCATTCATTTATAAACTCCCTGTATAACTCAACAGTGGAATAAATCCAAATGTTCTTAACCCGAAAGAGCTATCAACCAGTCGCGCACCATAGCCTAAAAGACACATCTGCACATTTACAATCAAGAGAAAGACAAGAGAGACCATGTTACCTTCTCTGTACCAATGGGAGTATGTAACACAAAATCTAGCACAATTTCACTACTCTACTTTGATAAAGTTGTATTTTTTTATAGACCATTTGACCAATTTAAAGAAAATCCTTAAATGCAAAATGAAGTACAAGTTTCTTAGACTCTTGTACCAGAATACGTCCTCTAATTTGCAGACATCGTAGATGACCTACAAAAAATAAGTAATAAATTCTAAAAAAACAAAAAAACCAATTAAATCTTCACAAACATGTAGTATGAGTAATCAAATAGTACTAGCTTGTTTTTGCAGAATACAACCACCTACGTACGCCTTGTCCCAAAAACTAATAAAAGAATGTACTCCCCGCCGCTGTTATATGTTGCCAAAAGGATTGCCGGCAGAAACAAAAAAAATTGAAAAACTTTTAAAAAGAGCAGAACTACCCAACAAACGTAGAAATGATACTAAGTGAGCAAATACAAAGTTCTCACCATAACTTTAAAAAACAAGACCATCTGGTAATGCTCCTAGCTATGCAAAAACGTCATCCGTAGCTACTACGCAAAAAAGCCACAGGGCAAGACACTTCAGATAAAAAGAAACAAACAATACGGCCAACTTCTCAGTACCAGCTGCCACAAGCAAAAGAACGTGCAGACTCCTAAAACAAAGTCAAAATACCTCTACTACATTACTGCCACCTATCAACCCATTCAAGTCCAGTAAAGCGTCCGCAAAAAAAAATTAAAAAAAATCTATATAAAAAACTGAAACCAATTAATCACCAACCTCTACCCAGCAAAGCCCCTTAGAAGCAAACCTCACTGCGCCAGGCACCTGGAACCAATACCAATAAAAAGATCAGATCCAAAAAACGGAAAGAAAATCTTCAAGAAGCCTGGCTTCAATAAAGCATTTACCCAAGCAAAGAATTCCCTCAGCAAAAAAACGCCATCACTTACAAAACACCTAGCAAAAAGGTCGTAGTACAAAAAAAAAATTGCTTTAAAAAAAAAGTAAAAATTACTCCATCACATTACTGCTAATTACCACCCCAGGCAGCTAAAAAACTATAGACAAATCTATGGATTTTTAATTGTGGAGAACTTTAAAAAGACAAAAATCAACTAATTTTTTTGCTTTGTTTCAGCGCCCACAACAAACCAACAAAACCATTAACCGCACACCAAAGAATGCCTTTTTAAAGCTAACCTCACTCCACCACTCTATTGGAAAAAAACATAAACAATCAAAAAGTACCGGGCGTACTTAGAAGACAAAAAATTCATCCAACGCACGGACAAAAAACGATAGTCTAGCTCAAAACATCGCTTATAAGAGAAAATAATTTTTAAATCAAACAGATTCTCAAAAAATACTACCACTTACTTACGCCTTGTCCCAAAATCTAATGAAGGAATGCAACAAAAACAAGTAAGCAGAACAAATAGTATTTTGTACACAAAAAACGAGATAATTACAGTAAACTAACTCCTACAGCTTTTAACAACCTCAACCAAACAACTTGTACTAAAACAAAAACTCTTGCTTCGGTAAGACAAGTACTTACGGCCTAAATGAGACAAACAAAACGATTATTATAAAGCCGTAACATTTGTCAGGACTAAAAAAAAAATTATAAAAAAAACGCAACTGCTTTATACTGACGGTGATGAATAGGTAGACGCGGTAGACCCATGCGTACACATCACCAGCCACTATAAACAAGAGAACGTGCAGATTCCTGTACTACTGTCACACACCACTCTTAGTCAAGTCCTACTATTAAAAAATATTCTATAAATTTTACTTGCAGAAAGGCTTAAGAAAGATTAATACACAACTAATCTGCATTATTTTAGACTCAACACTAAAACAACAAAATCACCAACTGCTCAACCGGTAAAAAAAATCAGAAAAAAGAAAGCAAAAATCGATTAAGAAAAAAAATTCTTCAAAAATTCCGTCATATCTACTAAAGCACAAATTTGCACAGGAGATAAACGCCACAATAACCTACAGACAGCTACAAAAAAGTTTAGTAGAAGAGTAAAAACGATCTAATTTGCTTTGTTTCAAAACCAATAACAAACCAACAAAGCCACCAACCCTACATCCAGCAAAGCTATGCTAGCAGTAAACTTCACTACGCCAAGCAAGAGCTCCAAAAATTAAAAACCAACTTTAAGTAGCTTGACATCAATCATCATCAACTGAAGCAAAAGATTTTACCGGGAAAAAGCCGCCACCATCACATACAAACACATAGAAAAAAATCGCGGTAAAATGAGAGCAAAGAGGTTTGTTCTAAAATGAATCTGACCTCTTTGCACTTAAAATGATAAATATGTGCACGTGTTGGACCAAACTGTTTTCAGTAATAACCTCTGCAAACAAGAAAACTAGATTCTTGGAGCATAAGATAGAATTGCTTCTATCTGCCTCACCGATGATATCAATACTGGATTGAAAAAAACCCATAGGCACTCAAGCAAGGTCCACTTAAACGACTTCCGTCCGTCGCCCTAACAACTAAAAGAGAAAATAAATTGTTGCTAAATGAAAGTTAAAATTTAGCTTTTTAAAGTCCAGACAAAGACTTAGTGCCTCCATCACTGAGGTCGCAGCACACAAAGAACGACTGCCGTTTTGTGCGCTATGCTTAAACCAGATTGTTCACTTACACACCATATCTATTCCACAAACAGACTCCACAACAGTCTGATTTGCATTCAAAACATTGGGCTTGATTCTCACTAACCGCCAAGAGACTTATAGCTCTTACGAGAAAAAACAGAACAGCAATTGGCACCTACTTATATCCATAAGTAAACTTTGTAAAATTTACTTATTTTGCAAGTCCCCGGAGTCATTGGCGTTGTTAAAATAGTAAATTTATTGATGACCAAAGTTGGTAAGGTTCTTTTATATCAATTTAAACCAGAATTTTGTTTTTTTGAACCATAGTATAAGTACGTAAGAAACTTTAAATTATTTGTTTGCTATTAGTTCGTAGCTTATCTGTGGTTATTAAACACCTTAGAACAAATTAACTAAATTGACTATAACCAATATTTTATTTATGTCCATAACATTTTTTCTTTGAGAGTGCCGGTGCTCTGAGTTTAAACCAATTCGATGATATCAATGATTTTAATAAAATCTATGTAAATTTCTATTATTATTGATTCCAAAATAATTCGAGATGGTATATATCTAACTACATACAAGATCTAGCTCATAAACTTCAATCAAAAGTGTCCCATGTGGAACTTCATCTATGTTTAGCTTTCATTTGAAATGAAATAAAATTATTTAAAAAATCGATTTCTAATTAAAAATATCAAACAATTTGTATATCACATTAAATTTGCTAATCGCAAGTTTGATCCATGTTATAAATAAACAAGTATGGTATCTCTTGGCATAAAACAATTTATAAATGCTGATACTATTATAATTATTTTTTTCTATTATAATTAAGTACATAAATCAATTTTATTTTATGATCGCCATTTAAAATCGAAGCAATAAAATCGAAATTTCTTTCACCTAAATTTCCTCTCAATTCTCTCTTTCATATATTCTTTATGCGGCATTTTTAGCACGAAAGCAAAACTCGTTCCTTACACTTTTTACATTTCACATCTAAACGATTTATAGAAACTTGAGAATCAATATTAATAGCACGAACTTTATTATTAAATAAAGTATAATTACACATTTAATTTAAAGATAAAAAAAATTAAGAAAGTTTAAGACTACTTATTACTTTAATTGCCTACATTACTAAGATACGCCTTAAATGTTAATATTTCTATTACGAATTAAAGATTAAAGTAAATTTACATGTCGCTTGTTTATATAGTATGTAATTAATTTAATCTTAAAACAATCCACAAAAGATTAATTAATGACCGAACAATAAAACACATTTTATTTCTTTGGCTTTTCCTTTGAGTATAGAAGAGAAATTAAATTACTCGAGATTTATCGACTACTGAAAGGGCTAAATATTAATTATTTTCGACCTGGTCGGAGCCCACCCTCCTTCATCAATATTGACTTTAACGGCATTAATTTAATAGAATTAATCAAAAGTTTTATCCGGGGTATTTGTCTTAGCAATAAATAAATCCCGGTTCATAAAATCGCTCCACAGATTTATTCTGTCGCACCTGCTATCGCTTTGGTCTTTTATTTTTTAGACAATTTGAACTGGGTAGGAGTTTATTTTTCGCTTTAGATATAAATAATAGCTTAATGATATATTATTCTGTTAGAAAATAAATAATAATTAATAGCAAAATTTTGGTTTAAATAATCAGCAAAGTTTATGTAATAATATACATTAACATACCATTTTTAGAAGCGTTGCATGCAGACACTCACCTGTAACAAATAAAATTCATTAATTAACAAAAACTTACTAACTTTGTTTATACAAGGTAAGATAAAATTATTCAATTATTTGAAATAAGTTAAACAATAAACTGAAATCTAAACAAATACATCCGCATTACTTGTCTGCTCTTTTCTTGAGTAGTGATAAGTAACACAATTTATTCCATTCAAATAACTCCCAAAGCTCTGCAATCTATTTTTTATATAAAAATGTAAATTAAATCAACGCTTCTGGTACAAGAAAATATAAATGCATTCACATCATCCATTGTGATGCAGACGCTACTCCTGCAGAATGCAATATGCTATACCATTAAAAGAAACTAGGGGTTCAGAGTCTTTATCATAACATCCCTCATCAGGCAATAGAAATAGGGAGTCTTAAAGGGGGCAACACACTAAGTGCAGGAAAAATAAATGCATGATAATGAATCAACACTGATTATTCATTCGCTTTTGTTAAACCGCTTTTACAAGCACAAGATTTATCATCGAATAATACAATTACTTCGGAGATTACGAACAATGATTATGATGAATTGGATCGACACACAAGGAAAAAAATCGTGTTTTTTTTAGTTACAAAAAATTAATTCCAGTGATGAATTGCTGCCCACCCGCACAACTTATAATAATAAATATATTAAAGCAAGCTAGTTTAATTATAAATGCGGCATAAAACTGCTCAAGAGATAAGCTCGGAGTGTTATAAAAGTGAAACATTGTTTATTAGAGGGTGCTTAAATTGAATGGAACTATAACTTAAATTTAAGCACTTCTGTTTTGTGGCTGATCTATATGGACTATAAAGTTTTATAAGAATCGCTTCTCAAGTAGAATCAATAAAACATTAACAACTTACTTTTTTTCGTATTTTAATGCTGTGATTTAATCAGTAATTATTAACATTATAGAAAAATTACAGTAAGCAAATTTAATTGAATTATACAGTAATAATTTTATGTTGAAGTAAAATTCAAATTTTTACTGTTGCCAGATATAAATTTTATTTTAAGTATTGGAAAGAAATGTTCCATTAAATCAAAAATTAAATAATTAATATTTAAAATTAATAAATGATGTATTTTATGTAAATTGCTTTCTCATCCAGTAAGAGACACAAACACTCGTGTTTCAGGGTATGCACCCATCATCAGTGTGCATAGCATCTCACTGGTCGCCTGTCCGTGTAGGATTTAACTGTATTGCAGTTTCCTTCACACACAAACAGTTCAACGTTTCTCCTAATAGGAGGCAATGCGTTAACACCTTTGATAATTAATACCCCACACAATTATTAAATGCTTACAATACAAGTTAGTAGTTTGCTGATCAGAAGTTATTTTGTCACAAAAGGAGATTGTGATCCTACTACTTTATAAGTAACACATGGCTGGGTGGATGGGCCAATCTATTTCAAACTATTGGTCCGTTAGTTTGTTTGAAAGTGACCCACTCACCCAACCCAAAAAAAAACTTATGATGCATACCATGATCAAAAACTGTCAAATGTGTGTAAGTTAGCACCCTAGTTCAAACTACTCAATGATATTTATGATCTGAAGCGCACACCCACCCACCAATCCAAATGTTAGACATCAAATGATTAGACTCTCCTCCTATACACAGATAAAGGGTGGGCCATCTGACTTTTGGAATATGAATCGGTTGCCAATAAAAAACTTACAAATAAGCAAGGTCCGGGCGTCTAAGTCCAAGTTGAAAGTTGCCGACCTGGAGGGTCAGCTAGCGGATATGCAGGTTCACCTGGTAGCAATCACAGAAGATTTCTCAAAAAAGCTCGACAAGCTCCAGGAGACAGTCGACCAGCTCACTAAGACGATCTCCACCCAGGCCGCCATCATCACGTCACAGCAAGACATCATCAACGCCGCTACCAAAAAAACGATTATAAAGCCGATGGACAGTCCGGTCCCTAACGACGTACAAAGCCGAGGAGAACACTGCTGAGGACGACAAGGCTGCCTCCGTCTATGAATTGGATGTAAATCCGCCAATTCTACAAGATGGCCCCCACCCGACAACATTCTTAACACTTTAAAACCGCAAAAATCAATTACTCGCGCGCCACCAATACCGCTGAGGGATATCAAATTTCCCCATTAACCATCTCCGACTTTTGAAGGGCTATCAAATACCTTGTCAAAAATAATAAAAATCATCACACCTGGCAAACCAAAGATGGATGAAAGATGCCTTGAAGTCGTGCTCACTAAAGTTCCCGAGTTCTTAACGGAAGAACAGATTGGGCAAAAACTAGAGAGACTTGGGTTCAGACCCAAATTTGTTCATAGAATGGGAAACTTCAATAAAAAGTTTTCACCGGTGTCGGTCCCCAAGTCTTGTGGAGCTGCTCGAATTCACTATTAAAGTGGAACAAAAAAAAAAAAAACTGGCGGTATAGCGCAATGCACACGATGTCAAAGACACGGGCATACCTCAACGAGGTGCCATACCGCCAATCCAACCTGTAGAAAATGCGCCGGACCGCATAGAGTATCGGATTGCCGCAAGGGGACACCATCAAAGTGTGCCAACTGCTCAGGGCCTCACCCAGCAAACTATTTAGGCTGCAAAGCTTACCAAAGACTTCCGGCAAGTTAACAGCACGCGCGACCGGCCCCTACCGAGGTGCAAGAACCCCCGATACGCTTCAAATCGCATAGAAGAGTTACCGCGCAAAACTCTTTCGCGCAAGTTACTAATCCCCCGAGGGACAATAAAGACACGCAAATAGCCGAGCTCCGGATAAAAATGATAGATTTTCAA
Source organism: Tachinus rufipes (assembly GCA_963932245.1). Taxonomy (NCBI): domain Eukaryota; kingdom Metazoa; phylum Arthropoda; class Insecta; order Coleoptera; family Staphylinidae; genus Tachinus; species Tachinus rufipes. Next base: position 124,466,001 of record OZ010741.1, on the reverse strand, counting down.
GCTCAACTCTTTTCAGCCCTATCACAACTTGAATAATGGATAATAACAAAACTAACGTAATACTTAGAATAGGCTTCTGGAATGCATTCAGCAATATTAATAAGATGGGAGAAGCAGAAGAATTCTTCTTCGAACATCAACTTGACGTTTTACTAGTATCAAAAACGAAACACAAAGCGTGGCACCGTCTCAAGTTTCCAAATACTTTCACGTACTTGGGAACCAGTGATGTGGAACGGAGAAGTGGAACAGCGATCTTTGTAAAAAGATCGCTAGACCACTCTGAAGTTGCCACTCCAGACACCGTCACTTTACTCTCAAAATTGCATCCGCTTATTTAAATCCCTCTAATTTAATAGAAACTACCAATTTCGACAAAGTCTTAAGTGACCAATTTCCTCTCCACAAATACATTTCAACATTTCATCACAACGCAGGGCACCGGGGAGATGTTCTTGACGTAGCAATACTCAAAAATATCAAAGCCCAAGTAAACATAAGAGTAATTAACAAACTAAGTTCGAATCACAGCCCGGTAATTCAAGAGATTATCGGGGGGAGGAGGGGAAGTTCGTACACAAAACGGATTTTCCTGTGTTTGCCCGATTACTGAAAACGAGTCTGGACAAATTAACCAAAGCACGTAACATACCAGCACTTGAATGTTCCGTTGCGGATCTCACAAACAAAATTAAAGTAGCTATAGAGAAAGCTACCAAATCGTTTCCCGTACGGGCCGATAACCCTTTAAGACTCTCGCGCGCAATCAAAAACCTCATGCGTAAACAAAACGCGGCCAGACGGCTTTGGCAAAGAACTCGTGATCCGGACTATCTCAAGTCAATGAATATGCTAATCCGTCAAGTCAAAGAAGCCATCAGGGCTCATAAAAACGAGAACTGGAAGAGGGTCTTGGAGTCCACCACAAAAGATGATAATCTAATGTGGCGGATCGCCAGGGCCCTCCGTAATCCAGTTAAACCACTCCATATGATTTACAACGAACGTGGATTAGTATATTCATTGGAGGAAAAAGCCGAGGCATTTGCCGACAGCTTAGAACGTCAATGCATCCCAGACCCGAACGACGATGAGGTTTGGGAACATACCAACAGGGTATGCCGAGAAGTACGCAACCGATTGGCAGAACGCAAAAACCAAGTACCATTAGAAAGCGCTCGCCCCTCCAAGATTGCGCAAATAATTTCGCGACTTGAACCGCAATCAGCACCGGGTCCGGACGGTATACCCAATAAGGCTCTTAAAGCATTTTTACCTAAAGCAATTATGGCGGTCACCAACATAACCAACGCGATTCTTCGGACCGGTCACTTCCCTGAGTCATAGAAGAGGTCGTACGTCATTAACATCCCCAAACCGGATAAGGACTCGAAGTTTCCTCAAAACTACCAACCTATTAGCTTACTATGCACCTTAAACAAGGTTGTAGATAAAGTCATTTTAGAGCTAATTCTAGAGCACACTGAGACGGAGAGATTGCTACCCGATCATCAGCACGGGTTCCGTCGCTAATACTCAGTTATTCACCAACTGAATAGAGTAACGGATCATATTGCCGAAGCGTTTCGGCAAAGAAAGTCTACTGGAGTAGTATTTTTTGATGTTGAAAAAGCATTTGACAAGGTGTGGCATAAAGGCTTTAATTTTCCTACTCGTCTGGTAATATTAATTGCATCATTTTTGAAAAACCAAACTTAAGCAGTCAAGCTAGAAAGTCATATCTCTACGTCGCGCAACATAACCGCGGGGGTTCCGCAAGGATCAATCCTTTCCCCAATTTTATTTAATCTATATGTCTCCGACATGCCTTCCGAGGTAAACGAAATCAAAACGGCGCAGTATGCTGATGATACGGCGCTGATCTTTAGTTCAACGGCACCCTGGGTGATCACCCGGAGAATTCAAATAGCCACCGAGACATTAGAAAACTGGAGAGTAAAGTCAATCCAGAAAAAAGCAAAGCTGTTCTTTTCACGCGCCGACACAAAAAACCGCATGACAATGTCTTCCTTGATGACATACCAATACCGTGGATGGATTCCGCAAAATACCTCGGGGTCACCTTGGACAAATGGCTAACATTCAGATTGCACGTGCAATCAATTCTAGCTAAAGCTAAGATGGCAAAAAACTGTTTGGTCCCGGTTTTACGACTAAACAGTGGAAAGTCGCTCAGCAATAAAATTCGTTATTTAAGACTATAATCCGTCCACAACTAACATTTGCGTCTCTGGTATGGGGTACTACCGCCACCTCATACCTTGCTAGACTGGAAGCCTTCCAAAGTCGAACTTTGCGTTGGTTTCTTAAAGCACCGTAATACGTCCGCAACACTGAAACTACGCGAGTTTATCAAAAGAAACGCCAAAAAGTACTTTGATAAACTATCAAACCATAGAACCGCGATCTGGCCAGACTTGCTGAACCAGATAAAGATGACGTCTCTTCAAGACACAAGCACCCAATCAATATGCTCGGAGCATAACACGCGTGGATGACAATAATATCCTAACCTAACCAGCCTATAGGGCGATCCTAAACAACTTCCCGTCCCCTCAAAAACTTTTCTATCGAAAAGTTTATGCGCAAAAATGTGCCGAACTTCCAGGCAATTCCCAGTCTGGGTGGGGTTTAATTGGTAGGCACTTCCGGAAGGGTAAATCCGACACGTCCTGAGAAACAAAAAGTGTTTTGAAGATTCCCCACCCACGCCACAAAAAAAAATCAAAATTATGAGATATTGGAAAAATTGAACACTTTCATTTAAGAATAAAACACAACATCATTCAAAAGACTGCCACGGCTGGCTTGACAGTAACCCATCCAATTAACCCAACTTTTTAGTACATTTTCAATTGTTTGGGCTCCAATCGCATGAGAGACAACTTCGATTTTGTGTCTTAAAGCATCAATCGTCTCTGGATAATTATTGAAACACTTTTTAAAGTCTCCCCACAAAAAAAAAATCCTACGGGGTCAAATCACAGCTCCTAGACGGCCAATTGACATCAGCATTTCGGCTGGTTATTTAATTTCCAAAAACAGTGCGCTAAAAATCGATGGTTATGTTATCTGTATGGTAAGTAGCCCCGTCCTATTGAAACCAAATGTCATTCATTTCATATTCTTCAATTTTTGGAAACAAAAATTCGTGCAGAATGTCACAGTAACGTTCGCTATTGACGGTAACGGCGGCTCCTTGCTCACTTTTGAATAAAAATGGCCCTATAATGACGCTAGAACAAAAACCACACCAAACGGTTACTCGTTATAGATGCATAAACTGTTCAATAGTCATTCTTTGATTCCCAAATGCGACAAGTATTATTTGTTTTGATAATACATCTGCGTTTGCAAAAGTAGATGATAGGTTGCCAACTAATAATCACTTAATGAATCATAACATAAGCAATCGTTTCAAAAAATTATTTTTAGTCTTCTAAGAGAATATGTAATAATATATAATCAGTTGTCTGCATATAATATGAAATAAATATATTTACTACTACTGTTATTGACTGAAAATACTTTATTGAATTATTATTGTTATCTATCAAATTGTTTAATTTTTCGAAAAAGTTTTAGCAATATAAATAAATCTCTCACCTGGTAACGTTGTGCACATTACGCTTTTACGGAAGCCTTGGTCTTTGTTTACACCACCCATAGACACAACTTTTAATACTTTAACGTAGAAAATTGCAGTTTTATTACTTTGAACTCAGTAATTGCATAATAAATAACATTTTTCAAGATTATGAAAAATGTACACGAATTAATAGTTGTTTAATAATACAAAATTGAAGTATTTTATACTTTATTGACATTACTCTAACAGTTAACATGCTTAAAGAATGCTCTCTATTACTTTAAAAAATATTTTATTTTGTAAATAGTATTTATTAATATTAAGCAATATTTCTACGAATCCCCAATTCGTGTAAAATGAAACCAATTAAATTTATTTACCTTTCAACTCTCCATTCGTTAGTTAAGAAACAACAAAGACAAAACGTGAGATGGGTTTTAATATGACATATCCCACCAACTAACTTGTTTTATATATTTTTTTTCGGAAATTTATCATCCTCTTGAAACATCCCCGGTAGATGAAGCAGGTGCATTTGTCTAAAGCAGGTGCTCCTTCTCTGCGCCTCGTCTTGATTAAGCCACTTATTTCATTTTTTCTTCGTCTCGGAATTAAATTACCAACACCAAGATCTCTATCTTATTTATTACTGCACTTAGGTCTAACCTGTCCGATTCGCTTACCGATCTAACAGGACAATATCATATTAAGGATAATCTATTGTCGCTTTTTACAAAATTATTATCTTACTATATACCATACATCTTTAAGATTTAAGGGTTTGTATATTTTTTTACATATTGAATTTTCATTTAGTCACGTTTCTAACATTAATAATATTTGTTGTGTAGTTTTGAAACTTTCTCTGGTAAATATCAGATAAGCTCGAGTGTTATATCTTAAGTGTGTGTGTTACTCGGACATTGATGGTATTAAAAACCCCTACACTAGTCGCCTTTTTCAATTGCATGTAAGGCGGATTAATCTAACACATCACTATCATAAATGTGCGATAAGTTTTTATTTTTGGAGTCTACTATCTTGTCATCGGTAATGCTGTGACGTGCATTACATTTAGTAATAAAGTTGTGACTTTATGACTTACATTAAATTTGAAGCGACCCACTTGTTTTATTAACTAAGTAAGGAAAAGTACATCTAGTTGAATTGTTAATTTAGTTATCAGATTATATGTCTGCTGTGACAATATTAATTTAATTCATTTTGCAAGTTGTGTTTGTAATGACATGCAAAATATTAGTTAATCATTATAATCATAAAACTATGATTAATTTCAATTTTTATTAAATTTATAGCGACTTACGATACATTAATTTGGTAACTTTCACCTATTAATTACATTAAAAAATGTTAACATGAACAAATGTTAGAATTTACAACGAAAATAAAATACCAAATGTAGTCATTAACAATATACATTGTATCCTTTTTACTACCACATATAAAGCCCATTGCAGCTATATTAAAAACATTATTACTCGCTTTTGCTAAACAAACGACAATTTTAATTGATCAACAAAATTATTATTTGAAAGTTACTACCAATAAAATATTTAAATCAATACCATTCTATTGCCTAAACAATGTTCATTAAATTTATATTCAACATGCATAATATATATTCATATTAATTATGAAAACAATTATTTGTGTTTATCGAGACGTAATAAATTTTGCATATATTTTTGTCTGCTTCAGTACAGACTGTATCAGCTGACTGCTGATGATGATGATACTAAATAAATACGTGAATAATTTATTGTTTCATTACACAACATATTTATAAAATTGGTTAAAATAACTAATAAGCGTGTGAGTTTTAGCAATGAAACCTATTAATTATTAAAAGCATTGCTGTCATATGAACCAATATTTACCTTATATTATATTTGTACGGTTGAATAAATAATATATTTTCCATGTCATCAAATCAAATTAGCGTTAATTATAACTGATACGTTTTTGTAATGAAAGTCTACCATTATGTTAGAATTAAAAGATATACATTATGGAAAGTATAAATGGAAATTAATTTTCATTATATTTTAATAATTATATGAAATTATATTAAAAATAATTTTGTAGGTAAATGGATTATTTAATAATGAAACTGGATGAACAATTAATTATAATGTATGGAAATAATTTAATTAATATAAATGTATTAACTCAGAGTTTTGTTCATTAAACTGTTATTTATATTAATTATTTCGTATTACCACATCATATTATTTATAGATTTTTAATTATGATAATTTAATTGGAATCTACTGTTTTGAGCAATGCCTATCTTTTCCTAGTGATTTTACTTTAATTTTTAAATAAAATACATTGGTTTCTGAAATAGTAAAATGTGTATTTCAATTTAGTAAATGAATTTGTTTGTTGATAACTGGTTAAACCAAAATTTAAGCATAAGCTGCAATCGCTTTGTTGAGTCCAACAAAACTTTATGCATTAACTAATAGCAACATTTTTCTTAACAGCTCCTCTTCTAATAATGGTTGGTACTTTACTTGTCCATATCTAAAGCAAAACCTACATAATTTAGATAACATGTAACAAACTTTTTATTATTATATTATGGTTGTATAGTGTAGCAGTTATCTGGTTTACTTCTGATATAGTTTGGGACAGAGATTGCTGCAGTTTTAGAAAAAGTTTTGTTGGATGGTGTTCTTGGGATCTTGCTCAAAGCAAGATGGTGGTGGTTTGTTGAGCAAAGAAGTCAGATTTGAGAATAAATTTTGTTAGAACTATAATGCAATTTGAAATTTAAAAAAACTTAAAATGCAAAAGTTTCATTAGATTACTAAATGATTTTTTGTTGCTTGGGAAATTGTTGAAAGCAACCTATGACGTTATTGTTGAAAGCTACTAATGCTTTTCTACCATTGCTGCTGAAAAAAGTATTAATTTTTTAAAAACAATAATGTAGAGTAGCTTTGACTGCTTGTTTTGTCTGAGGTTCAGGCATTTTACAAATTTGCCACATCTACAACAAGCAAGAAGTTGATGTAATACAATATCATTGCTGATATAGAATATTGAGCCAAAGTAGAATACTAATTCAAAATAGTAGGACACAAATGATAAGAATCATGCCATCTACCGCTAATAAAAACTACCCCACTGTAAAAAATTTACCGTTTCTAAAAACGCTCACTTACAAAGATCACGCAACATCTTTTCTTACTTTTGCATAAAGCCTTTTAGCACTAAAACGCAAATACCAAACAACTTGCTTTATTTTTATTTTATTTTTTAGGACGTAGTGAGTTGTCGGCTCTCAACAAGTGGCCCTTAAGAATAACTTACGCATGGTAATACCTTCCGGTTTTCTTCGCTGCGCAAATCCTGTTGTTATAATGTCCCTGTCTAGACTAACCTACATTTGGCGCTAGTTTGAGGTGGGCTGGTTTTTGCCTTGCGGATTTTCATCATCATCTGCGGCACGCATGCTGTCCCCGGCCCCTCTCTCCCTATAGCTCCTACCTCTATTTCTTTTGTCATTTTGCCTTTTGTTATCTGCACTGGCATCTAACTCTGCGTTCTCTTCTTTCTCCCATCCTTGTGTTTTTTACTTTATTTATATAATTTGTTCTCAGATATGTTCTTAGCTCACTAAAGTCTTTGTTCACTTCTTCTTCATTGTATCCCCTCTCCTCCATGAATAATTTATGCAGTTCCATTAGTTGTATTCCTTTTGGCAGTCCTAGATTTGTAAGTTTGACCTCCAGTGATATCCTTGTATCTCCATCAGGAATTACTTCTTCATGTCCTCTCGTTGCCAGGTATATTCTGACTATCTGAAAGGTTGCGTACTCAGTCAGCCTTGAAATAGCATATTTACCATTTGGTATTTGTCTTGTTATTTCTGTTATTCTGCTTTCCTTCAATATTTCTTTTCTCCTTCTCCATATCTCTGCAATTTCGTTTGGTATCGTAGTCTCTGTAAATGTTCTTTTTTTTTTCTGTTTCTTGGTATGCACAATTGTCATGTCCTTTCTTATTTTTTTCTTTTTGATCATTTTCTCTGTTTTCTTGTTTCCATTTAGCTTCTCTCATCTCTTTCCTTTTTCTTCTATGGCTTTTAGTTTGTATGTTTGTTTCCATTCTTTGTTTTTCTATATTCTTCTATTGTCAAACTCTTCAATTTTTTTTTTAGTACACTTGTTGCTAAGTTTCTTAGCGCTCTTCATTTATTTTCATCTTTTATGATTTTTTCAAATGCCCGGTCAGTATTTGTGTTGTATAATAGCACGTCTCGGAAATCTTCTCTACCCATTCTTTTATCTCTGGGATTAGTTCTCTTGTCCTTTGCTTCTTTTTTACTCGTTCCTTCTTTTACAAGTTTTTTTATTTCTATTCTTTCCTCCTTCATCATATTCGCGGGAAGTGTTGCCGCAATTACCTCTACTGCCTCTTGCGACACTGTTCTGTAAGCTCTACAAATCCTTAGCAAGCTTGCTCTTGTAGCTCCTCTTAATTAATTTCTGTTTTTTTTTTTGTTTTCATAGCTTCCCCCCATGTTTCTGCGGCATACAGCAATTTTCTTCTTGCTGCAGTTGCTATTAGCCTTCTGCTTTCTTCTCCTGGACCTCCGTTGTTTGGCATAAGTCTACCAAGCTTTCTCTTCATTTCCTTTGTTACAATGACCGTTTCCTTAACCTGTTCATTCCATCCCTTTGCTTCGAGTGTCACTCCGAAGTATTTGATTTTTTTCCTATGTTATCTCTTGATCTCCTACCTGTATCTTACCTGTTCCTCTATTATTCCTCTTAGTTGATAGCCATGCCGCCTCAGTTTTTTGTGTTGCTAGTTTTAAACCTTTACTTCTCATCCATATTTGTATCATATCAATTGCCAGCTCTAATCTTCCTTTTAGTACTTCTATTTTTACGTCTCTACTTACTACTGCTATGTCGTCCGCAAATGCTGTTATTGACACGCCTTCCGGCATCTTCATTCGAAGTAACTCGTTATAGACAAGGTTCCACAGTTTTGGTCCCAGTGCTGAGCCCTGCGGTAAGTTTGAATCTTTCCTTTTTGGTTACTAGATTTCTGTCCTGTAAGTAGCTCCATATAATCTTGATTGTTTTTCTGGTCAGTTTTTTCTTCTTTGCCCCCTCTATGATTGCTGCCCATGATACGCTATTAAACGCGTCCAACGCAATCATTACACAGTGTTTCCTTTTACTCTGAGTTCCGCTATTTGCTTCTTTTGCTATTGCTTTCACTTTTTCTATTGCTCCTAAGGTTGTTTTTCTTTTGGTAAATCCGTATTGCTCTTTTTCCCATCCTCCTTTCTCTTCTATTTCTTGTTCTATTTTCCGTACAATAACTTTCTCCATTATATTAGCCAGTGTGTTGGTTAAGCATATTGGTCTGTATGACGTTGTTTTTCCTACTTCTTTCTTTTTCTCAATCAGTACCAGAGTGGCTTCTTTCCAACATCCTGGGAAAGTTCTTTCTTTTAGGCAGCTGTTGATTATTTGAGTTATTTCTATCTCGTTTTCGTCTAAAGCTGCTTTAACAATCTCTGTTGTTATTTCGTCCGGACCTGGTGCTTTGTTGTTAGGCAATTCTTTTATGATCTCTTTTATCTTGTTCACTGTTGCCATAACTGTTTCTTCTTCTTCTTTTATTTCTGGTTCTTCTACAAGTTCTCCCTTGGGAAATAGTTTTTTAATTATGACTTCTTCTTCTTCGTCTTCTTTTAAGCAGATTCCTTTTCTTCTTTCACCCAATTTGTCCATCATTATTTTGTACGGCTTTCCCCAAAGATCCCCATCTATAGATTCTATCATTTCTTTCCAGCATCTTTCTCTGCTATTCCTAATTGCCTTTTTGAAGATTTTTCTGTCGTTTTTTAGTTTCTCTTCTATTTCCTTTGTGTTCTCTCCTCTTCTTCTCTGCCTTTTAACTTTCCTCCCTGTTTGTATTGTGTTTTTTCTGCATTCTTTTATTTCCTCACACCACCAGTATGGTCCTTTTTGTCCGCCTTCCCTGTACCTATAAATTGCTTCCTCCGCCGCTTTTCTCAGTTTTTCTGGCATTTTTTTCGCAATATTTTCGTTTTCTGTCACTTCTTCTGTTTCCATTTCTCTCTTTATCTTTTGTTTGTTCATTCTTTTTATGTTCCATTTACCTTCTCTCGTGTGCTCCTGTTTTTCTTTCTCCTTTGTATTGTATTGTATATGTTTGTGTAGACTCAGTGATTCTTCTTCAGCCACGGTCCATTCATTTATTATTTTTGCCATTTCCACGTTGCTCTGTCTCTGTCTAATTAGTAACAACTCCCCTTTTTTTGTTTCTCTTACCTCCTTGAACGTAGATCCTTTTATCTGAAATTTTTGCCTGTCTCAGCAAATCTGCATATGTGACACCTTGTTTGCTCACTACTATAGCACTTGTTTCCGTTCCTAGTCTTCTTTCTCTATTTGTGTCCGATACCTGTCCCTGTGTTGGCACGCACAGTCTTAGTTTTGTCTTAGTTCTTCTTTCTGCCATTTCCATAATTTTTTTGCATCTCTTGCCGTAATTCCCGTTGATATTGGTATATTTATTTTTTCAGTACTTAATGTTTTTGTTTTGATAAGCATTTTTTTGATTGCTATTATATATTATGTCTCCTTATTCCCTGCGGTTTCGATTTTTTGCTTAATAATGTGCACCTTTCCCACATTTTTTCCGCTTAGATTTTTAACTATTTCTATGTATGGCGTTTCATCTTCTCCTTCTTCCTTCATTAGTTCAGGGCCTAATTCATATTTATTTATTAAAAGTCCTGTATCCATTTCCTTTCCCATTATTGGGTTCTTTTTTTCCACGTTTACATATTTATAGTCTGTATCTCTCCATTTTTTATTTATAATATTTTTTATATCCTCTTCATTAACCACTTCTAATATCTCCTCGTCCGAGATGAATTGGTTTTTACGGTTTTCTTCCCTATTATCTCCAGTTTCCATTGTCTTTATTGTTTTATTTTCTTTCTCCTGTTCTTTTTTTTAAACTTCTTCAATTTCCATTCTCTCATATTTGTTTCTAGTTGGTTTGTCACTTTCTTAATTTCCAGTTTAGTGGTTGTACACTCACAAGTTAAGATTTTTAAATCTCTAATTAATTTCCCCATTATTTGAATTGTTACCTCCTGGCGAATCTATTTCTCTCCCTCTTTTTTGATTCGTTTAACATAAACACATTGCTGGTTAGACATTGCTTTGCAAAACAGACAACAAAGTAGATATTGCCCCTATTGAAAACCAAACCCATATCACCTACCGATAGAAATCTAGACTCAATACCAATAAAGAATATTAAAGCCATGTAGATCCTAACGTACAATACAAAGCAAAGGAAAACAGATGAAAAAAAAGACACAATTAATCAGAATTATTGCAAAAAAAACTCTTAAAAATGCACCTACCTACCTCCACACATAGCTATGTGCCATATAAAACGGATTTTCCAAGCTCTTAAAAACAAAAAAGAATATGAAAAGCAAACAGTAATATCAACAAGTCATAGAATATAGAAAAAGGATAAAAAATGTCAGCCAACAAAAATAGATCAGAGAACGAAACAAACCATTGGCAAAAAAAGCCGTATAAAGTAGAACATTTTGTCACAAAAGTAGACCCGCAACATTTACGCCGGAGATTATCTTTTTTGCGGCCGTTAGACGTCACTACCATCAACCACCAATTTGAAAGGAATCTAGTATGAATCTAGCAAATGAATAAAAAATAACAAGATAGGCACTAATGGTTGTACACGCACCATTGCTGTGTACCAATCACAACGTTTATTTTAAGCGCTTCATATCACTCACTATGCCACAACACACCGAGCGTGAAGTAGCGCATACAAATACATACCACAAACTCAAACACTGTAACTAGGACACATTGCTCAGCTCATCGGAGCATTTGTAGCAGGATTATCAAACCAAAGCCAACTATGAACCATTGATGAATCCTAAATTTGCGTCATACCTGCCTTCTAGATACTAAAAAAAGTGATAGAAATTCAGTATCATATCTCCGCAGTACAAATTGAATGAATTTACGCTTAAACAACGTTGAGAAATATTAAAATATTTGCAAAATGACTGCTGTATTGCTCAAGCAAACTTGTGCAGAAGTTCATGCTCATCCAATGCTCACAGAAAAAAAATATTGCCTCTTTAGCCTAAAGTGTGCAAGTCAGTCCAAAAGTGCTACAGAGGCTTAAAAAATGCTTTTTGTGACTAAAAGTTAAGGACATAGACTCGAACGATCTTTAGTTTAACAGGGTGGAACGACATGTCACACAGCCTATGAAACAAATTGTCAATTGGCCTGCAATAAGCTGCGATTTGAAATCCTTAAAATTCTTTGGAGTGCCGATAAAGATCAATAATATGCGGACAATCCACAGACGATTTACATGAGGGGTCTAAATTTACTTTTCCGCCATTTTGAATTTTTAGAAAGAAGGTTTGAACCGCTATTTAAGCGGTTCATTGTGTTAACGGGTAAGAGACACGCTGAGAGATGTTGAGAGGCGCATCTCTCGACGTGTCTCTCACTCTTTAAAATGCTTCACTCAGAGTATCTCTCATTTTTTAACACATGGACAGCTTAAATAATAAAACTTTTCTCCTAAAAATTCAAAATGGCGGAAAAATAAATTTAGACCCCCCATGTAAACCTTAAGAAATTTTGAGCCAGAACTCTTCTAGTCTATCCACTTTGATCAAGCTGTTTGTACGATACAACCTGAAACCATAAAAAAATGTACTGGTTGATAAGATGGGTATTTGCTAAGCCATCTTGGGCAGCTACATAAATAAATTTGTATTTTATTATTAATGGAAATCAAAAGTGGTGTTTATTTTATAGCATTTTAAAAAAGAATTTCAAAAATAAACCATTTTGTACAGCATTTTTGACAATTTCATTTCATTTTCAGAGCAATTAATAAATGTCAATTGCAAAAATTTGATTACATTGAATCTCGGATGTGCTAGCCCCAAATCTTAATAGCCTAAAATACCAAAAATCTAAACCAACTAACCAAATCCTGAAAAAAATTAATGCCTACAAAAATTTATTTTTTTGTCATCTGTAAAGCAGTTATAAATATTCCTTAAATAGAGTTTTTAAAAGCTAAAAATTTGTCATCCATTACTTCACCCACATCTCTAATGTGCAAAGGAATAACATGCTTTTGGGGGAGGTACAGCAAGTTGTGTTCAAAGACAATTTAACATAAAAAGTTGTATTGTGTTATCATAGGTAATTGGAAAAAACGCGGGCAAAAGCGACGATTTGGATGCCCAAGTGCTAAAAAAGCATTTGCAATATTTGATTGGCTGTACATCACAATTTTACCTTAAAATCTCACAGAAATGACAGATTATACTTTGAAATTTCCTGAAGCAATGTTGTTATTTAGAGCATGCAAAAAATATTGGGTGTAGCTCGTGCCAAATGCTTTAGCAGCCTTTGCTCTTTCGTGTTACTGAATCCAATTTTTAGCCCATAATACACTTTATACTATAGTGATCCTAAATGTGTTTAGTAAACTGCAAACCTTTGTTCTCTAAAGAAGAAGCATTATTTATTAATCACAAACGCAGTTCAACCTTATTCGTGAACATATCAAAAAAATGTAATTTTCATACGAAAATTGTTAGGTAGGTTTTTCCGCATCAGAGAATCATAAAAAACAACCAATAGTATCTCTATAAACACCACATGCAACAAAGTTTGATCAACTAGACCTTAAAAATCTCTATAAAAATGAAAAAACTTTATTCCCTTCCCCTAAAATCAGAGAATAAAGATGTTGACATGAAGCCAATCATGATCAAACCGATCTTGTCCTTAAATTCAATCTCCAGCAAACTCCAGTCTACTTTCTTAAGTTTTGTTGTTCTAAAGTCTACTGGGTTTCTAGTTCTAGAATTACATTTTGCTAAATTACTGGCTACCCATGACCAAAAAATTCTCAAATTGTCTAGCGATGCCCAAATCTTTTCATGTATGCTTCTAGTATAATTGAACAGGTTTTAAAAAAACTGTTATTAAAGATTTTGTTTCTTTTTGGAGCTAACTCAGGAATGAGTAAACTCGTAGATAAACTATAGTAGACTATTAGAAGAACTAAATCTTAAATATCAAAAAAAATATTGTTTTCAATAATCTTTTCCTTTTTTTTAAGGCCTTTATCCTTTATCCAAATCAAGACTAAATAGTCTTTCTCATTTTTTTCAATAGGTTAAATTTTTCTTGTTATTATATTTATATTTTTAATCATTTCTATCTATAAATTTATAAAATTTATCAATTATTAGAGTAAAATATACTTAATACTGTTTTTAATTTTTCATTATACACTCAGAAAAAGTATATAGATTAAGTAATGAATAAAATTATAATACTCGGTTCGATATGAAAACACATTTATCTATTTGTAAATGCATATCTAGTGGAATTCTAAGTATGATAAATCCAAACCTTAAATAAAAATAAACAGATTGCCTGCCACAATGTTTCCAATCCGAATGCATATCATTTTCACAATTGACTTTAGCATGCAATCGAACAGATGACTGATATATGATTAAACCGACATGCATTATGCAACGCTACAACGACAAGGAAATCAAAAGCAGCAAGATGAATCTTGTATGTAGGCACCACATTGTCTGTCCTCATAAACATTATAATTAAGCCACAATATATATACAATTTCACTTAACAAAGATGGCAGTTGATTACTACCCCAAATTTAATCTATTAAGAAAATTATATACATTGCACGGGGAGACTTTTAATTCACTAAAAAGAATCTCAAATGAGCCGGCAACAATACCAGCTTGTAATGACAGGGTGGGATGTATACGGTTTTTTTCAGGCCCGGAAGGTGCCGAACACATTATGAATTTAGAGAAACAGGTAAAATTAAAGGTTGTTGTCCTGAATGTGTGTATTCCAATAAATGACCCAGTTCCATCCCTTCGGGACAGAAAAAATTAAATTACATGTTATAGAAAATAGGGACAATGAGTTTCTGTGTGGCATTTATGAAAACTTTTATATGCGGGCATGTGGACGTGTGGTTTCTGAACATCTGGTAAATATAAATATGAATTAAAATAACGCCTCGTTTTATTAGATAGGAATTAAATATATTTTTTAATTGGACTGTAATAAACGTTTTAATAGTGTCTTTTATTATTATCAGTTTTATTTGCTTTATCAAAATATTACTTTTAATTCATATTTATAAGATCATGTTATAAAGCCATCGACCGGATTTTTTTAAATCTTTTCAAACATTAGTACATAATTAGTATTATTTAAATGTAACATCTGCTACAGATTTAAAACTAATTTGACTACTTTAATAGAGTTCTTTTGCAATTATATAGCTTCAAAGAAAGTAGCTCGCAGTGGTTTACAATTATGAGTAGTACTACTTTGGAGTAAGGTCTTATTTAGTGTGTGCAATTACTTATTAATTTATTAAGATTTTGCATGACATAAGTATGACAGTATAAAAAATAATAAGAGGCACCTATAAAAAAATTGCTTAACAAGCTACATGGAAATGCTGTTTACATTTAATTTAACTCTTAAGAGAAGAGGTTTTAATTTTGTAGTAAAATGTTTTGCAGGATTATTAACTGTCTTGACTTACTCAGCTCAATCAGTATTCACATCCTAGCTTGAGCTTTATGCAAAAACTATTTATTTCATATACTGTATAAACGTACAGAATATGCGCAGCACTTTACTTCTATACGTATTTTGCAATAGTAGTAGATTTTTTTATTGCAATGCACAGCCTCATAAACTCAGTTTTTGCACTAATGAAGATTAATGAGTGCCATTTGTTTTAAAAATTCACGATTTACTAGTTTTGTTTCCGTAGTTTGTATAGTCTTTGTGCGCTCCGAAATGTATATATTTAAAAAAAAACTTTTTGAACACTGGTTTGGAGTATCTAGAGTAGAACAATTAACTTGCTGCCAAAACACCTTTACCGTCTGCAGTATCACCACTAACCAAATCTGTAAAACTAGACTCTTATAGTAAGATTAAGTCAACGGTTTCTCGCTACTATTTAACTAAAAATATCATTATGGTTTACGCTTAGAAGTCAAGTAGTCACAATTAACCTTAACCAATTCTTGCATCCAAATTAACCCCAAAGTTGTAACGAGTTACCGGTATAACAACTATCTCAGGCATAACACCATCTGAAGAACCGCCATCATTAACCACTTCCAACAAAACCCAAACCGTACCGCGCCTTCGTTTTCTTATATTTCAAATAAAAACCCTGTAACAAAAATCCTCGTTGCTACGTCTATGTCTATATTTATAGAAGTTATATTGTTTTTTTTTTTTTTCAATTTAATTATTTAACGTCGGTCTATTTCTGATGCCAAGTCTAATCACCAACGCCAGAGGTTAAGACTACTACATCTGGAAATTTTGCCGCCAATTCGGGAATTCCAACCTAAATTATTGGGTTCTTTATCGTGCACGCAACATTAAGGCAGTACACGGGACCTACTAAATTTTCTCTTTTTATCTGAAATAAGGTGTACTCATCACAACACATTTTTTACATAAGACCCAAACCCAAAATAATCAATATCCTGTCCACGATTTAATAAGCGAGGAGTGTGATTTTTCTCATAACAAACATTCTTCATATCCGCTGACAATAATTTTAAAGATTTGAATTCTCAGCTCTTATTGATACCGGTAGCCAAATAAGTTGTCAGTCCGAAGAAGTATTCGTTCAAGTTTCTGAAATTTTAGATAATTTGCCCATATTTCCAGTACAAGGCGTACGAGTGACGGGAGCTTTTAAAGAACTTTGGTCAAAAATAAGCCACCAAATCTTGCTTACATTTGAGCTAGGTAAATACATAACGGAGTTTGAGTTTTTAGTTGTACCTAACCTTGCATATTCGATTATCTTAGGAGAAGATTTGCTCACTCATTACAAAGCTATTATTTGTTGTTTGTGCATTTATGTACTTATTACACAGGCAATCCATCAAGCGCCATCCACTTCTACCGCGCTACGAATATGCTCCGTGAACTGTGGGCATTCCCCCATTACTTCTTTAGCTCACACAAAGGTCGATTAAATTGATCACATTACCAGCATTTTGTCTTTAACAGATCAGGAAAAGTATAAGGTAAACACAATACTAACTAAATTTAGATCTGTCTTTTCGGATAAACCAGGTCTTACCACTTGTTATCACCATGAAATGCACCTTAAAGACACCCGTTCTTTTACAGTCCAACAGTACCCAATACCTTTGGCTCATCGCGCCGCGGTACAAGATGAAGTAGCCAAAATGGAAAAACTGAACGTAATTGAGCGTTGTGAAACACTTTATGTAAGCCCATTGATGACAGTGATTAAACGTGATAGCTCCGTTCGGTTATGTTTGGAAGCTTGTAGATTAAATTCGGTTACCAAATCAAATGCCGAACTTTCACAAACAATAGGTAATGCGTTCACTGTCCGGAGTCCAGTTTATGTCATCATTGAAGCTCACTTTATCGTATTGGCAAGTCCCAATAAAAAAAGGACACAGGCGGTTTACTGGATTTAGAGTAGGTTCTCGAACATACATACCAGTTTAAAATATTTTGGACTAAAAACCGCCGTATCTTCTTTCACGCGCTGTATGGATCAAGTGCTCGGCGCTGCTTGTAATTCATTTGTACATCCCTACATTGACGACCTATTAATTACTTCAAATTCCTTTGAAGAACACCCTCAATATTTCGATTTTGTTCTGTCAAAATTGCAAACAGCAGGCTTTACCCTTCGTCCCAAAAAATGTAAATTTTGTTGTGACTTCCTAAAGTTTTTGGGATACATATTAAGCTCGGAAGTCTTGCGCTCGGATCCTTTTAAAATTATTTCCCCACCTCAAAATGTCCAGCAACCGTTTGACCGTTTTGCTACTTTGTCAGAACCGTTAACCCAGTTGCTTTGCAAAACTTGTAAATGGGAATGGGGACCGCACCAAACTAAAGCGTTTGATAACCTAAAATCGGTGTTGTTGTCTGGAACGCTTACTTATCACCCCCGGTGTGATTTGCCGTTTACCGTGCAATGTGATGCCAGCGATATTGGGATAGGAGCAGAACTATTGCAGATAGTTGATGAAAGACGCCAAGTAGTAGCTTATTTTAGTCGTAAACTGCTTGAGCGTGAAACACGGTATTCTACCCCAGAAAAAGAGTTACTGGCGGTGATGGGTGCTCTTTCGCATTGGAGGGTTTATCTTATGGGTCGACACTTTTGTATTTTGACTGACCATAGAGCTCTAAGAATAATTTAGTTGCTGACGCGCTGTGAAGCTATCCTTAAATGCGTTTAAATACACCTATGGACAAAGTGTTTTTGCTTGCACGCTGTGCAACCTGGCCAAATACAAAAGAACTTCTGCGTAATTTACCACCTAAACAGATGCAAGACCCAGTCCTGGTAAAGATTCGCAAAAAATTGAGCAGGAAAAAACAACCAGGTTTGTTTTAGTAAAAGGCCTTATATACTTGCGGCCAGAAACCGCATCACCTTTGTTGTTATGTATCCCAACCGTTTTGATATCCGATTTTATAAAACTCTACCATGAGTTCTATGGTCATTACGGAACTTACAAAACGTGGTGCGCAATTCGACGCGATCTCTGGTGGCCAAAAATAGTTAAGTCAACCAAAGCATATATCAAAACCTGCAATATATGCCAACAGTCAAAACACGTCCGACTCCCCAACTCCCAACGTGCCTATATCATTAAATAACCACCCACAATCCTCATTTCGGCACAACCTTTTCCTTCCAACTATGCGTCTATTTTTCTGATTGCATATTCCATATCTTCCAAAACATATTCTACATTGTTGCCGCTTACCAGCAGTGACAGGCGGTCCGCATGTCTAATAAGGATGAAGGTCGATTCTGAGATCGTTGTCATAATAGATGTTTCTAAGACCCAGCCCCATGGTTATTTTCAATACATTAGGTATTTCCGCACTAGTATTCCCTTCTTCTCTAGCGTTTCTACAATGCTTGCTAACCGGATTGAGTTAACAGCATTTTTAATGTCCAAGATCACCAAAATAGCTTTCATCTTTCTTTTTTTCGCCGCTTTGGACGCTGTTTTAACTTTTTGAATGACATCTATAGTATAAAATATATAGTATAAAATTAATCGGATAGCCCATCACATTTTTTGAGTACCTTAGTTAGCTTACCGTTGTGATTGTGACGCACAATGATCTGTATGCCAAAAACCAGTTTTATTTTTTTCCTGGTTTCTTTATAATTGTCTGCCTGGCTACCTTCCAATCATCTGGAAACATGGTTTTAGTAATTAATCCGTCGGAAACTGACAGTAACTCTGTATTAAGTTGTGCAGAGTCATGACAACTTTTAGTAGAATGCTCGCGGTTTTGTCTCCTGCTCTTATAATTTCCTTTACTGTGCATCTGAAAATCTCGCTTGCTTCTACGGTTTTTTTTGCACAATAAGTTTCCTTGTGGTACGAGAACAGAGATCGTTCCTAATCCAGGCAGTTTTCTTGAAGGCGTTGATTGCAATTAATAAATTTGTTTGAAGTCTGTTTAACTCCCATTATCCTTACGCTCGTTTGCTCTGGTCAGTTATCTTTTTGCTACTATACTTCTTCCTGATTTTTACCACTAATAAACCAATTTTTTACCCAATGTTGCAATTTTGTTACAAAATAGTCTGTAGTACGCTTTTATTAATTAAGACAGAATACCAATAATCGGTTTTTGGAAAGATTAATGAACTCTTATTGGATTGGGTAAGATTCAATAAATATGTTTTCAATTTTTAAGCTAAACTGAACAATTCATAATACAATTAAAAAATCAAATTTGACTATGTTGTAAGAAAAAGTTTAGTAATGTTATTGAAACTTTAATCATTATTTTCAATTAATGTATTTAGGGTGTGTCAATGATTCTAATACATAAAACTGTGTAAATTTAATTAGTTAGATTGAACTAAATTAAAATTGATGTAAGTTTTTGAAAATGTAAATCGCATTCATTTTATCCATTTTAATGAAAATATACGAACAGAAAAGTAAGAAAATAATTTCATTTTATTAAAAAGAATCGAGAAGGTTGGTTGAAATGGAATCGATTCGGGGATTATTTAATTTAAAAAATTAAACTTTAATATTGGAGAAGCCCACTTTGATGCCGTGTAATACCGAGAAACACATTTGATATCCAGCTAACGTCATCAGATATATTTTAGGAATGCAATTTGAAATTGGGTTTCTTACTTGCAATACAGTCAGCCAGATCGAATAGCGACCTTCTCAAGACATTCAATCTGAGTCCACTGCTAACGCGGCCCGATGTCCCGTGTTTGCAATTTTACTGACGGTTGAGTTTGGTTCAATCAGAAGCCAGTCTAGTTGAAACGGATAGGTGACATACCCATCAGACGCAGATGGAATCTTCTCTTGAATTAGATGTCAATACCAAAAGCCGAGATACAGCCTCAGGTGTTAGTTTGATCTATTTCCTATGCTAGATTTATTTCTAATTATAATTTGATGACCTATTATCTGAAAGCGGGAAATTGATTGTGGGATTTGGGTTAATTGCATCTACGGGACACCTATTCTGAATTCGGGATATGCAGCTTATTCAATGCATACAATGGGGGCAATTATAAACAACAAACAAATATGGCTTTGAGTGCAGTCAGCAGCATAATTCATATATTAATCAATATCCACAAATTCTATTAAATTTTATTGATACGTTATATATATATATATATATATAAATCTCACGTATTTTCATTGATTTTCTTATAATTTTACCCATCCCTTATTTGCATTTCCTAACGGAGGAGTGTGCTTTCCAGGCATAATTTCCTGAAGGTCTTTTTCTCGTGGGGAGTGGATGTTATGTTTCATTTTTAAATTATACTTTAACTGCGTCCCATTTATTTTACAAATTACTGTTTTATATTGGATTTCTTTTTTTTAATTTATATAATCCGATTTAAGAATTCTTATAATGGGCATGAGTTTGCATTTAAGTAAATTAGAAAATATATAAGTTAATTAGGTATAGAAAATAAGAGTATTAAATACGTGGAAAATAAATATGACAATTAAATTGAGCTAAAAAATGTAAATATAGATGCTTTTTACATTTATAAAACATAGAAACACGAGAGTTGCTATACATAGAATGATGGCATTTTTTATCTAGCGGAAGAAAATGAAAGAAAATAGCATAACTTGGTTCATAAGTATCTGGCAAAAATTTCTATGTTTTTGTCCCCCCTGAAAAGAGGAGGAGGGGGTTGTCCGGAACCTTTTCCCAATTGTGGTGTAGTTTTGCGGTGAATGACGTTGTGGCTAGTCCGAAGGTGGTGTACGGTTGGTATGTCCATCTGACATTCACCTTGCGCCCGAGAGCACAAGATCGTGGTAAAGATGCAAGCCCCAAGAATGGGTACGGGTAGGTCCCGTCAGCTGGTCGAGTCCATGGCCGTAGTCAGTGGACATAGCAGTCGTCAAAATGTAGTGCATGGTTGATTTGAAAAGATGGTTAAACTCCAATCTGTACCCTCATCGATTGATGCTAGATCGTTTAGACGTGAACGTTTAGGCTATACTCCCCCTTGTTCCCTTGTTAATTCCTCCGACTTCTGGTGTTGAGGTTAGTGTTTCCGTCAATAGAGTAGGACGCATGTCGGTGGAATTTTACCGGAGATTTGTAGAGATTGCTTTTACCCAATAACAGTAGATTCCCGCGGTGGTATTCATCCTTTTTGAGCCTACTCACTTGTTGGTTGCTCAGCCCTTTTGCCCATCCTCGTACTAGGTTGCCTAGTTCGTACTCCCAGTGTTTGCTAGTCTGGGGTACCGTAGTTATCGGTAGTCAGCCTGCCTTTACCTGGGTTCCTGTCGTCATTCTACCGGATTAACCTGGGGGTAGTAGGTTGCGGTGCTGTGATGCTTAACCGTTGTACAGCGCTCTTGAAAAGTTGGTTTGTAAATTGAGTTCCGTTATTGCACAATATAACCTTTGAGTTGGGGGTACCCCTATACCCTAACCTAACCCAGATGTTGTTCCAAAAACCAAGGAGTCATTTTGCTGGTTGCCGCTGGTTGCTGCTAGAACCGGTACTGCTTCGATCCACCTTGTGCCAATTTCTCTTGTGTATTGCGTTTATGGAGCCAATGTAGTCAATGACTACTCTTTCCCACAGTTTGAGTGGCATGTGTTACCCCGGTCTTGACCTTCAGGCAAGTCATGCAGCTGCGAATAAACGTTTGCACGTCCTTCCGTACTTCCGTTTTGCCAATAGTATGCTCGGAAGATGATTATTTCATTATTCTCCAGGATGTCCTGCTGTGGCCGTTAAGTAGTGCTTTTTAATTACTTCCTGCTGTATTTTAAGAGGTACGACCAGCTGGTCGTGACCAACGTTAGTTCAAATTGACTTGCTCGTGTTCTCCCAGGTCTGTTCCTTCGGATTATTCCGGGTCGTCCATAATCTCTTGCCATCCACTGATGAATAAAGTTTTTTCTTCTAGCAAATTTAATTTGGCTCGGTTCGAGTTCTGAGTTCGACCAAAAAGTCGGCACCGCAGGTTAACTGGTTTGTCGGTAGTTGGGCTTTCCGGTGGTAGTACCGTTTCAGAATCGTCAACTGATGCGGCAATAATTTCCTTGTTAGGATGTCTGTTTAAGGTGTTCGGCAGTAAGTTGATTGGCCTTCTTTTTTTGATGGCCCATAAGATAGCAAAGCATTTCAGCTCGTTAAAGTAGTACATAGTTTCGCAAGGGGTAAACTTGGCACTATCGTATGATATGATGTGCGCTTGTATCCTTCCTCTTAATATAATACAGCCCCTACCCCAATGTTGCTGGCGTCCTTCTGTATCACAAACGGTAGACCTGGTTTGGGTCAGGCGAGCATTAGGGGTTAATCTAGACCTGTTTTTATGCTTTCGAATGCTTTGGATTTAACTTCTGTCCACACAAACAGTTTCTTTGTGCCCTGGAGTTCCATCAGGAAAGCTGTCAGTTTCAAATAACCTGGGACATCCCAAAGTTAGATGCATAGCCCCAAGAAACCTCGTAGTTGTTTCTTATTGTATGGTGGCATTTGTTCTCTTATTAATTTAAAGTAGTGTGTTAGCGGTTGGTATCCTTCAGCGCTGATTCAGCCCCCCAAATAGTTGACTAAATCTTTGCCAAACTCGCACTTCTTGATGTGGCAGCGTAACTGATATTTCTGCAACCTTTCAAATACTAGACAAAGGTGCACCAAGTGTTCTTCATAATTCTTGGAATAGACCAGTATATCGACCAAGTTTGTATACCAGTACTTTGTTCCCGCCAACACCTAAAACATCAATTTTTGGAAAGTTGCCGGTACTTTTTTTACACCAAAGAGCATCACCTTAAAGTGTGTGTGTTAAGTACAAGCCAAGAGTAGCAAAGGTGCTTGTGACTTTTGTGCATGGGATCTGCCAGTAACGGGTCTTTAAATCAATCTTGTTCAAAACTTTCGCATCCCCGAAATCCCTTAAAGTTTTCTGAACTTTCGGCAAAGATGTAGTTTGCTTTCTAGTGATTTTGTTGAGTGCGTAATAGTCTACGCAAAACTTCAAGTTACCATCTTTTTTCTTCATTATTACTAGTACTAACGGCTTGCCCATTTCTTCAAAGATTGTTGCCTACTTTTAGACGTTTTTCGTGTATCGTGTCAATCAAAGTGAGATGCTATCAGTTAATTTACTGTAGTGCTTAATGGTCGGCGTTGTCGTAGAAGTCTCTTCTTTTCAACAGACGGTTGAAAATCTCCGGACTAAACGTTCAAAGCTTGCAAGTTTTGCAAAGGCATGTTGCTAAAACTTTATCGGATAAGGCGGATGTTCTTGCCTTAAGTGAGATCCACTACACCGTGGAGCGTCGAGCTCGTCCATAGTGTAAACAATAGCAGATTGGCGTAAATTGTAAGGTAATCTGGTAATTCTGATCTCCAACGTCAATCTGAAAGTTCAATTCCTTAGTGGCTTGTAAAGAAGCCGTAAGGTCGGCTTGTGACATGGCCATGGTCACTGCTTTGAGTTTGGTAGTTGGCTTAGTAAAATTGTGGTTAGCCCCTGAGTCGTCTAGCGTAGTTGGTGTTTTCCAACCGTTTCTACACTAGCTGGAGGTTGCTTGTTCTGCGGTTGCTTCTTTACTGTTAGCTGGTAGCCAACCAAAGAAACTTTACGTTTGATTCCTAACCGGTTCTTAGTCTATTTCCCAAATTCGAAGCATAATTAATTTCGGAAACTTTAGATTTGTTTGCGGTTGATTATGTTCGTCTCGCTTTTTATTGCCGTAGCATCTAACTGATCAAATATCTGCAAATGGAGACTTTTCGTCGGTGTGGAAACATTGCAGGGTGTGTAGGCAGTGGTCGTTATGAGTAGGTTCCCCTGGTAATAACCAATTGTTGGTAATTTTGTTTCTAAAGTAATTGCTTCCCGCAGGGCTTTCTAGTCGTAAATCACCAGTTTTGATTTTTTGGACAAAATTGATTTAAATTTCTATTTTTTGGGATCGTTGCTGTTCTGCTTTATTTAATTTTTAGATTTTACTTGCTTTTTTGGGTTGTCCATGTGTCTTTTTTTTGAAATGGGGTTTCCGCTTTGTCTGTGAGGGTGTTTTCCCCTTTTTGACATGATTGTTGCAATAACTTCAACGAAATTTTTTATTGCGTGGGGGTGCAAGCCAGCAAGCCAGATGCGAGAAGTGGTGGAGTCGTCGGTATCTGGTCAAATCCATAGCCGTGTTCAGTGGGCACAGCGGTCGACGTAGTGGCAGCAGTCGGAGTAGAAACTAGTGGGTCGCATGGTTGATTCGGGAATATGGTTATGGTCCAAACTGTACCGTCGTCAATTGATGCAAGATAGTAATTAAAATTTAGCTGCAAACGTTTAGGCTATATATTTCCTTATTGACCCTTCATTGGCTCTTTGATGCTTTGCCCACAAAGCTATTGATGACCGACACTTGGACAATCCAAATCGTTTAGATTGTCCAAGTGTCGGTCCAAATGATTTGGATTGTCAAGCATCAAAGAGCCAATGAGGGATCAACAAGGAAATATATAGCCTAAACGTTCGCAGCAAAATTTCAATTACTATTTAGCATCAATTGACGACGGTAGTTTGGACCATAACCATCATCTCAAATCAACTGTGCAATTGATTCTTATGAAAAGATTGAATGTTTCTCTACAAGCGTAAAAAATCTCTGTCTCAAAGCAATAGTGATACCAAATTCTTGATGACCAGTACTTGGGTGGGTAGGTAGAATACTCTAAATTTCTTTCTGTAAGCGTTAGAAGAAGAATGACAGAGGAAGCTATTGTAATATTAAAGACCAACATTTAGGTAGGTAGTTGAGACACTCTAGATTATAATTAATTAAGACTAATTAATTTAAGGTTATGTAAGGTGTTGAAATACATAATTTCCAAATTTCATAAACAATCCAATGTATACATTTAAAGACATAATTTCATCCAAATCTTGCTTGCTTAAGCACAATTCTTTGTCCTACACACTATCAACATGCATATCAATTTGTTTGGTTTTATTACCTCTTTTTAGCGTTCCATTGTCATTTGTGATCAAAATTCTATAAATGCATCAATAGTATAGAATAGAATGTATTTGCGTTATGACGATATTCACAGCCAAAACTCCGCCATATCAAAATAGCAAAGCAAAGCACATTTACGTCATTAAGATTCAATTGCAAAGCAAAAGGCATGGCAGAGTGTAAGCCATCATGGTCTGTAGGTTTCATATTTGCTAACAATGTTTTATTTAATAATTATGTTCAGACTAAATTGAAATTCAAAACCACAATACAAAAAGCATGATATATAAAATGTACTAAAAAATAATAGATCAGCGTTTGATTAAAATGGCAGCTGACAATGGTTAGTAAAATAAAACAATGGCTTTTATAGTGTAATTGAAAAATAATACTTAACATACAACGTAAATGCTTAATGCAGTAATTAAGAAGTAAATCATTTTGGTACATTAGATACTTAAATATGCAAAAAAACTAATTATAAATTTTAGAATATAAAGCTTACCAGAGAGAATGAACCACTGTAAACCAGTTAATCTACTCACCTATAACAAAAAGAGGCAAGTAAGTAATTTATAATTATTTTAAAATAACATAATGTACTGAAGCAATGTTAATACATTAAAAAAAATTCCTCTACCGGAGAAGTGAAAATTTAATGAACGTCTGCAAACAAATTCTCTATTCCAACTAAAAATTACAAATCAAATTACAAACTGAAATGTAGATATTTAACAGTGCAGGTTAATACTTATTTCAGCATTCACCCAAGGTCGTGATGACAGTATAGAATTGTACTCAAAAGAAACTATAATCATTTCTATAAAAGGAATACAGATTGTGGCAAACTTTATAAACTATTTATAGCTAATTTTACTATACATTCTTAATTACAGTGCATTATGTATTAATAAAAATCTGTATTAGTAGGTTTGATGCTATTATACAATAAGTAATAGATCACTCTGTATATTTATTTGTTGTTATTGATCACATTGTATATTTATTTAAAAATTCACATTTAATCACAAGCCTCTGGTTACAATAAATTTGATTATTGAAGTGTAATAAATACCCCAGCAAACAAATTATAATATTGTAATTAACCCTTTAATTCCTTTGTAAAAACCTCGACTAATATCCAGCATAAAAAAGCTTATATATTACATAAATTTGATGCGCTGCAAAGTGCATCTACATGTTTTAATAATGAAGTAATTTGTAGAAACGTCATATAAATCATATGATTCAAAGCGGCTTGAGAATTAGGTGCTGATTCCCTATTATGTGAGTCAACATAATATCTCTTAATAGCCGTGTTAGAGCAGCCACTATCAGCAATTAAGGTCATCTTTCACGTGCGCGAGAGGGGGTTGTGGAAATGGGTGGCTCTCGAGTGCGCGCTACCCGTGCACCGATTAACAACTCATTAAATTTGACATTTATTACAAATTATAACGCAATAAAGTGGAGGAGCATTTTCGCGCTGCTGTAAACACATTTCATGTTTCGGCTGTAAATTTTCGACCGCTGGCTATAGGATATTGCAATATGTCGCAAATTTCATGGTGTTAGTTGCAGAGAATCTCAGATTGCAACATCAAAAACTAAAAATATTTAAAAATATTATGCTTAAAATTAGTTGAACAAATCAATAACAACAAAATTAAATATAATCAACCAGTGGTTAGGACAAAATTGCGTTAACAAAATTATCTCTAAATGCAAACACATGGAATTAATCAATTCAAACTATTCCATTGGATCGGTATATTTAATTAAATAATTACATTTTAAAATGCCGGCTTCAACAAAAGGACATTTTAATTATTTTTTGTGTATGTGTTTGCATATATTTGTAAATTTAAAATAGATGAATTGACTACAGGACCCTACGGCATAAAATTAAATTTTCAGAACTAATTTTATTAATTAAAAGTTCATTGCAATATTGAAATACCCATAGTTTTTATCAAACAACTGGTGAACATATTAATGAAATAAAATAATTGTGAAATGTAGCTACACTAACAAAACAATAAGCAGCTCAATATACTGACGACTATAGTCTATTCAACTACAAGGTAGAGCGCGAGAAAGCAAATGCTCAGAATGTTCACGTTCGATATAAAAGATTAGTTAGTTAGCATCATTATTTAAAAAATTCATATGGAGAATTGTCTTCTAAAAGGCGTTCTATATGAAGAAAAATTATGTAAATTAAAGAAATTTTGAAAAAATTGTATATATACTTTTTTTAATTTTCATTCTTAATTGTATCACCGTTCGATGATGGTCTTGTAAAGGTTGAAACTAGTTACGTTTTTTTTAATATATTCGTGATAC
The DNA here is from genome assembly GCA_963932245.1 of Tachinus rufipes. Lineage (NCBI taxonomy): Eukaryota > Metazoa > Arthropoda > Insecta > Coleoptera > Staphylinidae > Tachinus > Tachinus rufipes. The sequence goes on along the minus strand of OZ010741.1, from coordinate 124,438,317 downwards.
AGTACATAAAAAATTTGTTTTATTTATTTTATTTAAAAAAAATTGTTCAATTAAAGAAATTTTGAGAAATGAATGAATTTTTGTTAAATCAAAGAAATTGACATTCTGGAGGCTAAATTTATCATTTACAAAATATCTATTATTCAAGTAACTAACATAATGTATTTATGTTATTGTTTATTCTATTTATTATGACATATAAGTCATAGTAGCAATCAATCTTTTGCATAGTTTTCTTTGTATTTTAATTTTCAATTTAAAATGTAAATTTTATAGTATGCGGATAAAATATTTAATTTAATTAATGAACTATATAGCCCACCAGGACATTTTTTCATTGATTTTTTATTATAATGACAACATCAATATTATAAACAAATTAGAGTACCCTAATACCATTTCCTTAATTAAAACAAATCTGTATACAAATCTATCGGAATCCTAAATGTCAATCTTCTCAAATTACAACCGGATAATGTATTCGATACAGAAAGAAACATGTCTAATTAACTTGACTTTTTATGTAACGTCCATCCGTACTGCTAAATAATTGATGGGTCTGTATTTATATTTTTTGTTATGTTTCGTATTCAGTTACGTAATTTCGGCATTTTCATTTCACTTTGTCCGTGTCAAGACGCCGGGCGCCGTTTATAAGAAATCGACACACCCCGATGACCGATCCATTGATTTCTGACCGTCAAAAGGGCCGCTTGTAGACGGAGGTGTGGCAAAAAAATATCCTTTTCGGTATCTTTTGAATAATAAATACGAAAGTCATTATTATATTGTTACAGTAAGTATATATCGCGTGAAAATAATAAAACGATTGTCGAGGCTAAGAGAGTGTGAAATTTCTCAAGTGGTAGAGATCATTCATTTTACATTTTGTGGAGAATTAAACAAAACATAAGGAATTCTACAATGGGGAATGTAATGATGCTTAAAGGTAGCATTTTATGCGATGGAATTTTCTGTATGGAATTAATGTGTGGAAAAATATGTTAGCTTGGACGAAAAAGAGGCCTTCTTTTGAGACTCAAATTGTATACATATATAGCACAAAATTACATTGTTGTTGTCACTGTAATACGATCAAATATATTTTAGTAACATTTATCGAAACATAAAATATATTTTAATATCTATAAATATATGTTGAAAATAAATTTTATACTGCATAAACAATTTTTTTATAAAGCAATAATTTCGATTCCATTAACATAAACGACAGTTTTTGTTATATTAAATTTGAAAACAGTTTTAAAATTATAATAAAATTGATGGTTGTGACCTCTACTACGTGATAATATATGTTAATAAAATAATAAAACAATATTAATATTTTTATCACAAATTTATTCTTACGAATACATTACTAGTTTCGGCTTTACTTAAGCCTTTAGTTAATCATGATGGCTTCCGAGGTCCGACAAATTCCGAATTTTGTTGCAAGGTCTTCTTCTTCTTCTTCTTGGCGTGCTTCATCCGCTCCGGATATTAGCGATCATCATCACGATCTTCTCCTTGTTCACTGCACTGCGAAAAAGTTGCAACGATGACATGTCAAACCACTGGCGTAGATTTTTAAGCCATAAAATTCGGTGTTTTCCCGGGCCTCTGCTTCCCATCACATTTCCTTCCAGAATCAGTTGGAGTATTCTGTATCTATCACTATGCTTCATTACGTGCTTTAGATATTCTAATTTCCAAACCTTCACAGCTCTCAATACTTCCTGTTCCTTGCCCATTCTCGGCAGAACTTCCTCATTACTAATGTGCTATTTCCATGAGATATTCAGATAAGCATATATTTGGTCTTTTTGAGATTGAGATCGATTCCGTACTTCTCACTGTACTCGCCAATATAACAGAGTCGTCCGCATACCTCAAGTTGTTAATTATCTCGCCGTTTATCGATATTCCTTCCTCTACTCCATCCAGCTCTGGATTAATACATTGAGGTCAAGTGTAAGCGTTCTTCATACCATGATTCTCCGGATAAGCATCTTCAAAAAGCTTGTGGATATAGTTTTTCCACATCGATATTTTCTTTTTGGTGTCCGTAATTTCATTTTCACTTTCGTCAACAAGTCTTCCCTGTACTCTTTTCCTTCTAGTACCTGCGGCTTCTTTTATCTTACGATGCATATTGAAGTGATCATGTTTCTTTTGTAGTTCTTCTATTTCTAGACATTTAGCATTCCTGATTTTTTTCGTATTTGTTTATTTAGTTTTTTGTATTTTTCATGATCTTTTTCTTTAAGCATCCTTCTATCATTCATCATTTCTAAAATGTCACTTATCATCTCTTTTTTAGTACATGTTCTTTAATTATAGCACCAAGTACGTTTCTTATGTTTCCCAATCCTGCTCTACGCTTAGATTTCCTGTGTGTTTCGAAACTTTTGGTTATCGAGTTGGTTATAACTGTTCTGAGATTAACGACTTCTCTCACCTTCCTTAAGTCGTATATTAGGTCTGGTGATTGCTGTTTCTTTTTTATCTTTTTAAGTCTAGTCTTAAATGATGCCACAACAGGGTGGTGATCAGAGTTTGTATCTGCTTCCAGATACGTTTTTGCAGATTTTATGCTGTTTCGAAATCTCTGGTTGATAGTTATATAGTCAATTTGTTTCTGACTACTTTTTGAGTTGTATTTGCTGGTGATGTCCAAGTATATAGGCGCCTTTTAGGTAGTTTATAAAACGTATTTCTTATAACAAGTTTTTTTTCACTACAGAATTGAACGAGTCTGTCCCCTCTATCATTCCGTGACCCAAATCCATAAGGTTTATATTGTATTCTTTTCCTTGTCCAACTTTAGCATTGAAATCTCCCATTACTAGTGTAACATCGTTTTTTTTTTTGGTTGATTTTAGGACAAGTTCTATCTGTTCATACAGTTCTTCTACCTTTGTGTCATCCTTGTCTGTAGTTAGAACCACCTGTACGATGTTTATGTAAAATAGCTTTGCTTCCAGTTGAACCATTATGACTCTATCTTAATAAAATATTACATTTTTGTACCCCATTTCGATGTTGTATGTTTTTGTTACCTGCATAGTATATGCAATAGTCAAGTAATGTATTACATCCGAGCCTTTCCAACGCATCTCACTTATGCCCATAATTGGCATCTTTATCCTATCCATTTCTTGCACAATGTTGTGAATCTTTCCATCTTCATATGCACTCCGCTCATTTCACGAGTCTACTCTTGTTGGTTTGATCTTTTTCGTTGCGTTTTTGCGCTGTAGTGTACTGTTCTTTACTATTCTAGATTCGGAGATTCTTTGCACCCCTGTCCCATTTAAGAGACGTTTTTAGTTTTGTCCGTCATAATGATAATTGTACTAGAGATGTCTTAGAGACCTTTAATGCGGTGGTTTTTTGTTTCTTTCCGCATTACCACGCCGTTGACCAGTTTGTCAGTTCATCCGCCTTTGCGAGTGATTTCTCACTTTCAGGGCAAGGACTTGCCCCATTCCTGCCAGCTCCTCCACCCGAAGCTGTTGGCTGACAAGAGGGCGCTGCTTATACCTGCAGCAACTAGGTTAATGCAATAAATAAGTTTAATGCAACAAATTTACAGTTATTTCAAGATTATAAAATATTTTTGACTGTCAAACGTCAACCTTATTTCCTTTCCAAGATCCGCTTACTCGAGGGTTTTAAGGTCAAGCTTTGCATTAGTCATTATTCTCTCTAATGCACCCGTTTTTGAGATATTGTCGTTTTTCCAAATTGCCAAAACCAAAACGGACCCCGATTGGTCGGAGAGGAAGCAATGCTGATACCAATTTTTTTGTCACTCCAATGCTGATTATCATCAAGTAGTTTAAACTGAAGTGCTCACCTTACCCACTCAGCGTTAAAAGTTTCTATATCAAAAGAGGTGATACTAACATCAAATCTTAAGCATAATTACGGACAAATGGTTTGTACTAGGGTTTCCGCCCAATCAAATGTTTGTCATCAAAAGATTGGAAATTACTTGTTTCTGCAAGCGTCACTGTGTGATAAGAAGCGATGATGATACTAATTTCCTGATGACTAACACTTGAGAGGCCCACTTATAAGCTCAAGAATTTCTTATCAAAAGATTAAAAAATTCTTCTCTCTGCAAGCGTTAAAAATCTTTATATTAAACTAGATGATGGTGACAACAAATCTCTTGAGCATGATTACGAACAAGTAGTTTGAACTGATTTTTCCGAAAATCTATCTAAGTGTTTGTTATTAAAATAATGGATGTTACTCTTCTTGGCAATCGTTAAAAATCACTCTGTGATAGGAAGCGATGGTGATACTAATTTCTAGATGACCAACATTTGTGAGGGTATTCTAGAACATGATTCAACTGGAGTTTTGCCTACCTATCCAAGTGTTTGTTATTAAGAGATTGGAAGTTACTCTTCTCTGAAAGTGTCACAAGTCACAAAATAAGTGGGGACATTGGTAATACTAATCTCCTGATGTCAAACACTTGGATGGGTAAGTGTAGGAGTAGTTTGAACTGGAGTGCCGATTCACCCGCCCAAGTATTTGTTAAAAAGATTAAAAGTTTTTGTTCTTTGAAAGCGTTAAAAATCTCGGACACTTTCTGGGTAGGGATTACCGCGTACCTGCTCAAGTCAGTATATGAGTGATATCATTTTCCTGATGACCAACACTTGGGTGAAACACTCAAGTTTATGATTACTATAAGTAGTTTGAAACGGAGTGCCTGGTTAATTGTTATCAAGGGACTGCAATTTTCTCGTCAAGCAAGCATTAAAACTCTCTGTATCAAATTAGGTGATGGTGATATCTACTCCCTAATCACACCCATTTAAGTGTTTCTTATTAAGAGAAAAAGTTATGACCTTTTATTTTAGCCAATATCAACTAGAGCTTGCAGAGGCTGCACGGTTTATGCATCCACTAAATACGCTACGAGAAATCCTCAACCAAACCATTGCCGATAGTCGGTAGCCGCTCGACGCAATCGTTATGTACTCGCAAACATAGTAGAGCCACAACAACCAACTAATATTTGCTAACAATAAAACGCTACAACGTAAATACAAAATCAGGCTTACAGTCAGTGTACGTCCAATCGCAAGAGATTGAGAAGAGTATTAATGTTGTCTTGATCTGACTTCCCAAAATAAATTAGAAAGTTGCCATGATAAGAGCCAATTTTATAATATCGTTGCCAAATACTCAAACTATCTGTAATTGCAGACATTCCTTGATCCGATCTCGATACTTTACTAATTGACGGTACTACCCATTTATGGTTTTTCCCAATAGAAACCTCTGTAACTACTGTAGCATTTTATGCAATACTAGTCTTGATTTCTGTAGACTTCCATAAAGCTTTCGACTCGGTCAAGGTAGATCCTTGTGCTACAAGACAGGGTAAGAAACAAATATATCTGCAGAAGAACTAGCGTGCAAAAAAATCATTGCAAAAAGAAAGTGAAAATAAACGGGACATGTTGCAAGGTTAAACAACAGAAGATAAACAAAAAAAAATAATAGAATAAACCCAGAGCCAACAAAAAAAAAAACAGGAAAAACCCCCAAGAGTATGGCATGCTAACATTGTACAAATAAAAACAAACTGGATAGCAGCCGCTCCAAACAAAAAAGTATGAAAAAATTAAAAGAGACTTATGTCCAACAATAAAGACAAAAAAGGGGAAAATGATGAAATACCGTAAGACGTCATCTACAACTCTGCCGATCCACTGGCCCCGTTCGTACACGCTTCAGTATTCCGTTTGGCCAAGTTCGGCCAACACACTATCTTTGTCTGAGCACCTGATCATATAAGTATCAGCGGCAATGAGCTGGATAATTAGTAATAAATTTAGTTTCTTATTTTGTTTTTATTTTGAACATATTATTGTGTTGTGTTGTTTATAAGATCTCTGATTCTCATACTGTTTTATATAGAGCTGATGGCCTTAGTGTTGCTGAAGTGCTAAAAAACGTATTTAATAAGATGTAGTAACCTCTTGAGATGCTAATCACACTGATAATGGGTGCATACCCTGAAACACGAGTGTATGTGTATCTTACTGGGTAAAAAGACAATTTACATAAAGTACATCGTTTATATATGGTCATGTCTGAGTAAAGTGTACGGAAAAAAAATTGGTTTTGCTCAAACCACTAAAAATGCCTTTCTCCTGATCTGGTGATTTTTTTTAGATTTTTTTAATAAGCCATTTTTGACTAATAAGCAATCAAAATTAAAAAAAATAAATAAATTTTGTACATAAATGTGCTTAAAATTCTTTTATGAAATGGCCATCGACCTTCTTTCACCCTTACATCATTTATTAATTTTAAATAACCTCTTTAACCTTGTCCAATACAAAAAAATCTATAGTAAACAATTTTACCACTTTTGAGCATATTTATGCCTGCACCTGGAACCCAATGTTCCAAATCTGTTGACAAAAACTTCAAAAGTACCCAACAAAAGCCATTATTCCAGTGCAAAACTAATGTGAGTAACACAAAAAAGATAAAAGCTAAGATCTGCTACTAGAGAATTCCCCCAAAAAAATTAGACCACTGCTATTAGGTTGCAGATAATAAAATAAAACAATTATTACTGAGTCTTCAGAAAATAGACCAATAAAAAACTATTCAAAGTCTCCAAAGCCAGTTCACAGTATAAAATGTTACCAACATACAACACTCAGTTTGAGAGCTTATCAAAAAAGCCGCAACTCAAAAAAATACAAAACTAAAAAAGCTAAACATATTACAGATAAAATTTGCAGTAAAAACAAAAAAGCCCGAACAAAAATGTCTTAGGTAGTTGGACAAAAACAAATACCGTGCAACAAATAATACAAATAATGTTTAGTTTCACATATATTATAAAATTAGTTTAGACTTCCACATCAAATGCAAACACATCGTAACATTGTTATTCCTATAAAGAATTGGCAAAACATCACAGCGGCATATCAACGTAAACTGCTATGTAAAAAATTATAAAACACCACACATCTCGAAACCACAACTTGACAAAAATGTAACTTACTTGAAAAGGTAATAAAAACAAAACATCGTGCTAGTTAGCCACCGAAATATTTTTGTCACAGTTAATTTAAATTTTGATATTTTTGACCAAATTTTTACAGTTTTTCATTAGTTTTTGTTATTTTTGTCACGGTCCAATATTTTTTGTCAAAAATTTTTGTATTTTGAGTAAGATTTTTATATTAATCTTGAAAAACGAAATAATCGTTGGGCTTGTGCCTACGCGTCTTACAAAGACGAAAACAAGTTACTTAGAAAATAAAAGTAACTTGCACATTACATGTAAGTACTTCTAATACTGCAACATTGTAAAAATAAAATTGAAAAATGTGGTTAAAATTAAAAAAATAAAATTAAAAAAAAATAAAAAAATAAATAAAAAAAAAAAAATAAAAATAAAAATAATGAATTTGAATTAAAAATCAATGAATTTTTTCCTAATTATACTTCACTGTTGGCGTTGTAGCCTCTTATCTGCCTGTAATGCTTACATTACAAAAAATCTACAGTTTTAAGTGGATTCCGAACCACTAAAGACATTGTTCAAGGTTTTAACAGTAAAACCCCATGCTGGCAAGGCGGGTTAGAAAGTGGAAAAGCGTATAAACATGTCAAAAATAAATCAGAGTATTTGGGAACCAAACCCACAATTTTTGTTGCCTCGGTCGGATGTCTAAACGACTGCGCCACTTTCTTTTTTGCCTCGCCACATTATTTATAAATAATTCAAAGTTGTAATCTAAACGCAAGTGGATATACGTATTAAGATAAATATTGACAAAGTTTGAGGGTTTTTAATTTAACCAAAAACTCTTTGCATCCCTATCTATGACCAGCTCGTTCTTGAAGCAAAAATAATGTAAGCATAACTATAAAATGACCCTAAATAATCAATCCGTAGTAAAAGTGCATTGCAGTTTACTAATGTTGCCAACAGGAACACACCCAAAAACAAATACCACTAGCCTTAATTTCTCAAACTCAGCAAAGTTGTACCAGAAATTGTTTGAACTGAAACCTAGACGCCAAACGCTATGTCAATGCTAACCCGCAGGCTTTGTAGCTAGAAAGTTCTACTACCTGCATTTGTATGTAAAAACTCCTAAAAAACAATTAAAAATATTATTCACCTTTGAAAACTGCATTACACCCACAAGTAAAAAATCTAGTTTTAAAGTTTTGCTAAGCAAAATCTGTTTATATTTTTCAAAAACTTTAAAAAAGGCTTTCTTTATATTAGACTCGGCAAAATAGAATTGAAACAATCTATTCCTAAACTGCAAAAATACATCACCTGAACCTAATAGACTTTGATAATGACGTCAAATGTCAACAGCAAAAGCCATTGTTACATCTAAAAAATAAAACCTACTAAAACAACATAGAAGAGATAAAGGCTTAGATCTGCTACTAGATGACTTATACTCAGAAATTGTAACAACAGTAACCAGCACTCTGGTATTTGCATACAACATGCCGGACGCAAAATTTTCTGATAATAACAAATCAATTGATAAAGGAAAAGACAAAAAAAAATAAAAAAAACTAAATAAACAAATACAGAAAAAAATGCTTAAGAATAACTGATGAGATAAATGTTTAGAAATAGAAAAACTACAAAAGAAACATGATCACTTCAATATGCATCAAAAGATAAAAGAAGCCGCGAGTACTGGAAGAAAAAGAGTACAGAGAAGACTTGTTGACAAAAGTGGAAATAAAATTACGGACACCAAAAAGAAAATTTTGATGTGGAAAGACTATATCCACAAGCATTTTGAAGATGCTCGTCCGGAAAATCATGGTATAAAGAACGCTTCTACTGGACCTCAAATAACAAAGAAAGAGATGCGATAAACACATCAAAAAGTGGCAAAGCGGTAGGCCCAGATAAAATCTCAACAAAAATAATCAAGCTTTTTAACAAAAATGCCATAAATACGCTTAGTCAAACTATATAATGCAGTATATGATACCAAAATATACCCAAAGAATGGCTTAAATTCACATTTATTACTGTTCCGAAAAAACTAACATCAAAGCAGTGCGACAAATATCGTACTATAAACATAATGAGCCATGTCCTTAAGATATTTCCCTAAATTATACACCGCCGTATACACCAACAATGCAAAAAGACCATATATTGAAGAAACGTAATTTGGTTTCAGGAATGCGTTGAGGAGGCACTATTTGCGCTTAATGTATTAATCCAGATATGCAGAGAAGTTAACTGCAATTTGTGTTTTATAGATTTAAGCAAAGTAAAACACAAAGAATTGCTTAAGATACTCAAGACCACCGGAGCCAACAACAAAAACATCCGCATAATAGCAAACCTATACTGGCAGAAGTACGAGTTGAAGACCAAAGCACGAGAAATATCCAAATTTGCAGAGGTGTGAAGCAATGTTGTGTGCTTTTGCCAACCTTGTTTAACATATACTAAGAAGAAATATTTAACCCTGGAACAACAACATGGTGTCGCCGGCGACCAGCAAAATCTAAAATTGCAATTTGCGCACAAGTAAAATTATATTTGACATTGAGCGTTTCAGTACCTTCCTGTGTTATTCTGTAGAGTGTTATAGTGACAGGTGGATGTTGTATAGTTTTAGTATCCTAAAAAAAGTGCTATGTGGGTCGGATACGACGCCACGTTGTTGCTTACGTTATATAATATTTGTTGGTATATATATGCGGAAATAGGTTTTTATTTTGTATTTATATGAAAATTAATATATTTTAGATCATAAACATTGAAAGAATAGATAGAAAACGCAAGTTGGCTGATCGTGAATTTGAAATAATTGCACAAGAAATTCTAGACGGCCGACACATTGATAAAGATGATAATATTAGTGAGGGTGAAGAAAGCGAGAATGAAGATGTAGTAATAAATTACAATGCAAAGAAGAAGAAGTTTTACAAAGAGTTGAGCGTCCATTAAGTCGTTGCAAATATTGCCCTCGCATAAAAAACCGAAAAGCACAAAATAAATGTGAACATTGCGGTAAAAAATTTTGAGCACAACATCGGCTGGCCATTTGTATGGACTGCAAGTGAAACACATACATTGCCAAAAAAGTGATAAATTGGAGTTTTATTAACACATTAAACATAAAATTTAATTAATAAAAATATTAAAAAAAATATTTTATTACTTTAAACAAATTAGTCGTTATTTTCACATATTTGCTTTGTTTCTTTTTTGTACCCAGTTGACAAAATAAGATCTAATTCTAACATTAAGAGCTGATTACTAATGAATTAAACTATGTTTATTGATAATTAGATCTATTAATTACTTAACCATAAATACGATATGACCCTTTTTGTATGGCGTCCTATACGACGCCACGTTGGTACTATCGGAACACAAAACCCACGTTGTTGTTCTAGGGTTAAGGAGGCGCTGAATGAAGTGGAGTAAGGAATATCGATCGACGGCGAGATATTTAACAACTTAAGATATGCGGGCGACTCTGTTATATTGACGAGTACAACTCAAAGACTTCAGCTAAAGATGCATAAAATCAAATTAATCAGCAAGAAGTACGAAATCTCAAAAAACCAAATATATGCTTATCAGTAAAGATAATCCATCACAGCGGACAATACTTCTCAACAACAAAACCATAGACCCAGTAGACAAATACACATATCTAGGCAGATGCGTAAATATACTCTGAGATTATTTAGTAGAAATCCAATGCAGGATAAAAAAAGCGAGAACACCATTTATCCAGATAAGAAAAGTTTTCAACAGCCCAGACTTGAGCGTGCAAATTAAGATCAAAATGTTGCGCTGCTACGTTTTCTCAACACAAATATACGGCGTCGAATCCTGAACAAAAAAAATTGGAGGCCTTCAAACTATGGACATATCGTTGTATCCTAAATATCTCATGAAAAGAGCACATTAGTAATAAGGAGGTTCTGGAGAGAATGGGCAAGGGACAGGAAGTATTGAAAGCTGTAAAGGTTAGAAAATTGGAATATCCGGACACGTAATAGGGCATAGTGATAGATACACAATACTCTAACTGATTCTGGAAGAAAAGGTGATAAGAAGAAGAAGCCCGGGAAGACGCCAAATTTCATGGTCTAAAAATCTACGCCAGTGGTTTGAGATAACATTGCTGCAACTTTTTCGCAGTGCATTAAACAAGGAAAAGATCGTGATGATGATCGCTAATATCCGGAGCAAATAAAGCATACCAAGAAAAAGAACAAATTGAAAATAACTTTCACAGTAAAGCAGCACTACCTTCAGGTTATCAACAAATTAAACGGCTAATGCTGACAAAGTAAAGAAACTTTTAGAAACTGATTTAAATCCAGAAAAAACCTATTCTAACATTATAATTTCCATGCACCCACTACGTAATTCGGTAAAAGATCACTAACATTTTATTATTTTTCAACAAAGCAAAGTTTTTTCCTTAGGTATCAAACGTATTATTATGCCTGAACCTCAACAGTAAACATAATACTTTCTTGCTTCCTCATACTCTTTTTACTTAAATATTCTGCAACTTCCATTGCACTCCAAAAGCACTAACAAAAAAAACGCCGTAACCTTAGCAATGTCCTAGCTCCTTTAAAGACGTTCACTCGTATTTACAAATTTTGTAAAGTAGTAAGTCAAAATATAAAGTCTAAAATGTACGTTGGGCTTAAAAACCTTCCAAAAACTTAAAAAAGTAAGCCAAAAACAATTAGTTCTTATTTTTAGTAAAAAGGTTTGTACTCTTGATAACAAAAACAAATATTCTTGAGCGTTATTAGCAAGCAAAAATGTTGCCCAAACAAATAGATCAGTCTGCACCATCTCAACATCAAATCAAACACTTTGTAAGCCCAAAAAAGTGTTCTGTGCCTTAATCAACAATCCAAGACACTTCTGTTGTTTTGGGTTGCAAACATGATAATTATAACAAGAATTTTTTTAAAGATCACCAGCGGAAACTACACTTTTTGCCTGAATTTTGATTATTTTAGGCCGGATTTAGATATTTTGTAGTCAGATTTTAATAATTATAACGGCTTAAAGCTAAAGTTTGGTTGTTTAATAACTGCATGGCTGTATTTTGACCTCAACAAATCTATCCGTAGTAAAAGTACATTGCAGTTAACTAAACCTGCAAACTAGTACCAATCAATCAACGGGGCAGTCTTGAAATCAAAAGAACCTGTTCCCAAAATCTCCAAAGCCAAGAATGGTGTTCACTAAGCGTCCAACGCCCAATCTCATAAACCAAAAGAAATTCTAAGAACTGCATACAAATTGTCACAGGAATAAAATATCTTAAAACAAGGCTTCAGCAAAAATCAGAAAAAAAATGCTTGCCAAATTTTACGCAGCTAACAACGTTTTAAAAAAATAAACTCTCTACCAGAACAAGCCGCACAAAGCACTCACACAAAGCAGGTCTAAGCTTGCCGCAGATAAAAAAGGTCAGCAGTCATCCAACTTCCCGCCAAAACACAGATTGGGATAGGCCAGGAAGACCAAATAATCGTTGCTTTAATTCAAAACTTAATTCAAACCTACAGGAGCACAAACTGAATACTACTTCACTGCGCAAAACCGACCAAAACAATAGGCCAATTTTAAATGTGGTTGCAAAAAATGTATTGAATGTTGCAACTCTCAAGCATGCAAATTAAACAATTAACTAACATATAATTTTAACAACAATGTCCGGAGAATTGCCTAACTCAAATTTCGGCGCATAATTTGTCGCAGATTCGAGCCCCAGCTCCGAAATTTTTAAAAAATAATAGCATAAAGTTCACTTAACCATAATCACATTTAATATAAGCGCCTCTATTCTCTCAATTAACAAGTGCAAAAGTATATATTTGTCTTTTCAGGTAAATAAAGGCAGTTTGTGTGGTAGTAGCATAAGCGTAAGCCCTAAAATATTGGCCCTTGCTACTGAAAAAAACACTTTTAATTTTTTTTAATTTACTAAAAAAAATAATAAAATAGTTAAATAAAAAGATTGTGATCTAAACATCACGCTAAAAATATTTTCATACATTTTATTATTACAAATCACCTTTTATAAGTAAAATAAATAACACACCTTCCATGTAAATTATATTTAAATAAAATAAATAGTATCCATATTTGTAACCATAGTTTCAAACAAGAAAATCCATTTAAGCTCACAAAATAAAATGAACATTTCCTTTTATACAAATTAAATTTGAGGTAGTCCACCCTTTACGAGGGCAAAAAACTCTGCTTCTCTTTGTAAAACCGCACGACATTTTTCGCCAGACACACATAATTAAAGCCTCGCTAGTGACAATTAACGAGAATTACTAATTACTCGTCTATCTGACAGTGTGATTAAACCAAACTTGATTAGTGCTGCAAAGCATATTAATATCATTACTTGCTATACTCCCTGCATCACTAATGCGATCCCTTTATTATATAGGCCTCCATAATTATAAATTATACATATTAGCGAACCAATAAATGTAAATTTAAATTGTATTATCAATAACGGAAGCAGATTCTGTTTGCAACTATAATACCAATCCAATCAATTTTGGATTGAAAATTTAATCAATGATTATATTAACAATTATGAAGTTTCTATCTAAGTTTTAATATAATTTTAGTTTTAAATAAATTGTTCTGGCAGGTTGTAAAAGATATTGCCTTGCTCATTTCTAACGAATTAAACGAATTTCAAAGAAACAAGTTTCAGACACTTAAAGCAAATAAAAAAGTTAGTTGTAATTATTTTCTATTTGTTTTAGTTTTCCTTTCAAATATATAATAATTAAAATCTTATTTTTCATTTGTAACATACTGAAATAGATTCAGCTTTAAACAATAATGGAAAGCATTTGTAAACAAAAACTGAAGCTTTTGTAATTGTAGAATTATTATTCAAGCAGCACTAATAAATAAAACCCGGAAGAGAATCAAAATGTAATATACCTTTACATTATTTACAAAACGAAATGTAAATATACACTTAATTAAACAGAGCTAATGAATTCCGTTTCATGTAACGTCCGGGGCAAAATTATTAGATTTTAAATATTCTTTCAGAAAGTTACATAATTATACATTTTTCTTTGTAACGTAGAAAAGTTTTTTGTTTGATTGGTAAATTAATAAGATCCTTAAATTCGACAAAAACTTAACGAATAAAATATGACAATTAATTATGCATTATTAATAAAAAATATATAAAGCTACAACTTTACTTATTGAATATGCATGGGTCTGGTTATTAATATCGCTTTATTACTGCAAAAAGTTATTTTGTATATGCATATAAATTAGTTCAAAAACATGTCTGTGGGTGGTTCTTCTTCGTCTGCAGTGATGTTTAAATTGGTGGTGTAAATATTTATATAGCTTTATGAGTTTTCATATTTAATTATAGTTTACATTTTTTTTATAGTCTGTGGTTAACTATTAAAATGCAGTTAATATTTAATTATTAACAAAAATAAATCAATAAGATTTGACCCTCATTGTATACATATAAATAATCTTATATGAAATGCATAGCCAACGGCATGGCTAGTTCTAACTAAGAAATTACCTCTGCTTCGGGTCATTTTCAACAAAGGGGCGCTTAAAGAGGCGAGGAGTTTATGGACAATATTGTTTTATTTTAATTCATTCATTAATGCATAAAAGCGCTAAAATTATGTTTAAAAACTTAAAAAAGACGCAAACTTATGTTACAGTTTTTTCAATTAATGTTGCTTGAAAAATACCACAAGTGCAGGTGGTATGGTCGCGCAGCTGTGTTGTCTTAGGATTCGGTCAGAATGACCAAGGTTAATGCAAGATGACCAGATTTTTACAATTAAAAAAGAGTATAAGATGTTTTTAACAGTGCTTTCATGGCATTTGAAAATTTTAGGTCGTCAATTTTGTTACCATCTTTTGTAATTTTTTTTTTTCAAAAACGTCAATTTGCAGTCTTTTTTTACTACCGAGTGGATTTTAACGAGTACTTTAACAAGTATGTCATTTGTTAAAAATAATTTTTTTAATCTAACATGTCAATATTATTAAATCTTAAATAGCAGCTCATTTTATGAACAGAATTTTGCACTTTTCAACAATTTATGACAAGATTTTCATTTTTTTGAAAATATAATTTTATTTCACAACGGGATTTTGCTATTTTTTACATTTTATGAATAGAATTTTGCACTTTTCAACGCTTAATAGCAGGATGTTGGTGTTTTCTGACAATGTTTTAATGTTTTCTAGCCGGATGTTTATATTTTTCACTTTATATAATAAAAATCAACCCTTAATGACCGGATTTTGGAATTTTTCACATTTTAAAAATATAATCTTGCACTTTTCAACATTTCAATACCAGATTCTGTTGCTTTCCAGCAATATTTTGCTATTTTTAACATTTCGTGAATAAAATTTATGCTGGATTTTAGTGCTTTTGTGATATTTTTAACATTTTATAAAGATAATTTTACAATTCTCAACAATTTATAGCCGGATTTAAAAAAAGTATTTTACCAGTTTTAAGCTGACGGATTTTAATTCTCTTTCTCCGAATTTTGTATTTTATGATTAGATTTTTAAGAGTATAACTATATTTTGCCAATTTTAAGCAAATTTTTATGTTTTTTTGTCTGATTTCAATACCTTTTGAAAAAAAACTATTTTTTTTAAGTAAAAATTTATATTCTATGGCTAGACTTTTAAAATTATTTTAATATTTTATCAATATAAAGCAGATTATTATGGTTTTTGGCTGGATGTCCGAATTAGATTTATCTTAAGACGGATTTTGTCTTTTACGGCCGGATTTTTAAAATTATATTAAAAGTTGTACAATTAAGTTAGTAACTTTTAATTCTTTTTTGTCAAGTTTTGTATTTATGAACGAATATTTAAAATATTTTACACATTTTTATAAAAAAAAAATTTTTGTCCTTAGATTACGTTTTAATTTTTTTAAACCGGATTTTGTCTATAATGTCCGTATTTTTGAGATTATGTCAAAAATTCACCAATTATAGGAATATTTTTAAAGTTTCTGGCCAAATTTAATTACTTTTTGGCCTAATTTAATTTTTCTTTTTGTATATTTTTGAGATTATATTTGTGTTTTAGCAATTTTTATAAAAAATACTGTAACTTTTGACTGAATTTCAATACTTTATGATTGAACTATAATTTGAAATTTTTTTGAGCCAAATTTTGTCTCTAATGGCTTAAATTAAGTTCAAGTTTTATTTTTTTACGGATCTTAAACGTTATTTTCAAAATGTATCCAAATTTGATCAATTTTAAGCAGATTATCAAAGTTTTTAGCCAAATTAGTTTGTAGCTGAATTTAAATCTTTTTTTTGGCCGAATTTGCTATTTAATTTAAATCAAAACCTACAACTTAACACTTCTAAATTTATCTCTAGATAATCAAGAGATAGTTATATATTTAACATAAAACCAGTACTTAATTTTCAAATAAATAAAAAAAAAATTGAGGCAAGAAGTTGAAATTGACACTTAGATTAAATAGAGCTTTACAACATTTTATATAAACCCAAAATCCCTGCTTGTCCGCAAACGCGGAATCGACAAAGCTATTCTACAACAACTATTTCCGTGCATTTCTCGTGCCAGGATACCATTTAGCACACAATATTTTTCGTTTTTTAACAGTTTGGGTAAGATTTTTGTGCTTGATGTTTTATGGCATTTAACAGTTTATGGCTGAATTTTTGGAAAAGAAAATTATATTTTATGGCCAGATTTTGCACTTTTCGACAAATTATGGCCAAATTTTAACAGCGGATTTTGCTGTTTTTGACACTTTATGAATAAGAATCTTGTACTTTTAAACAGATTTTGATCGAGTTTTTGACTTTTCATGAATACAATTTTTCATTTTGACCATATTTTGATATTTTATGGCCAAATTTTGACATTTGACATTTTATGAATAGAATTTTGCTCATTTTAAGAGATATGTTCTTTTCGATAATTCATAGTCGAGTTTTGCTATTTTTGAATAATATTAAGTACTTGTTGACAATTTATAGCTAGATTTTGGTATTATTGACATTTAATGTATAGAATTTTGGACTAACAGAATATAACCAAATGTTAGTATTTTTGTTATTTTATGAAAAAAAATTAGTTTTTTAAGAGTTTATGACAAAATTTTGCTTTTTAGACATACTATAAACAAAATTTTATATGACGGATTTTGATTTTTTCTAACAATATCTGATACTTTACAGCAAGATTTTGCGTTTTGAGAAAAATAATTTTGCACTTTTTGACAGTTTATGACAATATTTTGATATTTTTAACATTTCGTAAATAGATTTTTGAACGTTTAACAGTTTAAGACCAGATTTAAATGATCTCTGACAATATTTTGATACTTCATGGCCGGATTTTGTAATTTCATAAATAAGTTTTACACCTTTTAACAGTTTTTGACATTTTATGAAAAGAATCATGCACTTCTTGACAGTTTATAAAAAAATGCTCTTTTCAACAATTTATTACTGTTTTTCCATGAATATTTTGTTATTTTATATTAATAAAAACTTCTTCCACTTTTAAAAGGTTATGACCGGATTTTGCTATTTTTGATATTTCAGAATAAATATTTTTTTAAACTTTTTGATAGTTTATATCTTGATTGTGTTACTTTCTAACAATGTTTTCATGCTTAAAGGCCAAATTTTGCTATTTTTGAAACATAATAAATAGAATTTTACACTTTTCAACCGTTTATAGTCGGATTTTGGTGCTTTTTGACAATATTTTAATGTTTCAGACAGTATTTTGTTGATTTACAGTTTAACGGTACAAATACGTTTTATTTGGTAATAAATTAACGTTTTTTTACTTTGTTTTATTACTTTGTTTTATTAAAGTCGATTTATTGTTAACTAAATTCTTGCAAATTTATACTTTTTAATGTCGGATTTACAGTTTTATAGGCCGGATTGACAGTACAATTTTAAACACGTTGTTGGCCGGGTTTACAATTTTAAAGATTGAATTTATAATTTTAAGGCCGGATTATAAATTTGGCAGTAAAATTTAACATATAAAAACCAGATTTACAGTTTTAAATGCCAAATTTATAATTTTAAAACCGAGTTAACATCTTGATAGTAGAATTAAAATATTTTTTGAAAATCGCATTTATTTTTTTAAAAAGCGAATAGTTTAAAACCCGGATTTATAATTTAAAAGCCAAATTAACAATTTATCAATATAGTTTAATATGTTAGTTACCGGATTTATAATATAAAAGTTACTATTTAGCTGATACATTTAATACTTTGAAAACCGGATTTACATTTTCAAACGGATATACACTTTCAAAGACGGATTTACAGTTTTAACGGCCGGATTTTTTATTTAAAGATTGGATTATTAGATTAGCAATAAATTTTAACACGTTCTTTACTTAATTTTCAGTTCTAAAAGCCAGATTTATTATTTTAAAGACCGGATTAATGATTTCGAAGCCGGATAAAGAATTTGGCACTTTGAAAATCAAATTATTTAATAATACTTTTTTAGGACTGAACTGAAAAAAGTATATTTTTTGTTAATTTGAATTAAAAAGAGTAAAGAGTATTTTAAATTTAAAAAGAGTATATGTTACTAAATAAGAGTATGTCTGGTCAGCCTGGTGCAGTAATGCATGCTCGTGAAGTATATTTTTATAACAGAAAAAATGAGTTTGTCATAGTTTTTGAAAAAAAAAAAACTAAAATTTGCAAATGAAGAGCAAAGTTTGTAATTTTTCCGGTTTCTGCGGTAACTTTTGACCTTCTAATCTAAAGCGTTTCTTTGGAATATTTTTATTACGGAAAAGTGTAAACAAACATACTTCTAGCCGACAGAGGGGGACGCCGTTGCTTCCGTGTCAAAGGGTTTTCTGTCCTTCGACAATCAAAAAATCGAAAAAAGTACAATAAAGTAAGGAGGGGGGGGGGGGGGTATTCTACGTTTTTTTAAACTTTTTTACAATTTTTAAAGAACATTTCCTAACGTAAAATTAATCTCTGATAACGATTTTAGAGGTTTTAGGTCCGACCCCAATATTCTTAGAGTTTATCTGTCAATTTTCAGATAACCACCAAACACATAGGTTATTTGCGTTTTGAACGGCAAAAAGACACTAAACCGAAAGTCCGTGGCTCAAACATATTCTAACCTAACCTAACCCAAATTTTATTCAAAAGTTTGTTTATAGTGACTCTCAACGCGTAAAAAATAGTTTTTTTGATTTTTCTCAGTTTTTTTTTTTTAATTTCTTCTTTTTTCCCGCAAAAACCTAACTTAACCTAACCCATAATGTTTTCAAATATATTATTTTTTTTAAAATGACAGATTTCATGTGAAACGCGTAAAAATAGAAACTTTTGGTTTTTCTAAAAAAAAAAAATTTCTTCACATTCACCCTATCAAAAACCTAACCTGACCTAACCGATAATTTTTTCAAAATTTCATTTTTTTCTAAAGTGATAGATTGCATGCAAAACGCGTGAAAAATAGATTTTTTTTGGTTTTTCTTATTTTTTTTTTAAATTCTTCACCTTCCCCCGCAAAACCTAACCAAACCTAACATAACCTATGATTTTTTCAAAATCTCATTTTTTTTAAGTGACAGATTGCAAGCAAAACGCGTAAAAAACAGATTTTTTTGGTTTTGCTCAATTTTTTTTTAAATTTCTTCACTTTCCCCCGCAATGACCTAACATATTCTGACCTGACCCAAAACTTTTTCAAAATTTTATCTTTTTTTAAGGGGACGCTAAACGCGTGAAAAATATTTTTTTTGGTTTTTCCCCGCAAAAACCTAACCTTACCTAACCCATAATTTTTTCAAAATTAATTTTTTCTTTAAAGTGACAGATTGCATGCAAATTTTTTTACTTTTCCCCGCAAAAACCTAACCTTATCTAACCTAACCTAACCCATAAGTTATTTAAAATAATTTTTTTATAATGTGACAGTTTGCATGCAAAACAAGTAAAAAACAGAGTTTTTTTAGTTTTTCTCATTTTTTTTTTAATTTCTTTACTTTCCCCCGCAAAAACCTAACCTAACCTAACCTAACCTTACCCATAAATTTTAATTTTTTTTTTTTTTAAGTGACAGTTTGCATGCAAAACAAGTAAAATTTTAGGTTAGAATATGTAAAGTTTTTGCGGAGGAAAGTTAAAAAATTCAAAAAAAAAATTGAAAAGAACCAAAAAAACTATTTTTTACTCGTTTCGCATGCAAATTGTCACTTTCAAAAAAAAAAATAATTTTAAAAAAATCATGGGTTAGGTTAGGTTAGATTAAGTTAGGTTAGGTCAGGTTTTTGCGGCGGAAAGTAAAGAAATTAAAAGAAAAATTAGGAAAATTCAAAAAAACTCAATTTTTACTCGTTTCGCATGCAAACTGTCACATTAAAAAAAAATTATTTTGAAGAACTTATGGGTTAGGTTAGATTAGGTTAGGTTTTTGCGAGGAAAGTGAAGAAATTAAAAAAAAAAATGAGAAAACTAAAAAAAACTATTTCTTACGCGTTTAGCGTCACTTTAGCAAAAATAAAATTTTAAAAAAATTTTGGGTTAGGCTAGGTTAGTATATGTTAGGTTTTTTGCGGGGAAAAGTAAAGAAATTTTAAAAAAACTTAAGCAAAACCAAAAAAAATCTGTTTTTTACGCGTTTCGCTTGCAATCTGTCACTTTCAAAAAACAAATAAGATTTTGAAAAAATCATAGGTTAGGTTAAGATAGATTATGTTAGGTTAGGTTAGGTTTTGCGGGGAAAAGTGAAGAAATTAAAAAAAAAAAAATTTACGCGTTTCGCATGCAATCTGTCACTTTAAAAAAAAAAATAAATTTTGAAAAAATTATGGGCTTGGTTAGGTTAGATTAGGTTAGGTTTTTGCAGGGAAAAGTATAGAATCTTAAAAAAAACTAGAAAAACAAAAAAATAATTATTTTTTACGCGTTTTCCATCAATCTGACACTTTAAGAGAAAATGAAATTTTGAAAAATTATCGGTTACTTCAGGTTAGGTTTTTGAGGGGGTGAAGGTGAAGAAATATAAAAAAAAATTAGAAAAACAAATAAAAAATCTATTTCTTACGCGATTCGCATGCAATCTGTCCCTTTAAAAAAAAAATTAATTTTGAAAAAATTATGGATTAGGTTAGGTTAGGTTTTTGCGGGGAAAGTGAAGAAAGTTTTAACAAATTTTTCAACAAACAAACCAAAAAAACTATTTTTTACGCGTATAGCGTTACTTTAAACAAAATTAATTTTAAAAAATTTTTGGGTTAGGTTAGGTTAGAATGTTTTTTACGCGTTTTTTAAGCGTTTCGCTTGCAATATGTCACTTTCAAGAAAAAAAAAATTGATAAAATTATGGGTTTGGTTAGGTTAGATTAGGTTAGGTTTTTGCGGGGGAAAGTGAAGAAATTTAAAAAAGTTTGAACAAAACCAAAAAAACCTGTTTTTACGCGTTTCGCTTTCAATCTGTCACTTTCGAGAAAAAAAATAAAATTTTGAAAAAAATCATAGGTTAGGTTAGGGTAGATTCTGTTAGGTTAAAAAAAAACTATTTTTTAAGCGTTTCGCATACAATTTGTCACTTTAAAAAAAAAAAAATTTGAAAAAATTATGGGTTAGATTAGGTTAGGTTTTTGCGGGGGAAAGTAAAGAAATTTTTTCTAAATTTGAGCAAAACCAAAAAAATCTGTTAAATACGCGTTTCGCTTGCAATCTGTCACTTTCGAAAAAAAAAAAAAAATTTTTGAAAAAATCATAGGTTAGGTTAGGTTAGGTTTCGCGAAGGAAAGTGAAGAAATTAAAAAAAAAATGAAAGAAACCAAAAATAATCTATTTTTTACGCGTTTTGCATGCAATCTGTCTTTAAAAAAAAAAAATAATTTTGAAAAAATTATGGGTTAGGTTAGGTTAGGTTTTTGCGAGGAAAGTGAAGAAATTTTAAAAAAATTTGAGAAAAAACAAAAAAAATATTTTTTACGCGTTTAGCGTCACTTTAAACAAAAATAAAATTTTTAAAAAAATGTGGGTGAGGTTAGTTTATGCGGGGGAAAGTGAAGAAATTTTATTAAAATTTGAACAAAACCAAAAAAATCTGTTTTTTACGCGTTTCGCTTGCAATCTGTCACCTTCGAAATTTTTTTTTTTTTTTTAAATCATAGGTTACGTTAGGGTAGTTTATGTTAGGTTAGGTTAGGTTTTGCGGGGAAAGGTAAAGAAATTAAGAAAAAAATGAAAAAAAAATAAAAAAATCTATTTTTTACGCGTTTCGCATGCAATTTTTTTTAAATTTCTTTAATTTCCCCCGCAAAAACCTAACCTAACCTAACCTAATCTAATCTAACCAAACCTAACCCATGATTTTTTCAAAATTAATTTTTTTTTTTTAAGTGACAAATTATATGCGAAACGAGTAAAAAATATAATAGTTTAAATTTTTCTAATTTTTTTTTTAATTTTCTTCACCTTCACCCCCGCAAAAATCTAACCTGACCTGACCGATTATTTTTTCAAAAATTATTTTTTTTTTCGAAAGTGACAGATTGCAAGCAAAACGCGTAAAAACAGATTTTTTGGTTTTGCTTAATTTTTTTTTTAAATTCTTTCACTTTCCCCCGCAAAAACCTAGCATTCTAACCTAACCAAACCCGAAATTTTTCCAAATTTTATTTTTGTTTAAAGTGAAACTAAACGCATAAAAAATAGTTTTTTTGGTTTTTCTCAATTTTTTTAAAAATTTCTTTACTTTCCCCCGCAAAAACCTAACCTAACCTAACCCATGATTTTTTCAAAATTAATTTTTTTTTGTAAGTGACAGTTTGCATGCGAAACAAGTAAAAAACAATTTTTTTTTTGGTTTTATTCAATTTTTTTTTTAAGTTTCTTAACTTTCCCACGCAAGACCTAACCTAATCTAACCTGACTTTACCCATAATTTTATCAAAAAAAATTTTTTCTTGAAAGTGACAGATTGCATGCAAAACGCGTAAAAAATAGATTTTTTTTGTTTCTTTTTCAATTTTTTTTCAAATTTCTTTACTTTTCCCCGCAAAAACCTAACCTAACCTAATCTAACATAACCGAACCCATGATTTTTTCAATTTTTTTTTTTCAAAAGTGACAGATTGCATGCGTAACGCGTAAAAAATAGATTTGTTTTGGTTTTTCTCATTTTTTTTTTAATTTCTTTACCGTTACCTCGCAAAAACTTAACCTAACCTAACATAATCTACCCTAACGTAACCTATGTTTTTTTTTTCGAAAGTGACAGATTGCAAGCGAAACGTGTAAAAAACAGATTTTTTTGGTTTTGCTCATTTTTTTTTTTAATTTCTAGCATTCTAACCTAACCAAACCCAAAATTTTTTCAAAATTTTATTTTTGTTTAAAGTAACGCTAAACGCGTAAAAAAAGTTTATTGGTTTTTCTCATTTTTTTTTTTAAATTTCTAATAATAAAATATATATAATAACCTAACCTAACCCAAATTTTTTTCAAATTAATTTTTTTTTTAATGTGACAGTTTGCATGCGAAACGAGTAAAAAACAGAGTTTTTTAGTTTTTCTCATTTTTTTTTTAATTTCTTTACTTTCCCCCGCAAAAACCTAACCTAACCTAAAACCTAACCTAAAACCTAACCTAACCTAACCCATGACTTTTTCAAAAAAATTTTTTTTTTGAAAGTGACAGTTTGCATGCGAAACGAGTAAAAAACAAAGTTTTTTTGGTTTTTCTATTTTTTTTTAATTTCTTTAATTTCTCCCGCAAAAACATAACCTAACCTAACCTATAATTTTGATTCAAATATCAAGTCACCAGGTGTAGCGGAATCAAAGATATCAAATTTTCAATCAAATTTTCTCATTTTCCGCGGAAAATTTTAGAAAACCAAGAACGGGATCATTATCTACGGATTTTTACTATTTTTTGCTTATTTACAGCACAAAAACTTAAAGAAAACAAAATATTCCTAATTAATTAATTTAGCCGCCATTTACACTGTATTGCAGCTATAAATCTAAAATTTTAGAAATCGACATCTTTTAGTACCCCAAACGTGTGTACAAAATTGGAGCAAAATCGGAGATATCGATGTGGGAACGATTGTCCGAATTTCCGTGTAATTACCCATTTACTACTTTTGTTATGTCAAAAAAGATTGTTAATAATAATAAATTTAATTACTATAATTATGTTTCGAACAATAGTTTTTGATTAAAATTTTTTTATTAAATATCTTCTTAAACATTATATTACAAAGATACTTAAATATTGAGATTTATAAAAGCAGGATTATCAAATATTTAAATTTGAATTATACGTTATACGGTATATGTATATAAGACATCAGACATCTAAACTAATTTGGATACGAATCCATCCAAAGTAACTTCTAACTCGCATCAGATATGATTTTTACATAATGTACTGAAGCTCTACCAATTAAATGTAAGTGCACGAAGTCAAACGCAATTTTTTATATATGAATCATATATGAGTTCAATTTTTTACATCTTTTGCATATTTAAAATAGAGAGTAGCATACTTTAAAACAAATAAATATTCAAAAACACCATTTGCAAACAACAAATAACGCATTTTTAATTTTTTATTGTACTTGAATATAAAAAAAACAAGCAATTAAATTAAAAAAAAAAGTTTTAATATTTGTTTTTTTCTAGCCATATATTGACGAGGTTTGTAGAACAAAACAATAGTTTGGATTGATCATTGGACTGAGTTTGAATAGATTATTTGATAATAATAAAGTAATTAAAATAAGCGAAATTAACTTGCTTGAGTAGAAGCCGTTTTTTATCAACTTTGTCTAATGTAAATTAAATTATTAAATACAATACACAATAAAAAAAAATCTGATGCAAGTCAAACAATAAATAATACATCTTGTAATCACGTTACACGAATACTTATAATACGATTACTTAAAATCGAATTGAACGCGCGCGCGTTTATAAACTCATCAATCTTTCAAATATTTTCCACTCGGAGTAATAATACCTTATTAAAGCTTCTTCTTCGTCTAGTGGGGGCTAAACTTTGTATATTGAATGACCACACATAGCGAGCTGGCCCCAAATAAAATAGCCGAGATAATTATAGGTGTCTTGAATGGAGTGTATTGTATTACTCGTGCATTTCTATAATAAATTCCCGAAATGGGATCCATTGACAGATTTGTAACTTTATATTAGTTTTATTGAGGAGGGGAAAAATAAGCGTGCTGGTACATTTTTGTATTTAATAATGAGGATGTGGGAAATAATGTAATGTATAGAATTACAGGTTGTTGAATAGATTTATACCAATATTAAATTCTTAACAATGCAACCAGAAGACATATTTTGTTGAAAGTTATATACTAAATTAGCTTCGTAGTTTTAAGTGAATGTGGTTTTCACAGAGGCTGATATTGTCCTTAACATTAACAAACTAGTTAGCAATGTTAGTAATTATGACCATTATATTAAAACATGCCTACAGAAGTTTGGAATTAGTAAAATAAACTTAATTTTGATAATAGCCAAGCAACCGACATAACTATGCTAAAGAGTAAGATTAGTCTTGCAAAGTAGTAAAATATTTAATGGCGCTTGCAATAAGACAAATTACTAAACGTGAGCAGACATAAATCAACATCACTTTTCAACCCCTTTTCGAAACACCGTTTTATGTATTTTAAGTTCACACATGGTTGCCATTTCAATGCACTTTAATACTTCCTCGTTCCAAGAAGATTGTAATAAAATCCATTCACCTCCAAGAAGCCATCGATCCATATCGATCAAACTCATAAAATTAAGTGATGAACAAATTAAAATGCCATCAATATATGTTACCGTAATTAAGCTCTCAGATCTTAAAATGTTATCCTGCAATATAAAACCTGCTACTAGCTAATTATAAAGAATTTTGTAACATAATTTATTGATATTTATTTCATTCATAATGATGTTGAAACTATAAAATAAACATACTTGCAACATTTAAATTAATAAATTATATAATAATTTTAAGTACATTTACTCTGTGTAATTAATGACGGTTTGGATGTTGTAAAGATTTTCATTGAAAGCACCAGTTCGTAGATTCTTGTAGATATTTACGTTGTTATCCTGTAAATTCCATTCCTCTGGCCCTTTATTCGTTTAGTTCATTTGACACTGAATGATGGCCTTCTATTAACTAGAAATCGAATCTATTTCCCATTCTATTCATTTCACCTGTTCATCAAGCCCCTACGTCTGCCAGCACCTCTTTGAGGGTTACGTACACTCTCTACATTAATTAAAATATTCAGGTGCGGATCGATTTACATTTAGGCTTTATTATAAATATGAAATGGATTTGTGTTGCTTGATGTAGAGTACAGTGTTGTTGGATTGAATTGTACTGGTATTATGTTGCAAATTAGTATAATAACAATTTTCAGGAAAGATAATTACTAATTATTCACTCCTTTGATCATAATTAAAGTTGTATACAATATGTTAATTTAAAGGAATCAAATAATTTAATTAAAAATGTTTAAAAACTTCTAAAAAAAATTACTTCAACTCCATTTGATGTTGCAAAATACGTGTAGAGAAAAAGTACTGCTCCTAATCTGTACGTTTATACAAAATATGAAATAAATAACCATTGCGTAAATCTCGGGCGTATACAAGGTGTTTCAAAACATGTGTCGGAAAATATAGAGTGGGATTTCTTAGCTAATTATAAGAAAAAAAGTTCTTATTAACATGGTTCCACAAACGCACGGTTTTAGAGATACAGGGAGTAAATTTTTTTTTAAATTATTTGACGATATCTCAGAAACGAAAAGAAAAAGTAGCATCATGATCACAAAACCTTTATTTTACAAAACTAAGCAATAACATAAAAAACAAGAAAAATCACAAAAATTGTTAAAAATAACCTTCTCCTACGGTAACGCAGGCTTCCAACCTACGACTTAGTGACTGACGTACCCGTTCAAAAATGCCTAAAGTGTTTCGTATCGTATTGCAGGATGCAATAATGCGGATTCTTAGTTCTTCATCAGTATTAACTAATGTAGTGTAAACTAAACATTTTAAGTGACCCCACAAAAAAAAATCCAAAACATTTAAATCTGGAGACCGAGGACACCAAGCCTGTGAGCCTCCTCAACCTATTCAACGGTTCCTATACTGTTCATTTAAGAATTGACGCGCAACTAAACTAAAATGTGCAGAAGCACCATTGTGCATGAACCACATTTTGTTTCTTAATTGAACCGGAACGTCCACTAAAAGTCCTGACAGCTCTTCTTCAAAAAAATTACGATAGATTGACCATTTAGCTTAAACGGCAAAAAATATAGACCTATTAAATGGTCTTCTACAACACCTGCTCAAACATTAAAGGAAAATGTTTGCTGATGATGGCCTTCCATTATGGCATGTAGATTTTTGTCGGCTCATACATGATTATTATGGAAGTTCATAATCGCATCGCAAAAAAAATTTGCTTTGTCCGTCAATAAAACTTGTTCTAAGAATCGAGGATTTTACGCAATTCTTTCTTGAAACCACATCACATAGCCAATCTTTGCGGAAAATCCGCTAGTAAAAGGGCTTGTACTCGCTGTATGTGATAAGGATATAACATCTAAGGTTTAGGTTTAAAGCTATTCTTCTAGTGCTAGTTGATGGATCGTCTTCGATTTCTTAAAGAACATCTTCTTCAATTTGCGGAGGTAGCAGGCGAGGTCTTCCATTTCCTGCAGCTCTTTTATGTAAACTTCCAGTTTGATGTAGACGTTCGTGAATACGAATGAATGTTCTTTCATTTGGTACCTTTCTTGATAAATTCGACGAGTTTTTGCTGCATTTCCATCAGCAACGCCATAAACAAAATGCATATCGCACATCTCGTTTTTACTGTATTTATTCATTTTGCTATCACCACGCAAGAAAAATACTAAGAATGGGCAAATGAATTGGGTAATAAAGATAATAAGTTTCCGCGATATTGACTCCTTTTCAAAAAAGGTTATTTAACAACTAAACGACAATTGTCAATAACTCAAATACATAAAACAAATGCATGAACGCTGACAACTAGATCAAAAACAAATGTTTATATCAACAGCAAAACATGTTGCTACTTTTTTTCATGTTTTCCATCATAAAATGCCGTATTTCTCTAAAACGGTTCACGTTAGAGCTTTTGACTAGGAGCACCTTTTTTGTGTAGAAAATAGTGGTGGTTCACAATGTGCTTTCAAAATTACACTTTTTTTTAGTTCTGTTATAAACTATAGTGCAAAACTCAACATAACCATAAAATATTTCCAAAAAAAAACACCGGGTAAAAAATAAAAATGCAACACTGTTTGTTAAAAAAGTCAAAAACATCAAAATCTAGTCTTGAAACTTAAAAAAGTTGTCAAAAAGCACCAAATCCAGCCATGAATCGTCAAAGAAAAAAACAAAATTTTATTGTCAAAAAGCATTAAAATCGGGCCAACAAAATTATAAAATATCAAAAATAGCAAAATCTAGTCCAATATATTGTAATAATGTACCAAAATCAGGTCTTGAAACTTCAAAATATTGCCAAAAAGCACCAACATTTTATTCGGCAATAAACTGTTAAAAAATGTTAAACTTTTCAATTTCAAAGCAACAAAATCCAGCCAAAAAATATCAAAGTATTATTAGAAATAACAAAATTTAGTCATTAACTTAACAAAAAATCAAAATTAGCAGTATCCAATTATAAAATATGAAAATATTATTAAAAAAAACCAAGATCCAGCTATAAACTGTTAGCAATTGCAAAACTCTGTTAAAAACAACAAAATCCAAACATAAAAGATTATAATTAAGTCAGAAATAACCAAAATCCGACCAAAAACCGTTGAAAAGTAAAATATCAAAATAATGTCAGAAAACACTCAAATCTCGCCATAAATTGTTAAAAAACGTCAAAACTAGTAAAATTCGGTCATAAAGACTGCAAAAAAAAACTGCAAAATTTTGTTCATAAAATTTCACAACAGCAAAATCCGGCCTTATAATTTAAAACAGATAGTACCGCAATCTTTTAAAAAATGTAATTTTTTTATAATTTTAAAAATAGAAATTTTCAGCAAGAATATTAAAAAAAAGTGCAAAACCCAACCATAAAATTTTTAACAATTGTCAGAAAACACCATGAATTCCTAAAAATTGTTAAAATTGCTTAAAAATAGCTACGCCACTGTTCGTACAACATATTCTAAAAAATATTTTTGTAATACTCCATCATCTTGCATTTCAAGCAGTTTTTTTTGTAAATTCTTCAATAAATAGTCTAGTAGTAAATGACAGTAAAATATCTCAGTCATAGAGCGTTAGCGTAGCACGCTAACAGTACAGGGTTCGATCCCTAAATTATAACTAAATAATAACTTGCTCTTTATCCACCAAAAAATGTTTATTAGTTTTTTAAAAGATGTCGTAACAGTTTTTTTCTAAGTTTTCAGAAGTTTGTCAAAATCAACCAAAAGATTTTTTTTTAAGTTCTCAAAACTGCCAAAATATGATCTAAATGTTCCCTAAATTGACAAAATTTGTTCGAAAAATTCATTAAACTATAAAAATAATCATGTAAATCGTTTTAGAACAACTTTATACAATTTTGAAAACATTAAAGGAAAACTTTTAGACAATCTTTTGAGAGTTTTGAAAACATTTGAGAAAATTTAGAAAATCTTTTGGCGTTTCAAAAACTATTTTGACTGTTTTGAGAACATTTAAAAAATTTGTTTGTCAAATTATTAAATAAATTTTTAAACTTATTCGAACAATTTTAAGAACATTTAGATTTTTTGCAAACATTTGAGTTTTGAGAATGTTCAAAACTTTTTTGATAGCCCGATGCTTAAATTATAATTAAATAATAACTTTATCTACCAAAAATTGTTTATTGAACTGGTAAAAGATGTCGTAAGAAAATTTTTCTAAACTGCAGATCTGCCAAAAGTTATTAAAACTAAATCTAAATGTTCCCTAAATTGTCAAAAATTTGTTCAAAATGTTCTTTAAATGTCAACTCCCAAAATATTTTCTTAACTTTCTCAAAACTAATAACTTCTAAACAGTAAAAACAACTATTTTCCATTTTTTTTTTCAAAAATGACAAAATTATTTTTTTATTATGTCCTTAACTGTCAAAATTATAGAAAAAGTTTCTTAGAAAGTTTCGAGATTTAAAATTTATTTTGACAGTTTATAAATTTTGTTGAGAACGTTTTAGAAAAACTTTTTACAATTTTGGAAAAATATTTTGACCGTTTTACAAACGTTTAAAAAAACTTTTATGAGTTTTAAAACTATTTTGACAATTTTGGAGAACATTTAGACAATCTTTTGAACACTTTAAAACAATTCTCGACAAGTTTAAAAACATTTAGAAAATCTTTTGTCGTTTCAGTAACTATTTTGACAATTTTAAGAACATTTAAAAATTTTGGTTGACAAATTAAATTAATTTTTAAACCTATTAGGACAGATTTAAAACATTTAGATTTTTTGCCAACTCACATTTTTTTTATTATTTTGAAAACATTTAGAAAAAGGCATTGTTTTTTTTAGATAATCTTGCGGTAATTTATTTGAATTGGATGATTCCGAACTTCCTAAACTTTATAAAGAAAATATTACTCTTTACCAAGTTTTATGTGATGAGTTGAGGTCGAGCAATAAATTACTCTTAGATAAAATTACTTATCTTGAAGAGAAGATCACCGAAAAAGATAAAACTATTCTTCAATACGAAGCTCGCAGTAAACAACTAACTGCTCCCACTACTGCGCCGCTCACTAATGATACGGTGCAATTGATTCAACCTCCAGTTTTTCCTTCTTTAGCAAGCTCTGTTGTTAAGGAAAAAACTAATCAAAAAACTCAGCCAAGAACTCAAACTATCTTTGGTTGTGGCCCAACCAATGACAAACTGCAGGCTTATGTGCCTACTTCTTACGTACATGTTTCTAAACTTAGACGTGGAACTAATAAAACTGATATAGTAAATCATATTAAATCTAAAATTTCCACGATATCAGTTGATGTTGTTGAGTTAAAAGTAAAATCTGGAAACTACAGCAGCTTTAAAGTTTCTGTTTCAGCTAATCATGCTCGATCTATTCTCTGCAAAGATTTTTGGCCTGCAAATATAGCGGTCAAGAAATTTTTAAATTATGGGCGAGTTAATAATGTTCCTGCTTCATCTTCGGTGGATTTTCGAAATCTGGATCCAGCCAACAATCTAAACCCGTCACCAGAAACACCAGCGGTATCTCCATCTATTACCAGAATGTCGGGGGTATAAAAACTAAACTCAATGAACTTATGCTGGCTGTAGCTGTATCCAACTACGATATTATTGTACTGACCGAAACCTGGCTAAATCAGGACATCAGCGATGCGGAGTTACAATTAATTGGTTACAGTTTGTTTAGATGTGATCGCTCTTCATTAACAAGCCCTAAGCTTGACGGAGGAGGTGTCTTAATTGCTACTAAAACTTGTTTTAATTGTACTTTATTACAACCTACATTTTTAAGTGTTGAACATTAGTTTGTAATTGTTAAGTTTAAGTTTGTATCATATATTATTAGTGCAGTCTACTTACCACCTAACTCGGCATGTGATAAATATTTAGATCATTGTTATTCCGTTGAATCTATCGCTGACAAATATCCAGACAGTAAACTAATTTCACTAGGCGATTATAATCTACCCGCAGCGGTATGGGTTAATGATGAGTTAGGCATAAGTGTTATTTGTAATGATACTTATTCTGCTCATTTTGTTTCCAACTGTTATGGATTTCTAAACTGCGCTCAATGTATTTCTATACCTAATGATGGTGGTGTGTTCTTAGATTTATTTTTTTCTAACATCTGTGATATTTCTGTGATTAAAGCTGTGGATGTTTTGTTAAAACTTAGCCAACATCATATTGCTTATGTGATTGATGTAAAATGTGATACTAGCCGTGATATTTTAATGTGTAATTATGTTTTTAATGATTTTAAATATGCCGACTTTAACGCAATCAATAATTTTTTGTTGAATGTTGATTGGTCCGCCCTTTTTTATAATTGTGATGTTGATAATTGCGTTAATTTATTTTACTCTGTGTTGTATTTTGCTATTGACTATTTTGTTCCCAAAAAACAATGGCGAGAAAACAATTTTCCAGTTTGGTTTAATAAAGAATTGATTTCACTTACTAGACTCAAAAAAACTGTTCATAAACGTTATAAATCTTTAAGACTATTGTCTGATTATAACGAGTTTCAATCAATTCGTACTTTGTGTAAAAATCTCAGTACATGTCTATACAAGCAATATATTACTCGAACAGAAAACAACATTCAAAGTAACCCTAAACATTTTTGGAAATTTGTTAGCGACTCTAGAAAAACTAATGATTTTCCAGCCACAATGTATTATAAACAAAAAACTTGCAGTAATGGAGATGACTATGTTAATAGTTTTGCTGAATTCTTTTCCTCTGTTTACGATACACAAACTCATCCAACTCCTTTGTTTGACTTTAAGAAAAACGTATTACATCGATCATTTTCAATTAGTTTGTTGGATGTATTTAAAGGGATTGAGAACCTTAAATGTAACTTTAGCACTGGACCGGACGGGGTTCCATCTATGCTGTCAAAACAATGTATTTATTCAATTTCTATGCCATTGCACTTACTTTTTGAGGCTTCTCTTAATGAAGCCAAGTTTCCTTCAGTTTGGAAACAAAGCTACATTATGCCTTTACATAAATCTGGAGCTAAGGAGGATATTACTAATTATAGAGGTATATGCATCCAGTCTGCTATTCCTAAGTTGTTTGATCAAATTGTAACTGGTCAAATACAATGGATGTGCAAAAGCATTTTAGTGGAACAGCAACATGGGTTTCGCGAGGGTCGTTCTACTCTTACAAATCTTCTTTGTTACGAAAATGATCTTTTGAATGCCTTTTAATCAAGAGTTCAAGTAGATTCTATTTACACAGATTTTTCAAAGGCTTTTGATCGCGTTAATCATAGTATTTTGATTGCTAAGCTTCGGGCTTTGGGTTTTCATGAATCTGTTGTTGCGTGGTTGTCGAGCTTTTTGGAAAATCGTACACAGTGTGTGAAAATTAATAACTTTTTATCACAACCAATTGTTGTTCCTTCTGGGGTTCCTCAAGGATCTCATTGTGGACCAATTCTGTTTTTACTCTTTATTAATGATCTTGTTTATTCTATTAATTCTTCGTCTTATCTTTTATTTGCTGACGATCTTAAAATTTATAAATGAATATCATCTATCGAGGACTGCATTAGTTTGCAAAATGATTTAGATTCTGTTCATTCATGGTGTCTTATTAATAACTTGTTGTTTAACCCAAATAAATGTTTTTCGATAAGCTTCAACAGAACTTTAAGTAAAGTATCGTTTGACTATACTATCGATAATAATGTTTTGGAGCATGTTACACAAATAAAAGATTTGGGCGTAATTTTTGATTCAAAACTAACTTTTGTTGAGCATATAAACTATATGTGCAACCGTGCTATGAAAATGTTAGGATTTGTTTACAGAATGTCTACTGACCTATCTCCTAGCACACTCAAATTACTTTATTGCGCTTTAGTCCGTTCTCATTTAGAGTACGCTCCGTCAGTTTGGTGTCCATTCTACAGCGTTCATATATGCAATATAGAACGTATTCAAAACAAATTTTTTCGTTTATTATCGTACAAATTAGGCATTTCATCCGAAAATTACGATTTTAACCTCATTGCATTGCAATATAATCTTCCGTCGCTGAAAATTCGGCGCAAAAG
Organism: Tachinus rufipes; assembly: GCA_963932245.1. NCBI lineage: Eukaryota > Metazoa > Arthropoda > Insecta > Coleoptera > Staphylinidae > Tachinus > Tachinus rufipes. The sequence goes on along the minus strand of OZ010741.1, from coordinate 124,404,322 downwards.
AGCCGATTTATCATTTTTACGTGGACTAATGATGTCTGAGATTGATTGCCAAGAGCTACTTGTAACTCTTCCATTTCAAGTCCCCAACAATAATCGCCGAACCAGACAGTCTTCATTATTTAGAGAATCTATACATTCTACCAATTATGGATTTAATAATCCAATTAATAGAATGTGTAGAATTGCTAATAGTTTCTCTAATAATATTGATTTATTTTGTGTTTCTAAATGTAGTTTTAAGTGTCAGTTAAAATGTGTTGATGAATAATTTTATATTTTGTTTTTATTTATGTATACTTTTTTCCATGCTTTTATTTTTCAATATTCTTTTATATATTTTTGTGTAATTGTAATATTGTTTGTAATTCATCGTTATTTATGTATATAATGATGTAGATGTTAATGGTTTTGTATACACCGTGAATAAAGTATTATTATTATTATTAACATTTAAAAAATTGATTTTTTTTGACAGAAATTATTTTCAGAATATTTAGAAAAACTTTTGACAGTTTTGAGAATATTAAAAAAATATTTAACAATTTTGAGAACATTTCTAAACTATTTTAACATTTAACAAATCTGTTGATGTTCAAGAATTGTTTTGACAGGTTTGGAAGTTTTGGAGTTCTTTAACAGTTTATACAATTTTTTTCTTTTAATTTTCTAAATGTTCAAAATGCTGTCTAAGAAATATTTTTTCAGAAAAATCAAAACTTTTTCTATAAGCTGTTTTGACAATTTTGAGAACATTTAGAACTATTTTGGACAGATCGGAAATTTTTCAGAACATTTAAAAACTTTTTTGATAGATTTGAGAACATTTAGAAAATATTTTGACAGTTCAAATAATTATTATTTTAAAAGTTTAGACCTTATTTTGATAGTTTTAAAAACATTTAATTATTCTTCTGATAGTTTAGAAATTATTAAAAAAAAATTGACATTTTTTAAAAATAATTTTGACAGTTTTGAGAAATATCAAAAAGAATTCATTTCTTGGGTAGATTTTAGAACACTTAAAAAGTTTTTGGACAGATCAGAAATTCTTTTGGCGGTATTGAAAACATTTAGAAAATGTTTTGAAAATTTAGTGACAGATTTTGAAGATTTAATTATGTTTTGACATAACAAGTTTTTGTCAGTTTGAAGAACATTTTATAAATCTTTTTACAATTTGAGGTTTTTGTACAGTTTTGAGTTCGTTTAGAAAATCTAATCTTTAGAAAGTTTAGAAATTGTTAATTTTAAGAATATTTAGAAAATATTTTGACAAATCTCAATTTCTAGTTCAGTAAAAATCTTTATTGTTTTATTATTTTGAGAAAATTAAGAAAGTTAATAACTTTGACTTTGACAAATTGGAACATTTAGAGTTTTTTCAGTTCAGAAAGATAATTACTAATTATAAAAATAGCAGTATCCAATTTAAACTATGATATTATTAGAAAAAACCAAGATCCAATAAACTCCTAAAAATTTCCTAAAGATAGCTACGCCACTGTTCGTAAAACTTATTCTAAAAAATCTTTTTGTAATACTCCATCATCTTGCATTTCAAGCAGTTTTTCTTCAATAAATAGTAGTAAATGACGTTAAAATAGCTCAGTCGTAGAGCGTTAGCGTAGCACGCTAACAGTACAGGGTTCGATCCCTAAATTATAACTCAATAATAACTTGCTCTTTATCCACCAAAAAATGTTTATTAGACTTGCAAAAGATGTCGTAACAAATTTTTTCTAAGCTTCAAAAGTTTGTCATAATCAGCCAAAAGATTTTTTTTAGGTACTCAAAACTGCCAAAATATCTAAATGTTCCCTAAAATGACAAAATTTGTTCTAAAAACTCATTAAACTATAAAAATAATCATTTAAATCGTTTTAGAACAACTTTATACAATTTTGAAAACATTAAGAAAACCTTTTGGAAGTTTGAAAACTATTTTAACAGTTTTGGAAAACTTTTAGACAATCTTTTGAAAGTTTTGAAAACATTTAAAAAATTCTCGACAAATTTAAAAACATTTAGAAAATCTTTTGGCGTTTCAGAAACTATTTTGACTGTTTTGAGAACATTTAAAAATTTTATTTGACAAATTATTAAATTAATTTTTAAACATATTTGAACAATTTTAAAAACATTTAGATTTTTTGCCAACTTTTTTTGATTGTTTGAGAACATTATAATAAAAAAAGATATTATTTTGACAGTTTAAATGTTTTTAGATAATCTTCAGAACGTTTAGAAAATTACATTTTTTGACAGTTTAGAAATTGTTTTGAGAATATTTAGAAAAACCTTTGACAGTTTTGAGAACGTTCAAATTTTTTTTTACAGCCCAGTGTTCGATGCCCAAATTATAACTAATTAATAACTTGCTCTTTATCTACCAAAAATTGTTTATTAGACTGTAAGAAAATTTTTCTTCAGATCTGCCAAAAGTTATTAAAACTGTATATAAATGTTCCTTAAAAATGTTCTTTGAATTGTAAAAATGTAATATGTCAACTCCCAATTAACTTTCTCAAAAAAAAATTTCTAAATGTTCTCTAAAATGACAAAACTATTTTTAAATGTTCTTAAAACAGTCAAAACAATTTCTTAGAAAATTTGAGATTTAAATTTTTGTTGACAGTTTAGAAATTTTTTTGAGAACGTTTTTGAAATACAATTTACAACTTTGAGAAAATATTTTGACTGTTTTAAAGACTAAAAGAAACTATTTTGACTGAATTGAGAACATTTAAAAATAGTTTTGTCATTTTAGAGAACATTTAGAAATTTTTTTTGACAGCCCGTGTTTCCATCCCCTAGTAATAATTTGCTCTTTATCCACCAAACATTGTTTACTCTGCCTAAAGTTATTAAAACTGAATCTAAATGTTTCCTAAAATGTCAAAAATTTGTTCTAAATGTTCTTTAAATTGTAAAAATGTAATATGTCAACACCCAAAGTATTTTCTTAACTTTCTCAAAAGTAATAACTTCTAAACTGCAAAAAAAACTATTTTCCAATTTTTTTTCAAAAATTTCATTTTTTTTTTCAAAAATTACAAAATTATTTTTAAATGTTCTTAAAACTGTCAGAACAATTTATAGAAAAAGTTTCTTAGAAAGTTTCAAGATTTAAAATTTATTTTGACAGTTTAGAAATTTTGTTGAGAACGTTTTAGAAAAACTTTTTACAATTTTGGAAAAATATTTTGACCGTTTTACAAACGTTTAAATAAACTTTTCTGAGTTTTAAAACTATTTTGACAATTTTGGAGAACATTTAGACAATCTTTTGAAAACTTTAAAACAATTCTCGACAAGTTTAAAAACATTTAGAAAATCTTTTGTCGTTTCAGTAACTATTTTGACAGTTTTAAGAACATTTAAAAATTTTGTTTGACAAATTAAATTAATTTTTAAACCTATTAGGACAGATTTAAAACATTTAGATTTTTTGCCAATTCACATTTTTTTTTATTATTTTGAAAACATTTAGAAAAAAGCATTGTTTTTTTTTAGATAATTTTAAGAACATTTAAAAAATTGAATTTTTTTGACAGAAATTGTTTTCAGAATATTTAGAAAAACTTTTGACAGTTTTGAGAATTTAAAAAAATATTTAACAATTTTGAGAACATTTCTAAACTATTTTAACATTTAAAAAATCTGTTGATGTTCAAGAATTGTTTTGACAGGTTTGGAAGCTTTGGAGTTCTTTAACAGTTTATACAATTTTTTTCTTTTAATTTTCTAAATGTTCAAAATGCTGTCTAAGAAATATTTTTTCAGAAAAATCAAAACTTTTTCTGTAAGCTGTTTTGACAATTTTGAGAACATTTATAACTATTTTGGACAGATCGGAAATTTTTCAGAACATTTGAAACTTTTTTGATAGATTTGAGAACATTTAAAAAATATTTTGACAGTTCAAATAATTATTATTTTAAAAGTTTTGATAGTTTTAAGAACATTTAATTATTCTTCTGATAGTTTAGAAATTATAAACAAAAATTTGACATTTTTTAGAAATAATTTTGACAGTTTTGAGAAATATCAAAAAGAATTCATTTATTGGGTAGATTTGAGAACACTTAAAATGTTTTTGGACAAATCAGAAGATCTTTTGGCGGTATTGAAAACATTTAGAAAATCTTTTGAAAGTTTAGTGACAGATTTTGAAGATTTAATTATGTTTTGACATAACAAGTTATTGTCAGTTTGAAGAACATTTTATAAATCTTTTAACAATTTGAGGTTTTTTGTACAGTTTTGAGTACATTTAGAAAATCTAATCTTTCGACAGTTTAAAAATTGTTTTGTTAATTTTAAGAATAATTAGAAAATATTTTGACAGATCTCAATTTTTAGTTCAGTAAAAATCTTTATTGTTTTATTATTTTGAGAAAATTTAGAAAGTTCTTTAACTTTGACTTTGACGTATTGGAACATTTAGAGTTTTTTCAGTTCAGAAATTATTGTGGCAGTTAAACACATTTTGACAATGTTGAAAAGATTTAGAATTTCCTTGTTCTATATCTAAGAACTGGAAACATTTAAGTAGACAAGCAATAAACTTAATTTAAGTTTGGTAAGCTATTAGTGTTCCAAACCCACCCACCCAACTGTTGGCCATTCTCTTCTGCTAATGTTAGTTATCATAAAGTTATAGGAAAAACTGATAGATCCAATCACTTGACTACAAACACCCGACTGAGTGGGGTGGAAAACAGGTTTAGTGTGCGTGTAGCTTATATTAATAATCACCGCCTAACCGCCTAGGTGTTGTCATCTAAAAGTTAAATAAAAAGACAAATTCAATCGCTTGACTACAAACACTTGGCTGTTGTATGGGTAAAAAAATTCAAGTTTAAATTTGGTGTCAGTGTAGCTTGTATTAAAATTCCCAGTCTAACCGCCCGAATGTTACTTATCCAAAAATTTAAGGTTTTTTTCTTCTACTAATGTTAGTTGTCGATAAGTAATAGCTACAAACACTGGAGTAGTTGTGCAAAAAACAATTTTTCTTATAGGCGTGTTGCTTCTATTGCGGTTCCTACTCACTCGCTCTAGTGTTCGTCATCCAAAACTTAGATATTTCTCTTTTCTGCTAATGTTATTTGTAATAAAGTAAAAAAAAGTGACAAATCCAATCTTTTAACTACAAATACTCCAGTGAGTAGGCAAGAAACTAAGTTCAAGTTTTGTAGGCGTTAGAAAGTCTCTTTCATTAAGATACAAAAACTCAACTCAACAAACTAAAAACAGTCCCAAAAAATGCGCAATTCATGTGCTCAAAATCGGTTTATGTAGGCCTGGTTTAAAGTTTTCAAGTAAAATGCAAAAAAAAATTAAAAGTTGCAGTTTCGGTGCTAACGTTGTATTTGTGACTGTTGTTAGTACTAGATCTAACTGAAACTAATACCAAAAAATGCGCAAACTAATCTAAATTCACGTGCTCAAACCGGTTTATAAAAGCCCAGTTCAAAAATTTAAGTCAGATAACTGCACTTTCAATTCAAACGTTGTGTGAGTATCAGACGTTAGTACACTAAAACTCAACAGAGCTAACTGAAACTAGTCCCAAAAAATTTGCTATTGAATGCAGATTTACTTGCTCAAACCGGTTTATGTAGGCCCGGATCCAAGTTTCCAAGTAAATCAAAAACTGTCAGAAATTGGCACTTTCGGTGCAAACGTTGTGATTGTGTCTAAAGTTAGCATACTAAAACTCAACAAAATAATCTGAAACTTTTTGCAAAAAATGCGCAATTCAATGCAGATTTGAGTGCTCAAATCGATTTATTAAAGTCTGTTTCAAAGTATTCAAATAAAACGCAAAAAAACTGTCAAAAATTAATAATACTTTCGGTGCAATTGTTGTGATGGTACTTGTCGTTAGCATAAACTAAAACTAGTTCTGAAAGATGTGCAATTTAATGCAGATATACCTGATTAAACTGGTTTATAAGTATAAGTTTTCGAATTAAACGCGTGTTCGAATCTGTCATTAGTAAGCGCCCAAATATGATTAATCCATATTTGGATGTTCTCTTTATCTGATTTTGTCAACAAGTTAAGAAAAAACGTAATAGATCTAATTTCTTGACTACAAACACACGGGTAGATGAGTGGAGTACTAACTAAGTTTAACTTTTGTAAACGTGTAAATTTTATTGATGGTTTTTGCACCTACCCAAGTATTATTAATCCTCATCTGCTAATGTTAATTGTCATAAAATTAAAAGAAAGAGTGACAGATCTAATTTCTTAATTCCAAACTCTGTTTTATCTCTTGATGTCGCAAGTTCTCGGAATTCTTCCATTGTGCTTTGCTGGCTTTTGGTTGCTCATCGGGCTGTTTGCATCTGTGTGTGACGTACTTCCTTTGGTTGTTAGGTCACGATGCATGGCTTTAGTGCAGGTAATTTCCTACTACTTTTGTCATTGTTGTTTTTTTTTATGTAGTTATTATATCTATTGGTCGTTTGTAGTGTTTTCTCATGTAGATTTGTTTTTCGGTGGTATTTCTTATTTTGTTGTTGCTGTGTACTTCTGCCTTCTCGAAGAATGCTTTAGCAGTCGTTTTGATGTGATCAATCAGTGATGTTATTTTTAGATCTTTCCTTAGGTCCACGTTTCTGATGTACCATGAAGCGTTGGTGATGAGTCTCAGGCAGCCAGACTGTCTTGATTCTAGTGTTTTCATGTAGCTTTTTGTAGTTGTTCCCCATACTGATGCCGCGTATGTTAATTGTGGTCGTATAGTGCTCTTATAGAGCAGCATTTTGTTTTTTAAGGTCATTCTTTTGTTAGTTATCAAAGGCTTTTGATGTTGTTAACCACTCATTACTTCTTAAAAAAATTGATTATTACGGAATTGAGGTAAAGCTTTTGATATGATTAAATCATTTTTAACAAATAGAAAACAATACGTTCGCATTAATTACTTAAACAATTACAACGAAATAACAAGCTACAATTCTATTAGAACTAATATTAAATGTGGGGTTCCACAAGGATCAATTCTTGGACCTCTACTATTTAATATTTTCATTAATAACTTATCATTTAATATGAATTTTGATGTGACATGTTATGCCGACGATACAACTATTTGTTTATATGCCGATAATAAAGACGACTTAAATGATAGAGTAAGAGAAGCCTTAGTTTCTATATCGCATTGGTTTAACTGTAATAAACTTGCAATAAATGTGAACAAAACGCAAATTATGGTTTTCCCACCCAACAAAATTCAAGAACTAAATGTTCGTGTTAATAGTGAACTAATATCAAATACATTAGATTTTAAATTATTAGGTGTGACTTTTGATAATGATTTAAAGTTTAAAAGTCATGTATGTAATATGTCTGTAAAATTAAATAAAAGCATTTATTCTCTAAGAACTTTAAGACATTATTGCAGTAATTCTACACTACGAATAGTTTATTTTTCCTATTTTAACTCAATAGTTGAGTATGGAATTCTATTGTGGGGAAACGAGTTAAATCTTAAAGACGTCCTTAAGACACAGAAAAAAGCTATTCGAATTTTAGCAAACATAGGTTTTAGAGATTCTTGTAGATCATATTTTAAAAGTCTAAGTATTTTGACGGTTCCATCAATTTATATTTACCATGCATCAAAGTATATTTTTTCTAATAAAGCAGACCTCACTACAAATAAAGACATACATAACCACAACACACGAAATCTTTTTTTATTAACTGATATTCCCGCAAATAAATATGTAAAAACATCGTTTTATATTGTAGCAAGAAACATTTTTAATAAACTCCCTGAAGACATAAAACAGATGAAATTAAAAATTAGTTTTTTAAAAGTACTTAAACGTTATCTGATAGAAAACTCTTTTTATTCTTTATCTGAATATTTTAACAAAGATCACTAATATTATTTATTATTAATTTTTAAAATAGACTAGTTATATTATTTAAGTTTTATAAATGTTTTTGTTTGTGTATTAAATTTTGTATTATGTACTATGTATTTCTACACCTTTTGGTATTTTTTTTGAAATAAATATTATTATTATTATCAAGTTAGCAATGGGTAAAGTGTCATTGATGTTCCGATGCTTATGTTTCTTATATTTTGTGTGTGGGCTTTCCAGCTCAGTAGTCGGTCTGGTGATTCCAAGATATTTTGCTTCTTTGGTCCATGGTAATGGGAATATCATCGATTTTAATGTTGCCATATGGGGTCTTTCTTTTTTAGGTGAAGAGGATTGATTGGTTTTTGTTGGGATTTATTTTTATGCCCCATTTTGTTATCCATTCGGCAATGAGGTTTGCAGAGTGTTGTAGTTTGCTTGTTATTAGTTTTGTTGACGTTGATTTGTGTAAGTAAGATGGCTGTTTCGTCTGCGTATTGTGCGGTTATTGTTCCGTTGTTGGCGGTTGGCATATCTCCTACGTATTTGTTATATAGGATGGGGGAGAGGGCTGATCCTTGTGGGACCGTAGCTGTTATGGTTCTTATGTTTGATAGTGTTTTGTTTATTCTTATTTGAAAATGTTTTTCGTTTAGAAAGGAATTTATAAATTTGCATAGGTGTTTGTTATAGCCTATTTTGAAGAGTTTGATTATGAGTCCCTCGTGCCATACCTTATCAAACGCTTTTTCAATGTCTAAGAATATGGAACTTGTCGACTTCTTCACGCAGTATCCTCTGCTTATGTAGTTGGTTACTCTTGCCAATTGGTGAGTGGTTGAGTGGCTTTTTGGAATCCATACTGATGTTTTGGGATTATGTTGTCATGTTCTTCGTTGTGTTGATTTATTATATATAGTATAACTTTTTCGGCTATTTTGCTGAGAGAGCTGACAGACTTATTGGTCTGTAATTTTGCGGGATTGTTGTAGATTTCATTGGTTTTAGGAAGACTATTATTATTGCGGTTTTCCATGCTTCAGAAAATTGTCCATTTCTAAGCATTGCATTGATGATGTTGGTAAGGCATACGATGGCTTTTTTGGGAAGACTTTTTAGTGCTCTGTAGGATATGTTGTCTAGTCCAGGAGCTTTTTTGGCATTGACTTGTTTTATTATTTTTGACACTTTTTTTGGTGTTGTGTGTTGTAGTGGTTGATTGATTGATTGTAAGTGATGTTCAAGTTCATCTTCTATTGCTTTCATTATATTTGTGTCTAGAATGTCGTACGCCGGGCTGAATTGATCTTCCATTGTTAGGGCAATGGCTTCTGCTTTTTCCATGTCGGTGTGTGCCATGCCGTTGCGGCCATGAAGTGCAGGAATTGGAGTGTGGTTGCTTCTAAGTTTTTTTTATATTTTCCAGATTTTGGGAATGTCGTTGGAGCTTCCTTCAAACATTTGATGCCATTGTTGATTTTTGAACATTTTGATTTGTTCTTTTACATTTTGTTGGAGGTTGTTGGCTTCTTTTTTGCCTTCTGCGTCTTTGGTACGTCTGAACTTTTGTCTGGCTTTTTTTTTATTAGATCTTTTAGGTATGATGGTAGACCTAGCGGATTTTTTTTGGTGAGTTCGAAGGTTGTAGTCGATTTATGCATTTCAGATTGTATTTTTGATGTTAGTGTTTGTACTGCATTATCGATGTCTTGGTTTGTTCTTTGTTCTGGAAGGGGGCCAAGTTCTTCTAGGATGTGTTTGTTAAAGTTGTTCTAATTTGTTTGTTTTCGATTGTTGAGGTTTTTTGGATTACGGACGTTTGCTAATTGTAGTTGAACTGGTAGGTGGTCCGATTCTAGCTCTTCGATAACTATTTGTTATTATATTCATTTTATTTCATATGATTTTATTATTTATTTATTAATGTATTATTTACAACATGTTTCGTTATTTTTTAATAACATTTTCAAGTATTAATATAATATAATAAAATTTTTTGATTGATTTATAAATAAATTAAATTTTTGTTTTTCCCGCATTCCCTGATATCCGGTTTTTTAATTTCTTTGAAGTTTGATACATATAATTTAGAGGTTATATTTGTTTATAAAAAGATACCAACATTCTAATAATTATTCTGAATTTTGAAATTTTATATAGTTTTTATTTTAATAAAATATCCATTAAAGGTGAATCATATAGCATTAATTGTTCATTTATAACTTCATAATTTTGATTTTTAATATGTTTTTTAATTTCTAAGTCTTCCAAAAATATAAGGTTTTTATCCGAAATGTGTAAAATTACAAGTGTGTTGTACTGTGAATTTGGTTTATGTTTATTTAATAATAGATGTTTTGCAAAGTTTGATTTATCTAAATATTTGTTTTTAAAATCGCGAATGTGTTCATTATACCTAATATTAAAACTTCTTTTTGTTTGCCCAATATATACTCCATTGCAGTCATTACACTTTAATTTATATATACCACTTTTATTCCAAATATCTGTTTTTTCTTTTGCATTTAGTAATTTAGATTTTAAAGAATTTTGTGTTTTGAAAGCTACCATAATATTAAACTTTTTGTTTAAATATTTAGATAATTTTTCTGAAATTTGGCCAAAATATGTTATAGAACAGAATTTTTCATTGTCTTTTTTATTATTAAAAGGAAATATTTGTTTAAAACAATTGTTTAATTGTTTCTTTTTTATAATTTTTTCAACTGTAATTTTGTTATATCCATTATTTAAAGCAATTTGCTTAATAATTTTGATTTCTTCTTCTAAATCATTATTTGATAGAGGTATTGATAATGCCCTATGTACTAAACAGTTAAATGCTGATAATTTATGGCAATTTGGATGATATGAATTTTTGGGAATGATTATGTCTGAATAAGTTGGTTTTCTAAAAATTTTATAACTAAAATTTGGGTAATTATTATAAATTGATAAATCTAAAAAATTTATAATTTTATTTTGTTCTATTTCTAATTTAAATTTTATTGTAGTATGTAAACTGTTAACATATTTTAGTAAATTTTCTAAATCTAAATCGTTTCCTTTAAAATAAACAAGAATGTCGTCTACATATCTATACCAAAATTTTATATTAATTTTAAATTTTGAATTTAAAATAGTATTTTCTAAGTTTTCCATAAATATATTTGCTAATAGAGGAGATATTGGGCTACCCATAGGTAAACCATAATTTTGCATATAAAATTTGTTTTTATATATAAAATAATTTTGTTGATGTGCTTGGTTATAGCTATGTCTAGGATGTCTGGGGTATGGCCTTGAGTGCTGAAGAATGTTGGTGCATCTGGACTGTGTACGATTATTTGCCTTTTTTTGATGTATTTTAATAGTGACTTTCTTCTGACATTGTTGGTGTTGCAGTTCCAAGCCCGATGATTGGCGTTCATGTCGCCGGCTAGAATTGTTGGGATGTTTTCTTGCAGTGCTGAGTTTAGATCTGAGTGTAGGAGTGGTTTAGATGGTGATTGATATGCTGCTATGATTTTGATTTTTCCTATGGGTTTAACTTTGACAATTGCCTTAGTTGCTTCTAGGTTTGTCATTTTAGCTAGGTCGATTACTGCATGTTGGATCGATCTTTTAATTAGCATGGCAGTGAATCCTCCATTTCGGTCCACTCTGTCATTTCTGTAAAGATAATAGTTTGGAAATTTTATTTTGTTTTTGGTTTTGAGACCCGTTTCCAATAAGAGCATTATGTCTGTTTGATGTTCGAATAAGTAGTCTTTCAGTTCTTCTGTTTTGTTTGGGAGACTGTCGCAGTTCCAGAAGTTTATGTTTAGTATGTTTTGGTGTGCTGCCATTATTAGCTCATGTTAGTTAGCGCGATCATGAGTATTTGTTTTAATAACTCCTTATCATTTTTGGAGGTTATCTGCAGTTGTTACTGGTTCTTTTTCTGTTATTGGTTGTACGGCTTTACCGTAGGTTACTGTTTGTGCTCGTGGCTTTGGCGTATCTGTCATTTGTGGTTTTCTATTTTTTTGTGATTTATCCCTTTTGGCCTTTTGCCTCTGGTACTCGGGGCATCCTTTGTAGCTAGCTGGATGATTCCCTTTGTAGTTAGCACATACCGTTTGGTCTTGGTCGGCTGATGTTAGTTTGCAGTGCGCAGATGCGTGATTTTGTGCACATCTGACGCTTACAAATTTGTTAGTACACATTTTTTGCAAATGTCCGTACACTTGACATCTATGACAGTGTGCTGGGTCTCCGGACTTAAGCTTTTCTTTGACTTTTACTTTCAATCCTAGTATGTGTGTCATTTGCATGATTTCTGTATTTTTTGGGTCTTGTTCCAGTTGTACATACATAATTGAGTAGTATCTTTCTTTGTTGTGTAGTCTGCTGACTGCATTAACTTTGTAGCCTAAATCTTCTAGGGCAGCAGTAATTTCTTCTGGTAAGACATCTTCCAGGATGTATGGGATAATTATTTTGAAGGTTTTGTCTTCCGCTAATTCGTATGTATGCGAGTGATGTCCTTGTCTAAATATGCAGCATCAATTTGAAGATCTATTAAATCTTTTTGTATGTCTCTCCATGCTGCATTTCCTTTAACAATAATTGATGGGGGGGTTTTTTGTTTAGTTGCCATTATTTGTGTCTGTGTTTGGGTGATATTTTCATTTTCTACGTCACTGTCATTGCTGCTTGTTGATAGAAGTCGTTATTTAGCATTTGTTTTCTTGGCATATGGGTCTATACATTCGGATGAGTTGCTTGTTTCATCTTCCGGGGTAATTTGTGAATTATCATTAGAGTTGTCATCAGTTTCTTCAATATTCATTGGGGTGAGTGGAGGAAATAGTGTTTTCATCCATGTGTCCCCTTGTATGCGAGGGGTGTCTGTTCTTTTCTTTTTATTTTTAACTTTTTTGTTAATTATTTTTATATCTGTCATTGTTGTGTTATTATTGTCTGGCAATTTAACATTTTCTTTATGCAATGTGTGATATTTATTTTGATTGCATTTTTGTTCAAGCAAAACTTATAATTGAAAATTTATTAAATGAAATCCAGCATTTAGTTCTGCTTGGAGGGATTCATTTACAGCTTTTAGTGCTAGTATATTATGTGCATTTTCTTTGATTTTTGCATATAAGTTCAAGATATTAGTATCTATTTTCTGTTTTATTACCTTAAGTTGCATTTCCGGAGAGTCATCAATCGGGGTTTCTATCATGTGGTTATCTTCGTTGTCGCCCATGGTGGAGCCGCTGTTTCCTGCGGGTGCTTCGTGCCTCCCGCAGTGAATTGTCACGTTTTGTTTTTGTTTACACTTCACTTTTTATTGTTTTAATGTCACTATTAATGTTCATTTCACTGCCATTTGTTATGAGTCACTTGTTCACTTCACATTTATTGTTGTCGTAGCAATCTGCACTCTAGCACGGTCGTAGGTCAACTGTTAATTCCAAACGCTCAGATAAGTGAGCAAAAAAACTAGATTCAAATTTTGTGAGCGTATGGCTTGACGCTGCTTTGTAGGCGAAGCATCAAAAGTCTGATGAAGGATCAGCAAGAGAGTATAAAACCTAAATTTTTAAGATGCAAAATTAATTAACTAAACCACTCTCCCATCCATTCGTTAAGACTACTGAACACTTTTACGTATTTGAATTTTGCAAAGAAATCATTGTACTCCAAAATCGATACTCCCAAGCTAGTCCCTCTTGAATCTAATGCAATAGTGGTTAATGTGCCCGGCCTAAGAACATTTAAAATCGCATCTGGCTACCTCAGCCCAATTAACCGAATCAAAACGTTAGATTTCGATGAGGTCTTTGCTTTGCTTTTTATCATAATGCGGGACACCAAAGGAATGTTTTTGGTGTGGCTGTCAAGAACCTGAACTTTGACCACACCATCCGATTAATCAACAAAATGAGCTCCGACCACCTATCGGTCTTACTGGAGCTCTTCGGAAAACCACCCGGAGTGTGAAGAAAATTCGTCATTTGCACGGATTGACCTGTCTTCTCACAATTACTATATGAGAGCATAGGTCGTATGACTCCAGTAAGAATAGCCGCGGACATTGATAAGGCCGTCACGCCAAATCCAACAGGCTTTGGAAAAAGCCTCTAAAACCCTTCAGGTTGGCGCCGATAAGGGTTATCTCGGGACGTGAAAAAGTTAATCCGTAGACGTAATGTCGTCAGGCACCTTTGGCAGCGGCACCGCAACCCCGTAGATCGCCTAACATTAAAGTCCCTTCACGAAGAAGTGAAGAAAGCCATAAGGTCACACAAAGATTTATGTTGAAAAAACACTTTGAAATCTATCACAGAGAACGACCATCCAATGTGGAGAATCTCCAAAACCTTAAGGAACAAGACAGTCCCCATTCCAGCTATTCGAAGCAAAAATGGGAAACAGTACACAATTGAGGGAAAGACCTGAAATCTGCTGACAACGCCCACGCCGCTGCAAAACGTTAGACCGTCTCGAATTCAAGAGATAATCAACAGACACAAAACCCGATCTGCTCCTGGCTCTGACGGAATAGAGCGCTTAGCAATTCTTCGTACCGTGCATTTTATACGGTTTGGAAAAGCTCAATCGTAATCAATATCGCAAAACCTAAGAAAAACCGGCAGTTTTCTCAAAATGACCGACCAACCAGCTCACTATGCACTTTGAGTAAGGTTATAGAAAAGGTTATCTTAGACATAATTCAGAATCATGTTGATTCTAACAATCTACTTCCTTCTCACCAGCACGGATTTCGATAGAAAGACTCAGCAGTCAACCAGCTAAATTGAGTTACAGACATCATCGTCGAGGGTTTTAGGTTGAAAAAGGCTACAGGGATGGTCCTTTTCGTCGTAAAAAAAGCCTTCGATAAAGTGTAGCATGAAGGTCTTCTTTACAAACATTAAAAACTTTCATAGCCGGGGTCCCTCAAGGCTCCATTCTAGCTTCGGTCCTTTTTAACCTAGGGGATGGAAGCACGGGAATAAAATTGCACAATACACTGTCGACACAGCGTTTCTCTACTCCTCAGTCACTTATGGTAGTCACTTCTAGGCTTCAAAAAGCTGGTTAGATATATGGCAAGCCAAATGTGAATCCAGAGAAAAACAAAGCTGTTTTCTTCACAGGGCGATGGAACGTCCCTCATGAGAATGTCTGCCTCAACAACGTTCCCATACTAACGGGCAATTCAGCAAGCGGAGTTTAGTCGGTAGGCACCTTCCTCGTGAGGGTGAATCCGACACTTTAAGTCTTTAAAAGATTCTGCTCCTAAACAAAAAAAAATGCAACATTAAAATTACAAAATTTAGAAGGTCAGTTTTTTTAATAAAGATAAAATGTGTTGTGATGAGTACGCCTCCTATTAACTACAATTAAAAAAAAATACGTGTAGAATCAAATAAATAAAGTTAGAATCGCCGAATTAGCTGCAAAAACCCCAGATGTAGTATTCTTAATCTTTGGCGTTAGAGTAACCTCAAAACAGTAAACAAATATGAAAAAAATTAAAATATAAAATGAGTTTATGATAGTAATTTTTATTAAATTAAAACTAAATGTTTCAGTATGTTCGGTTAAGTTCGGTCCTTATACTTTTAACAACACACATTTGTGCAAGTTTGAAATAGTTAGCACCTTGGTTAAATTATTTGTATCGGTTTTATCATAAAAATATTATATACTTTGTTTACTTAATAATAATTTAAGATATTTAATACACAAACATTTTTTGCCCTAACGTAAAGTCTAGAACTTGCCGTAACATATTTTTAAACAATATTCAATATCAAAGTAAAAAAAGATTTGTTGACAAAACAAGACAAACAAATTAAAATAATCTTGAATTTAATGTCTTTCATATGGATATGATGGGACTACATTACAAAAAAGTCATCTACCCACAATATGCAATTGATATTCCTCTCATGCATTTTCAAAGCAAGCTTAAAACTAGTTTCAGATGTAAGTAATAGTTTCTCAAGCATGAAATAATATGTAGACAACTCAACTCCAGCTACTTATATATGTATACTGTGACTGTGTTAATTATAAGTTTTACCAAATGTAAATTCAATATTGTTTTAAATTTAAATATAATCTTCCGCACACATGTTTTTTATTCAGATATAAAAAATAATAATCAATCATTTTTCACTTCCTTTTCCTGGGCATAACAAGAATGTATTTTGATAGCATAAATAATCCGTGTATTACTTCCCATTTGCCGAACAATACGAAGTGCCTTTATCCTTAATCTTATTATGTTAATATCGTAATTCAAAAATCCATTCATCACTGCGACCATATTTACATCAGAAATGAATTCCTGTGGGGTTCAGTAGCACGTCACAGGTTTGAACCCTCCTTTAGCAAGTCATTAACTCTCCCCAGGCTAATTTCATTTCGACGGCGCCTATTCCCTTACTAAAACATCTCGAGAAAAAGAAATGAAAAAAAAAATCGCTGAGAGAAATATTATTAATACATTTTAAGCGATCCATTGGAATATTCCGATTGTTTTCTAATGGGTCCTTTTAAGTTATTTATTTTGCATTCACTAAAGGTTGGAAAGTTAATAAAGAACCGCCTTGAAAGTTTTTGATGAGTTTTTTTTTTGGTATACAGTTTATTGCTTTACTTTTCTATGTAGTTTCTAAATGCTTTAAAGGCGTTATCTTATCTAGCATGTATCAATTTCCTTTGCGTACATGCCGTGTTTTGAAAGAATAAGCTACTAGAAGGATTTATGTATATGGCATAACGAGGGCATAGTTGAATATCGAGGTCCTGGATCGTAAACAACCCTTGCTGATGCAACACAACGACACTAAACATTTTTATTAGGCATAAACTAAACCTTCAGGGCGCAAGTCAATTTCAATCTTTAGTTTCTTTACTGTTCATTTTTATTTTAAGCTTTTTCTTCTCGGTGTTAAAAATTTACTACCGTGTAGCTTATAAGCAAGTCGAATTTATTACTTTAAAAATCTTTGTTCTATGTTATTACAGTAAACATTTATAAAGCCAATAAAATATTTTGTTTGGGTTATATTCAGAATATAAAAACAAATTACAATACAAACAATAACATGTTTTGAAAAGACCCGCAACCTTGCTCCTTCGTTTTCTAAATTTATTTATTTAATGTTTGCTCATTATTGTAAATATTAATAAATGTTTATTATGGATGGGAAATAGTTATTATTCTAGGTTAGTGATGTCGTTAACTAAAGGGATAGAGTTAGAAATTACGTAGGTAGATAAAAAACGTTTTATTACAATCTGATGTCAACTAATAAAGATTTTTATTGTTATTGTCGAATTAAGGAAGTAAGATAATAAAAAGCAAGCAATGATGGCTCGTTATAGTGTCTTAACATGCAACTTTAAGAGATAAATATAGAGTAAAATATATTTAATGGATGAAATTTTCATTTGATATTAGGAAATGGGGTAATAATGCAATGATATTTTTACTAAAAATGTAATGTATTAATTCAGTTTGTTTGACAGTCAACTTTTATATTTTTGAAATACGTTAAGAATACTGAGTTTGTGTACTAATATTTTGTACAAATTATAAGAAATATCGATATGGATTGATATGTCATCACGTCAAGCAGCAGGCATAAGAAATCTTGTTCGCGAAAGTAACATGATTTCTTCAGTCAATCGTTTGAATTGATTATTATCATTTTTTTTTTTAATTAAACGTGCAAATGTGTTATTAAAATAAATTATTTATATACTTTTAATTTAGTTTTAGATGTATAAAATAAATAAATATATACAGCTTGTCTAAATCAGTAAAATATAGAAAATGACAAAAAAATAATTTATCTTTTTTGCTGAAGCTATCATATTATCAACTAGATTTAAGCAGTCTGTGAACATTGACTTTTTAATATTTGTAGCTTATAAGTCTCAAGAAATACTGAATTTGAAAGTTTATTCCATTTGTTTACGGTTAAAAATATCTCTCTTAAAAGTTTCGGTCCTACATCCCTGAATTTTCAGTAAATATTTGTTAGAATTTTTAGCAAGCCTTGTACTACAAGTAAATACTTGTTTAGATGGCAAAATGTCTTGTATTTTGTTTGAACAATGTCCATTAAAATATCTATAGAAAATGCAAAGATTTGCAACATTTTGAATCAGCAATGATCCAAATAGCTCGTTTCTGAATGGAGTTTAGAAAAGATAGTGTAGTTTCCGATGCTCCTCCCCATACTCGGGAACAGTATTCTATACAAGTCAAATATAAGTTTTATACATATGCTAAACTTCAACAGAAATAAAGAACTTTTTACATCTATTAACAAATCATAGTTTTCTAGATACTTTCAAAGCTATGTAGACAACATCGCCGTTCCAGAGAAGATTTTAAGAGATTGTAACACCTAGAAAACTAGTTGAAAAGTATTTTAAATATAGACTCATTGTTTAGTTTAATATTTGGTATTGATAATACCTTGGATTTGGATTTTGAAACAGTAAGAAGTTGAGTAAAAATTGACCATGTTGAGAGTGCCCCGTTCAGATATTGTTTTGAGGTCTTTGTTTATAGAAGTTACAAATTCTAACCTAGAAATTTTAAGACGTTCTGCACATCTGTCGTTATAGTCTTTGGAAAGTATGAAGTATGAAAGGTGCTACTACCTGCAAAACTATAAATAAAACTTTTACTTATTTGAAAAGGTTCATTAATGTAAACCAAAAACAAAATAACAGAACCTTGAGGAACAACAGCATTTATGTTTTTGAGGTCAAAGTTAAAACCATCAAATCTAACTATAATTTTTCAATTGTCAAAAATAGTATTGTTGAGATTTACAGTTTTTTTATCAAGACGTATACAATGGAGCTTGTTGATGAGATTAGAATGCTATACACTATCAAATGCTCTAAAATGTCTAAAGCTACTGCAAAATTTCTCTTTGTTTGTCTAGAGTAGAATTCTATTTGTGACTACCATAAGTCAATAAGTCAGAAAATCTGTTGTCAAACATTTTGATCAAAATATTTTGTTCTAAGAACTTGACAATGTGAAAACTATTATATTTTTCAAAAAATTTTGACATTTTGAAAAATGATGCAATTGATCTATAATTTGAAGAATCAGACTTGTCTCCCTTTTTAAGAATAAGTTGAACATTTTCAATTTTCCAACAATTTGAAAATGTTTAATTTTTGTATGATACATACAAGCATAACTGATTCCTTTCATTCATTGCAAAAAAGCTTTAAATACACTTTGGAAAGCAAGACCGGTAAAAAAAATATTTAGGTTTGGATCATGTAGAAAGAATTCGCAATGAAATAAAAAAAATTGCCTACAGAGCACGGACACGGCTTCAATTTTAAATCGAATTGGCCGTCCAGAGTATATCATATCATCACACATCTCAAATTCAAATCAACTCCAGATCCGGATTACATTCAAACAAAGCTTTGAGAGCATTATCTCACAAAGATCTAATGTTCCTCACAAACATTACAAATGCAATGCTTAAAACGTCGCATTTTCCGTCTGTGTAGAAAAGGTAAAATATTATAAATCTTACAAAGGTTAGAAAAAATAGAATTTTTCCGCAAAATTGCCGCCCAATTAATCTTCTGTCAAACCTGTTGCCAAATCATCAACATTGTTTCAGATATAAGTTTTCCACAAACAACCCATCAACTTATCAAACTAATAGATCATATAAAATATAGTCATATTCTTCTATGCTAAAAATGCAATTAATAAGGTCTGGCATCAAGGTCTACTCCTAAGACTTTTTTAGGTTTAATTCAAAATTGCTTCCTATCTGAAAGAAAGGCCGTTAAACTATATGGACACGTTCAGTTCTAACTCCGATGCTCTTCAACTTGTATGTAACAGACATACCATGCATCACGCTTTATGTCAAAATTGCTCTGTACGTTGACGATACGCCACAAATGCATACTTCAAAGCATCCAAAAGTGATCACGACCTGACCTTAAGTTGCTTGTGAGGCACATAAAACTTGGCTAAGGTACTGAAGGATAAACATCAATAAGACTATACTTTTCTCAAAGAATTATCGGCTAATTCTCATGAGAACGTTCATCCTTAGATGAATACTACAAAGTACCTAAGAATAGAGTTAAGCAAAAGCTTAACTTTCAGATTTCACATAACGACTATTCTAAGTAATTCTAGGATGGCGATCAATCGTTTAACTCTGTTGCTGCGCAGCGACAACTATATAAACACTAACAACAACTTGCGACCATTCAAAACTATCTTAACTAGATCAAATCATTTCAAAGTAACACTTTATAAAAATTCTCAAAGCGCCTTACCCCATCAGAGCTCACATGTTGATCTTAAGCAAAAAACTTTTCCGATAAAATTGCTAATCACTCAGATTCTAAGTTATCTCAAGACAAACAAACTTCAAAACACAAAAGACCAACTAACATGCTTGCTATATAATGAAAGCTCATGGCGCAGAATTCTCCCTTTTAATGACCTCTCAAAAACATGACTTATAACATATGCGTAAAAATTTCTTTTATTGCCAGACACTTTTTTGAAGATGGGCTTTTCTACGCCAGATAAGCATGACACTTACTATTTTCCAAATTGTCCCCAGAATTAAAATGTTTAATAATATTTTGTGTATTGGTCCTCTGAACGCGGCTTAACGTGTATTTGTAAGAGTTTATGTTGAAGAATAGGCCTATTTTTGCTGATTTTTCAAGTTTTAGACCCTTACAACCCAAATACAAAGAACAAATTTATAGTTTCTAACTAGTTTACATCAAAATACGACAACAAAAAATGGTTTCATGGCTTTTAGGGCTTATGGACAGAATATAAAATTAAAATGGCGCCAGATTTGGATTCTACGAAAAATTTCGAATTAATTTCATAAATGGGCAATTCCATTTTAAACGGATCAGAGTTGGGGGAGCCCCAGTTTTTTGTCGTTTTTAACTTAACCGCATTTTTTGTTTAAAAACCGCAATTTTAACTCAAAAGAATTAAATTTACTAATGAAATCAACCAGAAATTTTCCATAGAATCCAAATCTGGTGATTTCAAGTCTATACCCTGTCTTTAAGCCACAAAAGCCATAAAACCATGTTTTTGTTCTCAGTGTTTTTGCCCAAATTATAAACTAGTAATTAATTATCAAATTATGATGTCGCCAAACTAAAAGTTGACCTACGACCGTGCTAGAGTGCAGATCGCTACGACAACAATAAATGTGAAGTGAACAAGTGACTCATAACAAATGGCGGTAAAATAAACATTAATAGTGACTGTAAAAAACAAAACGTGACAATTCACTGCGGGAGGCACGAAGCACCTGCAGTAAACAGCGGCTCCACCATGGGCGACAACGAAAATAACCACATGATACAAACCCGGATTGATGACTCTCCGGAAATGCAACTTAAGGTATTAAAACAGAAAATAGATACTAATACCATGAACCTATATGCAAAAATTAAAGAAAATGCACATAATATACTAGCACTAAAAGCTGTAAATGAATCGCTCCAAGCAGAACTAAATGCTGGATTCCATTTAATAAATTCTCAATTAAAAGTTTTGCTTGAACAAAAATGCAATCAAAATGAAAATCACACATTGCATAAAGAAAATGTTAAATTGCCAGACAATAATAACACAACAATTACAGATATAAAAATAATTAACAAAAAAGTTAAAAATAAAAAGGAAAGGACAGACGCCCCTCGCATACAAAGGGACACATGGAGGAAAACACCATTCCCCCCAATAAATATTGAAGAAACTGATGACAACTCTAATGATAAGTCACAAATTACCCCGGAAGACCAAACAAGAAACTCATCCGAATGGATAGACCCATATGTCAAGAAAACGAAAGGTAAAAAACGACTTCTATCAACAAGCAGCAATGATAGTGACGTAGATTTATTAAAATATCACCCAAACACAGACACAAACAACGGCACCTAAACAAAAAAAACCTCCATCAATTTTGGTTACAGGAAATGCAGCATGGAAAGACATACAAAAAGATTTAATAGATCTACAAATTGATGCTGAAATAAATGCTACTACAAAAATTAGCCTCAAAACACCAAATGATCATAGACAAACTAAAACATATTTAGACAAAAAGGGACATCACTCGCATACATACGAATTAGCGGAAGAGAAAACCTTCAAAATAATTATCCGATACATCCCGGAAGATGTCTTACCAGAAGAAATTGCTGCTGCTCTAGAAGAATTAGGCTACAAAGTTAATGCAGTCAGCAGACTACACAACAAAGAAAGATACTACTCAATTATGTATGTACAACTGGAACAAGACCTAAAAAATACAAAAATCATGCAAATGACTCACATACTAGGACTGAAAGTAAAAGTCAAAGAAAAGCTCAAGTCCGGAGACCCAGCACACTGTCATAGATGTCAAGCGTACGGACATTTGCAACAAATTTACCAACAAATTTGTATGCGTCAGATGTGCACAAAATCACGCATCTGCGCACTGCAAACTAACATCAGCCGACCGAGACCAAACGGTATGTGCTAACTGCAAAGGGAATCATCCAGCTAGCTACAAAGCATGCCCCGAGTACCAGAGACAAAATGCCAAAATAGATAAATTACAAAACATTACAAGACCACAAATGACAGAATCGCCAAAGCCACGAGCACAAACAGTAACCTACGCAAAAGCCGTACAACCAATAACAGAAAATAAATCGGTAACAACTGCAGATGTTCCTATAAAAGACGAACTATTAAAGGCAATCAACACCTCCAAAAATGATAAGGAGTTATTAAAACAAATACTCATGATCGCGCTAATGAACATAAGCTAATAATGACAGCACACCAAAACATACTAAACATAAGCTTCTGGAACTGGACAGTCTCCCAAACAAAACAGAAAAACTGAAAGACTACTTATTCGAACATCAAACAGACATAATGCTTTTATGGGAAAGAGGTCTCAAAACCAAAACCAAAATAAAATTCCCAAACTATCATATTTACTGAAATGACAGAGTGGACCGAAAAGGAGGAGGCCCTGCCATGCTATTTAAAATATCGATCCAACATGCAGTAATCGACCTACCTAAAATGACAAACCTAGAAACAACTGGGGCAATTGTCAAAGTTGAACCCATAGGAAAAATCAAAATCATAGCAGCATATCAATCACCATTTAAACCACTCCTACACTCAGATCTAAACTCAGCTCTGCAAGAAAATATCCCAACAACTCTAGCCGGCGACATGAACGCCAAACATCGGGCTTGGAACTGCAACACCAACAATGTCAGAGGAAAGCCATACATCGAAAGAAGGCAAATAATCGTACACAGTCCAGATGCACCAACATTCTTCAGCACTCAAGACATCCTAGACATAGCTATAACCAAGCACATCATCAACAACATTACATTAACAGTTATCGATAAGCTAGAATCGGACCACCTACCAATTCAACTACAATTAGCAAACGTCCATAATCCAAAAAACCCCAACAATCAAAAACAAACAAATTAGAACAACTTTAACAAACACATCCTAGAAGAACTTGACCCTTTTCCAGAACTAAGAACAAACCATGACATCAATAATGCAGTACAAACACTAACATCAAAAATACAATCTGCAATGCATAAAGCGACTACAACCTTCGAACTCACCAAAAGATCCGCTAGGTCTACCATCATACCTAAAAGATCTAATCAAAAAGAAAAACAAAGCCAGACAAAAATTCAAACTTATCAAAAACGCAGATGACAAAAAAGAAACCATCCACCTCCAACAAAATGTAAAAGAACAAATCAAAATGTTCAAAAATCAACAATGGTATCAAATGTTTGAAGGAAGCTCCAACGACATTCCCAAAACCTAGGAAATATAAAAAAAAAACTTAGAAGCAACCACACTCCAATTCCTGCACTTCATGGCCGCAACGGCATAGAACACATCAACATGGAAAAAGCAGAAGCCATTGCCCTAACAATGGAAGATCAATTCAGCCCGGCGTACGACATTGTAGACACAAATATAATGGAAGCAATAGAAAAGAAACTTGAACATCACTTACAATCAATCGATCAACCACTACAACACACAACACCAAAAAAAATGGCAAAAATAATAAAACAAGTCAATGCCAAAAAAAACTCCAGGACAAGACAAAATATCCTACAGAGCACTAAAATGTCTTCCCAAAAAATCCATCGTATGCCTTACCAACATCATTAATGCAATGCTTAGAAATGAACACTTTCCTGAAGCATGGAAGACCGCAATAATAATAGTCTTCTCAAAACCAATGAAATCTACAACATTCCCGCAAAATTACAGACCAATAAGTCTGCTCAGCTCAATCAGCAAAATAGCCGAAAGAGTTATACTATCTATAATAAATCAACACAACGAAGAACATGACAACATATTTCCAAAACATCAGTATGGATTCCAAAAAGGCCACTTAACCACTCACCAATTGGCAAGAGTAACCGACTACATAAGCAGAGAATACTGCGTGAGGAAGTCGACAGGTGCCATATTCTTTGACATTGAAAAAGCGATTAATAAGGTATGGCACGAGGGACTCATTGTCAAACTCTTCAGAATAAGCTATAACAAACATCTATGCAAATTAATAAATTCCTTCCTAAACACAAGACATTTTCAAATAAGAATAAACAAAACACTATCAAACAGAAGAACCATAACAGCTGTAGTCCCACAAGGATCAGCCCTCTCCCCCATTCTATACAACAACCGCACAATATGCAGATGACACAGCCATCATACACAAATCAACGTCAACAAAACTAATAACAAGCAAACTACAACACGCTGCAGACCTCATTGCCAAATGGACAACAAAATAGGGCATAAAAATAAATCCCAACAAAAGCCAAGCAATTCTCTTCACCAAAAGAAAAAAGGCCCCATATGGCAACATCAAAATCGACAATATTCCCATACCATGAACCAAAGAAGCAAAATATCTTGGAATCACCATGGACCGACTACTGAGCTGGAAAGCCCACACACAAAATATAAGAAACATAAGCATCGAAACAACAATGAAACTTTACCCATTGCTAACCAACAAAAGCATGACCTTAAAAAACAAAATGCTGCTCTATAAGAGCACTATACAACCACAATTAACATACGCGGCATCAGTATGGGGAACAACTACAAAAAGCTACATAAAAACACTAGAATCAAGACAGTCTCGCTGCCTGAGACTCATCAACGCTCCATGGTACATCAGAAACGTGGACCTAAAAAAAGATCTAAAAATAACATCACTGATAGATCACATCAAAACGACTGCCAAAGCATTCTTCGAGAAGACAGAAGTACACAGCAACGACGAAATAAGAAATAACACCAAAAAACAAATCTACATGAGAAAACACTACAAACGACCAATAGATGTAATAACTACATAAAAAAAAATAACCAACAATGACAAAAGCAGTAGAAAACTACCTGCACTAAAGCCATGCATTGTGACCTAACAACCAAAGAAATAAGTCACACACAGATGCAAACAGCCCGATGGGCAACCAAAAGCCAGCAAGAATTCCGAGAACTTGCGACATCAAGAGATAAAGCAGGGTTGTCGCCAAACTTGTTGTTTGCATTATATTACAGCAAATCAATGCGGCGTTAAGAATAATTTTAAATATAAAATTAGTTGTAAACCTAAGTAATTAATTTATTCATAAAAAAATTATGTTAACCTTAGAGCCTAATAGAGATTTCTGTTAGCACAATCAAAAGTATTTTAATAAATTATACCTAATTTTATAATTTTTTATAGTTAAATTTAACTAATTACAGTCTCAAACAAATTAAAAGATTATAAATTTCTATGAGAACGATTGTAGTTCCTACTTTATTAGTTAGGCAGGATGATATGAAATGTTCTTTTATGCGTTATTTGCAGATTTTATTAAAATGCTTTTACAGTAGAATTCCTGTTTTATTTATCGAAAGCTTCAATAATATATATTGAAAAATATTTTGCATTGGTAATAAAACTGAAAAATATTATGACTCGTATACGATTTCATGTTAACTCAGCTGCCACATATTGTTTTGGATTTTTATGAACCCGGATTGTATTACAGTATAATAAAATATTTAGCAAAAGTAGATTTATCATGAAAACAACATAATAATATTTACTTCATATTTAGAAAAAAATTAAATTATTTGTAAACTATAATACGCCATATAGAAGAATAGAGAGCTACTGCAAAGTTTTAATAGTTACAAAAGAAATTTTAGATTTATTTTGTTGAATAATAAAATAACAAAAAAATATGTTGCCTTATGCAGAATGATTCGCTTACTATAAGTCATATAGTAGGTACTTACTAAATAGTTATTTGTAGAACTAGCTTACCTGTAACAAAACAAAAAAAACTAATTAAAACAATAGTTATACAGGGTGTTAGGTAAACATGCGGCAAAAATTTAAGGGGTTAATCCTTGGTCTTGGCCTTGCGACAGTTACAACATTTTATTATCAAAAAGTACATGTAAAGTTGCTGAATCTACAATAAATGTTCAAAATGACTTACTCCAGCCTGGATACAAGCATTCAATCTTCTCGTCATTGGGTGCCAAACTCTTTCAAACACACCTTTCTAATTGAGTTACACCCAGCAATTATCCGATTTTGCAAATGGTCTAAATTTTCCACTGGGGTAGCGTAAACTAATGACTTCAGATAGCTCCATAAAAAATAATTCAAGAGGTTTAAATCTAGGGATCGAGCAGGTCAAGCGTGTAGCCCACCTTGACCAATCCAGTGATCTTTGTGTGTTGCTGTTAAATAAACACAAGCAACCAAACTGAAATGTGGTGGTGCACGATGGTGCATAAACCACATTGCAATTTTTGTTGCCAATGGTACATTATCTAAAAACAAAGGTAGCATGTGTTCCAAAAAGTTGCAATACACCTCGCCAGTAAATCTTCCTGATGAAAATACTGGTTCAATTAGACAGTCATCAACAATTCAACGCAAACATACAAGGAGAACTGATATTGAAAACTTCATCAGTGAAAAGAATATTTATCAGTAATTGAAAGGTTAGAACTAATGTTTCAAAAGCCACTAACATTACGCAATACGTGAAAGAAAAAGTGCCAAAACACGCTGAATATGGTGTGGATACAACAAATTGCCCTTAATAATTTTCCAAACTGTCCAATGACTTACATTCAAAGTACTGGCAAATTTTGAGTAGAATTACTTGGATCTTCCTCTATCATGTCGAGCACATTCTTGTCCAGTTTTGTCGTTCTTACTGTCAATAATCTTCCTGGCTCTCCATTTTGTTTCAATGTGGCTGTTTCACAAAGACGAATGTTTTCAAAGATTTTTCGTTTGGAGATATTACGGCCAGGAAACCGTTCAATGTACAATCGTCTAGCTTGTAATGAATTGCCATCAAATCCATACATGAAATGCATCTCAGTCATCTTGAAGTTCGTATAGTGATGCATGGTAGAGGAATTCACTAACTATAAAAGACGACTAATACATGTGATGATCAATGACGAGACGTATTCAAATGAAATCAACTTGTACGTTAGTAGATAAAACAGCCGTTCCAAGTAGTTTTTTGTACTTGATATACTCATTGGCATACGCCATACTTTTATTTACATTAATGATTTCAACAAATATCGAATATGGTTGTCGCAAATTTTGTTCACCCTGTATCTTCGAAACAATAGGGTTTTTCAGAAATCATCATAGGACAAAATATTTTTAGAATAGGCCAAGGAATAACCCCTTGAAATTTTGCCGCATGTTTACCTAACACCCTAAAAGTGATTCGTTTTAAAATTATTTAGTTAATATTAAAAAACTGAATTGAAAAAAAAAACAAATTAACATTTATCCTCTTAAAGTATCAAATTAGTTTACATTTAGGTTTTTAACAATAAATAATACTCTAATATGTTTCAATTTAATTAAAAAAAACCTTTTTCGACAATGGCTATATTGAATGTATTTTTTTGTATGTAGTTGCTTTCATCTAAAAAAATCATTACTGTGGCAATTATCTGACCACCAAACACACCTGTTAAAATAAAATTAAACAAAGCATATATAAAAGTATCCTTTAGTAATCATAACTTTCAAATTTATACAAATTACTCTGCAAATAGCAATATAAATAAATTAATTTATTATTGTATTAAAAGTTTAATTAAAATCAAGTTGATAAAATAAACAGTTATTAAATTATTCACCTTATACATCATCACACTGCGGTATATCACATCCTTAATCTCGAAACACTCAATTAAGAACAAATCACTGCACTTTAATGTAATTGCACCTGTAATATTATTTACACAAAGCGAAGTAAACCGAACAAAATACACTCATCGACTGATGGGATGAAATCTATTCTACATACGCTTGATCCATATCAATCCAATGATAATATTAAAACACAAGAAATATTGTAAACAACAAAAAAACTCTCAATTCCATTACATCGTTTTTACTTGAAAGTTTTTTTTGCTTTCATCGCTTTCAAATAAAATAGTATGGGATTCTATTTATAAAATGTTTGATAAATACAATGACATTTACTCAATTGGAATTATTTTTAGTGCTTTATATGCTTGTATAAATATTGGTAATTAATTGTAATAAATTATTTTAGATTGTATATAAATTGTATTAATTTTATATTAATTATCTAATCATCAACTCGAATAATAATTACCTTTATTATGTTAAAATCTTTCTTTGCATCATTAAGTTATTCTTGTTTATTTTCTTTCACTAACACTAACTTTACCTACATCACACTACATGTCTAATACTTATTAACTTCACCGGTATTTATCACCATTTTGATTGTAGAAGAAAGTCCAATCTGTGTCCTCAAATTTGTAGAAATTTGATGCAATAAGTCGTTTCTCCGCAATTAATTTTTTATAAATTTTTTACTCGTTAAATATAACTTTAAATCTTTAACGAAAAACATGAAGACATAGAATATTGTATGTAGTTCAACATGTAAAAAGAGCGATGACTAAAATCTTATCGTTTGGATATTGAGTTGGTTGGCGTTTTGTTCTGTAAGAACCAATTTTAGTTTAAAAACGGCGCTGTACGTGTCAATATTTATTTAGAGACAAAAGTTCACCTATATTCTCAAAGATGTGATAGGATTTAATATTTTTCCATAACAATACTATTTGTGGCACCACAACAGGACGGGGCGACTAAACACAGCAATTCTCTAGCGTTAATCAAACGCATTCACGACAATCCTTTATCTGAGGTATGATCTGAGGTAACGCGCAGAGTTGCCAAACTGATTTATGTCGGTATCATAGCGGTCTACTTTGCTTTATTTACAGGGTGAGTCAAAAGAAAGTCATTAGTAAATTTTGGATCAGCAATGATCCGAATAGCTCGTTTCTGATAAGAGTTTAGAAATGATGGTGTAATTTCCAATGCTCCTCCTCATACTTGGGAACAATATTTAATATAAAGACGAATTTAAGTTTTATATATATATGCAAAAGTTAAACAGAAGTACAAAACTTTTTACCTCTATTAAAAAATCCTAGTTTTCTAGATACTTTCAAAGCTATGTCAACAACATGATCGTTCCAGAGAAGATTATGTAAGATTGTAACACCTAGAAGACCAATTGAAGAAGATTTAGATATGGATTTGTTGTTTAGTTTAATATTTGGTACTTATGATACTTCGGATTTAGATTTTAAAATAGTAAGAAGTTGAGTTTATATAGTGTTAAAATTGACCATGTTAGAAGTGCCCCATTCAGATTTTGTTTTAAAGTCTTTGTTTATAAATGCTACAGATTCTAACCTAGAAATTTAAAGACGCTCTGCCATATTTGTGGATATGGTGTTTAGAAAGTATGAAGTATAAAGGGTTCTATCACCCGCAAAACTATGGATAGGACTTTTAGTTATTTGAAAAAATTCATTAATGTAAATTAAAAACAAAGTTGGTAAAAGAGCAGAACCTTGAGAAACACCAGCATTTATAATTTTGAGGTTAAAGTCAATTTTAACTAATTTTTCTA
Source organism: Tachinus rufipes (assembly GCA_963932245.1). NCBI lineage: Eukaryota > Metazoa > Arthropoda > Insecta > Coleoptera > Staphylinidae > Tachinus > Tachinus rufipes. The sequence continues at coordinate 124,374,284 of OZ010741.1, read as the reverse complement.
TTGTCAAAAAAACTTAATAAAATAAGATTTACAGTTTTTTTATCAAAACTTATACAATGGAGCTTGTTAACTAAGAGATTAAGATGCTATATTCTATCAAACGCATTGGAAATGTCTAGAGCTACTGCAAGATTTTGTCTAAAGTAAAATTACATTTGTGACTAACATAAGTAAAAAGATCTGTTGTCAAACGTTTTAATCAAAATCCATTGCCTAAAATGAATTGGACCCATTATTTTTCTACTAGCCGACATTGTAGGTACAGCAATGGGAAGATTTGTAACAGTAGAGTTAGATGTAAATTGGTTTGCAAAAATATCTGCTTTTTCTTTTGGATTAATAACTAGATTGTTTTAATTGCTTTATCAGTACATCTTTGTACAAAAGTTATAAAAATATTAAAAAAATAATGAATTGGTCCTTTGGCGTTTAAATTCCCATTCTACAGATTAAATTGAAGGACTTCTAAACCGATTGACTGTATTATATAGTAAGTCAGTTTTACTTTATTAATTATGATGAAAATAAATTCAATATAGTACTGACTCATCTTGCTCAAATAACTGCTAAAAACGTCTTGGCATGCTTTAAATAAACCAACAAATCTCATCTTAAGGAATACGCTGCCATTCTTTTATTAAATCTTGTTTTAGCTAAGATTTGTGAGGAATTTAGATGAATGTAAGTAGCTTTTCCTAGTATAAACGGACTACATTGTGATCAATTCATTGTTTGAAAGCCTCAATTCAAAGATAATTAATCTCTAGACAATTTAAGCACTATTTTAGACCTTAGATTAATTTTATGCTATCTATTTCTAACAGTTTGGTCACTAACTATGCACCCAGCCTTACGTTTACTTGACAGTACTGTGCTGTATCTGTACCACTGCGTAGGGTTTGCAAACAAACAAAAAGTTTTTAACTACAGTAGTTTGTTTGGTTTCGACCACTACGAGGATATCCCAGTTTTCTTATAACGTCAGCTGGTGTTTTACACAGTACCCTATGCAATTTAAAATTGTTGAAATTCTGAGATCATTCTTTTACTTCAAATACCTGTTGCATCAGTTATAGACCACAACTCTGCGCTTTATAGAAGAAGAGTAAAGTCATAGCACCGCACCAATTGCAAGCTTAGATCTATAAGTTATGTCTACAGATAATCTATTTGAAGTAAATAAATTCTTGGAAAGTAGTAACGCAATGCACCTTTTTAGGAAAAACGTTGAACGGAGAATATAACAAGAAATAGAAGAAAAAGGAGGATGGGAAAAAGAACAATATGGATTTACCAAAAGATACAGCGGAACGCAGAGGAAAAGGCAACACAGTGTTTAATGATAGCGTTGGACATACAGAACGGATTTAATAGCGTATCAAGGGCAGCAATTATAGAGACGGCAAAAAAGAAAAAACTGAACAGAAAAACAATCAATATTATATGGAGCTACTTACAAGACAAAAACCTAGTGACCAAAAAGGGAAGATTTAAACTTACCAGAGGGGTACCGCAGAGCTCAGGACTGGGACCAAAACTGTGGAACCTTGTCTATTACGAGTTACTTCAAATAAAAATGCCGGAAGGCGTGTCAATAACAGCATTTGCAGACGACATAGCAGTAGTAGGTAGAGACGTAGAAATAGAAGTATTGAATTGATATGATACAAACATGGATGAGAAGTAAGGGTTTAAAACTAGCAACACAAAAAACTAAGGCTGCATGGCTATCGACTAAGAGGAATAATAGAGGAACAGGTAAGATACAGGTAGGAGATCAAAAGATAACCATAAGAAAAAAAATCAAATACCTTGGAGTGACACTCGAAGAAAAGGAATGTAATAAACAGGTTAAGGAAGCGGTCATTGAAACAAAGAAAATGGAGAAAAAACTTGGTAGACTTATGCCAAACAACGGAGGTCCAAAAGAAAGAAGCAGAAAGCTAATAGCAACGGCAGCAGCTGTATGCCGCAGAAACGTGGGGAAAGCCATAAAAACAAAAAAAACAAAAATGAAGTAAGAGGAGCCACAAGAGCAAGCTCGCTAAGGATTTGTAGAGCTTATAGAACAGTGTCACAAGAGGCAGTAGAGGTAATTGCGGCAACACTTCCCGCGAATATGATGGTGGAAAAAAAAACTTCTAAAAAAAGGAACAAGTAAAAAATTAGCAAAGATAAGAGCAAGAGAGAAGACTATGGAAAGATGGCAGAGAAAATGGGATACAGGAAAAAAGGAGAAATGGACGAGATAACTAATCCCAAAGATAAAAGAATGGGTTGAGAAGAAACCCAAGACGTGCTATTATACAACACAAATACTGACCGGGCACGGAACATTTGGAAAATTCTAGCAAAAATTTAAAAAATAAAGAAAAAAGAAAGGTGTACATTTTGCCAGGAAGAAACACACGATAACGCAGATCACACTCTAGTAGAATGCGAGACGTAGGTGAAAGATAGAAAAAAACTAGAATATATACTAGAAAGCAAAGTAAATAAAACAACAATCATTAACAAATGCTTAAAAGATGAAAAAAAATGGAGGGCGCTAAGAAACTTCGCAAGTGTACTAAAAAAAAAATTGAAGAGTTTGACAATAAAAGAATATAGAAATCAAACAATAAAAACTAACACACAAACTAAAAGCCATAGAAGAGAAATGAAAGAGATAAGAAAAGCTAAATAGAAACAAGAAAACAAAGAAAAAGATCAAAAAGAAAAAAAAAGAAAGAACATGACAATTGTGCATACTAAGAATCAGAAGAAAAACAAAGAACATTTACAGAAACTACAATACCAAATGAAATTGCAGTGATAAGGAGAAGGAGAAAAGAAATATTGAAGGAATGCAGAATAACAGAAATAACAAGGCAAATACCAAATGGTAGATATGCTATCTCAAGGCTGACTGAGAACGCAACCTTTCAGATAGTCAGAATATACCTGGCAACGAGAGAACATGAAGAAGTAATTCCTGATGGAGATACAAGGATATCACTGGGAGTAAAACTTACAAATTTAGGACTGCCAAAAGAAATACAACTAATGGAACTGCATAATATATTCATGGAAGAGAGGGGATACAATGAAGAAGAAGTGAACAAAGACTTTAGTAAGAACAAATTATATAATTAGAGTAAATAACACAAGGATTGAAGAAAGAAGAGAATGAAGAGGTAGATGCCAGTGCAGATAAGAAAAGGCAAAATGACAAAAGGGACAGACAAAGGTAGGGGCTATAGGGAGAGAGGGGCCGGGGACAGCATGCGTGCCGCAGATGATGCGTGAAAATCCGCAAGGCAAAAACCAGCCCATCTCAAACTAGCGCCAAATGTAAGTTAGTTTAAACAGGGACATTATAACAACAGGATTTGCGCAGAGAAGAAAACCGGAAGGTATTACTATGCGTAAGTTATTCTTAAGGGCCACTTGTTAAGAGCCAACAACTCACTACGTCCTAAAAAAAAAATAAGAAAAACTTTAAACTGTTTGTGTGTGTTCTCCTCATAGGAGGCATTGCGTTACCACCTTCGATACATCATTAAACATAAACTATTTAATAGTTACTGTATTTTTATGTAAATTGTTTTTTTGACCAGTGAGATGCTGGGCTTACTGATGATGGATGCACATCCTGAAACACTTGTGCATGTCTTTTACTGGATAAAAGAGCAATTTACATAAAATAAATCATTCATTAATTTTAAATTAATAAATACTGCTCTAATTATTTTGATGCGACAATATAGTTTTAGTTTGTATTAAGAATATGTCCCAGGTACAACCATTCCTTTACTTTCTTTAAATGTATTATGATGACTTGCATACTATTATTACTCATTGTTTACTGCTAATAATGTATTTTGCTTTACAGTAATTTCACGATAGTTTGGACAAACGTCCCCACATCGACATATCCGATTTCGCTCAAATTTTGTACACATGTTTGGGGTACCAAAACATGACAATTTCTATGTGCAATACAGTGTAAATGGCGGTCATTTTAATTGTTTAGGAATTTTTAGTCTTTTTTCAGTTTTATGCTGTAAAAGCAAAAAATAGTCAAAAATCATATTCAAAAGGGTTTTATATTATTTTATATGAAATTTTCCGTAGAATACGATCCCGCGGTTTTTTTAAATTTCCCGCAAAAAATGGGAAAAATACCATTTTATTGAAAACTCAGTATCTTTAATTCCGCTACACATGGAGATTTGAAATTTGAATATGATACTTCTAAAACATAATACTTTTGATAGCAAAAATTTAAAAAAATACTAGATATGCTTGCCCTAAAGTAAAATATAACACGTAATTGCTAAAAATGAGTTACTTCTAAGGGATTTTCTTTAAATTTTCCGTAATTTCCGTAAAACATTCATCCCTCTCTAGCATTTTGAACAATTGCACTATGTTTTGACAAAAAATGTGTAAGATGTTAACCTCCCACAGCTTCTTTTAAGTTTCTACTATTCCATTGTAATCTTGTGATCTGTCTTTTCTCATATATGTGCCTGCTAACAAAATTGCTACTTCAATGACTAATATGCGGTAGCTTCATCACATCCTTGTGGTTTTTTTTGTCTTTTTGGCGTAAGTCCTCCCAATGCTTTGCTTTTAAAATGTGTGTTTTAAACATAAGTTCTCATTTGTCGTTTTTTTACAATATAATCCAGATAATTAGTTTGCAACTTTCTACCAGTACAACCGTCTATGTTGTCTCTGATTCATCTTTTAATTTCTATTTAAGAAACCCTTCAATGACATTTTGTAATAAATGATTTATATTGTAGCTGCGTCTACTATAATGCCCAGATCATCTGAGTCTCCAAACAGAATTACTCTTTTATCTATTGGCAAATCTAAGATTTTATCATAGTAGACAGCCAGGGCCGTCGCAACATATTGTACGGTGTGTGCGGTGCACACGACGGCCAAATGAATAAAGCGACCAACAATATATTTGAATTGATTATTGAGTTAAGATTATTTATACAAAAATTGTAAATTTCTATCTGTGACTAAGTTGTTGTTCCTGTGGCTCAGTTAGTTGCTTTATTAAAATATTATTTCTGCCAGTTTAGACTTTTTTTGTTGTAGATTGCTCTCTGGCTCAATGGTGGTTAGACTTTGTTGTTAGTTTTATGATTAATGTTTTGTAGTCGAACATTAAGAGCACATTTGATGATTTGTATTCCAAAAGATTAGAGTATAGAAGGAAACAGACCAAAGTTATAATCTATAAAACAAGTGTGCGGCCGATCCTAACCTACCCCGCTAAAACCAATGCAGAAACATTTAAAATTAAATGACTAATAAGGAACACAAAATAAAAAGTCTTAGAACAATAAAAGCAGTAAATAACCAAAAAATAATTAAAAATGTGATTTTGTACAAGAAAACTAATAAAAAAATACTGGTTTGAACTATACATTACAAAAAAAATAATTTTGGATTAAAGTATTCAGAACATGCTGTTTCTGACTAAAAACTTAATAACAAATGCTTTTTGGACCAACTAGTAGTAAAAAAATGTGTTATTGTGCAAAAAAATTATAGAAAACTTATAAAAATACTGTTTTCAACTAAAAATGAAACAAAGCTAAAATGTTTTTAGAAAATGCTGTTTTTTAAAAAAACTTTTTTGTTAGACTAGAAAGTTATAGCTTTTTAGACCAAAAAGTGATAATAATTTTGTACAAAAAAAGTTTCTGAAAACTTATAGAGAAAACTGCTTTTGGACTAAAAATTAAACAAAAAAAGCAGTTTTTTGCTAAAACGTGTTAAAAAAATGCTGTTTCTGTATTTTCCACTGCATTTTCAACGAAAAGTAATCAAAAACGTAATTTTGTGCAAAAAAGTTCTAGAAAACTTATAAAAAAAGACAAAAAGTTAAACAATAAAATCAATCTTGGACTAAAACGTGTTAAAGAATGATGTTTTTGATTAAAAACTTAATAAAAACTGCATTTTAAAACAGAAAGTAATAAAAAAATGTGATTTTGTCCAATAAAGTTACAGAAAACTCATAAAAATACTGTGACAGCTTCAAAATTAAACAAAAAACAATTTTGGGCTAAAAAGTGTTAAAATATGCTGTTTCTAACAAAATACTTAATAAATAATTGTTTTTAAACCAAAAAGTAATAAAAAAATGTAATTTTTGCACAAAAAAATACTAGAAGATACTGTTTTAGACTAACAATTAATAGAAAAAAGCAATTTTAGAAAAAAGTAATAAAAATGTAATTTTCTGCAAAAAAAGTTACTGATAACTCATGAAAAGACAGTTAATGACTGAAGGTTTTAGCTGTTTTTAGGAACAGGTTCTCAAACTTTTGTTAATATAGATTCTACACATTTTCCTAATAAGTGTGAACAGGGCAAGTGTCTTGATTTGTTACCGTAACACATATTTACCAACATAACTAAAACTTTTTTAGAATTTTTAGATTTTATTTACGTGAGAGGAAGGGGTAGTTAAATAGTATCTCTTTGTCAGCCATTCATACGCCACTGTTGCCGTCTTAACCTCTTCTCTGCTTGTAATGCTGGCAACTTACATTACAAGGGACCTACAGTTTTAAGTGGATTTCGAACCACTGGAGAAAATTCATCACTCCATCAGAGAAAGTTTTAGCCGTAAAACCCCACGCTGGCAAGGCGGATTGGGGAGTGGGAGAGCGTATAGAAAGTGAAAAGTATATCGCGGTATATGGGAATCAAACCCACGATCTTCGGAACAGCGGCCGGATGCCTAGACCACTGTCCCACGCTCTCTCTTCATAAATAATATATTCAATTGTAAGCTTTGAATACTTTGCGGTGAGTTTCAAAAATTTCAAAATAATTTTGAATCATTTTAGCAACACCCATAAGCTTTACTTTATATGCTATAAAAAGCGGCATATATATGTTCTGCACACGTAAGCAGCCGTATTTCTCGCGACAGCCCTGTAGACAGCTTAACGAAAAATAATCAAAATTTATTTCTACGTCACAGTACATGTCACAAAAACCTTTCTATTTTCCACTATTATCGACCGTATTGACAATTTTTTTTTTTTTTTTAGTTGGTTATCATCTTTGCAATTTGGATCTTTAATACACTACTCTTTTAGATTTCTTAACCAGGATATTTTTATTTTTCCAATGTTGCGTTTACACTGAATCTTGCCCTGTATTATCAGTTGCAGCAATTGGTATATCTCTCCTCGCGTAATATGTCCCATATACTGCAATAGCTTTGTCTTAATGATAAGCAGAATTTCTTTTTCATTGTTGACTTTGTTAAACACTTCCTGATAAGTTATTATGTCTGTCCATAGAAGTATCTCTATTATGGCCACATCTCAAAAACATCTAGTTTATCAAACATTGTTTACTAATATATACATTTCCATCCCATATAAGCATTTGCGTTCTCAGATTAAAACTAAGCTTTTTACGTGTAGTTGATATTTTAATAAAAAAAGTGTGATTTTTTTAGTTCTCAATAGTTGCAAAGTTTTTTGTTTTCCTTTCAAGGTTGTACATCTGACGTTTCTTCACTGCTGAGTGTTGATTCTATTGTGTTGTTGTTACCTTTTGAGTAGTTCCGTTTCTTCAATAAAGTTTAGAAACTTTTGCCAAAAGATTGTTTTGAGCTTTTTTTTTAGTTAGCTTGTATTAGCCGAAAAAATACACTAATTTACTTGTTAATTAATTAATTAAATTTTTTTTTTATTATGGTTCCACCACTGGACAATGCCGCCGTTCCAGAAAATACATAAAGAAGCAGGCAGCGGATCTACAAAGCTTTGAAAAACACGTTGTCAAAATGGTCCAGATCAAAGCCAAAAGATCAAAGTCCTGGCCGACAACATAAAGTAGAGCGGTAACGTTCTTAATGATACACTATACGTCCTGCGTCAAGATATCTCCAAAGAAATGCCGTCCAGCATTGCCGCCGTCAACGTGGGCACTATAATGCTGATTGCAGGCACAACACCAATCCGAACAAGTCACCGAAACCCTCGGTAGTGACCTCTCCCACTAAAGTCAAGTTGATCAATGCATCATCCCCAGCTGCTGCATCCAAGCCCCTGGCCACCCCGGCTCAACCCTCACTCAAGAAAATAGCCGATCAAACAGTCAACTTTAGTTTCTGCAACGACAAAGCACCGATGAATACGTCGCAGAATCAACGTCACCACTCCTAAGGAAGTCCAGCCCAAAGAGATGTGATTCACCAAAGTAGTTTATTCTAAAAATAAAGAAAGCAGAAGAGGGAATCGAGTAAGCCTACTGACGTCAGGTGCCTTCAAAACCACCAAGGCAATTAGCAATCAAGACCAAAATGTTTTCAACCAACTATAGTCCGGCTAATAGCTTCTTAGACCACTCTACCCAGTCAGCACCCAAAGAGGGAATTAGCACACGCCACCCTCCTCCAATTACTATCTACATTCTACAACAACAATGAGGGGCGACCGTAGCACAATGGTCTAGTGCGAGGACTGTTGTGCAGGCAGCCCGGGTTCAATTTCCGGCAGCGGCAATATCTAATTTGTCAAATATAATTCGATGCGGTCGTCTCCTTTGCAAGGCAATGGCAAACCAGCAAAATATTTGCTTAGTAAAACCTTCTAGTAGTGTTGTTCGGATTCTACGTTAAACTGTAGGTCCCGTATGTTTGTGTGGAACTATTATCGCGCAATACAAACATACGTAAGGGGTGCCTACGCTCGTAGCGAATATGGCACTGTAAGAAGAAGAACAACAATGAGTATTTAAGACTAAAGACAACCTTAGAATCAATAAACATAACCATCAACCGCGCAGTAAACGTGGTTGATGGCATACGCCAGCACTCCTAATCGCAGGACGATTTCAGAGCGGCAATAGATCACTGCACGAGGCAGATTATCCATCATCATTATTACCCATTAGGGTCTAAAAAGACCCTAAAATATGTTATCAAGAGTTACCTACCTACATTAAGGCTAAAGTAGTGCAGGCTGAGCTTATCGATCAAGGGTACACACTAACATTGGCAACACGCATAGGCAAAGACGGGAAAACAATCCACCTGGTGTACGTTCAGCTTTCCCATGGAGCAAAAAATATAGAAATTATATTTCTCATTAAGTTATTCGGGCTTCGCGTGACCTAAGAAGTCAAACGCAAAGATAAATTGCTCAATGTCACCTTTGCCAAACGCTACAAACTCAAGAACAGTTGCATTTTCACAAAAAAAGAACTGCCATTTAGCCAACTAAGTCGCGTTTGGTGGGCATGACACCGCAAGTTACAAAGGTAGCCTGGTTTATATGTTATAAAACTAAAAACTAGCCGCAACAGCCAGACTCATGGTAAGACACGCAAGCGCCCCACTACTTTTACCTAAAGATCAGCTGTTACCAAGCTTATCACAAACGAGTATCAACGATTTTGCCAAGCCACTGTCTGTCAGTCTGATATCCAGACCTAGAGGTAGAACTAGTTTTCTACTAATTCTAAATGACACCTATAAGGTTGGCACAATTGTGCATTAAATGTGTCATAGTAGTGACAAACTTCCACCAGTAATGGTCGAGAGGAGTTTAGTTAGTAGGCGCCAATGAGGGTAAATCCGACACTTTGCAATTCTTTTAAAAGATTCTCTTCCTAGCTCTAAAAAAATTCTTTAATAGTTTTTTTTAGTGTTTCATGTCAAGTTTACGACGGATTATTTATTTCAGGTTAAAATGCAATAAACGTTTCTGTGTTTTTAGCAAGTTTCTAGTCTGTCTTATGGTTACTTTTATACCTTCATCTTTTAGTATCCAGATTAGACGTACCCTGTTGGTAATGGTTAATGTTTACAGACTATTTATAGTTATGCAGTGCATCACAAGTTTGGATTAAAATTGCCCATAGATGACGTGATTAACATCCCCGGTTACTGCGTTTGTATATTCCAGATTTGGTGAGTCTTTTTTCAAGCGTATCTTCTTCATGTAGTGTCAAGTTTTACAGTGTGTTCATTTATTTGTTGTTGGTACGGTGCTTGTCTTGCCTTCATCAAAGCAGTGTTTTCATGGCTGCTGTGGGAGTTGTTCTTTTTGTTGCCGTACTCTTGAAGATATTTTTTTACGAGCGCTCTATATGTGATGATAGGCTAGATTTTTTTAAAGTCTTTGGTATTTCTACGTCTTGTAATTGAAACAATTGGTATTAGTGACTGCAGTAGGCCGTTCATAACAAGAAACTACATTAGAAGTAATAACACTGCCTTTTGAGTTAAAATAGTTTGAAATTTGTGCAAAAATGCCGCTAAAAATAAGATGGCAAATTTATATTTAAATTCTAAGAATAAAAAATGAAAAAAAATAAGTATACCAATTTTCCATAATAAAAAAAGCACCCTGTATATTAAAAATATATTTAAACATTTTAATCAATGTACTACTGTCTACACATTTTCAAAATAGTTGCAAATTTGCTTTTACTTTAAAAAACTGTTTAAAATGACAAATGTAAACATAAAAGTAGCGACGAAGTTTTCAACAAGTTTTGTAAATAAATAATAACCAAGCAAATTCATTAACCAACAGATTCATTTATAACTTTGATATTTTATCATTCAAATCTAGATATTTTATTTAAGTTGAAGAATAATTCCATTAATTACCCCGTGATTAAATAACTTTTAACTAAAATAAATAGCTCTGATCATTCTTACGAGATTCTTATAAGATTCTTAAAACATTTACTCTTTTGATTTATTAAAATTAATTAACATTATACAAAAATAACCATCATAATTTCTTCTTCATGTCGCGACCGCTTATTAAACGCCATTATAAATAGCATTCCTTTAAAATAGTTAAAAATCACATGACAAGGTTTTTCTATTAGGTGGATGATTTATTAATATTTGTCGTTTAAAAACGTGGTACGAGTCATTTGGACGGGAGATTGATTATGACAGTGGAAATATAATGTTGTGGCAGCCGACTTCCTTATCCTAACAAAATATGGGTAGCTCTGCTTAATTAAAATGTGACTTTCCCAATTAACACCGTAATTATCAAATCCCATTTCGAATAGGTTTTAAATAAACACTAAAGATTGTTTCCACTGTGTGCATAAACTCCCCTGTTGTAAATGTGACCTTCGACATGCCATGACGACAACGACAACCCCGCAGACCTGTTAATTACAATGTGTTCTCAAATTAGACACTTTGAAATATGACATTTCCTCTATCCAATTATTCAACCAGCAGAATGTTAATTGTCTGCAATAGAAAACGGTGATTATTTAAGGAGCCGCCCCCTTCTTCCTCTTTTTTTTTTTTCGTTGTTTTATCTCCGGGTCCGGGTGGAAGTTTAAAATGAGTTGTAGATTAAATAAGAAACTTATTACAATTTTCGTTTAGCCTTTTTTACGGAACAAATTTAAACTTTCGCAAAAGAATGCACAAATTGTATGTATATAAGACACGATAACAAAAGGAATGAGTTTGCGGCCAATTCTATTTTATAATTGTAATAATTTATTTATTGTTTAATCAGAACTTTTCCCTTACACAAAGCAGCTTGATCTGCATAACAATATTAAAAAAAAGTATTGTTATTTTGACATGATGTGAAATGTTGGCTGGTTTTGTTCTAACCACAAAGCATTGTCAGTCACAATTTTATACAAATATTGAAATTGATTCGCTTTTAATTGTGTAGCAATAATTTATTTTCATTTATACAAGCACAGTATATCATCACGTCTAAATAATCTGTCGGCGCTTAAATTCCTCAAGAAATATTATCGCTTTCGGCATGACAAATATGCCCCGCTCGAAAATGAAGATATCGGAAACACATGTTTTCCACAAACACATGTATTAGGTAGATAAATATAAGACGACAACATTGCAGTTGACAAGTGATATCATTTTTCAGAGATATTTCTTTTTGTCGCCCTCTCTCCCCCTTTAAACCGCGGCCTAGAATGACGCCTTCAGTCGGATCCTATTACGTCTAAAACTTCCCCTTGCTTTTGCCGCATGGGGTTGGCTAAAACCATACACTTCACCCCGTCTTGGCCACAATTTGAGCGCAAAAAGTTGGGAAAATTGATAAATACATTCCACTTAACACCCTCCGGGTATATCAAGCATGATATTTCATCTTTTATATATATTGACGAACGGTTTGCATTACAGGCTTAGAATCTTGGAGATTTTTTTATGCCACTTGAACACGTTTAGAATTATATTTGAATAAAATATGCTGATTCTAGTAAGCATAATGAATGTAATTTCTCTTAATAGGGTGCAGAATACGCCCCTGGCGTCGTGAACTCAAGGGCGGCAAAATAAATTAGCATGTGATGCATAATTATATTTCTAAAGAATTATTTTATATGCATATGCACTCAATTAGAAACACAAGATAACATATTCAAAGCTAGATTCATATCGAGAAAGAGCGTATGAAAGTCTCGGCTCAGCAAGTGTTTTATTAAATTTTGAAATCATATTGGCACCTCGGCCGCATTAAAACACACATTGGAGCAGTTCAGAAAACGCAAACGTTGTCAAGTGTTGTAAGCGCCGAGTGGCTGAATTGTAGGTTTGCTAAATTTAATTATTTAAGTCAAAAAATATTGCGTTTGGATTTTAGATATCAATATTAGAAAATCCACAAAAAAAAAAAAAATCTACTTTTGGTTTGTTTACTAATTTTCACATAAATTAAATTTCTTGTAAGAAAACTACGTGGTTTCTAAACATTTACTTTAAAAAAACAAATAAAATTTCTTTTTTCAGAATGTAAATCAAGTTTTGAGAACTCCATAAAATAAAAACCAGTCTGGCAACTGGAACTACAAAAAATATGGACAACAAATGCTGCTCACACTGGTTGCTGTACAATAAACATTTTTTTAGATTAATAAAACAAAGTTTGTTTATTGTGCTTTATACCTTTTCGATAAAATGATAAAAATCAACAATTATTTTTTTATTAAGGTTTAAAGTACAGAATTTATAAAATTATTTTTTTAAATGTTATCAATAATCATTATTATAAAGTAAAGTAATATTTGGGCAAAGTTAGATGTAGACTCTAATTTTAGATCTCGTTCTATTTTTTGACAAATTGTCCAATGTCAATTCAAAAAACCTAAAAAGGTTGCTTCTAAAATAGATGACAACCACAATACATATACATTTAGAAAACACAAAATCCACAACTAGCTTATTAGATCAATAATTGATGTTTTTGTTGTCAAGCAGTAACTAACATTAACTGTTAGGTTTTGTTGTTTGAATGTGGCGTATATTTGACTTTTGTCATAATATATTTTAATTAATCATAAAAAACACCAAAAACTATAAACACTTACGCCACATTATGCTGTACCAAGCCGAGTCATTTCGCAATCTTGACATAATTTTTGGTAAAATAACGATTAGCAAAACAGCATTCCTAAAGTGGTTTATTTGCTTCAAAGATGGTAATACTAGTTTAAACTAGCTTAATCAAGAAATGGTTGATTTTTGGATTTTATTAACCAGGTCTTTCTGGCGGGTATGGATAAAGACAAAAGTTGCACCATCAAGTCATTGGCTAGAAACTTAACAGCAATCAAAGTACAATTTTTTGTCATCTCAGAAAACTCGGCAAGGCATAAAATTGATCCAAATATGTCCAAAAACCTCAAACCCATCCAAGTCAAAATTTGTAACAATTTGTTTCAGAGAAATAAGAAAAACCCCAAAAAAAAAAAACAGATCAACTCAATAATTTCTCTAGTGTTGTTAACTAGCTGACAACAGTAATCAAGATTGATCCAATAACAAATCCAGAAATGTTAACCAAAACTAGTACATTTTAAGAATTTTATGCCTCATAGATTAAATGTAGTTAAAATAAATCTGGCGTAGAGACAACTATTGTAACATTTTATTTCTGAGTGGCGGTGTATTTCAGAACATCTTGCACCTTTCTTCATTTCCTAGCTCATATATTTGTTTTCCAATTCTTTAATGACAATCCAAATATTGTCTTCTCAATAACTCATTAATTGACTTTTAGCTTGTCAAGTATTGCTTTTGTAAAAGACCAAGATTGTGACCTAATAGTAGTTACTTGGAAAAATGTGGTTAGGTAATGTATGCAATTGCTTTCTCAATTTTGTTGTCTCTTGTAATAATTTGTTGTTTGTGTTTTCATTTGATGTAATGTACTTTGTTTTGTTAGCCTATATTCTTTGTCTTCAATGATTGTAATTAATTCTTCTTTGTTTTCGGCTATCAATACTATGTCGTTGACAAACACTAAATGTTTGAGTTTCTCTCTATACTCTGTTTTAAAACTCAATTATTTTTAGTGCGTTTTCTAATACAAAATTTTTTGGGCATACTTCTTTATTAATTTCAATTTTAGTCCCTTCAAATTAGACGAAAAATCGACGTTTTAGAGAAATTTTACTCACAGCTTAGCAACCTGTACACTTAAGTGTTTCACATGACGCACGCATGAAAAGATTGGTTGTCAATGAGTCAAGTGTACGGAATGAAAATTTGTTTTTGCTTAAACCACTGAAAATCTTCTTCTACATGAATCCTGATTATGTGAATTGTTTCAGGTTTTTTCAGTAAGCCATTTTCAAGTCAAAATTAAAAAAAAACAATTTTTTTGCGTTTTTTACATTTTTGATTGTATGTAACTTTTCAGGATTGCATTTAAAAGAAAAATATTGGTTACTTTTCTTCAAAATTATCCAAAGAAAAAGTTTTCACAAACAAACATTTTTTGATAATTTCACTTTAAAAGATAGTTTTTTTTAGATGACGGTTTTTTTTTTCTCAGATACAGATAAAAACGTCTTTCCAAAAGATACTCTAAAAATTTCAGGAAGTGCCGTGCGCTACGCTCCGAGATATCTTACAATGCAATGTATCAACAAAAATACTTAAAAATAGCAAAAAAGGCTTAAATTTCAAATACCAGATAACTCGGAGCGTAATGCACGGAACTTCCTAAAATTTTCAGGGTATCTTTTGCACATATAAAAGTCGTTTTTATACATAATTGAGAAAAAAACCGTCATCTTATTTATAAGAAAAACTGTCTTTTCAATTTCCGCAAAATTTTCAATATTTAAAGAAAACAAATTTTGACTATGACAACTTATTCTTTATATAATTTTGAAGAAAAATGTACCTAATAATTTTATTTTTTTTAATGCAATCAAAAAATGAAAAAAGCTTGTAGTTCAATTTTTTAAGTGTTTCTGTGGATCCATTCTAAGATATCTCAGAGCGTAGTGCACAGCATTTCCTGAAATTTTTAGGGTATCTTTTGCACATATAAAAGCACGTTTTAATCCATATTTGAAAAAAAGAAAACATCCGTTGTTTTTTTTTTAACAAAATTTAAGAAAAAAAAAATTGGCTGTAAAATATTATTCTTTGAACAATTAAAAAAAAAAAACTTTTTACAACTTTTTCCCAAAAATGCAACTCTAAAAAGTTACAAACAATCAAAAAATCTGAAAAAACGCAAAAAATAATTTTTTTAAATTTCTTCTTCAAATTGCTTATTACTTAAAAATGGCTAACTCAAAAAATCTGAAAAAACTCACATAATTATGATTCATATAAAAAAGGCATTTTAAGTAGTTTGAGCAAAAAAAATCATTCCGTACACTTACATGGCCATATATACATTTCATCTGCGTTTGCTTGGTCACAAATTTTGCTGATATAGTTGCCGATCACTAAGTAATTACTTGTGGAAGCGTAGGCCTAAATTGCGATTAATGTTTTCAGTCAAATTATTAAGCCGACAAACACAAATCAAGAGGCAGAAATACTACAAAAGACAAAACTCGGCTGGGCAGCATTTGGCAAATTAAGCTACGTTCTCAAGATCAAAAATATACCACAACATCTAGAATAGTTTATTTGTGTTAGAACCATAAGTATACACTTGCCATAATAAAAACATAAGTAAATACATACATACACACACACTTAAAAATATAAAATACAGATACCAGATAAAAAATAAAGTAAAACTTTTAATAATTTAACTAAAATAGTGTCTTAAATAATCGTCAAATGAGTAAAATACTTTAAGTATTAGAACATCCTGCAACTATTTTAAAATTATTTTAGGTGCTCTGGTTTTAATTTTTTGTGACAATTTGTTTATAAACTTGGCACAATAATAATTTGGCTTTTCTTCAGCCAAACTGACTTTATTTGTAAATTATTTTTGTACTTAGTTTTGTATGTATGACAAGAGTCTTTAGTCAATGTGTACTACCGGTACTAATCTACAGTTTGCAAACATGGACGCCAACACAGAAGAACTTAGACAAAATAGCAACGGCACAAAAAGCCATGGAACGACAAATGCTTCATATCAACCTACAAGACCAAAAAAAAAAAAATGCCTGGATTAGAAAAAAAACCAAAGCGATTAATGCTGTCCGGGCAGTAGCTATGCTAAAATGAAAGTTTACAAGTCACATCGCAAGGCAGACAGACAAAAAATAAAACAGTGTTATTTTAAAATGACACCCACATATTGGGAAGAAAGGCAGAGATAGGCCAAAAATAAGATGAGGCGACAAAATGCTTGACTTGGATAGATAAGAACCGTGATTTGTGAAGAGATATAAGAATAGCCTATGCCTAAAGATAGATTCAAAGTAGTTGAAATAAGAAAAAGAAGTTTCCAGTTTAATTATTTGTAATTTTATGTATATTACCCTTTTGGACATAGCTTGAAGCACTCTTACGTTATTTGTATATCAGTATGTCTACGCCTCTCGGCAAGAGTTTTCGTGTTCTTTACAATATAGTTTATGTCTTGATTAAAATTCAATTTTAATATTTCTTTTTTTATTGTAAAGCCTTTCATCTTATTGGAAAAATAACACTATTATCTGCAAATTTTATACTATTCAATTATTTTTGCCAATACAATAAAAGGCCTGCAAAACAAAATATTCAATTATTTTTGCCAATACAATAAAAGGCCTGCAAAACAAAATATTTGCTGTTTGCTGTTTTGCAAAATATATAGATTAAAAATAAATGTGACAAAGACCAAAGTAATAGTTACTAGCAAAAAATTAAAAAAGGAATAAATTTACATTCACTTAAAAAGTCTAGTAAAATCAATAATGGGATAGCTTAATAGAGACCATATGCAAAATAGAGTTGCATTCACTAAAATCAGATCCGTTTTAAAAAGCCAACACATTAAACATTAAAGCCAAAATAAGATTCGTAAAATGTTATGCTATTCTAATGCTACTATACGGTATACAAGCATGAACAAAAGTATTTAAACTATGGATCTACAAACAATTGCTCAAAATTTTAAAAAATATTAAATAATAACAGAGAGCAATTACAATGAAAAAATTAAATGTGTAGACAAACACCTAATCAAACATCCAGAAAAATATGACTTACTTCAGCTTATAATACAAAGCAAAGTTAAAATAAATAAGAACCCAAGCGCATAAAAATTTCTCGGCTAAAAAATCTAAAAACCTTGACTAAGGATTTTGCGATGCAACAAACAAAATTAAAATTGACATTTGGAATACCAACATCCATCAACAGATAAACACTAAAAAAAAAAGGTTTTGGCATTTAAACGCTATGCTTGCTGAACGATTTGATAATTTCTTATTTAAAACTCCTCTTTGAAGAATATACCATGTTAACCGCAGCTCATTTTCGATCAAAAGCTGCTGTGATAATTTTGGTCTGTTTCAAGTATCTTTCTACACCTTTCTATACCAAAAATGTATTTAAAGCTGTTGCGGTATTCCCACTTAAAAGCCGTAGAATTTCACTATTGTTGTAGGTTAGTAGTTATAATAAGCAGCAAGTCTTATTAGTGGTAGTTTTAAAATTAATGTCAAACTTGTTTAAGTTGGCCAAAAATGTTTGAGTAAATTTTTTTGTTAGAGTATCTTAATTTCCTTGTGGGGTTTTATTTTGCAGCATTTAAGGCACAGTGCTTTTCGATGTCTTACGTTGTGAACTATTTATTACCAATTTGCCTCTAGTTGGGGTTAGTTCAAATCTCAAAACAAAGCGAAATTAATAGTATGTACTTTGTTATTTATTTTTAAAACAAAATAATTTGTTATACAACATAATGGTGCATTAAACAACCAACTAAATCCTTTTTGGAAAAAAGGTGTAAGCCTAAGAAGTTTGTGATAGTTGTCCTTGATGTATTTCTAAAGAAAAAAGCAGCAATGTAAATATTTGTTTTATCACTAGAAGGTTGAGCAAATTGATTGATGGAGACAATGTTTTTGACGTAAAAATGCCAGTTACGTCTTTCCAGTAAAACCTTTTATAGTTACACTCTGGTATACAAACAAAAGTTGTAAAAAAAATAATCAAAATTGACCTCAGCACGCACCAACCTGCGTAAGTAAACCTGTTTAAAGCAAACCTATACATCTTTTTAGTCTGCTTTTACTAAAACTGTCTGTTTTGGCCCCAAAATGCAAGCTGAAACAACGCCAAAAGCCAAAAAGTCACTTGCTTTGCTCCTACTTGCTGCTAAAGCCTATTTTTGGCCCTTGATACAGTATATAAGTTAGGTTCCAAAGTTTCATTTACAATAACAGCTAAATCAGCGGGCTTTAATTAATTATAAACATGTAAATGGCCATGTATGAGTCAAGTGTACGGAATAAAAATTTGTTTTTGCGCAAACCACTGAAAATATTTTCCTCTACATGAATCCTGATTATGTGAATTTTTTCAGTAAGCTATTTTCGAGTAATAAACAATCAAAACTTGAAAAAATTGAGGTTTTTGAGTTTTTTTTTTTTAATTTTTTCAAGATTGCATTTTTAGAAAAAAACTATTAAAAATTTTTTTCTTCAAAATTGTCCAAAAAATAAGTTTCCATTGTTTCTTTAAATTTTGAAAGTTTTGCAGAACTTTAAGACAGTTTTTTTTTTAAGAAAATAGCTCTCTGAAAAAATCTGAAAAAATTCACATATTCAGGATTCATGTAGAAGAAAGCATTTTTAGTGATTTGAGCAAAAACAATTTTGTATTCTGTTCACTTGATTCATACATGGCCAAATACATTAATAAGTGAATGTATAACAAAGTTATAAGTTTTTTACTAAAAGAATAGGACTATTGTAAAGTTTTTGTTCATTATACCATTACTAGCATATTTAAACAACAAATATTTATCAATTTGAGCATCAACAAGTATTGTTGTCAACCGCAGTTAAAAAATATTATAAATTATTGTACTAAAATTTTAACATTATCATTAAGAACAATCAGAAATATGCTGCGTATGCAGCGCAACTCAAAAAATATGAATCAACGTTTACAAGAACTACTACAATGATTCCTGTTATTTTGCTACTATCAATGCAACTCATGTGTTGTCTTACATTTCAAATGATCATTGAAGAGGTTCCATTAACTAAGTAAACAACAACACAGGTTTTAGTAATCTATACGCCATAGTCAAATAAACAATCAGGGCTTTACCGTAAAGGCTTATTTTAAAACGTTGAATCTACAACTGCAACGCAGAAGACATATTACATGCGCTTTAGTTTAAATCTAAACAAAAGTGTTTTTGATTGAAAATTGATGTTAAATTAGATCTAAAATATAAAAGCAATAAGATGTAAAACTTATCAACAAGGCATTTCAATTTTACTAAAACAGTAAATACTGATACTGAACTACTAACTCTCGAGAACTCCACTAACAACCTTTTTACAGACAAAAAGTTACCGCTTGGTGTGCTTTGTCTTATATGAGCATTAAGAAACCCTATTTTTTTTAAAGAGGGTGCGTTACTAGTACTGTTACTTCCAACCAATAATGTAACATGTTGGAAAATTTTGTACGCCACTTTACAAGAGATGTTGATTAGTTTTAATACACCTTTGATTGCCTGAATTGAGCTCCTGCAACTTTTTCTATATTTCTTAGAGTAATATAGTAACAGCTACATCCAATCTAAAACAAAAGTACAAGACATTATGCGGCACACAGCAAGCGTCGACATCTGGCACAACAATTCAAAAAACGGTGGTCATACAGAATATCCTTTTAGAAGCCCTGAAAAACTAAAAAACCTCAAAGGAGATGTATTGATGTCATCAAGACCATAGCAGGAAAAAAATTAAAAACTGCAAATAACAGACAAAAATAGAAAAAAAACAGAAAAGACCTATTTTCAAAAATTAAGTAAGTATAAACTAACTTTCTTTTTAATCTTAAGAGATTTGGAACTATTATGCCCCATCTTGAATAGGAAGTTGTCACCTAACAAAAACTTTCTTAACTTTCATAGCTTTGTTCATAACCAGCATAGTACAACAAATTGATCTTTAATAATATTCAAACATTGTTAAACACGTTGTAAGCCATGTCAGAAATAATTTATAGTTTAATAAAATATCATTTGTCGTAAAGTTTGATTTAATCACTCGATACGTCTCGACATCTTTTAATAATCAATTCAAAATTAATTAAGTGTTGGCGCAACACTTATACTAGTTTCTACATATTATAATTCTCGGAAAATTAACATTTTTTAATTAATTTTGATCAAATTACAAATGAAATTATAAACCATTTAACTTAATTTATGCGCAGCATATGTGGCTCCCCAGTAATACGATATATAAGTATCAACTATAATTTTTCGCACCCCTAAAATCATTACGGCTGTCAAAAATTATAAGATTAAGAGTGCTTGTGGCATATTGCCCATATATTAGTTTATTACACACACACCGGGTGTTTGCCAGTAGCAGGATACACCAGTCCTTTATTAATTGCCCTTGGATAAATTTTAAATTTCTGACCGGACGCTCCGCATTAAAATATTATTTCCAGGTTGAATTTGAATTGAAGCTGCACGTATGGTAGTGTTCATTAGAGAAATACATTAAATCAGAGTTAATTATATTCAAATATAAATATTTATATAGTTAATGAGGCAATAGTTTATTAGCTTATTCGTTTATCATAGTTTTTAAATATTAATTAACATAATACTTTTTGGTTTAGGTGTATATCATATTAATTATTATAATAAGCTTGATGAAGCAGCTGTGAATAATGAATAATAAAACTAATACTTAAAATGATATTAAAAATATATATAAAAACAATAGAATTGCTGTTTCATTAGGATTTAAAAGCATAAAAACAACAATCGTTTAGGCTGATCTAATCGTTTGCAGAACCAGCCACTTTAACTGGGTTTATGAAATATGAAAAAAGCAATATTTTTGTATATATTAAGTAGCCTATTATGGTAGCCAAGCTAAATGGCTAAGCTTTGAGTAGATATACTAATTTAGAATCAACTCTTGTTGTTTTTGTTAAGAAAAAGTCAAACACTTTGTTTTTACGTATATTTATTTGAAATCGATCAGTAAGTTTGTGAATATTGTATTATACGGCAAAAACAGTTGCAAAGATACAGTCAAATATGCAAAAATCAGTTTTCCTATCATAATTTATAATGAGCAGCTTCAATAAAATAATTTTATACTTTACATGCAATTATTTATAATTTAACTAATGATTATATACTTATAATATTGCAGTTCACAACATATATACATTTCAATCATTCATCTTCTTCATAGTAGCATCTAAACAATTATTCTCAAGCTGTAAGCATCATTGCACAAATAAAAAATGATTAATACACACTCACATTATTTATGTATTAAGCAAACATTAAAATATATATGGAAAACATTAGATACATAAATTTTACGCCGCTGTTATTATGACAAGTTTATTCCATGTTAAGTTTTTTGTATCTCAAAACATAATACTTTCACACAAGTTTATCATAATAATATTTTTCACGATACTACTTCCTACTTGTATGACAAATTGCTACCAGAATTAATATCCAATAAAACTATCACAAATAAAAGAAACAAGAAAAATAAAAGAATTCTATTTATAAAAGTTTCAGCTGTGAAAAATATTGAATAATTTATGATGTTTATTTACTATTAAATTTATTGACATAGATAATTAAATTGGAAATAGAGTAAATGATAAATCAACATTTAATGTAAATACAAAATAATGATGGGTAATTTTTATTAACAATTCTATTAACAATACTAATTTATTGTTTTATGTTGATACCATTAAATTAATCAAAATAACTCTTCAATTTATATTAGTAAAAATAATTGATCGAATTCAAAGATATAAAATAATTACAGCCAGTAAAACAATTTATTCAATATGTTAAATAAATTAACATAGTAGTTTACCACATATCGATCATACTATTTCAGTATTTATTGCTGTGTGAAATGCGCACTCAACACTACCCGTGTGAATTAAAATGGTTGTAAATAATAAGTATTTCCTATACAAAATATATTGGTTTTGTCAAAGGAAGCACATATATATTTCACAATAATTAGAACCACACACGAACAAATAAATATTATAATACAACTTATACAAATTACTCTATTATCTGTGCTAATTTATTATTATTTTTAACAAACTACAACAATTTTGATTTATCAAAACAGAATTTATTATAAAATCAAACATAATTCATATTGCACTAATTGCAGTTTGTCCAAGCTATAATTATGTAACAATTAATAATAAATGATAATAATAATGCGCACAGGGCGACGATATCATCATCTAATGCAGTCTTTCCCAATCTTTTCTTACAACTAAACACTTCAAAAAACATTTTTTTAACAAAACACGTGTTAATATAAATAATAATTATACTAAAAATTGTCTTTTTTCAAATAAAGACTCCTACGGTAGGACGTCGTGAATCCTATTAAGGCAAGAATCATCTCCTTGTTTTAATTTAGTGATTACTTTGCAAAAAAAATGACATTTTATTCCTTTAGTTTAAACTATTTGCAAAGTACCTTAGATCATGATTGCTAAATCCATGCTCACTCGCTGAAGTGTTAGTGATTCATGCATTGGATGTGCTCTTTTGATTTAGTTACCATTTAAGTTTTTAAGAAGTACTAATGTACAATCTCTTGTTTACAAATACTTAAATGGCACTATTTGTCCGCAATCATAAACTGAAGTACTTGTAAAATGTAATTTTTTTCATTAATTTAGTTATTATTTGCTTAAAATAAAGAGAAACATTCAATCAATTGATTACAAACACTTAGAAGAATAGGCAAGTCGTTTCAGTTTAAACTATTTGTCTGCAAGTATAAACTAAAGTACCCCATCGACTCTTAACCTCCCGCAACTGGTTCTTCAAAGCCTTGTCCGTGAACATTTGTTCTTACAGATAAGGACAAAATCCCCGCTTTATCCAAATACTTTAAAGGTAACCGTATTGTTATCCTATCTTCACGGAACACCCACAAAGGTATCCGTATAGGAAGAACTTAGAAAAGCTCTCACACTTGGTCAACGGTCAAAGAAAGATGCCTCGAGATCGTTATCCGGCACGTGCCAAACTTCTTTACTGAGCAAGATGTAAGATTTGCTCTGATTGATCTAGTTTTCTCCCTTATATGTTTGTTCTTCATTAGGTAAACATGTATAAGGATTAGCTTAGTCTTGATTCAGCTGCCAAAAGAAGCAAAATTAACTAAAATCTTAAGACTGACTAACTTTTTGGGGTTAAAAGTGTCAATAAAGCCCAAGAATATCGCAATGCCACAAGTGCCAACATTTAGGTCATACGACCAAACATTGCTTTTCAAAGATCCTAGTTTGTGAGGTTTGTTTCAGACCCCATCAGTCAATGACCTGCCTTAAAACACGCCGCCGAAGTGTGCACTCTGCTCTAACCCGCACCCCGCCAATCTCAAGGGTTGCAAATCCTACCAGATAATGTTGGCCTCGCATGGCAAAGCCAATAAACCGAGGTCGCTTTAGCCCCAGCACAATCTTCTTATCAAGCTGCATCTCCCCGTAATCCTACAGTGGTCGAAGTAAACAAATCGTTTGCTATTGTACAACAAGAAGATAGTTGCTCTTTTAAACAACTTTAGCAATTTTCATAAAAAAATCATGACGTACCTACTCATGACTAACACAGAACCATTGCTTAAGATCTGCTTCTGAAAAGCCAACGGCATTTCAAATAAAATTGGTAAAGTGAAACAGTGGTTAGGCCGAAGCATACAACGCTGATCTTTGTGAAAATACTTTTGGATCATTTCAAGGTTAACACACCCGACTTGGTCTCATTAGAATCGAATGCGATAGTTGTAATGTGCCTAATCAAAACGACAAATTTTGATGCGGTCTTTGCAATTCCATTCCCCATCATCAAAGCTGGAGACTTAAACTGTAAACACCCGGCGTAGAATAGTTTATAAACAAACTCTAGAAGTTGGGCGTTGCTAAATTATGTTGAGCAAAAAGGATTGCAAGTAGTAAGACCAGACAAACCCATCCATTGCCATCACGCAAGTCACCAATAGGACGTTCTAGATATGGCTGTATTCAAGAAAATCAACTTTCATTACAACATTCAGGTAGATAATGACATGAGTCCGGACATACTGGAGCTCTTTGGAAGGAAATTATCCGGAAAAGGAAAAAAAGATTTTTAATTCACACGGATTGGCATTTCTTCTCACAATCCCTAAAGAAAAGCATAAGCAGCCTATTTCCAGTGAGAACGGCTGAGGACATTAATAAGGCCATCAAACTTTTAACACTATAGATACAAGCTTTGGAAAAGTCCTCTAAAACCCATTAGGTTTGTTCTAATAATCCTATCGGATTATTTTGGGAAATTAAGGACTTAATTGTAGTGCCGCCAGGCATCTTTGGCATTTGTGCTTACAAAATACTGTAGAATCTTTTACAGAAAACGACTACCCAATGTAGAGAGTCTCCAAAACCTTAAAAAATATATTATTGAGAGAAAGGCCAAAACAAGTGCTGTCTGACAGACTTAAACTTCAATGCTTTCCTTCAACTACCAAGGACACGAATATGAAGCACGTTAAAAAGGTGTATCGGAAAGTTGGAAAACTCCTAGGAGCTGCTGACAACACCACGCCGCTTAAAAGTGAAATTATCAACTGACGCAAAACTTGGTCTGCTCCTGGCTCTGATGAAATACTTAATAAAACACTTAAATAATTTTCGCATAAAGCAATAGTAGCGCTCACCAACATTGCTATTACAATTCTTTGAACCTGGCACTTTTCTACGCTTTAGAAAGAATCCCTCGTAATAAACATCACAAATCTTGAGAAAAACCTAAAGTTTTCTCAAACTACCAGCCTATCGGTTTACTATGCACCTTGAGTACCCAAGGTAGACTTGACAGTTACCTTAGATATATTTTAAAACTATGCGGAAGCCAGTAATCTTCTTCACTCAAATCCGCAGAACAGCCAGTGTTCTGCAAATTAGAATTCAAAATCATATTTTTACTTTGGGGCAGACTACGGCCAAAGTTTCACAAGGCTCTATTCTCTCTCCAATCCTTTTTAATCTCTTTGTCGCGAACATGCTCTCGGGATGAAAGCATGATCCAGAGTCACCAATAGTGTTACTTCCAGGCCATAAAAAGCTACCACCAATCTGAAACGCTGGTTAAATGACTGGTGAATAAAAGTAAATTCGGAGAAAAGAAAAGCTGTATTCTTCACACGGCGACGGAACACCTCTCATAAAAACGTCTGTCTCACTGAAGTTTTCATACCGTGGTCCGATACTACTTAGTATCTGGGGATAAGCTTTGACAAGAGGCTTACGTACTATTCTAAATAAAGCCAAAAAGGCAAAAAATCTTCTAGTTCCAATGTTTTGGCAAAACAGTGGTTTATAGCTCCAGAACAAAATCCGACTGTACACGTATATCATCAAGCCCATAATGACTTACGCGTGCCCCATTTGAGAAACCGCATCAAACACGCATCTTAATAAATTAGAATCCTTTCAGAGTATGACTTTGCAAATGCTCTTTGGAGCTCCATAAATCGTCCAAAACTGTAAAATTCAAAACGTATTTGAAATTCTTCCATTGCGCATCTCAAAGCTTTGGCCGCAAAGTACTTTAGCAATCTCGCGGTTCACTCCAATACTGGTTTGATCCGACTTGCCGAGCCCAGTTTATCAACTATTTAACCATTCTTAATCCCAAAATTAGTTTCCACCACATCCTCTCTCCTCAGTTTATAGGGCGTCCCATCCTCTTACTTCTCCATATTATCCATTAACCTAAGTTTTAGTAGTTTGTACATTATATGTTACCCTTTTTGTTAGTTTAGTGTTTATTGACTCTTTTGATAACAAACGTTTGAGCCGGTAGCTTTCCAGTTTAATAAATTTGTTCAATTACTCAATGGAGTATCCTGCTTACCCGCCAAATTATAAACTGCAGTACCTGACTATGCACTCAAGTGTTAGTCCGTACATTAGATGCCAACTTTTTCTTTTTTTAATTTGGTAACTATTAAAGTTTTGAAATAGAAGAAACTTTTAATCTCTGGATTACAAACAGTTGAGTTTGTGAGCGTTTATTCTACTTTAAGCTATTTATCTGTACTCTTTAATTAGAATACCCGCCCAAGTGTTAATGATCAGTTGATTTCTTTTAATTTAATATCGCTTGCAAGAAGAAAAAACATCCAATCTTTTAATTACAAACACTTGGGCTATTTGGGGAAGCACTCTAATTTATACTATTTTTCTGCAGTCATGAATAAAAGAATAACACCCACCCACTCAACCAGTAGTATTCCGTAGGTTAAATACCAGTTTTAGACATACTAATTTTACAGAATAAATTAGTAATTGTGTACAAGTTTAATTTTCAAATGAGCTTGCAAAAACAATAGCTGAATAAAGCACTAATGCATAAAAACAACACGAGGCAAAAACAAATAAAACAAAAAAAAAAAACAAAAAAGTCCGCAGTGAAGTAACTGATTTCATGTAAATTAATGAGCGGCGGATGAGTAAATAAGCGTTTGCGTCAGTTATATCAAAGAATTAATTTAGATAACTGAGCAGTAGCACCTATTGGATTTAGCAAGAAGAAATATTGTTTAATCCTTTAATTACATTTACTTGAGCAGGTAGTAGGACATTCTAGTTTAAACTATTTGTCCGTAATCGTAAAGTGCAAATGTTACTTATTTGTAGATTTGATGTCTACTTCTTTTATTTTTAATTCTGTTACTATTGGCTTCTTTAAAATAGAAATTCTTTTAATCCTCTAACTACAAACACTCGGTTGGGTAAGTTTTGCACTTTATTTATTTGCAATCATAAACTCAAATATTAGGTCTACCTACCCAAATGTTACTAATCTAATAGTTTTTTTTTTAATTTAAAAACAATTGGGTTTTGTAAGAAAAAGTAAGGTCTAGCCTTTTAATTACAAACAATCTGGCAAGTTTAGTTTAACTACTTACCATCAGTCATAAACTGCAAAACCTCAATTACCCGAAATTGATTATTAAATTGCGCTGATAAAAGGGATACAATAAGTTTTCAAAACTTTTCCTTTATCTCAATTAATAAATTTTAAAAAAAGTCTTAAAGGCTAAAAATGCTTACTAAGTAGGTTTGTAAGTAATTTTAGACTTCATTGGTAGGTCTGGTAAGATAGTCTGCCTCAGATTGCGGTTAGGTTGTTGTTGGTTAATTATACTTCAAAGTATATTTGAACCTCTAAAGAGCCTTATACATAGATTTTTTGAAACGCAATTTCAAAACTTAGTTTTTTAAGTTTTACTTTAATATACTCAGTTCTATTAGAACAGGTTTTTGGCTATTTTCTCAACCGACTGCACTGACATCTTAAGAATCTGTCTTAGTGGACGTTCTGTGAACGGCAATCTTTGTTTTTGGCAAATAATGCTATAAGTGTTGCTTAAATATTGTACTCTATGTGCACCATTAACATTTGTATAAAAACCAAAAATTATAAAAGGTAGCCAGTTATCTCAAAAGTTTTGTAAACCGCTTTGGTGCTGTTTAACCTATTTAATGCTTTTGTGTTAGTTTTTATAGATAAACCTGCAATCATTCTTAATCCAAATAACTAAAAAAATATTTAAAAAAAAACAATGTTTGTAGAATATAATCAAACAAACGTGTAAGTGTAGACAAAGAAAACAAATGCAAAAAAAAATACAAAAAACTTGATAGCTATTACGATAGATCATCCAGTTATTGCACAAGTTATCTTTTCCCCTTCCCACCAATAGAAAGACCAATTCCTCAAATTAGTCATGCTAAATGTATATAATATCTGAAATCTACAAAGATAAAGATGTTATGAGTTTTTAAAGGAATTACAAATCCAAGCCAGATAACCATTGACTAGTTCGATCCAGAAGATTTTTGATAAAAGTATAATAACCTGCAGCATCAACATTACTCTCTGTTATCTCTTAACTACTGTCAATGTAATAGATCATTTAAGTTTTAACTGCGTACGCACTATGCTCTGCGTGCAAACATCTCATACTGAAAGTAAGTCAATAAAACCTGTTCTAATGCATCTGTTTTCTTACAATAGATTCTATGTGCACACCCAAAACCCGCATTAAAAAACTTGAAGTAAAAACAAAAACAAAAAAAAAACTTTGCAATGCTTGGTTCAAGCAAGCAATCAAATTCCTTCTTAAACTGTAGAACCCACATGTTTGTGTAGAACTAATATTGCACACCACAAATATTCAAAAGCAAGCAAGGCACTATAAAAAGATTTTTTTTTAAACTATGGGATCAACTTTAAAAAACATTTTTTTTATTTCCTTAGACCACATTGTAAGGACCAACATGTTTTGAACAAAAAATTGCAGTGACTGTCTAAGTACGTAGTCCCCTCCACATGCAAAACCTTGCTATACAGTTGCAATGCAAAACATTATTTTACGGCTTTTGAGAAGAGTTAGTGTAATTTATGCCTTGCTATTTGATGGTTTTTGTGTTAATTTGTGTAAAATTTACTACAGAGTTATTCAACAAATCTAATGCCTGGCGGATAATACTAAACAATTACAACTGAACAAAGAAGACATATTCAAAAAGCAAAGAAAAAACCTTAACGTGTACTTCAAGAATCATCTAGAGCAGTCTTATTTCATGATACTAACTACAATAGGTCATCCAGTCTCCACAAGTGCTGTAGAAGCTAGTTAATGGTATTTGTGCTGTTTTGTATTTTTTGCTAGCTAGGAAGTCTTTTCTTTAGGCGGCAATTTGCTTGACTCCAAATCTGGATTTGCAAATTGGCTTATTAAATAAAAGTTTTTTAAGTTTAGATTTTTTCACTTAAAACTAGAATATTCTCAAAGTCATTCCAGATTCTGTCAACAATTTTATTGGTTCTTAAAAATAAAGTCTTTCTGCTGCGTAGTTCATTTTCAATCGACTCTCATTCCTCTAAAAATGTTTCAAACTATCAAAAACCTAGACCTTTGGTAAAACACTGAAATTTTAGACAAGATTTTGTTGCACTGTGCCTAGGTCTAAAGCAAAACCTGATAATACACTAATGCTGGAAATTGATATACCTCATTTTTAGAACGCACTAGTAAAACTGTTTAATGATTCAAACTTGTACTAAAGCCGTATCGCATGTTCACTTGCCAGTCTTCCTAGTTTCGTGTCTTGTGTTGCTAGATCAAACGTTACGTTGTCAGTATCGTAATTAACTAATATTCAATTCTTCACTTTTACAACAATGCATCAATTTTACTAATTGTTTTGATATTGGGACTTTATTTGCGTTTTGCGCTTACTTAAAATCACGACTTGCACGCAGCTAAAGAGTTTATCCAAAATTGCAAAAGTAATTATTTTTGATTATACCAAACTTTTAAGTCAAGCAGTAGGTTATTCAGATGAGTTTTTACTAAAAAGGTTGAAAGTAGTCTGTCTGGCTTTGCAGTATAACCAATATGTATCCTAACATAGCTTGGCTTTGGTGTTGTTATTGACTATGATCTTTAATGCGTTTGATGCTTTGTTTCAACATTGTTTTTTTTAGTAGAACTTCATTTAGAGTAAGATGGTCTTTAATGTGTCCTATGTTTTGGTTAAAACAATGTTTAATATTAAAAAGACTTTATCTAGAGCAGTGCCGTAACTAAGGCGGTGCCGTCGGTGCCCCCGCACCGGGCGCAGCTTGGTTGGGAGCGCAAAAACCACTTTAATTTCATAACTTTAGAGTTTGAAAACGTTCAAGGAAAAAAAATTAAAATTTGCTAACAAAAAAATTAAAAATAACGCAACGGTCTACTTGAGGCTCCCCTGTGAACAGAACGAAGAGAGCGCGAAAGAACCTAGTTACGACTTTGATCTAGAAATAAGTTGAAATAAGATATAGCAATATTTTAAGTAAGTAGAAGAAAGAAGAAGAAAAAACAATATTAAAGTGACTTAAAGAATTTAAATAAAGTAAACTGTTACTGACTCTTTGGCAGCTTAAGGAACACACCTGAATCAGACCGCAAAGAACTTACATCAGCAAACCCCAATAGCAACGGATGGTAAGTAGACATGTAAAAGGTAAAAAGTAGTAATGAGGTTCAAGGAACATACCCAAAGTTAACTACTACTAGTTCTGCAGTAACTTTACAATACCCTAAAGCGGACCGTATAAAATATAAACGTTATTGGTTTAAATCCCGACAGCAAAAAAACTGCGCTAACAAAGCTGGACCTACAGACTTCCGGTTGCCTCATTAATCAAAGGCAACCCTGACTGAAGCGAGTGTAAGACAAAAAGAATGCTTATGTGGCAGCACAAACTTTTACATCAAAAGAATCAATCAAATCAATCAAAAGATTGTTTAAGGGCCACTAGTTGTCAGTTTGCTGCCTACTACGTCTACGTCCTCAAACACAAAACTTGGTTATTGTTTTTGGTTGTGTTGTGTAAAGAAGAAGAAAAGAAGATGTAATTGATTTCGGAAGTGCTTGACTTACTGGAGGTCAAGTAAACTTGTTACATGTTACTAGTAAAGACCTGTAAGTGATAACATCTAGAAAGTAACGGAACCTTGTAGTAACCTTTTATACATACGCTCATAATTACAGACATTCTCAGAGGTACAGTAAATCTGCTAAAAATAAATAGCTACAGCTGGTTATAGCTATTAGACTTGCTGCACAATTCAACAAAAACTTTGATGATACGTTTGCTAAAATCTTATCAACCTAATAAAAAATCCTGGAAACAAAATCAAACGGTGCTATCTTTCTAGCAGACCAAAGTGGTGTCTACTCCTAGAGCAGAACAAGTAATTATAACACGGATATAGCATAATCCAGGAACGAGTGTACAAAGAATATCAGCAAAAGTAGGAATTGGTACTACTCTTGTTTGGAAAACCCTGCACGATTAGCTGCTCTATCCATACCATGTACAAGTACAAGCTATAAATTTAACTGATCATCAAGCAAGTTTAGTTTTTTGTTGCTGGTTTCTACGCAAAGATGCTGAAGACCTGCAGTTTCTTGCCAAATTTTTTTTTACGGAAGAAGCACAAAATGTAGTTGCTAATTTTTATAATGCACATCGTTGTGCTGACAAAAATCCTCATGCTGTAATTGAATGTGGACATCAGACACGTTTTTCATTAAACATTTGGATGAGTATTGTAGGCAACAGGTTTCTAGGTCCTGTTGTTTTACCAAACTGATTAACAGCCGCTGCTCCAACTCATTTTTTCATTGCCGTTACAGAGCATTTAGACCAAACATTTCCACATAGGTGGGTAGAAAGAGGCGGACCAGTTTTATGGCCAGCAACATCGACTGATTTAAATCCTTTTGATTATTATCTTTGAGGATATTTAAAATCATTACTGTACGCTACTTCTGTAAATAGCCTCAAAGAGTCAAGAAATCCGAGCCAATGAGGGGGTTTTAGAAAAAGTACGAATGTCTTTCAGACAAAGATGTCGTGCCTGTTTGGAAATGAAAAGAGAGCACTTTGAACATATTCTATAACTCTGTTCTTTGCAAAAATATACAAAAATAAATATCTCCGAAACTGTTGCTATGACAACCCATGTTTATGAAGACTTTTTTGATTGTTGTGGTTCGGACTACTACTCCCTTAAATATTTTACATTCTTTTGTAAACACCTTGTATGTAGTCATAGTAAATCAATTTTATAACAAGTATAGCTACGATTTAAAGGTCTTTTTGGTTTTTCAACTCTGATGAAGATAGCGAAGCTATCAATAAAATCACAAGCATACGCTAAGCTTTTTATTATCCTATCCTATTTTCAATCTAACTATATATAATATATATATATATATAGATCAATCAACAAAAATAATATAAAATGTAAAAATATAGCCACTTAAACAATTATAAAATGTTTTTAGTTTCACTTGCATTATTAATAAAAAAAGTAGGGATGACATCCGCCAGGTATATTTTAAGATTTTTAATTTCAATATGTGACAAAGTAAAGCAATTGTAAATATTGAACATCCCAACAAGAAAATATCTACATTTTAATGCCCTTCTTTAGTTTCAAAACTAACAAACTGCACTGCAACATAAAGAAAGTAACCATCAAAATAAAAGCAAACAAAGCATCCATGAATATAAAGTTACAACATAATGAAATAAAATAAATAATCAAATTGACTTCTTAAAATATCAATTTATAGTTCATGCAATATGGCATGCGGTGGTTCAGCTAGTAAACTTATACAAATAAGATGTCTAGATATAAACTTTTTTTTTCAATTTTAATTTGCTTCGTTTAATTTGTTAGAGTAAATATTAACACTTGCCGTTTGCTTAGTTACAAAATAAAAGAAATAAAACCCTGCACGGGTGAACTTAATTAAATATTTTTTTTAGTCTAAACATTGCTGTGGTTTAATACTGTCTGATGTTATTATCGGAAAATTTTACTCGATGTAACTAATTAGTTGAGTTATTAATTTCAGAGTTTTAACAAAAAATATAATTCTGCACTATAAAATTTATTTAATTAATTATATGAAAATTAGGATAATGAAATCAATGTATGTAATGGAGTGCCACACTAAAATATATGCATCTAATTAATTCCGGATATTCAATTAATAATGTTGATGAAAATATATTATGCAGATTTAGTATCCATTACTGACTGACTCACTAAATGAACCAATTGATTCCCGATTTAATAAATTAGTAGCTCGGAAATTCAATCGATTTCCTCGTTTTACAGGCTCCCTAAAAAAAACCTTTTAATTTATACCTTCACGAAGAAAATAAAATATAACAAGCCAAACAATCAACTTATATAATTGCCAGGAATTATACGTCGTGACATTTTAATCTATTAAGCACTAGTTGTCAGATAGCTAGCTGATATCATTCCAACAATTCCACTTCATTTATTAATAACTAAACTCGGGCTTGGTTTATGGAAGTTGTCATTGGGATAATTGCCATTTGATCCTATTATCAATCGCCTTTTTTATGTTCGCTTTCTATATTAGCTATAGACGTGATGCAATAAAATTGGCGGCCTGTAATAGTTTTGATGGGAAATCGCCATGAAATATTATTTTCCCGCAGCGCCTGAGAGCCAATATTATTATTATTGACGAAAACATTCCGAGGGAACGTTTGCTTTTATAGTTTTGCCAGTTTCTTTGTGCCTTTACTCCGTTCGTGAAATCAAATTTTGATATCAGTATGTACGCTATAGTCGAAGATCATGATTGTAATATAATTTTATGGTTGTTCCCTGCACAGTAGGAAATCATTGTTTTCCGAACACATGTCTTTCATGTTCGTTTTTCTTTTTGTTAATTCACTGCTCACCTCATTGATCATATCATTGAAGCTTTTCAAATAAAATAAGACGGGCTTGTTTTATATATTGATAAAAAGAACAACGATCCCGGACGTTTATTTATTAATCAAATGTTATAAATATTATATATTTATGAAATAAATTAAGTTAAATTGTTGTGAAATACTTTTTTTTTATAAATGATTTCTTAAATTAAATAAACTAGATTTTTTCTTAATAATAGAACTTTAAGCAATATTAGTCTAGTCTACAGAGAGCATTAGGTGAATAATAGTATTTACAAAATTAATGCCGTGTACTTGTACTTATATTTTTAAATTGTTTGTAGTTTCCATTATTGATCTAGAGATCTTCTTGATAGAACAATAGCTCTTAATGCCCAAAAATTATGATTAGTTCTGTAGTTACTTATGAGTTCTGATATTGAAAGCTTGTACGTAGCAGCCGTTGAGAGCATGTTGTGCACTGGCATTAAAAGCCTTGGAGTAGCACAATAACTGCAAAAGATTGAATTTTATAATAGTAATGAGCAATTAAAAATACACTAGTAGTAGTAGAGTATAATTTAAAGTTATTTGCATCAATATACAAGTTATGTCTTCAAGTTGCACGGTTGCAGATATTCTAAAAATATGGCCTAACAAAGGTGTGCTAGAAGTTTTCTTAAACTAATATTGCAAACAAATACAAGAAAAATCACTTAAAACTACATCAAAACAAATGCTTTATTTTGGCTTATTTTTCATTAAATTTCAAGTTAGTTAGTTTTTTATCAAGCGCCTCCCCATGTAGCAAATAAGAAATGTTTTGTGGATATAAGTGGTACAAAAAAAAAGCTATCAGGAGTGAACCAAAACTTGCTTGGCGTAGGACAACAGCTACTACCTTGCTAAAGGCTCAATCCAGAAAGTTACAAGCAATGATCACATTTAGATCTAATTGGCTGCAATACTATGATGAGGAAGACAACGGAAAATCTTTGCCAATAACTTAAAACAAGCTTTTTGTAACAATGTTGCTAGCAAGAAATACGTTTTCAGCCTAAATTGATCCCTACACGCCAATTTATGTAAGTTCTGTTTTCCAATTTCGTTTGTTTAATATGTTTGTTTCTCAGTTTAGAGTCTTTAAACTGGTGATTAACAGCTTTTTTCCTAAAAAATGTGCATTTGCTTATTATTATTTCTGAGGTATTTTTTCTATTTGCAGGAAACAAGCTTTTTTACTCCGATACATAAATCTGGAGCCAAAAATAATATCAAAAATATAAACCACTACAAAACTTCAATCAAAACAAAACTAACTTTTACAGCAAATAAATTAGCAAAATATTTGGAAAAACTTATCCACTTTACATCAAAAAAGCGTCTGCAGAAAAATAGTTTAAATTTTGGAAAAGTGCGTGCAATTTGCCAAAACGCATTTTTTGTACTTTGTAGTCAACTAAATAGATTATTGAGTGTTTTCATATTGCGCCGCTAGTTGCAGCCTTGCCCTATAAGTTGTCATCGGGTTACAATTGACTATAATCTATGCAAGAGTTACTAAACTTTACACATTCTAGGTTCACAGTATTGTTTGAATACGTTGAGAAAATCCCGTAACAGTTCTACAAAAAGTTTTTACAATTTATACTTTATCAAGTATCCCTAAAAGAAAATGATTTTGATTTTGTTGTACAACTTAATAATGTATTAAAAAACCAACGGTAGCCATATAGGAAGTCAATCTTTAATGTTTGCATCAATTTTGCTATTGAAGTTGGTGCATTTGTCGACATAAACAGATGGAGTGTGAATTAAGATGACTTAACGGAAAATTTTCTATATGATGTTGTTCTAATTTTTATCATCAAAGTTGACTCAACTAATCTAATCTAAGCTAAGCTTTTAGTCAATTTTTTTTTGGTTTTTAGACCAAAGTTTACTAAGAATGTCAACTTAATAAACAAACTCATAATTTGTTGTTTGTAAAAAACTATGTTTATAGCTATATAGATTACCTCTTCTCTATAAATCTTTGGTGATGCAGTGTTTGTTACAAGCTTGTCCAAAACACTTTACTGTACTGTAGGTTTCACAGAAGTTTAATCTCAAACTTCAAACTTTTTAGTAACACTTGGTTGTAACTGTTTTGAAGCTTCAGATGGTAGACATAAGTACATATTTGTCAAAATTAACTAAACCTAAGCTTCAGCAAAAAATGACATTTTACTAAACCAATTAAAGCTTTGTTGTATATAAACGGCCACGTTGGTGATTGACTGTGCTAAACTAACAGCACCGCCAGATAGTACAGGATAACCCAATCAAAATTTCTGTAAAAAATGCATAATGATAATTGCAATTATTAAAAATAGTATGGTTATAAAAAGAAATTCAAATTAAGTTTAAACTCAGTCGGTGACAGTCTGGGGGGTAGACTGAGTAGCTCACCAGATATCGCCGCCGGTCCCAAGCCCGGATAAATGAGGAAGGCTCTTAGATGAGGCCAACAATCTGCCTAAGGTAGTAAGAAAAAACAGTAGCTCACAGAACTGGAAAAAATGCCTCACCACGGACAATAAGAAAACGGCATCACTTAAGAATATGATGCTAGAACGTAAGGTCCTTCAACAATAAGAACCACAAAATAATACTAGAGCTAAAAGCCCACAATCTCGATATATGCGCAACATTAGAAACAAAAAAAAGAGGCATAGGCACTGCAAGGTACCAAAACTACATCCTTGTACATAGCGGCCGCGCCAAAACCGAAAGGGCAAGCTCAGGGCTAAGGCTGCTTATCAAAGACAAATACGAACAAAACATCGATAATATAGAATACATAAACGACCGTATACTAAAGGTTACACTCCAACTAAATAGCAAACCCACGCATCTAATATCAGTGTACGCACCGGACTCCAGCAAACCTGAACAACAAGCTATCCAATTCTACGAACAAATACATTATCTACTAGACAAAATCCCAAACAACGACAGAATCATCCTGCTTAAAAACCTAAACGCCAGAGCTAGAATCAAGATAGTAGACGGGGTCCAGCAAATGTTCAATAAAAAAATATCGAATTCCAAAGGAGAGATGCTTGTTTAACTATGCACCTTTAATGAACTAAAGATCAACAACACCTTTTTCGACCACAAGCCTCAGCATAAGGTCACCTTTACAGGCGGTAAAAACAACAATTCCGTAATAGACTTTATTATTACCAACAAAGCCATACCCCTAGTCAGATAATAGACGTCAGAAGCCTAACCTGTGCAAACATAGGCTCAGACCATAACCTAGTACTGTGTAAAATAAAAACTACCGCTGCCCCATTCACAAAAAGAACACCTATATATGCTACAAAATTTAACATCTAGTCACTGGACGCAGAAAGTACACGAGAACTCTATGCAAACCGCCTAAAACAACATATTACATCCGATCCAACCAGTAAAACTGATAACAATGACATCAGCTGGAACAAAATCAAAAACAACATACATAAGGCAGCAGATGAAGCGATAGAAAAAAAAAACAGTAAACCTAAACGCAAAACCAACCACCAAACCCTGGTTTACCCAAGAAGTAAAAAGAATCACTGAAGAAAAAAAAAATTTATCTAGACTTTAAGAGCAAATAAACACGAGAGGCTCACTACAACTATATCCCGGCAAGAAATCAAGTAAACAGAAGAATGCGGAAAATAAAGAACAAATACTGGCAAAAAATTAGTGCAGACATGGAACACAACATGTACGGAGCACAGAAGAAAGTCTGGAAAATGTTTAGAGGCCAAAAGAAAGCAACAAACAAGAACATAAAAATCAAAGCTATAACTGAAGAAAGATGGGTTGACTACTTCCAACATCTTTACGTAAGCCAGAACCAAGGATAGAGAGGAGCGTTGAGAACAGACTAAAGAAAGAGTAACAATGACAGAAAAACAGATCAGACGTACAACAGCAAAACTAAAATAACAAGAAAACGCCAAACAAAGATAAAATAGTCAATAAACTCACGGTAGGGAACCCCTTGCCAACAAATTAACAAGACTGTTCAAGGCAGTAATAACACAGGAAAAACACCAAGCAAATGGAAAAGAAGTATGGTAATATTTACTTACCAATAATCAAAAAGGGAGACAAAAAGTTATTATTGAACTATAGGGGCATAACACTGCTTAGCTCCGCAATAAAACTTACAAGCATAATTGCAAAAGAGATATTCAACATCATCCCAATTAACAAAGAACAACAGGGCTTCAGGAGAAACCGCTCTACACTAGATGCAATATTTATTATTCGACAAATTGCAGAAAAGGCCCTTGAATATACAACACACCCGCTTTTATATGCTTTGTGGATCTTACAAAAGCATTCAACCGCATACAGCTTAGAGACGTCTTAACGATACTTGAAGAAAAAAAAGTACCTAGAGAATATATCCGTATAATTAAAGAACTAAATACCAACAATACCACCAAAATAAAAGTTAACAAGAAATTAACCAAAGATATAAAAACCAACTCGGGAATCCGTCAAGGGGTCAGTCTCAGCCCATTACTGTTCAACGTCATCATTGAAACCGTTAAGGCAAGTGACCCAGGATACAAACTTGGTAACAACAAGGTAAACATCATATGCTATGCGGATGATGCAGCCTTAATAGCAAAAACAAAAAATGACTTGCAGCAACAATTGCACAAATTTAAAACAACGACCAAAAAATATAACATGTCTATTGTAATAGCCAAAACCAAATTAATGACCATCTCAAGGGAGCCCGTGTGATGCAAGCTAGCAATCGACAACATTCCCAATCAAGCAGGTAATGTCGTTTCACTACCTGGGCTGCAAAATATCCAGCTACGGGAACTTGAAAGACAACGTCAAACACTAGGTTAACAAAGTTGCTATAATATCGGAACACCTAAAGCAAAATATCTATAAAAACAAATACCTCACTACCAATTGCTAATCAAGAATCTACAAAACATGTATACGGCCAGTCTTGACGTATGGGGCGGAAACGAGAGCGGACACGGCGGCAACCAAACGACAAATGCGGACTACAAAGATGAAAGTACTAAGAACAATTGCCGGATACACGATGTGGGACAAACAACGGACGACACACATAAGACAAAAATGCAAGATAGAAGATGCAGTGCGATGGGTAAGGCAGCGTAGACGTTGTTGGAACGAACACGTAACCAGAATGTCAAAAACCAGAATAGTTAAAATAGCCCGCAATGACAAACCCGGCGGAAAAAGACCTCTAAGGAGACCACTAAAAAGATGGCGCAACAGTTGGCAGTCGACATCCCAAGAGCAACCACAATAAGACGAGGCTTTTAACAGGCAACTTTTGCCTACTAGAAGCAAAAAAAGAAGAAGAAGAAGAAGAAGAAGAAGAAGAAGAAGAAGAAGAAGAAATTAAGTTTATAAATAAAAGCTATTTACAATAACTGCTGCAACAAGTAAAATTTTCTATTATATTTAGATGTAGACTTTTCTCATATCTGCCCATCTTTGTAAGTTTTGTGCTACTCAAATTCAGCTACCCTCTTCACATCTACACCATCTAGTTTGCGGTCGTCCTCGTAATCTTTTGCACAGCCAAAGTCTGGCCATTGCTAGATAATGTTATTCCAGCAACGATTTTGGTATCGTGCTTCATGTCCCGCAAAAATTCATTCAGTTTAAAAACTTTTTTTGCTAAGTCAGTCACCTTGGTTCTCTTCGTTATACACGTACTTTTTTTGTGCTCTCTAAAGAAAATATGTAGCATTATTTGTTCTATTGCTCTTTGTGTTACTGATAAACTACGTAATATACATTTAGTAAAAGATCATAGACTTTTTCCATTATGCTGCAACAATTTTTTAGTAAAATCTTCAAAATTTAATGTTAAGTAGTAGTTGATAGTGTATGTGTTGATGACGTTTGACTAAAAAAGAAAATAGATGTTTGATCACTTGCAATTACGAGCTTGTCCAAAAAACCTTACAGGTTTCAACAAAAGTTGAAATTTAACTTAAAATTAGTTGCTTTTTATGATATTTGGTTGCTACTGCTTTGGAGTTTTTTTTTATAGTAAGCATAACTACTCGTTTGGTGTTGCTAATAATTTTGTTAAACCTAAGCTTTCAGTAAAAACTTCTGCTGTTGCTGCATTAAAATTTACTTGTGAGATCTCAGTAAACTAACTGTTTGATGAAAGTAAAAGTCTACGTCATTAATTAACAATGTTTACTAAAAAGTTACTATAAGTCTGTGCGGTGTTTAAAATATTTGTTAGAAATTTGTCCA
The DNA here is from genome assembly GCA_963932245.1 of Tachinus rufipes. Classification (NCBI taxonomy): domain Eukaryota; kingdom Metazoa; phylum Arthropoda; class Insecta; order Coleoptera; family Staphylinidae; genus Tachinus; species Tachinus rufipes. The sequence continues at coordinate 124,334,172 of OZ010741.1, read as the reverse complement.
AACCATTTTACCATCTGCGTTTCCGCGCTGGTTACAAATTTGTGCTCAAATTTGTGGTGTCTTTGTTGAAACTGTTTTGGAACTTTAAGTGGTAAACAGGACTATTTGTTGCTTAGTATCGCAAATGACCTTGCTATACTTAGGTTTTAAGTCAGAAATTTTTTAGTTTCTAAACTAAAAAAATGACATCTTAGTATATCAAGCTATAGTTTGATGTACTTAAAAGGCCACATCGGTAGTTAAAGGTGTTTGGAGAAAAAAAGCAGATGTTCTTGAAAAAACAGATACGACCATTGATATTCAGAAATATTGGAATACATAAACAAAAATTGTAGAACAAACATTGGAAAAGATTTTGCGACATACAAAACTTTTGGGAAGTGTTGTAGCAACTCAGAAAACATAAAATACATTGGCAAACAACTAAAACCATAGAAAATATTTGTAATTCTTGAAGTTTATTATCAAACCTTAGTTAATATTGGCAGATATAAGATGTTGAATAATATTGAAAATCAAAGAAAAACTTTGGCAACATCAGTAAACCTCGCGCAAAATTGAAAAAAATTAAAGTCAATGTTCCTTCTACATTCGGGTTTTTTAAATACTTTTTTAAAGTAGTCATAAAGCTTTGAAGAACGTTGTTTCCAAAAATCTTGTATACTTTTAATAAATTAAAAAAATATTTTTTTTTGATTATTTATATATGTACATATATTATAACATTTAAGAAAAAATAATTTTAAAAACATCAAAAGTTTTGGAAGTCAACAAGAAATAACGAGAATATCAACAAACAAAAATATATTTTTTTAAAATACCAATTTTGAGAAAAAATAAAATAGAGATTAGAATCTTTAGAAAACATTGAGAGAATTCAGATAACTTCAAAATACCTTGGAAATAACAAGAATCTAAAAAATATTTAGATACTTATATAAAAAAAAACAATATATAATTATAGATTTTCAGATCTCAAAAAACTTAAGCAAACTTTGTGTAACTGTGTAATCATTTGGAAAATCAAAACATTACTTTTTGAAAACAACCACATATAAAAAATCTACAAAGTACACTATAAACCAACGTAATAAAAACTATCTAACCTAACAGCTACTAAACGGACCAAAAGCTTTAAAAACATTGTCCAAACCACAATAAAAAATTTATGTGTCTATTACCTGTTGTAAAAACCTTTTGCAGAACGCCGATTAATAAGTACGGCATAACACTACTACATAGTATTACAAAAAATCTAACACCAACCGGTTATAGCACGTGTTGGTTCTTACAGATATTGTGCAAAATATATCAAAATAAAACGCAAAAAGCATCTTTATTTTACTTGAAATTTAGCCAGCAAAGTAACAAATTTATTGTTGGCCAATAAAAAGCTGTGTGCACTACCTACAATGACGTTAATCTAGCATCAAATTTAAGTTTGTCAAAAATGAAGCACTAAAGTAATATATCCCTGTTATTCAAGTAATTTATGTCTATAATGCGTAATTCTTATCATTGACTACTTAGGTCTGAAACTCAACTAACCTAATCTAACCTAAGCTTTTAGTCAAAAATCCTTTGGTTGCTACATCAAAGTTTACTAGAAATGTCAACTCAATAAACCAACTCATAATTTGCTGTTTGTAAAAAGCTACGTTAGTAGTTAGCAATGTTCACTAAGAAATCTTTATAAATCTTGGGTGACTCCGTGTTTATTACAAGCTTGTCCAAAACACTTAGCCGGTTTTGACGGAGGTTTAAGGTCAAATTTTTTTGTAGCACTTAGTTGCAACTATTTTAAAGCTTCAGATGATAAGCATAACTACATATTTGTTAAAAGTAACTTTGCTAAACCTAAGTTTAAAAAAAATACATTTTACTAAACCAATTAAAGGTTTGTTGTATTTAAACGACCACGTAGGTGATTGACGCAGCCAAACTGACTAGACAATTCTCTACTACGACGCAAGTAAATCTAGCAGCGCCAGGTTAGCAGTTGCCATCAAGAACAATAGTAGTTTTAAAAAAAATGTATTATGGTAATTGCAATTATTAAAGATAGTAGGTTGTAGTAGAAAATTTAAATTAAATTTATGTACAAAAATTTGCTATTTACAATAACTGCTGCAACAATTATTATATCTTTGTCGGGTTTGTGCTACTCAAATTAAAGTACCCTCTTCACATCTACACCATCTAGTTCTCCATGGCTAGATGATGTTATTCCAGCGACGGTTTTTGTATCGTGCTTTATGTCCCGCAAAAATTAATTTAAATTCAAGAACTGTTTTGGCTAAGTCAGTCACCTTGGTTTTTTTTGTTATCTAAGTAGTTATTTTGTGCTTTCTGAGGAAAATCTGTGGCATTATTTTGTCCATTACTCTTTGTGTTACTGATAAACTACATAATATGCTTTTAGTAAAAGATCATAAACTTTTTCCATTATGCTGCAACAATTTTATAGTCAAGTAATCAAAATTTAATATACGGTAGTAGTTGATAGTGTATATGTGTTGTCGACGTTTGACTATTAGGCATTATTGTTTAAAAAAAAAAAAACATAAATAAATGTGTCACTATGAGTTTAAGGTGTTCTAACTGTTTACGAGCTTGTCCAAACACCTTACAGGTTTCAACAAAAGTTGAACATTTGAACACAAACTAGTTGTTTTTTATGATTGCTTTGGAATATTAAGTGGTAAGCAAAACTACTTTCCTCGTATTGCAAATAATTTTGTTAAACCTAAGCTTTCAGTGAGAAATTCTTCGATTGCTAAATTACTAGTCAGTAAACTAACTTTTAGTTTGCTGTATGCAAAGAACTACGTCATTAGTTAACAATGTTTACTAAGAGATCATTATGAGTCTTTGTGACGCAGTATTCAAAATGTGTCGGAGGACATAGATAAATTTTGAGAAACAAAAACATTAGAGCTACGTTGAGAGCATTTCAAAAATGCTGCTACTCAAAAATCATTACAAAACATTTGCAGTCAACTGAAAACCATAGAAAATATTTGTAAACCTTGATGTACATCATAAGATCTAGGTTAATATGAATGGAATGTTAAATAATGTTGATAACCAACAAAACACTTTGGCAACATTAGTAAGCCTAGAGCAAGATTGTTAGAATTCAAGAACATATTGACTATCTAAAAAAACATTATTTAAAGACAATCTTGAATAAAAAACAGAACAACCTAGGATATCGAAAAACCTTGTTATATTTTAAAAAACTTTTAAGAGACATTGGCACAACTTTTTTGAAGTCATTATAAGACCTTAAAGAATGTTGTATATTTTTGATAAATTTTGAAATTTTTTGAAAAACTTTTTGATTCTTGATAGATATTATAAAATTTAAAATGGCATTAATTTTTTTTTTAAATATAAAACAATTTTGGAAAACATAAAAGTTTTGGAAGTCATTAAAGAAAACAAAAATACCAACAAACGTAGAGAAATATTTAGATCCAAAGTGATTTTGAAATAAAAATAATAAAATTTTGGAAGATATAAGAAGCACTTGAGCTGTAATTAAGCAATAGTTTAAAAATCATCGGAAAACTTTAGAGTGGAAATGAATACCTCGAAAAACAAATGACGTGTTGGTAAAGATTAAGACATTTCATTAAAAAATTTCAGATTACATTAAAATACTTTAAAAATAGTCTAAAAAAAAATAATTTAGAAATCTATGAGAAATAGACAATATAAGATTATAAAAAAGTGTCAGATCTTGAGAAAATCTTGTGTGACAATAAACTATTATTTCAACTTTTTTGGAAAACTCAAACACTACTTTTTGAAAAAAAAAATACGTTTAAAAAATCTACAAACTAAACTAACAGGTATTCAATAAAACAATGCTCTATACATAATGACATGAAATAGCATCAAACACCAAAAACAATAAAAAATCAACTTGTCAATTACTTGTAGTAAGAACCATTTGCAGAACGTTGGTTGAATTAGGAAAAAGACACCAGCAGACGGCACATAGCACTACAACATAGTACAGTAAACACTTTTAACACAACAAATTTAACATCATCTGACTATAGTATATGCTGTTTGCTACAGACCTTGTGCAAAATATATCAAAATGAAACACAAAAAGCATTGTTATCTGCAATAACGTTGAACAAATTAGCAAAAACAAAATATATCTAAAAATGTCATTTAGCATCAAATTTAAAGTTTGTCAAAAATTAAACATTAAGACTATAGATCTTCGTTGTTCAGGTAAGTAGTACCTTCAACAATTCCAATTTACATTTTTTAAAGTTTTATCAGATAACCATCGTGTACAATATTTTTGTTGTTTCATGATTGATGAGTTTTGCAGTCATGTTAAAACGTTTTTTGATTTGTTAAGTTGGTAAAGCTGTGGTGTTGCCCAGGTGACATAGTAGATAATCGTAGATTGGGTAATCTAGATAACGTTCTTAAATAAATAATAGTTTGTTTTAAACAAAATGTTATAACAATACTCATCACAGGTAGCAAGAAGAAGTTTATTAATCTATAATAACTTATAGAATAATAAAGCAAAAAACTGGACAATTCCATCTCCTGTACATAGAAGTAGTCAATATACAACGAAAGTCTACAAATCAATTTGTTGTGATTTACCAAAAAACATCTGACCTTAAAAAAATATATCCCATCAAAGTTTAATTCAAAATTAAACTACAATAAAAAAAAAATGGCGCATCCAGACCCCATCCACCAAGTCAACTACTTTCTAATAAGCCCTGCCAAGCACACACCAGCTGCATACCGTAAATTTATCATACAAGAAGCTTGGCCAGTTGACTAATTATAGTTGTGCACGCCCCCAACACCAACAAACAAGAGCGCGCACGGATATATAAAAAGTGAGTACAAACTTTTTTGTCAGTCAGATGTGTACCGCGGTCAGTACACGTTAATCAGAAGCCAACCAAAAAAACAGTATCCAAGTTTCAACTTTATATCTCAAGCCAGTTAAGTAACCATATGCGGCCGCTATGTGTTGCCATTCACTGAAAGTATAAAAAACTGCTATAACCATATAATTGATGCACTGGTATTGGAATTATCCCAGTTGCAACCGTTTCCACTTTCGATACCTGACTATTTAAGTTAAAACAGACTCACTTACCACAAGAAAGAAAAACCTGGTCCTCATTACCTGTGAGTGCTACCAAATCTTCCCGGTTCAACACCAAAAGTTAACAAAATCTGTTAGTATTGCCCCATCCGCCACAGACTTATTCTTTCAGTACGATCATTCCGTCATGCAAACAAAATACACTCTGTGTAATTTGCATTTTGAGTGTTTGCGCATAATGTCTCTTGTGTAAAGACGTATGAACTAATAACATAATCTAAACTTGAACCACCTACAAGAGCAAGACCATTTTTTAGCAGCTCAGAACAACTGGTACAATTTGCACCCAACGTGAGCACATCAAGACAATTGTGGAACGCACTAATATTCAAACAATGATTGATGAGTTTATAAATACAAACTGAATAGCGTTTTGTAATATGGTAAGTAATCTTCTTGATATTTTACATTGCCAAGGCACTTTTAGATAAATTTCAGACATAGTTTAAACTATTTACCACAACCTTCTAGAGTCTGCAAAGCCACTTCTAGCAAAGTCATCAGCAAAGTCAACAATAACCTGGGTTATATGCTAAGCAGTGTCAAGCACTATTGACTAGATTACCAAAAATATTGTTACCTTAACTTAAACTGCCAACGTCGACAAAAAATATTAAAGCCAATAACCACATTGGCAACGATTGCTTCACAAGCAATGTCAGTCTTTGAGATATAAAAAAAAAATTATCAAACATATTACTAATTAGGAAATAGACAATTGCAGTTGCAGCTGCCGTTACTAAGCTGTACGCATGTTGCTTTCTTTCTCTCTGTGAGGACGTGGAAACTAATAACAAAACTCAATTCCCTTACAAAAATTAAGACCTTTATCATAGGCCTTTTGAAGACAATTCTAAAAAAAAACAATTTGTGATAGCACTCTTTTTTATCTCCCCCCCCCTCCTCCCACAACAATCTGCACAATTGGCGGTTGCAGTATTAGTTCATGCTCTTTGAAAATTGTAACAACCAACTTTTCATTTAAAAAATGTTATACAAGTTGCTAAAAACAAAACTACAAAATCCTAAATAAAAATGTTTAATCATAACTTTAGATCTACATCGTCGCCAAGTCATATTTTGTCAGCAGATTTGCTGCGTTGAGACAAATTATTTTTTTAGATTTTGCTGTTCAATCTAGAAACGTCTTACCTTGCCATACTCACAGGATAATCAACTTTTTCATTAATAGCTTTTAACAAAAAGCTTCAGTAATTAGATAACCGACAAACACTCAACACTTACCACCTAAAACCACTAATCAGCTGGTCACAAATAAAAAAATAAACTCCAGTCCTTAAAACCAATTATAAACTGACATTCAGACAATTTCTTATTTTATTTTTTCTATTATGTGGCAACCACATATTTTGAAACAAAAAACCCGTCAGCAACAAATGAAGTAACCGCCCTAAATTCTACATTTTTAAAAACTTCAGACCAAATATCATATATTGTCAGTAAAATGTGATGCTTTATTAACGTACATATGCAATTTCAACCCTCTACTTTAATTTGTCCTGTAATGATAGCCAGACCGACATCGTGAAGTTTCAACGATGCAAAATTTGCATAAAAATGAATATCAAGCCATCATCAATTTTTTTATATTAGAAGTTCTTATCCTTCATCAATTTAAACAGAAATTAAATAGCATATACGGTAAAGATTCGACTTCTTACTCCTCCGTGAAAGAATGAGCTAAAAGGTTTAAAATAGGATATGAATCTTTAGAAGATGATTCACGTTCTGATCAACCAGTTGAAGTAATGACAGAAGAGTCGATAGCCTTTATTAACAAACTAGTCCAAAGTGATTGCCGACTAAAAGTGAGAAAATTATCAACAATGTCAGTGCTGTCAGATACATTGATTTGCCAAATACTCCATGAGTATTTGTATATATTAATAAAGTGAGTACTAAATAGGTCTCAAAACTTCCGTCTGCTGTTCAAAAACAGCATCAAGTTGATCGTGCTTGACTTTTTTTGAAGTTTATTAAAAGGGAACAAGAAGAAATTCTGCAATCTATTGTTAGAAAATGAAAACTATGGTCTTGTATCATGATCGCTGTCCAAAAAAGAATCTATGAAATAGCGGCGTGCAAGTAAACTACTACCAAAAAAAACCAGGGTATCCAAAACTATCGTAGCTACAATATTTTGAGATTGTAAGGGCATTTTGATGATTGATTTTTAAGAAAGAAATACCACGTCAAATGGCGATAATTATGCTATCTTATTACATAGGTTGAGGAAAAATATTTGGGCAAAATGTTAACAAAAATTAAAAAAAGAAATCATGTGCACATAGAATAAAATTACTAATATTCTTTTAATATTTACTGGCAAAAAGCAGTAAATATAAACACGTGGTTGTTATTGATCCTAAATAAAACTCAAAAAAATCTTACAACATCTTGATTTAACCCTTAAAAAGTTAAATACACAAATTTCAAAGACATTCATTGACAAGATTGACGGAGCATGTCATAACTGTGGCATATCACGCTACCGACCTACAACAAGAGAGTCATCAGCAACTTTATAAATGCTAAGTTTCCACACCAACACCAACAAACTGGGTGAAGTTGCTAAGATAGTTAAGTGAAATAAGATTAAATGCCTTCCAAAATATTGATAGCATTTACCCAAATAGATCACTTAGCAGACTGAAGCTTTGCCGTCTTGGCTTGTTACATATATAAATTAAAAAAAAAAACTTCCTACAGATTAAAGTATATTTATAGTATGTTTAGTAGTAGTAAACGTATAAGCAAGTTATGCCAAGACACAGTCCCAATAGCAATGCCAAAAACCAAAAAACACTGATTACTACCTAAGACGTCTAATAGAAATCCAAAAACATTTTTAGAAAAATCTAAGTGGCAAAAATAATTAACAGGTTTGTTGCAAAAGTTTCTTAGTATAGTTTAATGCTCTTTTATGTATTTTAAAATTTTATTGGACTCTGTCCAACTTTTCCTTATGTTAGTTAACAGATTTTTTTTTTTAAACAAAATATAATAAAATGTGTACATATTGCATCCTCATACATTTAATACAATTGAGGTCAGATTAGGTAAAGAGATAGGTAAGTACAGACCACAATTAAATTTAATCAAATATCAAATATATCATTCTAATTCCAATGCGTGATAATTGGTAGACATTTATTTATCAAATGCAAAATAATATATTAAATCAATATGCATTAGCTCAACAGCATAAATTACCTAAAGTCTGATAAATGAATCCATAAATCACATTTGAAATGGCAATAGTAATTTATACAAATAACTACATATATTATGCAATCAGCATTCGCGCTTTCCTAATAACATTCAATATATCTAATTAAAACTTTGCACTTTATCCGCATGAATGATAACCCTACATTAAATGTCTTTGTTGTGGCGATGATAATGGCCTACTTTAAATAAATAATGAACATCATAATGTCCCGTTTGATGTGTAGTACATGAAAATAATATAAGCTATAATTAAATTAAATTCCATAAACTATTTTAGAAATGAAAACGATAAATAAATAAATTTCATAATTTACCACTACACTATTAACATACCGGACGAGCTGTTTCTGCCATTAGAATAAATAATTGAAACTAATAAATTTGCAATCTGCGATTAAAATTGATATATGCGTATAAACGTTTGATTGGATTTGAATATGTCACACGGATAAAAGGCGACATTTTATGTTTGCAATTGGTTTTAAAATAAACATTATAGGTCAGTAAATATTATTTCGATGGCGATCAGGTGAAATTAAATGCACATATTGTCAAAATATTATTACGAGATATATGTAGGGGTTAATTAAAAAATAAATATGTTATAAATCAATCCGTAAACGAAATTACATTTGACATTCTATGCAAAAATTGTAACTATTTTTTCCTGTTGTTTGCATTAATCATTTTTTTTATGTGAATAAATATTATTTTAAAATATCGCTTTTTTATTTGAATGCGATTTAAATGCTGAAATAAATTGGAATGTCAAATGTATTTTTTATTACAAATATAAAATGCTTTATATGATTTAATATATTGGAGAGCATTAAAATCTCTGCATGAAAATTCGGTGAAGTATTTTGCAGAATGAGACTTTTTATTTGTTACCATTTCAAATGTATGCAGCTAATCTGAAATATGCAATTTATGTAAAATATCCGAGATAAAGTTTTCTTGTGAGCTTGAAAGAGGATATAAATTTATTAAACATTTCCTTGTGCAGAGAGAAAAGAATTTATTTAACTGTAAATTCTTTCAGGGCGACGTAAAATAGGGAACTGATTTTCAATTTTGTTTGTTATTGTTCAATTATCATTTCTTATATAGTAATAATCTTTTATATAAAATTGATAGAGTAATTATGTTTTTTTTAAAGCAACTTTGAATTAAAGAGTCATCAACCACACCACAACAAGCAATGTTAAATGGAATAATGTTTTTAGACCGACGCAACTCTTGATGACACAGACAACGTCACTTGGGACAAATACAAGTTACCCAAAACACACTACAGTCTGGATAACCGGAAAGTCCATTGCACCTAGAAAACTCCCTCACAGGTTCAGACCCAAAACACACAAACCATGATCAAACGGATAACAACACATTCATACTATATAGAGAATCATCTTAGTACTGTAGATGAAACATGATGCATTCATTAAATTGGAAACAAAGCACCTCAGACTAACAACTTTGCAATAAAATTGATAAACAACTCTAAAGATAAAAATGACATAAAGTATGAAAAAAAAAGTTTTATGGAAGAATTTTGGTGTGGAATTAAAAAGCTGATAACGTTCTTTAAACAAAGATTGAAAACAATGATCTACAACAGTCCATAAAGAATAACCCTTTTTTAACGCAATTTCTTATATTAAAAATTAGTTTTTCACAAAAATTAAAGACAATAATGTACAGCTCATGAAAGAATAATTTTAAAGTAAATATCATTACTTATACAGGGTGGAACGCGGCACTTTGTTATTTTGGCATAAGTGCTGTGTACGCCCAGGTGGTTAGAGAGAGTAAAAGGTTGGCTTCTTCAAGAAGTTAAAATGGAAGTCGGTAGAAGAATGCTCATTTTTTATTGTTTTAAATGTGTTTTTTTCTAACAAGACACCTTGCGTGGTTGCAACAAATAGAATATGCGGCATTGTAGTGACACAAACTCTAGAGAACATTACGAAAGGCCTTTTCACTCAAATCGGGTCACTGTGTGGAGCGCTATTTTAAGAGTAAGCAATATTATTGGCTCGTATAGTCGTTCAAAAACAAGCTTCAACACAAAATAGGCGTTTTTCTACCAACCACTGCAAACTTACTATTCTACCCTTTCCAAAGAGCGTACCCCTCTCTTCCTCCAACTATCTGCGCCTACTCAGCACTCAACTTAAAATAACAAAGTGCCACGCTCCACCCTGTACAACTCAGACAAAAAACTGCAATAAAATTGTTAAAGATAACAACGACAACATTAGAATGTACAAAAAACTATATAAAAAAATAATGAACATCAGTCAACTACTAACAAAACCGTTCCTAAATAAAGCATATCACCATCAGATGCAAATCTTAGTGTTGAAACTGTTTATAAAAGAATTAAATCAAATCAAAGTTTTATAAACAATTTTAATCCAAATTAGTCTTGCACCACCAACTACTATTGACATAATTAAAGATAGTTTGCGTTTGCAATTAATTAATGGAAGTAAACACTACATTGGTAACCAAATCTAGCAGATGTTTGCCTAATCTTTTTTACACTTGCGTAAGATTCATTATGCCCTTTATACTGCCTCCAGAAATGACTAGCCATGTCATTAAACCAGTAACTTCTTAACGTAAACTCCCTATCAAATGAAAGCCAATCATGTACATAGTACTTGCTTGATTGTTTTGTCATCCATTTCACATTCTTGGATTATCTCCAATACCAGTCGTGTACATGTGTTTTGTTAGTTAAAAGCATCTTGTCAACATTGTTGTCATCGTTTGCTGGTTCCTTTTGAATAGTCGCAAGTAGTACTTGGCTGTCTTGGCGTTTGGAGTCAATTTCCTGTCTGTAGCCTGAAGTGTCATAGTAACGTTTTCACAGTGCAGGGGGAATTTACTAACTCCTTAATAAGTAATACTTGGGCGGGTGAGTAGAAACACTATAAAAAACAATCACGTCAAATTGTTAGAAAACTATAGCCCGCCAACCCACCTAAGTATTAATGATCCAGTAATTTAATCTTTTACCACCTTTAATGTTCCTTCTGTCAACAAACACGTAAGAGATCAAACGTCAAGTATTACAATTAACATAGACGCCTAAATTATTAAAAAAATGTGATCCGCCAACCCACCCAAACGTTAGTGATCCAGTAATGACATAACCTCACAGAAGAAGTTGTGCCTGGAGTCACCAATGCGTAAGAAAATGTATGTAACAATTGCATCGTCTCTTTTATTGTTTGACTGTGTTCATATTTTTTCGATTTTTTTGTTGCACGCAATTTTGCTTGATATTTAGTTTTTTTTTTTAGTACTCTACTGTTTCTGGATCCACGCCTTGTACTATTGAACTTATTTCTTTTTCTTGCTCTGAGTCTTGGTTAGGTTAGGTTAGGTTAGGTAAAGCTGACAGCACAATTTTCTTATATGTTACCTTATAGGCTACGTTCCTGTTTTGTAATTTTAGCCCCTCTAAAAGTGCTATTCCAATGCACGCAAACTTGTTTCATATTTATATATTGATGATCAAAAGATTCATTATTTCACCCACCGTTTATGTCCGTTCTGTTATTCTTAACAAATGAATTAGTGTAAATTGTTAGCAATTCAACAGACAGACAATTCTTGATAACAAACGCTTAGGTGGGTAAGCGAGAACCAAGTTTAAATTGTGTGTGCGGGTAGCTTAATCTACTGTGTCCCACCCACCCGCTCAAGTGTTGGTGATTAAGAAATTCATTATTTCATCCACCGTTCGTGTTGCTGATGCTATTCTTAACAATAAAATTAGTGTAAATTGTTAGCAATTCAACAGACGATTAGCTTACAATAAGTTTAAATTGTGGGCGGGTAGCTTCTTCTACTATGGTCCACCCATTTTCCAAGTGCTAGTAATCAATTTATTATTTTGCTCACCGTATGTAAAAGTAATTAGCAATACAATAGATAATTAGCTTATAATAACCAAGTTTAAGTTGGGGGCGAAAAGCTTCTTCTATTGTGGCATGCCAGACTAAAATTTGCAAATGTGTTTGTAATTTTTCCGGTTTTTGAGGTAATTTGGACACCTGATAACAATTCCGGAATTGCCGTTTTGATACTCTCAACATTTTACCTTCTAATCCAAAGCGTTTATTTGAAATATTATTATTACGGAAAAATAAATATATTTCTAGCGGACGGAAGAAGACGCGGTCGCTTCTATGACAAGTCAACAACCCCGACAGATGTTCTTGCAAACCGAAAGTCCGTAGGTCAAAAAATTTTCCTTCGGCGATTAAAAAAAGTAAAATATAGGAAAGAAGAGTATAACTACGTTCCGATTCAGATGAAAGTGCGATGAAAGTGCAACTTTAGTTAGCAAAGATGGATTATTTGGGATGATTCTCTAAAAATACCAGTTCAAATAATAAGGCAAAATGTTTTGCGTTTAGTAAAGAAACAACATTTTGCTCTATAAGAAGAATAAATCCGCTGTTTTTTTAACTAAACTGGAGAAATAGTAAACAGCCAAATTTTTTTATTTTGTTAAACGACCTAACCTAACCTAAAAAAAAAAATTTACAACGTTTTTTTTTTGTAAAAATGTCCATAATAATAATGTCCAGAATAACCATCAAAAATGCAAAAATTAAAAATTTTGTGAAGTCATTTTTTAATTTTGTTAATAACCTAACCTAACCTTACTATCAAAAATGCAAAAACCTAAAAATTTAGTAAAAACTAAAAAAAAAATGGTTACCTAACTCAACCCAACCTAACTAACCAAAATATTAAAAAAACTGTCTAGAATAACCATCAAAAATGAAAAAACTGATAATTTTGTAAAAAACATTTTTTTTTATTTACCTAGCCTAACCTAACCTAAAAAAACTCATTTTTTTTTTTAAATTCTAACTAATCCTAACTCAACTCTCCCTAAAAAAAACTTACAAAATTTTTTTTTTGAGAAAATTTCAGAATAACTATCAAAAACGCAAAAACTGAAATTTTTGTTGAAAGTCATTTTTTTTTAAATTTTGTTAATGACCTAACTTACTTAACATAACTTAACCTTACTATTAATGACCTAACCTTACCTAACCTAACCTATCAAAAATGCAAAACCTGAATACTCGGTAAAACTACAAAAAATAAATTCTGTTAAAATGTTAGATTAACAATAAAAAAAAACCTAACCTAACCAACCAAAAAATTAAAAAAACTGTCCAGAATAATCACCAAAAATGCAAAAACTGAAAATTTTGTAAAGTCATTTTTTTAAATTTTGTTATTGACCTAACCTAACCTAACCTAACCTAAAAAAAAAGTCGGCGTAACCATCAAAAATGAAAAAACTGATAATTTTGTAAAAAACATTTTTTTTTATTTACCTAGCCTAACCTAACCTAAAAAAAACTCAATTTTTTTTTTAAATATTCTAACTAAACCTAACTTAACTTACCCTAAAAAAAAATTTACAAATTTTTTTTTTGAAAAAATGTCATAATAACCATCAAAAACGCAAAAACTGAAATTTTTGTAAAAAGTTATTTTTTTTAAATTTTGTTAATGACCTAACTTACTTAACATAACTTATCCTTACTATTAATGACCTAACCTTACCTAACCTAACCTATCAAAAATGCAAAACCTGAATACTCGGTAAAACTACAAAAAAAAAATTCTGTTAAAATATCAGATTAACAATAAAAAAAAACCTAACCTAACCTAACCTAACCTAACCTAACCTAACCTAACCTAACTAACCAAAAAATTAAAAAAAAACTGTCCAGAATAATCACCAAAAATGCAAAAACTGAAAATTTTGTGAAGTCATTTTTTTAAATTTTGTTATTGACCTAACCTAACCTAACCTAACCTAACCTAACCTAACCTAACCTAACCTAAAAAAAAAGTCGGCGTAACCATCAAAAATAAAAAAACTGATAATTTTGTAAAAAACTTTTTTTTTTATTTACCTAGCCTAACCTAACCTAAAAAAAAAACTCATTTTTTTTTTTTTGAAAAAATGTTAGAATAACCATCAAAAACGCAAAATCTGAAATTTTTGTAGAAAGTCATTTTCTTTTAAATTTTGTTAATGACCTAACTTATTTAACATAACCTAACCATACTATTAATGACCTAACCTTACCTAACCTAACCTATCAAAAATGCAAAACCTGAATACTCAGTAAAACTACAAAAAAAATCTGTTAAAATGTCAGATTAACAATCAAAAATGCAAAAACTGAAAATTTTGTAAGTGTCTATAATAATAATAATGTCCAGAATAACTATTAAAAATGCAAAAACTGACAATTTTGTAAAAAAGATTTTTTTTTATTTACCTAGCTCAACCTAACCTAACCTAAAAAAAACTCGAAATATTTTTTTAAATGACCTAACCTAACCTAAAAAACTTACAACATTTTATTTTTGAAAAATGTCAGAATAACTATAAAAACATGACCTAACTTAACCTAACCTAACCTTACTATCAAAAATGCAAAAACCTGAAAATTCGGTAAAAACTTAAAAAAAATATGTGTATTGTAAAAATGTCAGATTAACCATAAAAAGGCAAAAACTGAAAATTTTGTAAAATATGTTTTGTTAATGACCTAACCTAACCAATTTTATTTATTCATTCTATTGCCTTTCTACCTTTCGGTGTAAGGCTCAAAATAACCTAACCTAACCTAAAAAAACCCAAATTTCTTTTTTGTGAAAATGCAAAAACTGATAATTTTGTAACAAATTTTTTTTTATTTACCTAACCTAACCTAAACCAACCTAAAAAAACTCAAGAAATTTTTTTTAAATGACCTAACCTAACCTAAAAAAAAACTTACAACATTTTATTTTTGGAAAAATGTCAAAATAACCTTCAAAAATGCAGAAATTGAAAATTTTGTAAAAGTCTATTTTTTTTTAATTTTGTTAATGACCTAACTTAACCTAATCTAACTTTACTATCAAAAATGCAAGTACTTAAAAATGTAGTAAAAACCCGAAAAAAAATGTAAAAATTGAAAATTTTGTAAAAAATCATTTTATTTTTTTAATTTGGTTAATGACCTAACCTTACCTTACCTAACCTAACCTAACCAAACCTATCAAAAATGTAAATCACAAATATTCAGTAAAAACTAAAAAAAAATTTTTTGTTAAAATGTCAGATTAACAATCAAAATTGCAAAAACTGAAAAAAAATTAAAGTCAATTTTTTGTTTTGTTGTAACTATCAAACATATAAAACCTAAAAATTCAGTAAAAACACATTTTTTTTTGTTTAAAATGACAGATTAACCATCAAAAATCAAAAAAATCAAAATTTTTGTAAAACGTAAATTTTTTTTTTATTTTGTTAAAATGACCTAACTTAACCTTACCTAAATTAACCTAACCTAACCTAAAATAAAAAACGGGAAATACATTTTTTTTTGTAAAAATGTCAGATTAATTAAATTAATGGAAAAACTAAAAAACAAATTAAAAGTAAAATTATTTTTTTGTCATTTTTCGTTATTCGTGCTGGTAATGATTTGTTAGTCAGTCAATTTACACTTGTGCAAAAATGACTCACAAAACGTCTCCTGAAATATTACATCGACTATACTACACAGACCCAAAAAACATAGGTTTTATTGAATCTAGCAAAAGCCCCAAAAATCCTTACCCAAAAAATACTTAACTGTCCATAGCAATTAAGAAAAAACTTATCAAACCATTAAAAACTCTATTACCGCAATGCCCACAGACAATAAAACAAAAACTTCACATTGAAGCAATCATAAACTCACAAAACGTCATTAAAAACCAATCCCTAATGTTGCTCTACAATTTAAGGAAAAGGTTTAGAAAGTTCAATAGTATTGCTAAAACTTGGATATTAAAATAGCCTTCAGCAGGTTGATCACATTTTTTGAGATGAGGTAAATTTGAAATCTCAAAAAAAAATTTACAATCAGTCAAGTCAGATAAATAAAAAAGCTAAAGAACCACAAAAATGTTTTTAGTATACAGAAACTTAAACACTTAAACTTAGGCCTTTTACAAAACACTGTCACCGTAAGTAATTCTAAAGCAGAATCTGATAACTCACCGTTAGTCAACATTGATGTCACTCATTTTTAAAGTGCACTAGAAAAAACTGTTTGACTAACAATTTGGTACAAAAGCCGTATCACATGTTCACATGACGTCTCTGCAAGTCCTGCGTTCCAATTATTGTCAGGTTGGTTACTACGTTGCCAGACTCATTTCTTAATTTACACACTTTGTTGTTTTCAGGTATACTCAAAGAGATTGACCAAGAATGAGAAACAATATTGGTAGTAAAAGCGCTATCTAATTCATGGTTGGCCTTAAACAACGTTGGTATAGAATTTAATAAAATTTGCTCTTCTGAAGGACAAACGAAAGCAACACTTTAAACAGGTTCAGACTTACTATATTTAAATACCAATTTAAAAAAATAAGCGCTGAGTTGCATAGAGTGATAAAAAAAATGAAACCTTGAATGAAACGTATTTTTTTTAAATTTTGTATCCGAGTATAACATTGTACTCTTGTTTATTGCTCAGCGCTCAAACCCTTAAACACTAAAGTTTGCTTCTTTTGCTCATTGCTGTAATCATTAAACAATATGCAATGGTGCTAAACTAATATCAAAGCTCCATTGTATAGGCATAGCTGCTAGTCTATCGGAATTCACCGCCACATCTCAGCCTAAGCAAACAACAACTATAGCAGAACCTATTTATTTAACGTTAGTCTATTTCTGCTGCCAAGGTTAATTACCGATGCTAGAAGTTAAGACTACCACATCTGGAAATTTTGCTGCAATATCAAGTATTCTAACTAAAAGTACTTTAACCTACAAAAATTTCTCATATTATCTAAAAGAAAGCGTACTCATCACATCACATTTTTTCTTAATCAGAAAAACTGACCCTCCAGAATACCCAAGAAAGTGTAGCAGTCAAATATGCTAACCACTACACCACCTGAGCGATGAGAGCAACTTCTAAATAAATACTATTAGCTATGATGGCTTAAGAAATACACCCAGAACTGCACGAGCAAAGGAAAAAAAAATGTGAGCAGTAAGTGAACTGGTTCAACGGCCACTTAAGGATACCCTCAGAATAAGCCATAATAAAGATAGTCATCATTCGCAAACTCCCAAGAAGAAGCTAGATTATGTCATAACCAACCGATAGAAGGCGTCTCCAATTGTAGCGAGTAAAGGACGTAGGCAAAAAACACGCCTATATGGCAGCACAAACTATTTCAACAAGAAAATTTTAGTAAAAACCTCAAAAAGTAACCTTTACTACCAGAGCCAAAAAAAAGATGAGCTTGGTTGTGCAACTAGTGCATAAAAGAAAAGTGTTTTTCTAGAAGGCCACTACTTGTCAACTGGCTGCTTCTTACGTCTTCAAACACAAAATCACAGAACTTATGTAATAATTGGCGCTTATGGTCTCAAAAAGAGAGACAAATAATAAACCAGATTGTGTACCTAATGTTTATAAAAAAGAATGTTTTTCTTGAAGGTTTTTAGTTGTCAGTTTGCTGCTTCCTACGTCTTCATTCATAAAACAAACAAAGTAGTCTACCGACGTTCGGAAATCAATAAGCTCTGAGAGTTTTTGGCAAAAACCAATCGGAACCTCTACTACGTAATAATTCATGTTAATAAAATAATAAAACAATTTATTACGTTTTTTATCACAAATTTATATAATTTGTGATAAAAAACATAGTAAATTGTTTTATTATTTCATATATCTAAAACCTAACCAACAAACTACTATTGGCTATCTTGAAATCAAAAGGATTTCATGAACTAAATCCCATACTAAAAAGAATCAACATGAATGAATTTCAACTACACCATAAAACAAATGAGAAAAACAAATTCACATATTCCAAATATATTTTCAAGAAACTCCGTAAAAACGGAAAAAAAACAAAGCTGTTTAGAAGTAAAATGTAAAACATGCATCTACTACTGAGAACACAACTTAGCCAGACAGATAGATGAAATGCAGAAAAAAAATTGAAATCTTACAAAATGTAGTAGTAGTCATCTATTTGATTACCTAGAAAGGATGAATAATAGTTCCCCAAAGCCAAAAAAAAAATTTGCTAGGAATCTTTGGTATCAATTTCAAGAACTACATTCAAACATCAGCAGGCAATTTATCTCCGCCAAATTTATCAAATTAAAAAAAAAAAAAAAATAAGTATGTAAAAAACAGTTCATACTACGCCCAGTCCAATGAAATAATTGAGAAAAAGGTGCAAATAGTTTTATTACTAAGTAAGAGGCTAAGAACCATTACCACTAACAAATAAATACATTATTGCAATTACACCTAATAAAAAAAAGCAAGGCAGCACATAGAGTTGGAAAGAGAAATTCAAAAATTATATTAAAATTGACAAAATAAAGCAAAAAACCTTCCAGAACTGAAACCAGGCCAAAAAGTATAAATACAAAATCAACAGAAATAGGGTAAAATGTGAAGGTAAAAAATCAAACATTCTTTAGATTGTTTTGTAATACCAAAAAGCAACAAAAAATAAAAAATGTAGAAGTTAACAACAAAATAAAAGCTTAAAACCTGTATCAATCCAAATAGAAAAAAAAAAATTATAGCCAACAGAAACGTAACATCATAAAATAATAAAGACCAAAAAAATCTCTTAGAGCTAGATAAACACCTAATCCACATATAATCTTTTTCAGAGACCAAGAAAAGAATAAAGAATTAATAACTTCATTATTTTCTACATTATTTTCTACAGCGGCAAAAATAAGAATCAACAAGCACACTCTAGAGTGTCTCCGTCCATGGTATTTTGCCAAGTTATGGTCTCCATTGCTGGATGATGTTATTCCAGCGACGGTATTTGTTTGTGCGTTATGTCCAGCAAAAAATTGTCTTTAATTTAAGAACTATTTTGGCTAAATCAGCCACTTTGGTTTTCTCCATTATCCACGTAGTTATTTTGTGGTTTTTTAGAGTAATGTGTAGCAATCATTGTTTCTTTGCTCTCTGAGTTACTGATAACATACGTAAGCTGCCAATTATAAATATACCTCTAGAAACACAAGAGAGCAAACATCTATCATAAACCTTATTTGTGATTTTATATTATAATTTTATTTTAACGTTTGTTTTTAGTTATCCTGTTGTCTCTACTGTAACCTTTCCGTGGTCTATCCGTGTTTGTTTTAAAGTGAGTCACCAGGTGATAAACCGTACCGGTGTGAAATTTGTCTCCTTTTCCTACATATTTTATTTTATTCACATTTATATTTACATTTACATTTTTTTACTATGACTGGCCTTTTTAAGTGTAACAGTATATCACAATCTGGAATTACTTGTAATGGTTGTGGAGTTATTTTTTATAATAACTGTGCTATTTGCTACAAAAAATGTCATTGTGGTGTTTTATTTGATTTTAAATCGGAATCTGATCTATGCAAACTATACAAAGAAAACATCATGTTGTATCAAGTACTGTTAGATGAAGTTTGCTCTAACAATAAACTTTAGACTGACAAAATTTCTTATTTGGAGGAGAAAATAGCTTTAAAAGATATAGAAATTTTAGACTTAAAATCTTGCCGTCTACTTGAACCTGCTTCTATTAGCTCTGTTATTAATACAAATACAATTTACTTGCCACCGGCAAAAACAATTCTATCAATTAAACCTATAGTACAGCACAAAACTCCAACGATTTTTGGATGTGGTCCAGACAATGACCAGCTACAAACCTACGTTTCCCCTTCATATATTCATGTGTCAAAACTTAAGCGTGGAACAAATAAAATTGAAATTGCAAACTATATGAATGCTAAACTACCATCTGTTTTGATTAATGTTGTTGAGCTGGCAGTGAGATCTGGAAACTACAGCAACTTTAAAGTATCTATTCCAGCTGATCAAGCTAGTTTAGCTTTTTCTAAAAACATTTGGCAGGCAAACATTGCCGTCAAGAAATTTATTAACTATGGCCGACCACGAAATTGGATTGTGCAAGGGATTTTCGAACGTTAAATCCGCTCAACAGTTTGGACCCGTCTCCAGGAATACCAACGGCTTCTCAATTTATTACCAAAACGTTGGAGATATAAAAACCAAACTAAAAAAACTTTTGTTAGCTGTAGCTTTGTCAAGTTATAACATTATTGTTTTAACCGAAACTTGGCTATCTGAAGACATCACTGACTCAGAACTAAGACTAACTGGCTATAACCTATTTAGATGTGATCGGTCTAATTTAACTATCCCTAAATTATGCGGAGGTGGTGTATTGATTGCGGTTAGAAGTCATCTAAAGTGTACATTACTACATCCGCCATATCTAAGTATTGAACATGTGTTTGTAATTGTCAACTTTAAGTTTGTGTCGTACATAATTGATGCAGTTTATTTACTCCCTCGTTCGGTTATCGATAAATATGCTGACTACTGCTACTCCATTGAATCTTTTGCTGATGTTTTTCCTAATAGTAAATTAGTTCTACTGGGAGATTACAATTTACCAAAAGCAACTTGGCTAAATGATGAATTTGGAACTAGAGTTACTTGTAACGAATACTACCTTGGACATATAGTTGCTAACTCATTTGGGTTTTTAAACTATGTTCAATGTATAACCATACCAAATAGTATGGATGTATTTTTGGATTTGTGTTTTACCAATGATTGTGAAAATATTACTGTAATAAATGCTGTAGATGTTTTATTAGATATAAGTCAACATCATAATGCCGATGTGATAGATGTCAAATGTGATACTTCTTGTGATATTTTAAACTGTAACTACGTTTTTAATAATTTTAAATGTGCCAACTTCAGAGCAATCAATAATTTTTTGTTGAGCGTTGATTGGTCTGTTCTTTTTAACAACTGTGATATTAATGTATATGTTGATTTATTTTATTCTGTTTTGTATTATGCAATTGATTGTTATATACCTAAAAGAGTGTAGCATGCCAACAACTTTCCTATTTGGTTTAGCAAGGAATTAATTTCATTTACTAAACTAAAAAAAATAGCACATAAACGATTTAAATCTTCAGAACTTCTTTCTGATTGCAATGAATTTGATTCTCTTCGGACTTCATGTACAAATCTGAACGCACGTCTTTACAAACAGTACATTTTACGCACCGAGAATAACATCCGGTCTAATCCAAAACAATTTTTGGAGATTTGTAAATGAAGCTAGAAAAACTAATGCTATTCCAGCTACAATGTATAATGGTGATCAAACCTGTATTAATAGTGACAATCTTGTAAACAAATTTGCAGATTTTTTCTCTTCCGTTTATAATTCACAAATTTATCCAACTCCATTGTTTAATAAAAATGTAATTCTTACAAATTTCTCAATCAGTTTACTAGATATTTTTAATAGAATTACAAACCTTAAATCTAATCTTAGCACTGGACCTGACGGTATTCCTTCTATGCTCTTAAAGAATTGTATTTATTCAATTTCTAAACCATTACATTTACTTTTCAACGTTTCATTAAATAAAACTAAATTTCCTGATGTATGGAAACAAACTTATATTATGCCATTGCATAAATCTGGTGCTAAAGAAAATATTACAAACTATAGAGGCATTTGCATTCAATCTGCTATCCCAAAATTATTTGATCAAATTATAACTGGTCAAATACATTGGATGTGCAAAAGTATTTTAGTAGAAGAACAGCATGGGTTTCGTGAGGGTCGATCTACACTTACCAATCTACTTTCTTACAAAAATTACATTTTAAACGCATTTGAAAGCAAAACTCAAGTTGACTCTATTTACACCGACTTTTCAAAAGTCTTTGATCATGTAAGCCACAATATTTTGATTTCTAAGCTTCGTGCCTTGGGTTTTCATAAGTAGTTTCTTGGTTATCTTGCTTTTTGAAAAACCGAACGCAGTGTGTAAAAATCAATAACTTTCTTTCACAACCTATTTTAGTTTCATCAGGTGTTCCTTAGGGATCTCACTGAGACCAATTTTATTTTTACTTTTTATCAATGATCGTTCTGACTGCATTAAATTATCATCATTTCTATTATTTGCAGATGATTTAAAAATGTATAGAAGTATTTTATCTATCGATGATTGTAATCTTTTACAACAAGATTTAGACTCTGTTAATGTTTGGTGTCTTATTAATAACCTTTTGTTTAATGTTAATAAATGTTTTGTAAGAAATAGATAAAATCAATCATGAAGACAATATTATCTCGTAACTTCAAAATAATTAAAATTAAAGTATTATTGTATAACATCTTACAAAAATCTCTCCCGGCCCTTAAGTAATATTTTTACTCCACTTAATATGGTTTTTGTGCTGAAAGAATTACCGATATGTAGTTGCATAAGTGTGTTATAACATCAACGAAATAATATTACCAAACATTTAATCCCACCTTCATACATTAATGAATGATTTTTAACACGATTACATTCACAATAAACATCTGATTTCAAATAATGGATAGTAAGTAAGTTTAAATTGAGTTGAGAAGGCGTCTTGAAATGCTTGGTTAGTGTACGCTATTATTTCGTTCACGATTCAAACATTACACAACTATCTAAAGATACTGTTGAACAGTTTGTTTATTACATAATGAAATCTGTTACTGTTATCATCACATTAAGTACTCGAATATACTAAGTTATTTATTTGTTAAAATAATTTTAAAAATACGAGACTAATAATGGCAAGAAATATTTGGGTACATCAAGGTTAAATATTAATTTAAGTACGTGTCATGCCTACATGAAATGTAAAGATATTGTAATTAACCTAGAGCCGTTTTCTGAGCGCCATGTCACGTTAATTAGGATATATCAACGTCAATTTAATAAAGTACACTTCAGTTACTTAAAAAGTTAATTATGGTGGGACTTATTAAATGTAACACCTAATAATATACAAAAATTAAATATTATTTTCTAAATTTATTTTAAATTAAATATCATAAATTAAATCAATGATAGCTTAAAGATTCTGTATGTGGGAATTTGCAAACCGTTAACACATGGCCATTAACAAACCTTTTTTTAACAGCTTAAGAATAATCAAATGTAATTCAATTATTTGTAAACGCAATGACAATAAATGTTAAACCGATTTAAACAGATAATCTCCTTTTAAATATCCCTTTAAATGGTTTATACCCCGTAACTAATAGCTTTATAATGGCACAAGCGTTCTTTAAACCGGCCGCCTGTTATCCAGCGTGTAAACGTAATTTTCGCAAAACTAACGCGCCCCAAACCTTTATCTCGCTTACACTACTTCCTGATCTTTTGACACGTAAAGCTGACGTGCAACAAAACAAACATATTAAACCGTACTACCTGTACACTAACGGAAATGGTCCATTTTACTTCCCCTTCAAAATCAGTCTCAATAGAATATTGCATATGAAGGAGTCGTTTATGAATACGTATTCAAATCGCAGGTATTATGCAAGTTTTCTCGGTTTGTTAGTTTCGGTTTTGGTGTACAATTTTGTGCTATTGGTGTATGGTAGAATTTACACCTTCTTTTTACGCCATTTCCGGTGGCATCCACATGACATTAATGATAAATTACAGCGCACCTTTTTTCTAAGCGTTGCTGAATACATCCCAGCTGCTAACATATAAACTGTTTATAATATACGCTCTTTTTAAAGGGACCTGCTGTTCTATATATACACACACATCACACCTATGTGTGCTTTTTTTTTGAAAGGGAGTAAATTAAGCAGCACTTTCCTATTTTGAATTCAAATTGTATACAATAAAATGCAAATTAACTTGAAATATAAATAATTACTGAATTATACTTTAATACTCACAATACACAAGCAGAGTTTTAATTAGATATTTTAGAACTTTTCTAGTAGTATATATTATTTCTTCTTTATTATTATTTTGATATATTACTTTATAAATGTTATTTAAAATTTAAAAAAATGTTTTATAGTGGATTTACAATTTTCATAAGTTAAAGGCAGGATTTAGGAGCTTTCTGACAAATGTTTTAAATTGCATAGCCAAATTTTACATTTTTCAACAGTTTATGCTGCATTTTTGATTGTTTAAAGATGAATTTTTAAATTTTATAAAAAAATTACACTTTTAAAAGTTTTTGGTCGGATTTTCGTTCTTAGGTTATAGCCAGATTTTACTATTTTTAAAAATATTTTGAAATTTCAAATCCGGATTTTGCTATTTTTGATATTTTATATAATTTTTTTTTTACTTTTGTACAGTTTGTAATTGAATTTTAGTACTTTATAACAATATTTTGATATTTCTAAACCAAGATTTGCTATTTTAAATAGTTTATAAAAAATAGTACGCCTTTTTTGTTGCTTTCTGACAATATTTTGACTTTTCATAACAAGATTTTACAAGTTTTAATATTACTTTTAACATGTCGTAAATAAAATGTTGCACTTTTCAACACTTATGACTTGATTTTAATTTTTCAAACATAACTTTAATATTTCTTGACCATACTATCCTATAACTGACATTTTATGAAAAAAAATCTTGTTTCAACAGTTTGCGGCCTAATTTTAGTGCATTCTAACAATATTTTGACAATAAAAAGCCAAATTTTGCTATTTTTTACATTTTATAAAAAGAATTTTACACTTTTTTTATTCTGTTTGTAAATATTTTAACGTTTTATAAATGAATTTGGTTATTTTTGACTTTTTATGTATAGATTTTTGCTACTTTTAACAATATTTTGATAAAATATAGCCGGATTTTGCAGTTTTAAACATTTTAAGAGTTTTTCACACTTTTAACAGTTTATGGCCAAATTTGAAAACTTTGTAAAAATATTTTGATGATTTAAGGCAAAATTTAACTATTTTTAACATTTAATGTGTAAAATTTTAAAATTTGCAACATCTTACGGCCAGGCATTAGTTATTTCTAACAACATTTTCATGTTTTATAGCCAAATGTTGCTATTTTTGACATTTTATGAATAGATTTTTACATTTTTTGACAGTTTACAGCCGGATTGTGGTGCTTTCTAACAATATTTTAAAATTTGTTTTTTTTTAACAGTTTATGGTTAGATTATATTGTTGTTTTAAAGCAAACATTTGTTATTTTTGACATTTTATAAACAAAATTTTGCATTTTTTTCACCAAATTTGGCCAGTTTTTAGAAAAAACTACACTTTTTTGGTTGTTTCTGACAATATTTTGACATTTAATAACAAGGTTATCCTGTTTTATATATAATATATAATAAATCTTAATATTTGTTTTTTTTTTATTTTATGGCTGAATTTTGGTGCTTTCTAACCACATTTTATAAATAAAAGAATACACTTTTAAACAGTTAGCCCGATTTTGGTGTCTTCTAACAACAATTTCACGTTTAAAATATTTATTATTATTAACATTTTTTTTTACTTGCTCTTGTTTTTTCTAACATAACTTTAAAATTTGATGACCATCCTTTGCTATATATATATTGACATTTCATAGAAAATCTTATTTCAACTGTTTGTGGCCCAATTTTAGTGTGTTCTAACAATATTTTGATGTTACAAAGCCAAACTTTGCTATTTTTGACATTTTATAAAAATATTTTTGCACTTTTAAACCGGTTTTATAACCGAATTTAGTTATTTTAACAATGTTTGGCCGGATTTTTGCTACTTTTAAAAATAATTTAATAATTTATAGCTGGATTTTGCAGTTTTAAAAATTGAATGAGTTTTTTACACTTTTTAACAGTTTATGGCCAAATTTGAAAGTTTTTTAAAAATATTTAGATATTTCAAGGCCAAATTTTACTATTTTTAACATTTGATAAGTAGAATTTTATATTTCTCAACAGCTTATGATCAGACATTAGTTATTTCTATCAATATTTTCTTATTTTATAGCCAAACTTTGCTATTTTTGACATTTTATAAATAGATTTTTACTTTTTTCAACTGTTTACAGCCGGATTTTGGTACTTACTAAAAATATTTTAAAATTTTATAGCCGGATTTTAATATTTTTAAAACTATAACAATTTCTCACCTTTCAACAGTTTATGGCTGAGTTTTAGTGTTTTTTGATATTATATTCTTGTTTTAAAGCCAAACTTTGGTATTTTTGCCATTTTATAAACAAAAGTTTGCATTTTTTAACCGTATTTGGCCAGTTTTTAGAAAACAACAAAATTTTGTTATTTTTGACTTTTTATAAATTCCAAAAATGCTACCTACGCTACTGTTTTTAAATAATAAAAAAACACACCCAAATCCAAAACTAAACAAAATATAGCCATATGATAAATTAGTAAAAAAATATCGTGTTACATGTACTCATGCCTTTTTTAATATCACAGAAAGTTTATCTTAATTTTTGTAGAATAAGTTGATAAATCAAAACAAAAGAAAATTTGTCTTATAAAAAAACCCGTAGAATAAACTCCATCTACATTTATTGTATTAACTACTCAAAAATTAAAAAAAATATTCAACAACAAATATACATCTATACAAATCCCAATAATAATTCTAACTTTAATATCAAAAAATAAATCTATCTTGACATAAAAACAGGAAACTTCAAGACTATTTAATACCCAATGTCGCGTTAGGTGTAGTCGTAGCTCAACAATGCATATAGATAAAATTGACGGTTGATTTTTTTGCAGTTTTTTGGTATAAAAAATTTTGCCGCACGCTTACGGGCGGTAGAGATGCACAGTTTTTTGTGATTTGTTGCGTTAGGTTAGGTTAGGATAGTTTTCTGTAATTTGTCGCGTTAAGTGTAGTCGTAGCTCAACAATGCATATAGATAAAATTGACGGTTGATTTTTTTGCAATTTTTTAATAAAAAAATTTTGCTGCACGCCTACGGGCGGTAGAGATGAACAGTTTTTTGTGATTTGTTGCGTTAGGTTAGGTTAGGTTAGGTTAGTTTTTTGTAATTTGTCGCGTTAGGTGTAGTCGTAGCTCAACATTGCATATAGATAAAATTGATTTTTTTGCAATTTTTTGGTAAAAAAAATTTTGCCGCACGCTTACGGGCTGTAAAGATGAACAGGTTTTTGTGATTTGTTAGGTTAGGTTAGGTTAGGTTAAGTTAGCTTTTTGTAATTTGTCGCGTTAGGTGTAGTCGTTTTTGGTAAAAAAAGTTTTGCCGCACGCTTACGGGCGGAAGAGCTGAACAGTTTTTTGTGATTTGTTGCGTTAGGTTAGGTTAGGTTAGGTTAGTTTTTTGTAATTTGTCGCGTTAGGTGTAGTCGTAGCTCAACATTGCATATAGATAAAATTGATTTTTTTGCAATTTTTTGGTAAAAAAAATTTTGCCGCACGCTTACGGGCGGTAAAGATGAACAGGTTTTTGTGATTTGTTAGGTTAGGTTAGGTTAGGTTAAGTTAGTTTTTTGTAATTTGTCGCGTTAGGTGTAGTCGTAGCTCAACAATGCATATAGATAAAAGTGACGGTTGATTTTTTTGCAATTTTTTGGTAGAAAAAGTTTTGCCGCACGCTTACGGGCGGTAGAGATGAACAGTTTTTTGTGATTTGTTGCGTTAGGTTAGGTTAGGTTAGGTTAGGTTAGGTTAGTTTTTTGTAATTTAACTCGTTAGGTGTAGCCGTAGCTCAACAATGCATATAGATAAAATTGACGGATGATTTTTTTGCAATTTTTTGGTAGAAAAATTTTTGCCGCACGCTTACGGGCGGTAGAGATGAACAGTTTTTTGTGATTTGTTGCGTTAGGTTAGGTTAGGTTAGGTTAGGTTAGTTTTTTGTAATTTGTCGCGTTATGTGTAGTCGTAGCTCAACAATGCATATAGATAAAATTGACGGTTGATTTTTTTGCAATTTTTTGATAGAAAAAATTTTGCCGCACGCCTACGGGCGGTAGAGATAAACAGTTTTTGTGATTTGTTGCGTTAGGTTAGGTTAGGTTAGGTTAGGTTAGTTTTTTGTAATTTCTCGCGTTAGGTGTAGTCGTAGCTCAACAATGCATATAGATGAAATTGACGGTTAATTTTTTTGCAAATTTTTTGGTAGAAAAATTTTGCCGCACGCTTACGGGCGGTAGAGATGAACAGTTTTTTGTGATTTGTTGCGTTGGGTTAGGTTAGGTTAGGTTAGTTTTTTGTAATTTGTCGCGTTAGGTGTAGTCGTAGCTCAACAATGCATATAGATAAAAGTGACGGTTGATTTTTTTGCAATTTTTTGGTAGAAAAAGTTTTGCCGCACGCTTACGGGCGGTAGAGATGAACAGTATTTTGTGATTTGTTGCGTTAGGTTAGGTTAGGTTAGGTTAGTTTTTTGTAATTTGTCGCGTTAGGTGTAGTCGTAGCTCAACAATGCATATAGATAAAAGTGACGGTTGATTTTTTTGAGATTTTTTGGTAAAAAAATTTTTGCCGCACGTTTACGGGCGGTAGAGATAAACAGTTTTTTGTGATTTGTTTTGTTGGGTTAGGTTAGGTTAGTTTTTTGTAATTTGTCGCGTTAGGTGTAGTCGTAGCTTAACAATGCATATATTTTTTGGTAGAAAAATTAGTGCCGCACGCTTACGGGCGGTAGAGATGAACAGTTTTTTGTGATTTGTTGCGTAAGGTTAGGTTAGGTTAGTTTTTGGTAATTTGTCGCGTTAGGTGTAGTCTTAGCTCAACAATGCATATAGATAAAATTGACGGTTGATTTTTTTGCAGTTTTTTGGTAAAAAAAATTTTGCCGCACGCTTACGGGCGGTAGAAATGAACAGTTTTTTGTGATTTGTTGCGTTAGGTTAGATTAGGTTAGGTTAGTTTTTGGTAATTTGTCGCGTTAGGTGTAGTCGTAGCTCAACAATGCATATAGATAAAATTGACGGTTGATTTTTTTGCAGTTTTTTGGTGGAAAAAATTTTGCCGCACGCTGACGGGCGGTAGAGATGAACAGTTTTAAAAATGATTTTTTTGCAATTTTTTGATAGAAAAAATTTTGCTGCACGCTTACGGGCGGTAGAGATGAACAGTTTTTGTGATTTGTTGCGTTAGGTTAGGTTAGGTTAGTTTTTTGTAATTTGTCGCGTTAGGTCTAGTCGTAGCTCAACAATGCATATAGATAAAATTGACGGTTGATTTTTTTGCAATTTTTTGATAGAAAAAATTTTGCCGCACGCTTACGGGCGGTAGAGATGAACAGTTTTTTGTTGCGTTAGGTTAGGTTAGGTTAGGTTAGTTTTTTGTAATTTGTCGCGTTAGGTGTAATCGTAGCTCAACAATGCATATAGATAAAATTGGCGGTAGATTTTTTTGCAATTTTTTGATAGAAAAATTTTTGCCGCACGCATACGGGCGGTAGAGATAAACAGTTTTTTGTGATTTGTTTTGTTGGGTTAGGTTAGGTTAGTTTTTTGTAATTTGTCGCGTTAGGCGTAGTCAAAGCTCAACAATGCATATAGATAAAAGTGACGGTTGATTTTTTTGAAATTTTTTGATAGAAAAAAATTTGCTGCACGCCTACGGGCGGTAGAGATGAACAGTTTTTTGTGATTTGTTGCGTTAGGTTAGGTTAGGTTAGGTTAGTTTTTTGTAATTTGTCGCGTTAGGTGTAGTCGTAGCTCAACAATGCATATAGATAAAATTGACGGTTGATTTTTTTGCAATTTTTTGGTAGAAAAATTTTTGCCGCACGCTTACGGGCGGTAGAGATGAACAGTTTTTTGTGATTTGATGCGTTAGGTTAGGTTAGGTTAAGTTAGGTTAGGTTAGTTTTTTGTAATTTGTTGCGTTAGTTGTAGTCGTAGCTCAACAATGCATATATAAAAGTGACGGTTGATTTTTTTGAATTTTTTTGGTAAAAAAATTTTGCCGTACGCTTACGGGCGGTAGAGATAAACAGTTTTTTGTGATCTGTTGCGTTAGGTTAGGTTAGGTTAGTTTTTTGTAATTTGTCGCGTTACGTGTAGTCGTAGCTCAACAATGCATATAGATAAAATTGACGGTTGATTTTTTTGCAATTTTTTGTTAAAAAAAATTTTGCTGCACGCCTACGGGCGGTAGAGATAAACAGTTTTTTGTGATTTGTTGTGTTAGGTTAGGTTAGGTTAGGTTAGTTTTTTGTAATTTGTCGCGTTAGGTGTAGTCGTAGCTCAACAATGCATATAGATAAAATTGACGGTTGATTTTTTTGCAATTTTTTGGTAGAAAAATTTTTGCCGCACGCTTACGGGCGGTAGAGATGAACAGTTTTTTGTGATTTGCTGCTTTAGGTTCGGTTAGGTTAGGTTAGGTTAGGTTAGGTTAGGTTAGGTTAGGTTAGGTTAGGTTAGGTTAGTTTTTTGTAATTTGTCGCGTTAGGAGTAGTCGTAGCTCAACAATGCATATAGATGAAGATGACGGTTGATTTTTTTGCAATTTTTTGGTAAAAAAATTTTTACCGCACGCTTACGGGCGGTAGAGATGAACAGTTTTTTGTGATTTGTTGCGTTAGGATAGGTTAGGTTTTTGTAATTTGTCGCGTTAGGTGTAGTCGTAGCTCAACAATGCATATAGATAAAATTGACGGTTAATTTTTTTGCAAAATTTTAGTAAACAATTTTTGCTGCACGCTAACGGGCGGTCGAGATAATCAGTTTTTTGCGATTTGATTGGTTAGGTTAGGTTAGTTTTTTGTGATTTGTCGCGTTAGGTGTGGCCGAGCTTAACAATGCTAATACATTAAATAAACGGTTAATTTTTTTGCATTTTTTTGGTAGAAAACATTTTGCCGCACGCTTACTGGCGGTTGAAATAGACAGTTTTTTGTGATTTGTTGCGTTAGGTTAGGTTAGGTTAGTTTTTGTAATTTGTCGCGTTAGGTGTAGTCGTAGCTCAACAATGCATATAGATAAAATTGACGGTTGATTTTTTTGCAATTTTTTGGTAGAAAAATTTATGCCGCACGCTTACGGGCTGTAGAGATAAACAGTTTTTTGTGATTTGTTTCGTTGGGTTAGATTGACATTTATTTGAATGGTCATGTATGCCATTAAGTGTAGAATATGACATCGTTAAAATGCCCGCCTCAGCTTCTTATGGTGGCACGGATCCGAGTGGTCCAATTTTCAATTACTTTTCCGGCTGTATAGACCTGCAACCAAGAAACCCCACAAAAAAAGTCTAGCGGGGTCAATTCGCATGACTTTGGTAGCCAGTTTACATCAGCCCTGCAAGAGATAACCTTGCCCTCAAAACGTTTATGCAGAACGTCAATTGTGGCGTCCGCTGTGTGGTACGTGACGTTGTCCTGCTGATACCACATGTTGTCTAGGTCCATGTAATTAAATTTGGGCTATAAAAAATTGGTTATCATTTTTTTTGTAGCGCTTGCCGTTGACGGAGACCGCCTCACCAACGTCGTTTTCAAAAAAGTACGGACCAATGACGCCGCCGGCCCAAAATTCACACCAAACGGTAAGTTTTTGAGAATGCATTATCACCTCGCGTAGGTAAGGGTCTCATTTACGGTAATTTTGCTTGTTAACATAGCCATTCATCTAAAAATGCGCCTCGTTGCTAAAGTTGATTTTTTCGCCAAAATTGTGGTACTCTTCCAAACGATTCGAATCCCAGTAAGCAAACAAATAGCATTGTCAATAGTCATAAACTTTGAGCTCTTGGGTCAATTGGATCTTGTATGGGTGTAGGCCTAAGTGCCGATGCAAAATTTTCCAAATTGAAATCTGCAAAAGCCCAAGTTCTTGTGGTCGGCGAGAAATCGACTGCCTTGGATTCTGCTGTACACTTTCACGGACCGCGGCGTTGTTTTTTGCTGATCTTGCGTTCATTGAATGTACAGGTGTTGGCTGATTATCTACCAAACCCGTCGTCTCAAATTTGGCCACCAAACGTTAAAGAGTTAACTGTAAATGATTTTTTTCATTTTGATAATAAAGTTTTATCATTTAAACGTCCTGTTCAATTGTGTAACTTGCTATGGTGATTTGGCATAAGTAACTGAATAATAAACAAAACTACTTAACTGAAGCTATAAAATTGCCGAACTTGTCTAAATTGTTATGCAGAACCCTGTCATTATTTTTCAAAATTACTGCAAAACAATATTGCTGGGAACCAGATTAGTTAAAAAGCACCCTGTCCAATTATAGATTCGCAAGATAGAGCTTTGGGTTGCATCCTATCCTAGATGTCCGGCCCTGGCAGTATTGTGGAAATAAGTTGAAACTTCTCAATTTGTCATAAATAGTTATTTTTATTCTGCTAAAATGCGTATAAGTTTTGCTTGGTTACTTAACTCAAATCTGCATAGTTTGGATCTTTCTGTGTCTTGGCATGCCTTCATATAATTGCTCAAAGTTTTTGATCGTTTGTATCTTCTCAGGATTGAGTTTTTAAGAAAAAATTATAACATATTTTTTTCTTCAAAATTGTCTAAAAAACAAGTTTCTTTGAATTTTGAAATTTTTGCAAAATTTAAGTGACAGTTTTTTGTAAAAAAAGATAGGTGTTTTCTTTTTTTCTCAAATATGGATAAAAATATGCCTTACATATAAAAACACGTTTAAAAAAAAAATTTAGCTATAAAAACTTATTCATTAAATGATTAAAAAAAAAATTTTTTTTTTCCTAAAAATGCAATCCTGAAAAGTTACAAACAATCAAAAAATGTAAAAAAACTCAAGATATAATTTTTTTCAAATATTGATTGCTTATTACTCGGAAATGGCTCACTGAATTTAAAAAAAAAAATTACATAATCAAGATTCTTGCAGAGGAAGGCATTTTCAGTTGACTCATACATGGCCATAAACACGTCGCAATTTATCATTGCTAAGTCGAGTACGTTGTAGAACACATGAATGGGCCAAAGTCAAGTACAAATTTCAACTTTTGAGGCGTGTGGATTGAATTGGTGTTCTCGCCCACCCGCCCAAATGTTTTTAATGAAAAAATTAGAACACAAACACTTGGGTAGGTGAGCGGAAACTAAGGTCAAATTTTGTAGGCGTGTGGTTTAAATTGGTGTTTCCGTCTACCCGCTCTAATGTTTGTATTCCAATCTTTTGATCACAAAACCTTGGGTGAGTGGGCAAGAACTAAGTTCAATTTTGTAAGCGTGTGATAGGAACTAGTGGGCGGGAACTAAGGTCAAATTTTGTGAGCGTCTGGTTTGGATTGGTGTTTGCGTGTGTGCAGAAACTAAGTTCAACAGTATTTGTGCTAAATAATTGGAACACAAACACTTAGGTGAGTGAGCGCTAACTCAGTTTACGTTTTGTGGGCGTGTGGCTTTGATTGGTGTTCTCACCCAAGTGCTTGTGATCTAAGTTCTTGAATACAAACACTCAGGTAAATTGGCAAGATTTAGTTCAAACTTTGTGAGAGAGTGGTTTGAATTGAACCACAAATTTAATTTGCTAATTTAAAAATATTTTTTTAAATTAGACAAAATACCAAAAAATGTCATTTGGATTTCTTTTAGTAAATAAAATAAATTAAAAGTTGAAAAAGTTTGATTAAATTAGCTTAAAAATTAAGTTAACTGCGTCCGATTTAGTAAATTTTCAAATAGCCACATAATTTGCAAATTTAAAAATATTTTCAAAAGCTAACGGAATATCAAAAAAAGTTATTTGGATTTCTTTTAGCAAATAAAATGAACTATTAGTTGATCAGTTTAGATTTAAAATTAAGCCAACTGCGTCCGTTTTAGCAAGTTTTCAAAAAATCATATACTTATCAAACTTAAAAATATTTTCAAAATTTGATATAATATCAAAAAAGTCATTGAAATTTCTACTAAAAAATAAAATGAACTATAAGTTGGCAACGTTTGATCAACATAGCTTCAAAATTAGGTTCAGTGTTAGACAATTTTCAAAAAACAATTTAATTTGCAAATTTGAAAATATTTTCAAAATTTGATAAAATATCATTTTTTTCTATTAGCATAAAAAATAAACTATTAAGCCAACTGCGTCAGTTTTAGTCAACTTTCAAAAAATAATTTAATTTGCAAATTTAAAAATATTTTCAAAGTTTGATAAAATATCAAAACATGTCACTTGGATTTCTATTAGCAAATAAAATGAACTAATAGTTGGCAAAGTTTGATCAAATTAGCTTCAAAATTAAGCTAACTGCGTCTGTTTTTGTCAATTTTCAAAAAACCATTTAATTTGCAAATTTAAAAATATTTTTAAAATTTAATAAAATATCAAAACATGTCATTTAAATTTCTATTAGCAAATAAAATGAACTAATAGTTGACAAAGTTTGATTAAATTAGCTTCAAAATTAGGTTAACTGCGTCAGTTTTAGTAAATTTTCAAAAATAATTCAATTTGCAAATTTGAAAATATTTTCAAAATTTGATAAAATATCAAAAAATGTCATTCGGATTTCTATTAACAAATAAAATAAACTATTAGTTGGCAAAGTTTGATTAAATTAGCTTTAAATTTAAGCCAACTTCGTCAGTTTTAGTCAATTTTCAAAAAATCGTTTAATTTGCAAATTTAAAAATATTTTCAAAATTTGATAAAGTATCAAAACATGTCATTTAGATTTCTATTAGCAAATAAAATGAATTAATAGTTGGCAAAGTTTCATCAAATTAGCTTTAAATTTAAGCTAACTGCGTCAGTTTTAGTCAATTTTCAAAAAATCAATTAAGTTGCAAATTTAAAAATATTTTCAAAATTTGATAAAATATCAAAACATGTCATTTGAATTTCTATTAGCAAATAAAATGAACTTATAAATATAAATAATAAAGTTTGATCAAATTAGCTTCAAAATTAAGTCAGTTTTAGTTGATTTTCAAAAAATCACTTAATTTGCAAACTTTGAAAATATTTTTAAAAGTTGATGGAATATCGAACAATTAAAATTGAGTTTCTATTAGCAAATAAAATAAACTATTAGTTGATAAAGATTGATCAAATTAGCTTTAAAATTAAGCCAGCTGCGTTCGTTTTAGCGAATTTTCAAAAAAACGAGAAGTGTTTTGAGTGCATAAATACATAGTTACTATTATTTTTTGTATAATTTTTAACTACATTTATTTATGCATTTAACTAATTAAATTGATAATGTGTCAACTAATTTGCATACATTAGATTCAGTTCATAAATAAATAAAATAAACTAAATTTACTTAAAAAGTGTGAAACAAAAAAAATATAAACTGAATAATAAAATAACAATTTGTCACCCTTGTGATTTATATTTCCTCCTAAAATACTTTCTACTTGCCTATTTATTTACAATATTAACAATACATTCTTTCATAGGCTGAGGAAGTAGCCAGACAATTCAGGGTGCGAATACAAAAAAGACCGTGAAAGTTTTGCACAATTTCACGCATCGAACAAAACGTTTCATATTTTTTTTCTATGGAAAGGATGTTTGCCTTGTTAAAGTCTTCACTGAGACAGGATGTGTACATGTTGTAATCCATTTAAGGAAAAAAATATTGTTATAGAAATAAAAATCATACCTGTAAACATCAATCATTATTCGCCCCTAACAAAATATTAAAGTAACCTTTTATATAATCTTTTTGATATCTGACCACATATCAAACGTTTGTTTTGTCACAATATCATGGTTTTTTGTATTTTGTGCAGGATGTGGGTCGATTTTTTTCCATTTATAAAATAGCTGGATATTGTATTGAAATAAAAATACGTCTCAAATAATGTCACATTGTATTATATGATAATAATAAATATCTAATCTAGTGTTAAACAGGTTCTTCTGCTCCTGAAAGCTTATTAATAAATAAATAAAATACAATTAATCAAACTAGATTAAAATTCTAATTGAAATGTAGTATTCAACGCTCTTAAAATTTATTAACAAAAACTTCCCAATTTGTTTTACTTTAAGACTATTAACCTTTAGGCCTATTACAGACACAAGAAAACCATTTTATTTTATGGCTTTATAGTATTTCATGCAAAGCTGACATTTCAATTAACCACAGCACTGAATCAGTTTCCGCACGATAGTAAATTTATTTAATTCGTTTGACCATGACATTCTTAAAGCGTTTTAACAATCAGCATAAAAACAGTTTAATTTATGTATTAGATTAAATGAACAAATTAGTTATTAAATTTCAATCAAATAAATTAGCTAACTATTTTTTTAAATTTCAAAAAGCCATTAAGTATTGTTAACGTAATTATGAGTCTTTGTGTTCCCCCTCTTATTACGCCAAACTAATTTATCTATATTACGAAAAATCGATTAATTTACCTCATATAGGGAAGTTACCTTGCAATTTGTGACGGATATTATTCACGAGAAAAAGTAATTACGGCATCACCGACATCCGATAATCGCTTTTATCATCATTTAAAATAAATCAACGCTTGCGTTCCACCATCCGAAGGGAGAGATCACCGACGTTTATAAAGCGTTTATATTTCAATTAATAGCATACTTGGATAAACACAGTGGAAATATTAATTAATAATTAAAATTTTTGGAAAAAATTGCATTTTAATAAAATGTTTAGTGATTAATAGTCTTTTAGAATTAGATTAAGTTAAATTATTGTAATTAAATACCTTAAGTAACTTGTAGAATGTCCTTACCTGAAACAATTAAAATAACATTTAATTAATATTATACATAAATTCGTATTTGTGTGTGACAAATTATATATATAGTGCAGTCCGAGACCAAGTGACCAGCTTAAAAGAATGCACTGTTTAAATCCAACCAACTTTAAATTACCATTATTATGATTGCTACTGTAATGTAAATTAAAAGAAATAAAAAACTGTGTACATTCCATACTACTAATATAAATAATAACATTTGATTGCAATTCTTTATCTGAATCCGGTGCTTTGTTACGTCTAGAACTTTGCACCTTTCTCACATAACTTTTACTTCATAAATATGATATCCGTTTCATTAATTATAAAAAAATATAAATTTACAATAATTGATAATCTTAATAATTTCCTGTACATCATCCGCATGGTGGTAACAATTTCCCTTTACCTACATACTCAATTCTTTTACAATCATTAATTCACACATTTATCGCATCCTCTTAAACCCATTGCAATAAAACGGACGCGTCTACGAGATACCCACATTATGCTCGCGCGAAGGATGTAACAGAGGTTTGCTACATACGGGTCTCATCCTGTGAGACTTTCAGATGAACCTCTATAGAACCATATGTATAAAGCTCTTATACGTCTAGACTACAGTTATATATTTTAAGTATGGAGTACATTCGCGAAAGTTCTTTATACAAGTGAACTTAAAATCCCAGTTGGGAACTAACAGTTCCACGGTTTTATATCTCTTATCTTACGACATGATACAAAAAAAGGAATAAGTTATATTTTAAGGAAACTGTTACACCTGCATTTCACTTTAATATTATAAGGTCTTAAGTTTTTATTATTTAAGGTTAAATATAAATAATAATTTTTGTTATTATTTAAATGAACAATTTAATAATTATTTAAAGCAATTCATTTCTATTAATTTTTTATTTATATGTAATAAATTGTTAATAAACAAACTACATAATTTGTACCAATTTATTCTATAAAATTAAAAAAGAAAACTTCAATGAATACATTTGTCATTTGCATACACATTACTTAGTCTGATTTGTATCTATTGTTCACGTGTACTCAACATATTTGTTCCTGTTCTTTTCTTACACCAACATTTTTTTTCTAATTTCTTAACATACCTTTCGCACCCATATTTATTAAATTTTACTACTCTCATTCAGACAGGCTCTCCACATTTCTTTCATTAATTTACGGAATGTACAAGGTCACAACCTATAACTCTAGATATGAAATATTTTAATTGATTGGTAGATTAAACATTTGACGATACAAATAAATTAAAAAACTCTGCTATGGTAAATTTCAAAGTAATAGAGAGTATGACGTCATGTTATCAAGATTTAATTAATAACTTTTTATCATCATCTTTTTAAATCAAATTAAAAATAAATTTTGACCACAATTCGTTTGACACTATTGTAATTAATGTGAACATAAAATCTAACAGCAAAAAATTTTCAAACATAGCACAATAATTAGTCTTTTAATATCATGATACCGAGCCAATTGGATTGGAGTGGCCTACCCACCCACCCACCCATATGTAAGTTATCAAAAAGTTGAATCACGATCTCCTCTTAAGTGACGAACTGACTTTTAACCCTTGCAGAAAGGTTAAACATTAAACCTCTTGACAACGAACACTTGGGTGGGTGGGTGGGACACTCCATATCATGACACCGAGTCAGTAGTTTAGATTAGAGTAGCCCACCCACCTAAGTGTTCGTTGTCAAGAGGTTGGATCACAACTTCCTCTTGTGACCAAATAACTTTTAACCCTAGCAGAAAGGTCAAACATTAAACCTTTTAACAACGAACACTCTATATCATAATAGCGGGTTAGTAGTTTAGATTGAAGTGGGCCACCCACCAACTCAAGCGTTAGTTATCAAAAAGTTCGATCACAACTTCTTCTTGTAACCAAATAACCTTTTACATTTGCAAAAAGGTCAAACAGTAAACTTCTTGACAACGAACACTTGAGTGGAATACTCTATATTATGATACCAAGTAAGTAATTTAGATTGGAGTGGCCCACTCACCCACCCACCTAAGTGTTAGTTGTCACGAGGTTAAATCACAACTTCCTCATGTGACCAAGTAAATTTCTACCCTTGCAGAAAGGTCAAACATTAAACCTCTTAATAACAAACACATTGGTGGATGGGTAAGACACTTGATATCATGATACAGGGTCAGTAGTTTAGATTGAATTGGGCCACTCACCCACCCAAGCGTAAGTTATCAAAAAGTTGGATCACAACTTTCTCTTGCGATCAAATAACTTTTAACATTTGCAAATAGGTCAAACAGTAAACCTCTTGACAACAAATACTTGGGTGGGTGGGTGGGACACTCCATATTATGATACCAAGTAAGTAATTTAGATTAGAGTGGCCCACCCATCCACCCAAGTGTTAGTTTTCAAAAGGTTGAATCACAACTTCCTTTTGTGACCAAGTGACTTTTTACCCTCGCAGAGAGGTCAAACATTAAATCTCTTAACAACAAACACTTTGGTGGGTGGGTAGGACCTCCATACTGTGATACCGGGTCAGTAGTTTATATTGGAGAGGGCCACCCACCCATCCAAGAGTAAATTATCAAAAAGTTGGATCACAACTTCCTCTTGTAACCAAATAACTTTTAACATTTGCAAAAAGGTCAAACAGTAAACCTCTTGACAACAAACACTTGGATGAGTGGGTGGGTGGGACACTCCATATTATGATAGCAAATAAGTATTTTAGATTGGAGTAGCCCACCCACCCACCCAAGTGTTAGTTGTCAAAAGGTTAAATCACAACTTCCTCTTGTGACCAAGTATTTTTTTACTCTCGCAGAGTGGTCAAACATTAAACCTCTTAACAACAAACACTTTGGTAGGTGGGTAGGACCTCCATATCATGATACCGGATCAATAGTTTAGATTGGAGTGGGCCACCCAACCACCCTAGCGTAAGTTATCAAAAAGTTGGATTACAACTTCTTCTTGTGACCAAATAATTTTTAACCTTTGCAGAGAGGTCAAACATTAAACCTATTGACAACAAACACTTGGATGGGTGGATGAGACACTCCATATCATGATACCAAATCAGTAGTTTAAATTGGAGTGACTCACCCACCCCAGTGTTTGTTGTCAAGAAGTTAGATCACAACTTTCTCTTGTGACCAAATGACTTTTAACACTTGCAGAGAAGACAAACATTAAACCACTTAATAACAATCACTTTGGATGGGTGAAGCATTCCATATCATGATACCGGGTCAATAGT
Source organism: Tachinus rufipes (assembly GCA_963932245.1). NCBI lineage: Eukaryota > Metazoa > Arthropoda > Insecta > Coleoptera > Staphylinidae > Tachinus > Tachinus rufipes. Next base: position 124,293,860 of record OZ010741.1, on the reverse strand, counting down.
TTAGATTGGAGTAGCCCCCCCACCCACCCAATTGTAAGTTTTCAAAAAGTTAGATTACAACCTCCTTTTGTAACCAACTGATTTTTAACCCTTGCAGATGTTACGGCCACCAGGCGGCGCTGTCAACCACTAACACACGCCCACTCCGCGAAGCGCTCGAGCAACCACGCGCCATCAAGCTGCATAAAAGAAATCTGTTTCTGAATTCTGCAGTCAGTTCAGCGGCAGCAACACAACTTGAACTTCTGAAAGCTGTTCCCCGTACTCACCACGAACATATACGTTGCACGCAACAATCACCGTCACGTACCACGGCTATGATCTAACCGGCTCAAGATCACGCCACCGACAAGTGGAGACACGTCAAGACAAGTCAAAACGTACGACTACACGCCATCCCCATATGACACTTGGTGCTCCCAGACGTACCATACCTGGGTACCATCACCGATATCACCTCCTGGCACTTCCGAGATCGCATATCACAATTAAACCTACAATTAAGCTGCAATAGCCGTAGCAACCGGTCATAAAACACGAGGCCACCTACCCAGCTGTCCAACATCGACTCCAGGAATTGTTGCGGCCCGAGATCATCTTCAACGATCCCTCGGGCCGGTAACACTGAGAAATCAAACATGAAAACTCTTGACAAAAAACACTTAGGTGGATGGGTAGAACACTCTATATTACGATACCAAGTCCACCCAACAAAGTGCTAGTTATCCAGAGGTTGGATTACAACCTTCTCTTGTGACAAAATGTTTTTTAACTTTTGCAGAAAGGTCAAACATAAAAACTCTTGACAACAAACACTTGGGTGGCTAAGTGTAATACTCCATATCATAATACCAAGTCAGTAATTTAGATTGGATTAGTCCACCGGTGGGTAAAACACAAACATTAAACTTATTGACAACAAATACTTGGGTGGGTGGGCCGAGTTACTCCATAGCATAATATTGAGTCAGTAGTTTAGATTAAAGTGGCCCACAACATAAGTTATCAAAAAGTTGGATCACAACTTTCTCTTGTGATCACATGATTTTTAACTCTCGCAGAGAGGTCAAACATTTAAACTCTTGACAACGAACATTTGGGTAAGTGAGTGGGACACTCTATATTATATATGAGTCAGTAGTTTAGATTGAAGTGGCCTACTTACACACCCAATTGTTAATTATCCAGAGGTTGGTTTACGGGCTTACCTTGTGACCAAATGACTTCTTACCCTTGCAGAAATATTAAACATTAAATCTCTAGACAATAAACACTTGGGTAGGTGGGTGGGTGAGTGGGACACTCCATATCATAATACCTAGTCAGTAATTTAAATAAGAGTGGCCGACCCACCCATCCAAATGTTAGTTATCCAGAGATTAGATCAAGATCTTCTTTTGAGACTAAATGACTTTTAACCCTTGCAAAGAAATCAAAGATACAGCATGATAACGAATCTATAATTTTGATTGGAGTGGCCTACTCACCCACCCAAGTATCAGTTATGAAGAAGTTAGATCACGACCTTCTCTTGTGACCAAATGACTTCTAACCCTCGCAGTCAAACATTAAACCTCTTAATAACAAACACTTGGGTGGGTAAATGGCTCACTCCATGTTATAATAACGAGTCAGTAGTTTGGATTGAAGTAAAAACTTTCTTGCACAAAAAATCAAAAATTTGTCAAAAACTTAAGAATTTTGATGGTGTACAACCTGTTTCTTTTAAATTTTTGTAAATCCTTAGTAACTAAACCAATTAAATATACAAAAACTATAAATTTGATATAAAATTAAGTCTAAAACAATAATAGTTTTATTGCAAAAGTCTATCGAATCGATTGCAAAGTTGACAAAACTCTGCAAAAACAAAACCTTTTGTTTAATCTTCACCTGCTTAATCCTACATCTCCAAAACATATTTATTGCAAACATTATAGACTTTTTTTTTAGTTTTCTAAAAATATATTTTAATCTATAGGAAAAAACACCAAAAATTTAAATACAAAATGGAAGACTGTGTCAACGAGGTAGAACTATAAGGTTTCTTGATAAACTCGAAACTCTAAAATTAAACCACTTAGATCTGTGCTTTTCAACCAAATCAAACAAAACTTAAAAAAAAGTCACAAACCAAAACGCACTCCCTTCTAGAAGCTCGTTAACATTGCACAAACAATGCACTTTTAAATCGTGAGAAAAAGTTGAGAACCTTATTGATCAAATTACAAAACAAAAATTTACCAATATCTTGCAAACTCTAAAGAATAATTGAAAAACTAAGCTAGCAATGATCAGTTCAAGTTGCAAACCTATGTAGACAGAGACACAAAAAACTTAGCAGTACTTCACTACTACCGCAGACACTATTGGCATTAAAAAATGGTAAACTTTGCAGACCACAACAGTAACATGGCTTAATTTTGATAATAAGCTACTATCAGAACTAAACCGTATTACAAAATCTTTACAAAACATTAATGGAAGCATTGTATCACTATTAGATGCAATGGCCTCCGATCAGGTGTATATATTGGATTTAATTAAAACTCTCTAAAATGATCAAAAAACTTAAAACGCAATTAAACTACTACTAAACATGTTTCTGGTTGAAGAAAACATACCTACTAGCTAAAAAAATACAACAATTATTCTAATACATAAGAAAGGAGAAAATATCAACATCATAAACTGCCGACCAATTATCCTTATACCACATATGTACAAGCTTCTTACAAAAATAATAACAAACCGCTTTACAAACAAACTAGACTTCTAACATCGCCCCAGCACGACAGACCAAATACTGACTTGACTGCTCGCACTCTAACAAAAAAATGCATCAAATACAAAGTCCTTCCTGCTTCTAGCCTTTATTGATTACAAAAAGGCTTTTGACGATAAACATGGACGACCAGTATTTCTTCCTTATTGTGCGTTTTACAGCTATTTACATTGCCCTAAAAGTTGTATTTGTTTAAAAAGGTTGATGAAAATTCAAATCACTTCGGTGATTATTATTTTAGTCATATTTTGAAGATCAAGCCTCAAACTGTTAGCGTGCTACACTAAAGCTCTATAACTGAGCTAGCTCACTGCACTTAAACCACCTCTAATTTGTCTTTAAAAGTTCACACCCTTAAGAACTTGTAAACGGGCTTAATCAGAAGGTGCTATAATTTTTGCAAATGGCGGTAAATGTTAGATTTGCTTTGACATTTGTGAAGTAAACAGATACAAAATACACTTCAATAAGACATGAATTGCTCTTTAAGAACGAGGAATAAATGTTCCAATTTTTTTGCGTAATAGTTTGTCAGTGGTGTTGGCGCAGTGTAAATTTAGACGTAAATTTCTCGGTAATCCAACACCAATTGGGCAATCACTACGGCGTTTAGCTGCTTGCCTAGAAGAGTGTCATCAATTCTGGCGGCGGCCACTTAGCCAATGTCATTTTTCTACTTAACAAAAATAAAATTAGACATCAAATAAACACAATCCAAAAGTAAAACTAAAGTTTTTCATTTACTAAAAAAATTACAGTCAAACATTATCGGGTGACAACTTTTGCGCTACCTAGTATAAGGTCAAAATCAGTTGACTTGCAGATAAATCTAATAAAAACTAAGATTATAAATTCAGAAATAATACAACAGTAAATCGACAGCCAACTTATTAGTTAACAAATACGTATGTTAGTCATAACATCAAATTAAGAAAAGCAACCCAAAACTCGGAAGCCCACCAAAAGAATATGGCAAAGCTGAGCGGCCTTTAAAAATCTCAGTTTTATTATCAAAAAATAAAATAATGGCCAAACTAAAAAGGAGCTAAGTAAAGTATGTGGTAAGGGCACCAACAAACAGTGACTACATAAACCACTAAAAAATGTGATAATGTCAAACAATTAATAGCATCAATATGGAACCACATTTCAGGAGATTGATAAAAAGAGTTAGAGAAGACCTACGTCCAGCAAAAGAAAAATGTTAAATGAAAAACTAAATAAACTAGCAGATGCACTATTTGTAGTAACAAGCATAAACCACAAGGTTTGCTTCAAGCTACTATGTTCTAGCAGTATTAGTGCTGTTATGTTACCTAAATAATTACCATTGACACAAATTAGATCCAAAACTCGCTCTATTCTACTATTTAACAAAAACCAAAGACGCAAAAGCCGCTAATAGAAAATTTATCACTATAAAGTATAACTTTTAAATCCTTTAGAATAAACTTAAAACCTTTTTACAAGCACTTAGTATTTTAACAACTTAAATGGCAGGTTTATAAGACAAGCTAACCAATTTCTGGAAACCCACATAATAAAAAGCAAAAAAATGTATAAGTTGCCCAGTTTAAAAAGCAACCTACAACCTTAAGCTAAATCCAACAGTTTAGAACCAAGACACATAAAAATTTATTAACAAAAAAGTTGAATTCACCTCACAAGCACCACAAACTGATTAGAACACAGAAGTTAATGGTCATTGTCCAACCACCCAATAAAGCAAATTTAAACCCAGCAAAACCGTTGTCAAAATCTTGTAAATTTACCGGACCACCTCACTAAAATGTGCATTAAGTGCTTGACTGTGCCTTAGACAACAAACTCAGAAACCAACAACCGGCTTTTATTGCATAAAAACAAAACCTAAAAAACTGCACTGTATCAACAAGTCAAAACTAAAAAACCTAATGTCAAATAACCGCAAATCTTGTGTTTATTCTATAGTAAGCATTTTTATTGACCATTGTAATCAACCAAATTCAACTTAATTTATGTAAAACTCTAAGAACTGTTCAATAATCTAAGAAAATGCAGCAAAAATCTGCTTTTTCATAACTGTCGCCTACCAAAAAGAAAACTATACTGTCTTCTTCCAACAATGAAACAGTTTAGCACTAAAGTGTTTATCAACGGCAAAAATATGTTACGCGAAATATTCAGAAAGTACTAATTTTGTTTGATTAAAAATTTTCTTTAAGATTCAAACTTGTTTGTCACCTATCGTTGAATTGCAAAACTGTAGTTTCTGTCAAACAGTAGTTAAACTACGGCTACTTTTCTATTGTCGAGTTAAAAAACGGTTACTGCAATCTTAAATCTATTGTCAAGTTGCAGAAATGTACGTCTTTAAAATTTCAAACAACGAGTTTCAGGTCTTTCTGCTCTCCAAACAACACCAGCCACCTAGCAGATGAAAAGTAAATTGTTTATCCAAGTCTATAACTTTTGTTAAGAATTTCAGTTTCAAGAAAATTTTATCTAAGATCTAAACTTGTTTTTCATCTATCATCAAATTGCAGAACTGTAGTTTGTGCTAAAGAATAGTTAAACTACAACTACTTTTCTATCGTAGAGTTTCAAAATTGATAAAGAATTCTGTAAAATCTTTTATCTATTGTCAAGTTGCAAAAGTGTAAAGAAACATGTATAAATCTGTAGTACAAAATAAGTCATCAGGTCCAGAGGCCAAGATACAAAAATAAATATAAATAAACGACTCTACTGTTTAAAGTCCCAAAAATCTAGATTTATCACTACTCATTCTTGTCGCTGTAGGTGACAATATTAACAAATGAGTGCACACGTGTGGAACGCAATTGCCAAGCTGCATGTTTTGCCGGTTAGCTGCTTTTGACATCTACAGAGGTATACGATTCAAGGTAACATTATTTAGTTCCAGTTAATTCATCTTTTTGTACATACTAGATGCAAAAAAGTTAGTTTTTGATCAAGTCTAGTAGATTAATGTTGACTTTAAAACGGTTTCTTGCTTAGGAGTCTCTTGACGATGCTACAAGGTAGAAACAAAAATAAACCAAAACATGCCATTTTATTGTAACACTTGATGATGCGTTATTTTAACCTTAGATAAATTGCGTAATTGTAGCTATTATGTAGTCAACCTTGCTAAGAATTACTTACTAAATTTGAATGAAGCGTTATGATTGTAGCTCTAGTATTTTATTGGTTTCTGTAGTAAATTTTTTGCTTGGTAACATTGTCATACCAGTCTATGTTGCAATTGAAGTAGTTGTAATCTCAGAAAATGACGATACTGTAGTGCTTTTGATTCCGGTTTGTACTATCGATAAAGTTTAGATAACGTTGTTATACCACTCTATGTAACAATTAATGTGGTTTATCATGTCAGGAAATGACGGTACAGTAGTTCTTTTGATTACAATTAGATAATAGTCAATTCTTGATCCATAAATATTGGTTAAGAACTGTTTTTGCAATTTTTTTTTAAACTTCAAGCCAAACCTGTAGGCAAAAGATTTCAAAAAACGGTTCTAATTGTAGCTTTAGGACTTCTTCGGTCTCTGTAATAATTTTTTTTAATGTTTTGGCTTGTATCAAAAGCAACTTAGTAATGTTTAGTAATCTACTTAAAAATTAGAAATAGTCAGAGACATAGAACATTGACATTATAATAAAAATGTTGTTGAAAAAAACTGGCCTATATTTACCAAACGTGCGTGCCAATTCCTTGTTGTTGTCATGCCATTCCATGTTGCAATTAAAATAATTTGTCTTATCAGAGAATGACGGTGCATAACTGCTTTTGGCAACAACCAGGCAGTAGTAAACAAGTTTTTTAAGACATATATTTTGGCCCAAGTTGTGGTAGTATTGCTTCCTAAGATCTTTAGAAAATGATAAACATTACAGGTTTTGCACAAATAGTCTCAATGAAGTCATTGTCGTATTTGTTGTCCAAAACAATTTTTTTCTAACTTGCCTCCAAGCAAAGTAAAAGAAGTAATCAATCTATTAATCAAAAAAAGGTAATTTGATGAATATTTTGTATTTTGTTTTGGTAAGAATTTATATTAAAAAAAAACGGTTGTGCTTAACAAATAAGTTGTGTTTTGTATAGTACAATCTTTTTTTAGTGATGTTGAATCTACCCATGGCAGAATGATCAATACCTAGAGTAAAAGTTGTCATTAAATTTTTAGAACAATCCAGAAAATAATATTAGCGTTCACTAGAGGATAGTGGGTAGAGTAAAGTAACAACTTGACAGAGACAGAACTCCGGTCTATGGTACCTGCTGTTATTTTGATCTGATTGAGGTTTTTGCTTTAGTTCTTGTGAACTGACTAAAAATTCCGGTAAATAATTTGCCAATTAAAAAAAAAAAATGCTAAAAACGTCAGATATGTAAGCGTTATCATTACTTATCTAGCAGGTTGGATCTTCCAGAATAATTGCATTGCCAACAAGAACTTTAAGTTGCACAAATAGTGACGTTGTCATCACCAGATTATAATTGGCAAGTTCCAATGACTAGATACAAATTCAATGATAATTTTAACAAATATTATTGTTATATTGTCAAGATTATTGCTCATTTCTGCTCTACACATAAGTAAACTAGCAATATTGTATAGTAGTTTAGAATCAAACAGTTGATACAAAATTCTCTTATGTCGCCAACATTGCAAGCCAAATTTTGTAACTTGTAAAATTCACCCATAAACCGGATGCTTATAAAACATCCAAACGTTTTTTACTTTACTAAAAAGGTTCAAATTACTACACGATGTAAATAATTTAAACCAATTTTTTAGATGATAGAATAATAAAAATAATAAAATGATAAAATAATAAGAAAAATTTAGTAAAATATTTTTAAATATCTTTTTAAGTTTAATTGAAGTAACATTAAGAAGTTTAAATATTATAAGCAATCAAACAATATCAGTTTTACAATCAATTTTTTCAACAGTATTAACTTGATATTTATTGCCAACAAGCTCTACAATGCCTTTACCAACTTTATCCACTTAAAAAGTATTTGTAAAGTTACACAGTATCAAATTATAAAGCAAAGCACCAATTTAACCGTTTCTAGGTTAGTAATAAAATTTAAAGTTATAAATAAATTATTTTGTAAGATCAAGACAGAATTAAATTTAAATAGAAACTAATTTCATTAATAATTTAAAATCGCTTATGTAAAGAATGAAATGAAGTAGTCTTTGTAAAGAAATTTAATTCAATTAAATTTTCAGTTTCATTAAATATTCAAAAAAAAAATACGCCAGATTTCCTCATCACTTTAATGCATTTAAATCTAAGCTGTCAGAGAAAAAAAAACTTTAACAAAATCTAAAAAATCCATCAAATTAAAGTAATGCATATAAAGGAAGTTTCTGTTTGTAGTGTGCTAGATAGAAGAAAGATCTTGACATGGGCACTGTTGGCAGACAGTTGAGTTTCATTCCGGCATTATAAAATGTTTGCGGTAAAGTTTTTTCCAGCCGGCACCGGACGGTCGGGATATCCTTGAAAAGCTCTCGATTGTGGCGCGCACAGTTATTTAACTTGCCTAGCAGTTTCCCAGAGAGAACTTATTAGAAACTTCACCTTTCCAAAATTAAACACATATTTGCACCCCGAAACTTTAATGCCTCATATACATATTAAACAGCGAGCCTGGTTGTGCGATATAAATTTAAATTGTGATGCCATAACGGGATTATCAAGAAATATTGCATATGTGATAATATAATGTAGTCATTAAGGACGTTAAGCTAAGAAGGATAATGTACGCAACCCACATCAATGTCAAACCCGGGGACCCGATATTTATTATCTGCACACTCTGATCATTCCGTTTCAGCTCGCGCCCTATTTACCAAATATTGAAAATAACTTTGCGATAAGAACTTTTGCGTGCGTTTACGTGTCAGCGCATTTTTCTTGTATCATTACATATGAGCACTCCATTTTTTTATATTAAAATTCCATAACGCGTCCTCTTTATTGGAAGCAAAAAAATATATAACTATATTCAGCTTTGTTCCAGTTAAATACAGGAGCAGCAATGTGTTAATACTAAACTATTTGTTACCCTCCCTATCATATCACCGAAAACATATTTCATTCGCATTTGTTATCGCAAGAGCACAAGAAGTTGCAAGTGTTATATGGTACTGGTGTGTAGGCCATGTTGATATATTGTTGCGTTCGCCGCAACAAACAACAAATAAATTATATTAAATTATATAACAAATGATTATTATCACATGATAAAGAATGATAAATGACATCAGGACAATGCGCGTGATGTGAGTTTTATTCGAGGAAGCCTTGCACTTAATAAATTCACGTCCGTGACAATAACAATCTCCAACTTTATCAAATCATCATGATAATTATTCGCAGTATATTTCAACTGTATATAAAGGAATCTAAGGAATTATGGAATGATAACGTAGTTGCTTTATACAAAGCGAGTATTTTTCTACTAGTTAATTTTACAGTAATATTTAAGATTAGAAGATTTACTGGTATCTAAATAGAAACATTACATATTTTCTAATTTTGAAAAAAGCTTTTGTCTAAAGATAGGCAAATATTTTTAGTAAATTCTTTATGAGAAAAATAAAGTTTTTTGAGCATTTTATATTTGTTTAATTAAGCAAAACTTTACGTCATTAGCCTGAAAATTGTTATAATAGTATTTAACTGTTACTAGAAGCACTCCCACTAGCATGGCAATAACATTAAACCGCTCAATATCTCAATATCATTAATAAAAGTATAAAAGAAAACACCATAATTTCTGTAAGCATATATTTTAGTAAACAAAGTTTCTGCTGGAATTTTTGTTTTTGACAAATAATTTGCTACAAAAATTTAAACTGTATGAGTAGCTTCCTCCAAATGCAATCTCTGATTATATCACCAACATGGGACAATACATAATTTACAATTAACATTAATGCTAAAAAGGTTTTTAGAATAGTTCAATTTTGGATTGAATGTTTTAAAACCTTCCATGTTGCATTAAAAATAAAAAAGTTTCTAACATCTCGGCCAGCTTCCAATTGATCGAAAAGAAGAAAACAAAAAAGAAGTCCCAAGCGAGCCATGTCCAGGGAATAAAAAGCCAGATGGCCACCATAGCGGCCACTATCAAATCCCTCAACCAAAGGATAATTGATATACCTGCCGCTTTCCAGGTTCTGGCCGACTTCGTGACAAAGACGTTCAACCCAGCCCCCTCATCACCAAAAACGCCAAACCCAAACTGGAATCAATGAACGTGGAGGCTACGTCCGTCAGAAACCAACGCCGGTTCTAGAACCAAAACGCGGATAGAGTTATCTTTGAAAAAAGAAGACGGCCGCCAAAAAGTTTAGGACTGCTGGTAAGTCCATTTATAATTTTAAGAAGGGCCTTCAGACAATCCCCAGCAGACCTCAGCTACTGGATCTCAACCATAAGCGGCTTCTCTAGCCCTTCAGGCCAAAAGGCAAAAGGGCCTTCTGCCCCCAAGCGCGCCGTCCCCGCACAAAAAAAACTCCATCACCAAGGTAAGGTTCCGGCCAGTTACCGCGTACCCGTCCACGCCGGTGTAGGCCTTATTGATAGTGACAAGGTCTCCCCTTTCAAACCTACCGCAAACTCATCTAAAGCCCGTCCGTTGGCATCTGTCCTCACGGATAAAGACAAACTCCCGGCTCTCTCTAAACATTTGAAGGATAACCGAGTAGTTATCCTTTATTCTCAAAATACCTTAGGGGATATTCGTATAACTCCGACCACCATCAATAACCACAGAAAGGCCACGGCTCACTTCAAATCCGTGGTGCGGCTTTTCACACATAGTCCACAGCCAAAAAACGGTGTCTCAAAGTTATCATCTGACTAGTCCCTGAGTTCACGGAGCAAGATGTGGGCAATATCCTAGTTGAACTCGGTTTCGCACCTTCTCACGTTCATCGTATGCAAAACAAGCACGTTCGTTATAGCATGGTTTTGGCCCAACTGACCAAGGCACAAAATCGGCCAAAACCATGGGACTACAACCTTCTAAAGCTAAAGGTGGCAGTGAAACCCAATAAACGTAGAGGCGGAATCCCGCAATGCCACAAATGCCAACGTTTGGGCCACACACCCAAACGTTGCTTTGCTAAGATCCAGGTTTGCAGGATCTGTTTGGGACCCTATCAATCGATGGCCTGTGCACTCTGTTCCGGCCCGCACCCCGCCAGTTTTGAAGATTGCAATTTCTATCAAATATTGTTGGTTTTGCATTGCCAAAGCTAACAAAGTGGTCGATTCGACCCCGGCCCAGTTTATTCCACAAAATGCAAGCTCTCGTAAATCAGCAGTGGTAAAAGCAAACAAATTGTTTGCTAATGCAGTGGCACCACCGGTCTCTTCTTCGGCTATGAGCAATGAGAAGATTGCTGCCCTGTTAAACAATTTTAATGATTTTTACAAGAAAAAGTAAAGGCTAACACAAAACCATTACTTTGCGTCTGTTTCTGGAATGCCAATGGCATTTCGGAAAAAAATAGATGAAATAGAACAGTTCTTCATCCAAGAAAACCTCAACATCATGTTGGTGTCCAAGACAAACCAATCTCCTACTCAATCGTTAAGACTACCAAATACCTTTACGTATTTGGAGTCGTCGGGCGCTAGACTGAGGCATGGGATTTTGATTTTTGCAAAAAGATCATTGGACCACTCCGAGCTCGACATTCTCAAGTTAGTCTCTTTTAAATCTAATGCGACAGTGGTTAATGCGCCCAGACTAGAGACATTTAAAATCATATCTGGCTATCTCAGCCGGATTAACCAAATCAAAACAGCGGATTTCGATAATTCAACAATGATTGCTGAGGACCTTAACTGTAAACACCCGGCGTAGAACAGTTTATAGACAAACGCCAAAAGTTGGGCGTTGCTCGAGTATGTAGAGCAAACAAGGTTAGTAGTGTGTTCAAAGGAACCTTCTATCTATCATAGAGCAGGCACCAAGAGGTCGTTCTTGATGTGGCTGTTTTCAAGAACGTCAACTTTGACCACACCATTTAAGTCTTACTGGAACTCATCGGAAGGAGATCACCCAAAAAGGAAAACTTGTCATTTGCACGGATTGGCCTCTCTTCTCACGATCCCTAAAAGAAAGCATAAGTCGCATGACTGCAGTAAGAACAACCTCATACATCGATAGGACCGTCAAACTTTTTACGCGCCAAATCCAACAGGCTTTGGAAATGCCTCTAAAACCCTTCAAGTTTGCGTTGAAAATCCTCTTGGGTTACCTTTGGACGTGATGGACTTAATCCGCAGACGTAATCCGCGACTCCTTCGATTGCCTTACATTAAACTCCCTTTATTGTGAAGTGAAAAAAGCCATAAGGACACACAAAAATTTATGCTAAAAGTTTTTTTTTTAATATTTCCCGGAAGATGACCATCCAATATGAAAGATTTTCAAAATCTTAAAGAATAGGCCGGTCTTTATTCCAGCTATTTATGGCAAAAATAGAGTACAGTACACGATTGAGAAAAAAACCAAAGCTTTTGCGGATAGCCTGAAACAATGCTCCCCGAACAACGAAAAAGACAAAAAACCCGGTCTGCTCATGGCTCTGACGGAATCCCAAATAAAGCGCTCAAATGGTTCTTCCACAATGCAATAATGGTTCTCACCAATATTGCCAATGCAATCCTTCGTACCGGGCATTTTCTTAGAGTTTGGAAAAGCTCAACCGTTATCAATATCCCAAAATCTGGAAAGGACCGTCGGTTTCCTCAAAACTACTGGCCAATCAGTTTACTATAAATCTTGAGTAAAGTCATATAAAAGGTTATATTAGATATTATTCAGAACCACTTCGACACTAACAATCTACTTTCTTTTTATCAGCACGGTTTCCAAGAGAAACATTCGGCATTTCTCTACGTTTTATAAGGCTGATAGCCTCAAATCTAAAGCGTAAAACTTTGGCTGTTAAAATTCAAAATTACAGTTCTTTTTAACCTCTTTGTCGCGGACATGCTATCGAGATGGAGGCAGGGGGAGATACAGCACTTTTTTATTTATCAAAGTCACCCATATATGGTCATCACCTTAAGGCTACAAAAAGTCACCACCAATTTGGAATGCTGGATAGATGACTAGCTAGGCAAAGTGAATCCGGAAAAAAGCAAAGCTGTTTTTTCACACGGCAACGAAACGCCACTCATGGGAACGTCCACCTCAACAACGTCCCCATACCGTGGTCCGATTCTGCCAAGTACAAAGGGCTCACGTACATGTTGCACGTGCAGTCAATCTTTGCTAAAGCCAAAAAAATTCTGTTTCCGATGCTGCGGCGGAACTGTGTCTATCTCTCCAGAATACAATCCGGTAGTATAAGCCTATCATCAGGCCCATGATGACGTACGCGTGCCTTATCAAGAAAACCACCGCAACCACGCATCTTGATAAACTAGAGTAGTTCCAAAGCTTGACTTTGTGGATACTCCTCGAAGCTCCATGGTTTGTCCAAAATCGTAAAATTCATAGCAATCTCGGAATTCCTCAATTGCACAGACACATCAAAGCTTTGAGCGCAAAGTATTTCGACAATCTCGCGGTTCACTTCAATCCTAATTTGGCCCAACTCGCCAAGCCAGATAAGAAAGTTTTGCAACATAAGCGCCCGGTTAAACAACTGATTAACCTTACCTCTGTCTTTCAACATTAGTTTTTGTCTTTCTTATCTTATCAAACAAAAGGTATATAAACCTAACGGTTTCAAACTTCCAGGCATTCAATCTGGAAGAGTTTAAACGGTAGGCTGCTTTCTCGTGAGAGTGAATCCGACACTTTAAGTCTTTAGAAAATTCTCCTCCTAAGCCACAAAACAAACTTAAGGTATAATTTTTTTTTCTAATACATTTTCTATTAACTCTTTGTCCATTTTCGGCAAAGTATGTGAATAAAAATAGTCCAATAATACTTCTAACCCAAAATCTATACTAAACACGTTAAGGATGCAGTTTTTTTTTAATTAAATAATTGTAGGTTTTTGTTATAAAAACTATTGTTTAAGAGAACCTATAGACTTGAATTGTTGAGTAAGTTGAAGTTTTTATACATAAAAACTTATATCTTTTGTGAGGATAGGCTGCAGATTGTGTAATTCTTGATCACGTTGCCGAATAAACGTTTTCGAACCTGGAGAAACTTGTGTTGTTGACTTGTGTTGTTGATCTAACATCAGATTTTTTTTTTCTTTCTACTTCTTCTTCTTTTTTTTAACCGTATTAGAAAAATTAAACATTTTCAATTAAGAATAGAACACAACATCATTCAAATAACTGCTGCGGCTGGCTTAACAGTAACCCATTCAATTAACCCAATTTTGTAGTATATTTGTTTGGATTCCAGTCGCATAAATGGCAACTTCAATTTTGTGTTCCAAGACATCCATTGTCTCTGGATCGTTAACGTAACACTTATTGTTAAGGTCTCCCTACATCAGAGTTCCTAGGCGGCTAATTGACATCAGCATTTTGTCTGATTATTCAATTTCCAAAAACAGTGCGCAAAAGATCGGTGGTTACGTTGGCTGTATGTCAAGTGGGGCGTCTTGTTGAAACCAAATGTCATCCAATTCATACTCTTCAATTTTTGAAAACAAAAAATTGCTTAGCATAGTACAGTAATGTTCGCTATTGACGGTAACGGTGGTTCCTTGCTCATTTTCGAAGAAAAATAGCCTAATAGCTTCATTGGAAAACACATTTTTTTGATAAAAATGCTCATTTTTGGCCAAACAATTTTTAGCCCATTGAGCAAACTGAAAACGCATTGGATGGTCATGAGACTTTATTTCTTGGACTAAATGAACATTGTAGGCCTTCAAACCGAGGTCTTTATGCAAAATTCTTTTCAGAGAAGTGCGAAATATGTTCAGGTCCTGAGAATGATGACGAGTTAATGTTGATGCATGTTTGCGCACACTCTGAGCAATAGCATTATTTTTTTGGCTGAACGCACTGGACGAGAACTTGAACGTGTTCTTTTATCTACCAACGATCCAGTTTTACAAACTCGCGTCACAAATTGGTCCACAAACTGCGTTGAATTCTCTATTTTTCTATCAAATTTGCTTTGCAAATTTCTAATCATTTGAATAGAAGACTCACTATTTTGGAAGTAAATTTTCATTATTTCCTAACTATGTTCAAGTGTAATGCGTCCCATTTCGTAAATGTCAAACATAAAACAAAATTTCCTGTCAACTCATAAATGTCATTATTACCTTTGAAAAATTCAATTCAAATTCTAAACCTTACATGACCCTTTATTAAGTTTTTGACGTTTCTTCTAATGTATGTTGCTCAGTTCTAACTTACTGTCACTGAAAAGAGTTATATGTTAAAATGATTAGTTTTGTATATCGGTCTTTCTTTTAATATTGATGCATTTAGAACATTTTGTAGTCATACTTTACAATTTTTTAAAGAAAAAAAAATGCAAATTTATGTTAATTAGCAATTCATTTTAAATAATAGCAAACTGTCTACCATTAAACTGTTATAATAACTTTGATTGTTAAAGCACAAACAACATTGAGGCCAAAATTAAAATTTTCATTTTTGTTGAGATACCTTTTATATATTAATTCTTAATAAATGTACTAAGAAGATTTATGTATAACATAAATATTTCTTTAACATCCCAAATCATAAATTTTAACATTAAATAAATATAATGTTAACACATACAATAACTTACATTGTTGATGTTTTTCCCATTGTGTGTATTATGTGTGTGTGGACTTAATAAAAAATAACAAAAAAACACTTCCAGCTTCTTTTCATATGATATATTTACATACGCATAAGGGTAGTGGCTGCAATGGGATTTCAACTCCCTAACTCGCCACCAGTAAGGATATTGCAAAAATGAAATCTTTCTCCCTTGTTGTTTAAGCGGGCATAAACATTTTATGTGCGATGATTTTTATATGAGATAAAAGTGATTTCTCTCTCGTTCCATTTGAATCAAATAAATGTGTGTCAATGGTTTGTATTTAATAAAATATTATATTCAATCGGTTTACAGTATGTTGTATTTTTTATCACATTGATTTTTTTAATGGGTTTAAACAAGGCAACTATAAAATATTGATTTGTGTAGCGTTACATGTTTTATTATTTTTAGAGGTATTAAAATTGTTTATTGTGTTATTGGAGATAGGTTATCTTTTTTTCATATAGAAGTGAAAGTATTTGATTGTAATAATTATTAATTTTGATAAGCTTTTAATATCGGTTTTGAATTACAATCAGATTTTCTTGTAATAAAAAAAGAAAAAGATAAATCTTCTTAGTTATTTGATCAAAATGCAGCCAACTGTCGCGGTTTATTAGTGCTCATCCGGTTTGCGTGTTAATGAACGTTTGCAAGAACTCACGCATAATGCGTAGCTCGGGATACCTTGAAGATGTCTAACCGACTAAAACGAGGCTTTGTAGTTGCACAAAATGCGAGAAGATAAGACAACCTTTATAAAAAATACAATTTGCTACACTTTTAGATAATAAAATTTGGTCAATATATCTGAGAAGCACCAATTTAGCATTAGAATTGAATGTTATTTATAATCAAATTTGCAATTCAAACATTTTTGATATAACTCCGCTTCCCATATGTGATAATTGAGCAAATATGATTCAGTCCATGGAATACAATAATTGATTAAAAAAACACAATTACTGGCCTTCATTTATATTGCAAATGCCTATTTAGTATTCATCAAACAAACCTCTTAACATGCATGTTTCATTTGCAAATCAAACAGGGTTATGTTTACGGTCACTGGTTTGTATTTAATTATAGGCCCAAATTTATTGGATAAAATTCGATACTTTTTTTAACATTGGGGTGCAATTAAAAGGGTATGTTTACATTAACTGCCGCACACATGTTACAAAATTATAAAATTAGAATTATAAGGTGGAATCATATGTATCACATTAATAATTTGGTGTGTCAACTATAATTAGTATCTGGAACAATTTATACAGTCGACAAATTTTGTGAATTAATACGTAATATCTGGTGTGAACAGGAACAGAGAGACGGTATCTTGAAGTTATTCGGAACAGCGAGTTTCCACAGGGAAATCGGATCTTGTGAAATGTTTGATACTTGGAATAATGCGGAATTTCAAGTGTAATTTCCAGGATCATTTATCAATAGCGAGTACATCCGTGCATTATCACACCCAGTCACATTGGTAAACACTGACGCACCAAAGGGGTGTAATATACTCATACACTCGTCTCATTTACATATGTAGATTCGGATGCTACACCCAACCACCCCTTTGGCTGTTTGTTTTCAATTAAGATCGACAGTTGCCAACTATCGACCACTAATTGTTTATTAATAAGTTTTCATATGCAATTTTTTCCAGTTTGTTCTGCAGACACAAGCGAATATTACGCAGTTATGAATTGCTGAATATTTAATTTGCGGGGTATGCTTTTAATTAATACAACCATTAAATATACATCTAAAGCAAACAGAAGCTTTTGTTAGTCACTTAATAAGTATTTCCAATTTGCTTTTTATGAATGTTAATCACTGAATAATGACAGGGGACATATACGGAATTATAAATTAAAGTAGATATACAATAAAATATTTAAAAGATGAAAAGATCATTATTTAATAAAATATTAAATTCTTGCTAGAATTAAAAATATTTCAAATTCATCAATTATATTTTAAAATCTGCAAATACCTAATACTGCAGTTTTGCTCAAATCCTTTATCTTAATAACCAGATTTTAAAATTAATAAAGTATAAGATGTAATTAACGCTTCTACCCTTAAATTCTTAACTCTTCTATAATAAATCAGTTTCAAAACAACTGCACTTTAACAATTGGTTAACAATATTGGCGGGTAAAGTTTGAAAAGTTGTACTTTTTAGTTCTACTATTAAGCACGTAAATCTACTTAAATTGCGCATTTTTTGAAACTAATTTTAATTTGTTACGGTAAGATTTATTTTCTTAATAACAGAAATAAACACAAAATTTGTAAAAATGTTATTTTCTGATAAGTTTCACACAAATCTACATTAAATTGCGCATCTTTTAAAATTAGATTCAATTTGCAAACATTAAGTTTTAGAGTTTCAACAAAAAAGACAAACAAAAATGACACTTTCTGATAGTTTTTTGCATTTCACTCAAAAATTTTGTGCAGGACTTAAATTACTATTATTTTTATATCTCAATAAACCAGTGGCGTATCAAAGATTATTTGGCCTCATCTCAAAAAATTGACAATTTTGTAAGTTTTTTTAATTCTGTTAGTTTATAACAGAGCAAAACTCTATAGGTAAAAAATCAAATATAACAAAATTCGGTTATAAAATATTAAATTATTTTTATATAAATCCAAAATCTGTCTAAAAACGGATGAAAAATGCTAAATTCTGCATATCAAATGTCAAAAATAGCAAAATGTAAATAAAAACATCAAAAATATTGTAAGAAAAAACCCAAATTCAAAATAAACTGTTAAACAGTGCTAAATTCTATTAATAAAATGTTAAAAAAAGCAAATTCCGGCCATGAAACAATCAAACATTGTTGGAAAGCACAAAAGTTTGGCCATAAACTGGTGCAAATTGTAAAATTTGGCTATAAAGTATGAAAATATTCTCAAAAAGATTTAGAATCCAGTCATAAAATGTTAAAAAAAGCAAAATTCTGTTCATAGAATATTAAAAACAGCAAAAACTTGCTCTGAAAAATAAGAATACTGTCAGAAAGTACAAAAATAGATTATACACTTTTAAAAAATGCAACATTTTACTTATAATAAGTTAAAAATACCAAAATTCTGTCAAAATATTGAAATAATTTTAAAAGAAAACAAAATCCAACCAAAAACAAATTAAAATTTTGCTTTATAAATGTCAACAATAGCATAATCGGGCGTTAAAATTTTAAACAGTTTTCAGAAAGCATTAAAAATTGTAAAAATCTTTATAAAACCTCAAAACTTGCAAAATTCAACTAGATTATCAAAAAAAAATTCAATAAAAAAAAAGTCCAATATAAACTGTTAAAAACTGTAATTTTTTTAAATAAGATGTCAAAAATTGCAAAATCCGGCCATGAAATAACATAATGTTGTCAAAAAAACTTAAGCTTAGCTTTAAAACATCAAAATATTGTCAGAAAGCACCAAAATCCGGCAATAAACTGTTGAAAAGTGCAAAATTCTTTTTATGGAATGTCAACATAGCAAAAATCTGGCTATAAAGTATAAAAATATTGTAAAAAAAGCCAAATTTAGTCTTTAACTGTTAAAAAATTGTAAAATTTAGTTTACAAAAAGTTATAAAGCATTTTTAAATCAAACTTTCATTTATAAAATGTAAATAATCAAATTTGTCTTTAAAGTATAAAAAAATTAACAAAAAGTACCATAATTCACCATAAACTGTTAAAAAAATAAAAGAATAATTTAATATACAACTCAAATCCAACCAATAACGGTTAAAAATGCAAAATTCTGTTTATATAAGGTTTAAAATAACAAAATCCTTTCATAAATTACCAAAATGTTGTTAAAAATATTAAAATTAGTCTTTTTAACATCAAAATATTGTCAGCAAAATCTGGTAATAGATTGTTGATTGTTGTTGCAAAATTTGTTAAAAAATGCTAAATTCTGATTATAAAAAGTCAAAAATAATAAAATCCGGTCATAAATTATTCAAAAAAACAAAAATTTGGCCAAAAACTGTTGAAACCTACAAAATTCTGTTCATAAAATGTCAAAATTGCAAATTCCGGTCTTGAAATTAAAAAAAAAAATAAAACAAAATTCACACCTAAAAACTGCAAAATTTTATTATAAAAAGTAATACTTAGTCATAAATCATCAAAGTACTCTTAAAAAGAACAAAGATCCGTCCAAAAACGGTTAAAACTGCAAAATTCTATTTATAAAAGGTCAAAAAAAAACTAAAATTCGGTCATAAACTGCTAAAAGGTGCAAAATTCTATCAAAAATAGCTAAATCTGGCTCTGAAGTATGAGAGTATTGTCAGAAAACAACAAAATTTAGTCACAAACTGTTAAAAAATGCAAAATTCTGTTTATAAAAAGTCGAAAAAAGTAAAACCCGGTCATAGATTATTAAAAAAAAACAAATATTCGGCCAAAAACGGTTAAAATCTACAAAATTAATAATAAATTTCGGTCATAAAATCTTAAAACATTGTAAGAAAACACCAAAATCTACACATAAACTGTTAATTTGAGTAATTATTTTTATGAAATTTCAAAAATAGCAAGATTCAGCTATAAAATATAAAAAATATTGATAGAAAGAACCAAAATCCGGCCATAAACTTCTGAAAAGTACACAAAAATTTATATAAAATGTCATAAAAAGCAAAATTTGCCCATTAAGTATGAAAGTATTGTCAGAAAACAAAAAAATTTAGTCATAAACTGTTAAAAAATATAAAATTTTGTTAATAAAAAGTCGATAACAGTAAAATCCGGTCATAAATTATCAAAAAGAACAAAAGTTTGGCCAAAAACGGTTAAAATCTATAAAATTCTGTTCATAAAATGTCAAAAATAACAAATTCCGGTCTTAAAATTAAAAAAAATCACAGGATACACTTAAATCCAACATAAATTGTTAATTTAAGTAATTATTTTTATTAATTTTCAAAAATAGCAAAATTCAGCTATAAAATATAAAAAAATATTGTTAGAAAAAACCAAAATCCGGTCATAAACTGCTGAAAAGTGCAAAATTCTATATATAAAATGTATAAAATATATAATATAAAATTATTTTGAAAAGCACAAAAGCTATTAAATAATAAAAATTTCTAAACGTAAAAAATCAAAAAAACTAAACCCGCTTATAATTTTTATACATAGAATCAAAATGGCATAATTCTGTCAAAAACAGTTAAAATATTTTCAAATAAAACCAAAATCCGGCCAAAAACAGTTAAAAAGTAAAGATTTCTGTTTAAAAATATCAACAATGACAAAATACACCTTTAAAGTTTTACACAATTGTCAGAAAACATCAAAATTCAGCTATAAATTGTTTTAAAAAAGTTAAAACATTCATAAAATTTATAATTAGCAAAATCCAGCTAGAAAACATCAAAAATATTATTTGATAAAACCAAAATCAGCCTAAAATTGGTTAAAAAGTGCAAAAATCTATTAATAAAATATCAAAATTAGCAAAATCCGAATAGAATCTCAAAACTATTGTTGCTAACAATAATTATTTATTATGTCGTATTTTAGTTTTTGTTAAAAACTAAAATACGACATATATTGTTAAAAAGTGCAAATTCTTTTAAAAAAAGATCACAAATAGCAAAATCCAGCTATAAAATATCAACTTATTGTTAAAAAAGTAATGTTTGAGCAAATATTACCAAAATTTGGTCATAAACAGTCAAAAATTATAAAATCCGGCCAAAAACAGTTAAAAAGTAAAAACCTCTGTACTTAGAACGTTAAAAAAAATAAAATCTGGCCTTACAATTTCAAACAATTGTTAAAAAGCACCAAAAATTGGCCACAAATTGTGAAAAAGTGTACATTTTTTTATGAATTACCAAAAATCCTGCTACAAAATATTAAAAATATTGTAAAAAAAATTAAAATCTAGCATCAACTGAAAAAATCTTTTAATAAAATAGCCAAATCCGACCATAAAATATTAACATATTGTTACTAAAAACTAAAATCCGTCAGTAAGCACTAATCTGGTAATAAATCAAATCAAAAATAGCAAAATCTGGCCATAAAGTATAAATATATTTATCAGAAACAACCAAAATTTAGTCATGTTTGATAAAAAATGCAAAACTTTATACTAAAAACGTTAAAAATAGCTAAAGTATTGCTGGAAAGCACTAAAATTTAGCAATAAACGGTTAAAAACATAAAATTTAATCAATTTGATGGTTTTATTATGACAAATTCAGATTTAAATTTATATATAGCCAATATAACTAATCAAACTCAATTAGAGTTACAAAAAAGCCATTTCAGTTACTAAATTTGTGGAAACTAATCTAATTTGTTTTGTATTAAAATTTAGTTAGTAGATCACCCTGTATAAATCTTGACCTTGTTTTCTTATCTACAAAACATATTGTTTTGCTTAAATTATAATATCCAGACTTTTATTGATGCAAGATATTAACATATTGCATGATAATGAAATGTAAATTAAAGAAAACAAAGCAAATTAATATAATAATTTATTTTTACTACGCCCATCACATTTGTTGTAATCAACAGCCAAATCAATCAATCGTTTAGGATACTATTTCGCAAAGCGACTAAACATTTTTAAGTTTTCTTGCACTTAATTTAATGACTCATTAGTTTTAGACTTAGTCATACGTAATCGCAAAGCAACAGAATATTTTTTTAATTTTTTTGCACTTATTTAAATGCTTTTTAGTCATTCTAGACTTAGATTCACTTACGCAAACCGACAAAATATTTTTTAAAGGTTCTGCACTTCACACTTCACAATCAATCGCAAAGCGGCTAAACGTTTTTTAGTTTTCTTGCATTTAATTTATTGGATTTTAACCATTCTAGAATAAGTCATACTTAATCGCAAAGCGACAAAATGTTTTTTAGATTTTTTGTACTTAGTCAGAATCTATTGCAAAGTAACTAAATGTTATTTAGTTTTCTTGTACTTAATTTAATGTTTTTTATTCATTCTAGGCGTAGTCATAATTAATCGCAAAGCAATATAACGTTTTATAGTTTTTTTGCACTTAATTAAATGCCTTTTAGTCATTCTAAACTTAGTTATACTTAATCGCAAAACGACAGAATATTTTAGATTTTTTGTTCTTAGTCAATAGTCACAATCAATCGCAAACCAACAAAATGTTTTTTAACTTTTTTGCACACAATTCAATGCTTTTTCGTAATTATAGATTTAGGATTACATAATCACAAAGCAACAAAAAAATTTTTACACCTTCTGCACTTAGTCACAATGAATCGCAAAGCAACTAAACGTTTTTTGGTTTTTTGCACTTAATTTAATGGCTAAAAACCATTTTAGACTTAAGTCATATTTAATCGCCAAGCAACAACATGTTTTTTGATTTTTTGTTCTTAGTTACAATCAATTGCAAAATAACTAAATATTTTTGTTAATTGCACTTAATTTTATAGGTTTTAGTCATTTTAGACTTAGTCATACTTAATCGCAAAGCAACAGAATGTTTTTAGAGTTTCTGCACTTAATAATAATAATAATAATAATAATAATAATAATAATACTTTATTATACGGCAAATCGCCTTTAAATACAAAAATATAAACAATAGGAAAAATATATATAGTGTACATCTTATTCTATTACAAACAATTTAAAATATAAAACTAAATTAATCTTTCGAGAGTTACATTCAAACATATTATGAGGTTGAAACAAATTAAAATTAATATCATTTTGTAGAATATTACATTCTCGCATTAAACGGGATACAGAGTTAAAATATCCATAATTAGTTTTATGCTGTTTGCATCTGAAAATAGAAGTGTGGCGCGTGTATCGTTGTTGACCTAAATTGAAGTTGATTCTGCACAGTAGATCTGAGCAGTCTATAAATCCATTTATAAGTTTTTGAGCAAAATTTAGGTCTGCAATAATCCTACGGTGATGCAATAATTGTAAACTGTGCAAGTTAATAATTGCTGCATTATTAACATTGTTGTTGTTGTTCTGGAATCCTACTTTATACGAGAATATTTTCAAAAATTTTTGTTGAATTTTTTCAATTTTAGATACATTTCCACTCCGGTGAGGTGACCAAATTACTGAATTATATTCTAATATTGATCGTACTAACGATCTGTACATAGTTAAAGTTGCTGCTGCACTTAATTCATTTGAAGTTCTTGATACAAAACCTAATAACTTTCTTGCCTTAGAACAAATGTTATCAATATGCAAATTAAAGTTTAGTTTTGCATCAAAAATAACACCTAAATCTGCTATTTTATCGACAGCAGTTAAAGGCGCATTGTTAATGCAATAAACATATTGAATGTTATTGTTTAATCTGCTGAAGGTAATTGAATAACATTTAGTCTGATTTAAAAACAAGTTGTTTTTTTTACACCAAATGCCAATATTGTCTAGGTCAATTTAAATATCATGGCAATCTGATATTAATTTAACATTTTAATTTTTTTTTAAATCATTAGCATACAATAGACAATTACAGTTAACAATTACATCGCACAAATCATTTATAAATAACAGAAATAAAACTGGTCCACAATGTGATCCTTGCGGTACACCTGACGATACATTAACTATTCTTGATAAATGGTTATTAATTTTGACGCATTGAGTCCTGCCAGTTAAAAAACTACTCAACCAATTCACCACTTGTTCATGAAATCCCATTGCTACTAGTTTTGCAATCAACGTACCATGGTCAACTCGATCGAACGCTTTTGCAAAGTCCGTATAAATTGAATCAACTTGCATTCTCTGTTCAAACGCGCTAATAATCATTGATTGATAACACATAAGATTCGTAGCTGTTGATCTTCCTTTTAGAAAACCATGCTGATAGTTTGTAATTGCGTGTTTACTCATCCATTTTAACTGCTCAGCTATCAATGCATCAAACAATTTGGGAATGGCTGATTGATTACAAATTCCTCTGTAATTACTAATTTCATTTCTGCTACCTGATTTAAAAATTGGTACTATATAGCTTTGTTTCCAAAAGTTGGGAAATATACCAGTATTAACTGACATAGTAAATAAATAACATAAAGGTTTAGCTAAAGTGCATACACAGTTTTTTAAAAACAAAGTGGGAATGCCATCAGGGCCACATATCACAGATTCTTTTAAATTAGAAATACCATTAAAAACATCATCAACATTTATCAAGAACTTAAAGTTATTTACATCACATTTAAAATCATAATTTGGGACTGAACCAATATCACTTACATATACCGACGAAAAAAAAATCGGCAAATAAATTAACACTGTCTTGTTCGCTATCACAGGATTTATCACAGAATCGTAGTAGTTTCGGGTATCCATCAGTTTTTCTTTTTTCATTTATAAACTTCCAAAGCAATTTTGGATCAACGCAGATGTTGTTATTAGCACGTTGAACAAAGTCCGAATATAAAGACTTTCCAATGGATTTGCACCTATCACGTAAGTATTTAAACTGATCGTAATCACGTTGATAACTTAAATTTTTGTACGTTGAATGAGCAATTTTCTTGGCTTTAACAAGATTAATAAGTTCACCATTAAACCACTTAGGGTATGTAGACGTTTTAAACAATATTATCGGTACAAATAGATTCAACGCTTCAAATAACACATAGTAAAATTTATCAACCAATTCATTAATGTTGACGTTATAATTATTGGTCATAAACATTTTATTCCAATCCACTTGTGCTAGAAAATTATTAATTTCAAAAAAAAACACAACGTTTTTCAGTTTTCTTCTCTAATAGCTTTTAAAATTAGTCATACTTAATTGTAAAGTAACAGAATGTTTTTTAGATTTTTTGCACTTAGTCACAATCAATCGCAAAGTGACTAAACATTTTTTAGTTTTTTTGCACTAAATTTAACGACTTTCAGTAATTCTAGACTTAGATTCACTTAATTGCAAGTCAATCTAGAATAAGTCATACTAAATCGCAAAGCAACAAAATGTTTTTTTAGTTTTTTGGACTAAATTTAATAGCTTTTAGTCTTTCTAAAATAAGTCATATTTAATTGCAAAGTAACAAATGTTTTTTAGATTTTTTGCACTTAGTTAGAACCCATTGCAATGTGACTAAATGTTTTTTTAGTTTTTTGCACTTAATTTAATGTCATTTAGGCCCGTTTGCACCATGTTGGCTTAAATCTACGCTTAATTAAACTCTAGTTAATTTTAAG
Organism: Tachinus rufipes; assembly: GCA_963932245.1. Classification (NCBI taxonomy): domain Eukaryota; kingdom Metazoa; phylum Arthropoda; class Insecta; order Coleoptera; family Staphylinidae; genus Tachinus; species Tachinus rufipes. Next base: position 124,268,049 of record OZ010741.1, on the reverse strand, counting down.
GGTAGTTTTAATTTTCATTGCATTGCACCAACACGCTTTAAGCGTAGTTTAGCAAACTAAAGTATAAAATAGATTACACATGGCAACATTGCACATTTCTAGTTATTAAAAACTGTTGGTATTTGTGTCTATTTCTATAATAAAAATGCTTAAATAACATAAAACCTAACCTTTAATAGCGTATGTCAGTGTAGATTATATTAAAATTGGACGTTTTTATTAATATTGTTGCATAGTAACACCCTTAACGGTTTAAGGGCAGTTTAAGATTTAAGCGACGTTGGTGCAAACGGGCCTTAGTCATTCCAGGCGTAATAATAATTAATCGCAAATCAATAAAGTATTTTTACACTTAATCACAATTAATAGCAAAGCGACAAATTTTTATAGTTTTAGTCTTTTTAGACTTAGCCATACTTAATCGCAAAGCGACAAAATGTTTTTTGACTTTCTGCGCTTAGTTACAATAAATCGCAAATTGACTACATTTTTTTAGTTTTTATGCTATTAATTAATAGGGTTTTAGTCATACTACACATAGTCATACTTAATTCCAAAGTGACAGAATGTATTTTAGACTCTCTACATTTAGTCACACTAAATCGGAAAACGATAAAATGTTTTTTTACTTTTCTTGTACTTTATGTTTTTTGTTTTCTTGTGCACCCGCCCTAATATTGGTTTCTAGAGATTGGACCAATTTCATAACTTTAGTGTTTAACCAATGTCAAAACTCTTTCTTATTTACAAATATTTTGATAGGTAAACAGGGTACACTAATTTATAAATTAAAATTTTAAAGAAAACAATAAAGTACTTAAATAAGCTCAATTCCAATTCACTTCCTTATACACGCCTCTAAGAGCTTTTTGGTCTACGTGTGAATACTCTGAAACAGCTGTGAAGTACTTCAATAACCTTAACGTTAATGCACTTTATTATACACATCTCGCAAGATCTCTTTGATCTTTGTGTGAGTAAGCTCAATGTAAATGTACTTCAATATACATATTTAAGACCCATTTGGTCTATTTGTGGATAGCCACAAGCAACTGCAAAGCACCCAAGTGGCTACAATGCTAAGCATTGCTAATGTACTTTAATATGCACACTCCCAAAACCTATTCGGTTTTTGTGTAAATAACCAAAAACAACTGTGAAGTACCTCAATAACTTTAATGTTGATGTACTTTGTTATACACTCCTCAAGACTTACTTGGTTGTTGTGTGGATAACTTCAACACACCTAGTAGCGTAGCTAGAATGTTTGGGCGCCACCGCCAAATATTGAGACACAAAATTTGTCATTTTAAGTTTATTATTAAAAATCAAATTAATAAAATCCAGTCTAACTCTCTTTGACTGGATTTTATTAATTTGTTTTAAAGTAAACAATTCTATTTATAAAACGTCAAATCAACAACAAAAATTGTCAAAAAACAGAAAAATTTTGCCATAAAATTTTGGAATTTTCATAAAATTGCAAAAACAGCAAAATAAGGCTATGAATTTTCAAAATATTGTTAGAAATGGCAAAATTCGGGTATAAACTGTTGAAAAATTCAAAATTCTATTTATAAAATGTGAAAAATAACATAATCCGGCTATAAAATATTAAAAGATTGTCAGAAAGATTCAAAATACAATCATAACCTGTCAAAAAAACAAAATTCTGTTTATAAAATAACAAAAATTGCAAAATCCGGACACAAAGTTTGAAGTATTGTCAAAAAACACAAAATATTTTAGTCACAAACTGTTAAAAAATGTAAAATTCTATTTATTAAAAGTCCAAAACTAGCAAAAAACGGTTAAAAAGTGCAAAATTCACATTATGCTGTAACGTACTAAAAAGTGTTTTTTTTTTATAAGGTTTGTTTTTCAACTTGGCAACACTGTTTCTACTAACAGTTAATTTAATAGGTGACAGCTGCTCAATATGTTTTGCTTGCTTGCTTGCAATTTGTGCAAATTTACTTCAAAAATCGTCCATCCGAGCAAGTTATTCGAATAACTATAAATCGTTTTTGTGTGTGCATCCGCAGAGACGTAGAACAATGCGCATCAAAAAAGTTGTTGCAGCTATAAAGCGTAGTGTGGAGTAGAACCAGAACGAGTCGATTTGCCATCGTGCACAGCAATTGGAGCTGTGTCCATCCACCTTATGGAATATTTTACAAAAAGATCTCGGTTTGCAAACTTACAAAATATAGTTTGTGCAATAGCTACGTAAACAAACAAAACTGCCGGATTTGAAGCAAGAAAAATCCAGAAGCCATTATTGAGACGATAAATAGGCTGGTGGAATCACTGGGCCATATTTCTTGAAAGATGATGCCGGCCAATAATAATGACTAACTTAAAAGATGCACTCAAAGTTAACTAAATATCTCTTTCAATCTTCAATGTCACAGTAACAAGCATCAGCACCGCTAAATTTATTCTTGGCAGAAAAAAACCGGATCTGCTATTTCCCCAGAATTTTCCAAAGATGCAAATTCAACGTTTAGTGTTTTTTACAATATGTTTATACTTTATGGTCGGATTTTGATATTTATAACATTCTGTAAACAGAATTTTGCACTTTTTGATAGGTTAAAATTACATTTTTTTAATTTCTAACAATGTTTTAATATTTCATAAGTGGATTTAACTACTTTTAAACTTTTTTGAAAAGTATATAGATGGTATTTGCTGCTTTCTAGCAATATTTTGATATTTTAAAGCCAGGTTTTGATTTTTATAAATAAAATTTTGCACATTTTGTAAATTTATGGCTGAATTTTCCTTCTTTCTTACAATGTTGTATTATTTTATAAACAAATTGCTGTTTTTGGCTTTTTATAATAGAATTTTGCACTTTTCAACAGTTTATGACAAAATTTTGCAGTTTTAGACCGTTTATAGCAGGATTTTGATTTAATCTAAAAATATTTTAATGCTTTATGACCGGATTTAGTTATTTATAAATAGAAATTTGCACTTTTTTACAGTTACAAGCCAAATTTTTTTGCTTTGTAACAATATTTTGTCTAAAAATTTGATTCTTTGCTTTTTGCATTTGTCATTTCTCTAAAAAAAAGAGACAGATTCAACTTTTTAATAACAAAGAATTTGGTGGGTTGCTGGGGCACTAAGATCATCAATTAAGGGTTAGTAGTTTTAAATGGAGTGCCCGACTACTTACCCAAGTTTTGAATATCCAAAAATTATATTCTTTGCATTACACTCTAATCATCAATTACACATCAGTAGTTTGAAATGAAGTGCCCCGCTCAGCCAATCAAGTGTTAAGTTATAGACGGGGCACTTAAATTATCAATAACGGGTCAGTTGTTTTAGATGGAGTGGGACATTGCTACCCACCTCTGTAGTGTAAATAATTTAGAACTGTCATTTGCATCTAAATTGAAAAAAATTAGATGACGTATTCAACCTCCTGATAACAAGCCAAGCAGTTGGGTAAATAGGCGAGGCACTCAGATTATTAATTACGGTTCAGAAGTTTTAGTTGAAATGCCTCCATCACCCGTCCAAGTGTTGGTTAACCAGACATTGAATACTTTTCTTTTTTGTAATTTGTCTCTAAATGGAAAAAAAAGGTGGCTGCTCTAACCTCCTGAAAACAAACAGTTGGGTGTGTGAGCGTGAGATTATTGATTATGGGTTAGTTGTATAAAAAAGAGTGCTAGCCCTACCTACTCAAGTGTTAGTAATCTAAAAATTGGATTTTTTGTATTCTGCAAATGTAATTTGTTTCTTAATTGAAAAAAAAGGGCGACAGATCCAATTTCTTTACAACAAACAGTTGGGTGGATAGACGGGTCACTCAGAAGTAGTTTTAATTGGAATGCTCAACTCGCCCAAATACCGGTTGTCCAGGAATTTGATTCTTTGCAAATATCATTTGTCTAAATTGAAAAAGAAAATGACGGATTTAACAGTGTGGGCGGGCGGGACACTTCGATTATCGATTACAAGTTCGTAGTTTCAAATGAGATGCCCAACCACTTACCCAAATGTTGGTGATCTAGAAATTGCTCTCTGCAAATGTTATTTGCCTCTAAATTGAAAAAAGCTGGTGACAGGTCCAACCTGTTCAACTAATTCGTAACCTCAATAAATCTAGAAACAAAAGTAAACACGAAATCAGCCATAATTTATAAATTTTTTATTTGTTAGTAACGCAATTTTGTACTAAAGATCATGTTTGTAAACTTAAACAAAATTTATTTGATAAATTTGACATAACCTCAATAAAATCATTACCAAAAACTGACAATAAATATGAAATCTGTCATAAAGTTGAAACACTGAACTGTTTGCAAATTGTCCAAATTGTAGGTTGGAACAGACCTATAATTTTGCAGTGTTCAACAATTTTTGGCCGGATTTTGTTTTTTTTTTTTTTTGAAAATGTTTTAATATTATTTAAACGGAATTTAATATTTTAGACATTTCATAAATAAAATTTTGGTTTTTAGCAATTTATGACAAAATGTTGAAGTTTTTGACAATATTTTCATATTTAATAGCTAAATTTTTGACAATTCATAAAGAATTAAATTTTGTACTTTTTGACGTTTCAAAGCTATTTTTAAGATTTTATAAAGTTTTTTACACTTTTTAACAGTTTATGGTCAAATTATTGGTGTTTTCTGACAATTGTTTAAACTTTAAAGAACGGATTTTGCTATTTTGACATTTTATTAACCAAATTTGGCATTTTATAGCCAAATTTTGGTGCTTTCTAACAACAATTTAAGTTTAATGACCGGTTTTTGCTATTTTTCACATTTTATGAATAACATTTTGCACTTTTAAACCGTTTTTATTTGGATTTTGATTCTATTTAAAAATATTTTAATTTTTTATGACTGTTTTTGCACTTCTTAACAGTATAGCAGCTAATTTTGCTGCTTCCCGACATTATTTTGATGTTTTAAAGTCAAATTTTGCTATTTTGCACTTTTTATGGATAGAAATTTGCATCTTTTTACAGTTTATGGTTGAATGTTTGTGTTTTCTGATCATATTGCAATTTACTATTTTTGACATTTTATAAGTTAAATTTTACACTTTTCAACAGTTAATCTAGCCTTAAACATTAAATTTTGGTTTTTTAACAATAGTTTAATATTTTATTGCTTGATTTAGCTATTTTACGATACGAATATTACATTTTTCAACAGATTTTGTTTTTTTGAAAATGTTCTAATATTGTAAAACTAAATTTTATTATTTTTGACTTTTTATGAATGAAATTTTGCTTTTTAGCAGTTTATGACCAAATTTTTTAAAAATATTTTTAAACTTAATAGCCAAATTCTTGACATTAACATAGAATTTTGACAGTTTAAGGCCGGATTTTAGATTTTTCTAACATTGATTTTGATGTTTTAAAGTTATTTTTGAGATTTTATGAAATTTTTTACATTTTTTAACAGCTTATGGTTGGATTTTTGGTGTTTTTAAAATTTCACGGCCGGATTTTGCTATTTTTGACATTTTATGAATTAAATTTGGCATTTTTGATCAGTTTGTTTATTAGGTTTTGGTCCTTTCTTGCAATATTTTAATATTTTATGGCCGGATTTTTACATTCTATAAATAAAATTTTGCACTATTTAAAAATTTATGGTCGGATTTTGGTTCTTTCTGACAATAGAGTAATATTTTATAAACGGATTTTGCTACTTTGACTTTATATAAATAAAGTTTTGCATTTTTCAACAGTTTTAGACCAATTTTTGTTATTTCTGACAATATTTTAATATTTCATTGCCGGAGTTGGCTAGTTTTAAGATTTCATCATTTTTTTACATTTTTTAACAATTTCTGGCCAAAATTTTTAACAATAATTAAAGCCAAACGATCGGATTTTTGACATTTTATGAATAAAATTTTGCACTTTTAAACCATTTTTGGCCGGATGTTTGTTCTATTTTAAAATATTTTAATGTTTTAAAACACTTTTCAACAGTTTATAGCCAGATTTTAGTTTTTTGATATTTTATAACATTTCAAAATAGATTTTTACATTTTTCTACAGTTTAATGGCCGGATTTTGGTGTTTTCTAACAATATTTTAATATTTCATAACCGGACTTTGTCATTTTTGAGATTTTATGGATTCTTTTACATTTTTAAACAGTTTATGGCTGAATGGAAAAAATCAATTGCCTTTTTCAACTGTTTTTTATTTGACTTTTAATTGACCGGATTTTAAACAATTGACAAAATTGTGTACGCCACAGGTCAATATATCAATGTAAGTAGAAAGTCTAAAGAGACCAACTGCAAGAGACATTGTCCGACAACATTACAAACCTTGCTAAAAAAAACCTCTCGAGGACGTCCAAGACAATTGACAAAAGACTTAAAAAAAAGTGATAAAAGTTTCTAGTATCACTTTTTTGTCATCCAGTTGGATGCAATTACATTATTTAACAAAAACTCCAAGCAAGTGAACTTTACTTGGTAGACACAAACAGATTTGTCTATTCTGTTATAGGTCAGAACCTGCCAGTAATAAATACATTATTACTTCTCTTTTCAACCCCTGCATTGAAACAGTATCAAGATTCAAAACCACCGATCTCATTTGTGGCAAAAAGACCGGATTTGCAGCTACCCTTGCAAATTTTAAAATATAAAAAAAAAACGCTGACAAAATTCTTTGGTCAACTCAAATTAAGAAAATATGTCTAACTTTTATTTAGAACGTCAAAATAAAAAGTTCTGAGTTGTGGTCCTGCTTCAACTATAACACAAAACCAAGATGCTACACATTGTAAATTACAACTCCAAAGCAACAACACTAGTCTTTGCCTGTATCGAAAATACTATAATATACAAAAAAATTATAAAAACTTGCAAATTTTTTGTGTACAAAACTACCAGCCGTTGATTTGACCAAAAATGTCTACTTTTAGAAAACTTTAAGTAAGAAATCACGCAACACTTGTGAATTTTGTATGTAAATTGCAGAAAAGTGTTAATTGTACGCGATTGTTTGACCTGTTGTACTTTCTTGGTGTACCAACTCGTGTTTCCTTAACTTATACCTTATTAGCACAAAGCTGGATAAAACTCCAATCATTCCTATTTCCTACAAACACTTCCTAAAAGAAACAACTGTTACAGTTATTAATTTAGATATTTGTTTAACTATTAGTCTGAATCACCTTATATAATATTATTAGTTGTTCTTCTAAAGCGGCCTCTAGACCGTCTGTAGATCATATTGAAAGATTACACAATATATTGAGTTAATTTATTTTATTCTACAACTTAACTTAAAAGTTTTTTTTTTTTTTAACCATTCCTTTATCTATCTGCGCTTTTTTTTTTCTTTCTTAAAACTATAACTAAAGCAATGGTCACACAACTTGCTTTATTTTATTCCACATGTTGACTGCAGAAGTGTCAGTAGTTAACAAAAAGTTTGCGCAATTATATTGCAACGTGTAGGTGGTCCAGCAATATATTGTGCAATATATTGTTCAATATTATTGATGACAATATTGATTGTCTAGAGGCACCTTAAGTTATAAAAAAGCATATCTTATTTTTATACCAAATCAAATTTGAAAATTCCATATTAAAAGGCTTAGCATAGATAAATTTAAAGAAACAATCAATAACAACTATAAATCCATTATAATTGCTATATTATTTTATTTTTACGATGTGTCAATCTCCTGACATCTCTATATTTTGTATATACATATATAGTAACGTTTAAACATTTTTAAATTAACTAAAATCACAAATAATAGTAAATTTTTTATTCAACTTATTTTATGAATTAAAATGAATTATGCATGCAACAATTGAAATTACAAAGCAACTTTTACCATTATATAAATTGTTGCAGTTCTTAGACAGGTATGTGCAGCAGGATAACCACCAACAAATTCCTGCTGTACCTACCTATCCGCATGCACCGGATATTTCGCATGCCATTTTTAAACCTGTCATTTCATGCGAATCAGAACATTCATAGTGTGGAATCGCAACTGACACTTGATGCGGCCCACATCTTGCCTTTTGTAAACGGATTACATGTTTTCTATCCAAACGTGCCAACTTAACACAAGCAAGCAACAGCATAAATATTTAAATAACAATGTTGAAAAAAGGAAAGAATTTATTAATAATAAAACAAATTATTATTTACAGTATAAATTTAAAAGCAGCAGTAAATATTGCTGTTGTTTTTCATTATTAATATAGAGTTATTGGTCGTATAATTTTTCTAGACTGTTTTCTTAGCTTCATTTCCGGTATACATTTTCATTTGCAGAGCTCTACACCTAAGTGCCTCTTTAAAATTGCACAACACCTTAGTGCCACATGGTTTATTTCAGCAATAAAGATTTAATTAGATTAATACTAATAACATTTCGCTCTGACTCTTCATACTCGACATCCTTTTACGGCGTAAAGTTACTGCCAAGTCAAAAAACAAATGTAAATTAAATAAATTGCTTTTAATAGAACGAAAAAGTGGAACATATATTGAAGATTTATTTGAGTTTGTGTGAATTTTTTTGTTTGAATGGCAACAAATCCGTTTAATACGTAAATTCGTCGCATTAATTTCAATTTGCAAGCATGCGAAACAAATGTCTTGGCACGGATGTGTGGGTTGTATATTTTTCGTTTGGTTTTGGGGGATGTGTCCTTGATTCAGGCCGCATTTAAAATAATATCTGTTTCAAATATCGATTTGTTCTCCGCCACCACGAGAGAAATAATATTAACTTGTCCCGACCTAATAATCGTAACCACCCATAAGGGTATTATTAGTAACTTTGCGAACTTCGGGATGGAATAACCGATATTTAGTGGGTCGTTGAAGTTCTTCGGTTGACAGTTACAACCGCTTATTGGATACTTTATATAGATTTTGTTGACAAAATCAGTTGTCGATATGTTTATGACGTTTATTATAAAATAAATTCATGTTTCTATAACAAGATTTGTTGTGAGTATTAACTAACACAATTTATCATAAGTAATTAATTTAGTACTATTCAAATTTGATGCCTTAAAATTACAATAAATTACAAATATATGTGGCAATATAAATGCTTCATTACTTTCTGAAGCGCATTTATAAAACATAAGTCTCATTAGGTTTGTTAATATGTCTCGAAAAAATAATGAACATTTTTTTGTACCCGAATCAACTGTTAATTAATTTTTTATTAGGTATTCAAACAGACATTCTGTTTAATTAAACTAGGTAAAGCAACATTGTTAGATTATAAAGCATGCTACCCTAAGAAAAAAAATAGAACACCAACAAACAGATTTACAATGTTACTCAAAGTAACAACAGAAAACAAGAAAAAAGAAACAAAGATGAACAACGAAAAGAAGATGGACGAAAAGGAAAAAATGGACGAAGAAGAGAAAAAGACAAAGTTTTGTTCCAACGACCAATAAAATCATCACCACCAAATTGATCTTGTAGAAAAAAATCTTAGTACAAGCTCTCCGATACACTCACAAAACGCATAAAAAAACAGATTTTCAAACAAATTTACAAGTTACTCACCAACGGAATAATTGAAGCAATTACTGCGCCGGTACTAATAAATAAAAAGATGGCAATCCACGTTGTTGCATAGACTATAGGCTGAACAGTGTCATCAAAACCAAATTAGCCCTACTTTCAAAAATTCAAAAAACCCTTAAAGACTTGCACCGGCTACTGGTATATACCGATAGAAGAAAACCATACACCTCCTTCGCGGCATTAGATAGAGGCATTTATCAATTCACCACAATGCCATTCAACTCAAAAACGAGACAGAAACTTCTCAGAAGCATATGTTCTAAATTTTGGATGGGTACCATTGTCCTGGTTTACTTAAAGGACATCATGTAAACAACCCACAACACACAACATCAAAGTAAAGTTAAAGGAAATAAACCAAATACGTAAAAATATTTAAATTTTTCTACCAAATTCCTGGCTGTAATAGTAAATAATCATTTTTAGTCATATTGAAGGTTTGATAAAAAAGCTCAATAAATCTTATTATTTGCTATCATAATTAAAAAATGATTTTATTATCAAACAATTAATTACTATTTATTTCTCTATGGTATACTCTTATAGCAACAACATTATAGTATGAGGTAATGCAGAAACTTTTAGTCTTAAACTAACTGAATCTTCTAGAACATTATTTGTAACTAACAAAATATTAATCTTTTTGCAGTACATTTTTTACAAAATCCTAAATTTTGTTCATTCAAACAAAAATAATTTCTTAACGACTTAATATATATGAAAAAACACTACTATCCGTTTTATGAGAAACCCCTTTACCACATCGATACCTCTTTATATAATAACTTTCCAGTTTATATACGTTAGTTTGCTATCATTCAATTTAATTGGAAATTGAAAGGGTTTCTATATGAAAATGTTTTCTACACCATTAAGAAATTTAAAAATAAAATAGATTTTTCATCTGCATAAAAATCAAACCTTTATTGTTTGTAAAATGTGTATTTTAAATGCTTTTGGTATATAGCATTTATAATGTTTACTATTTTCTAATTGTAACCCACTTTGTGTATAAACTTTACGATTAATGAACACCAATAAAGTTTTATTATTATCTGCTTTTACAGTAATAAAATACAGGTTGGCGCATGCTATACCAAGGGTCTTGGGTTCGAGCTTCAAGCCCCTCATCTAGAGTCAATGATGAGTACGCCGCCTTCTTTCGGATAAGAAGAATAAGTTTAGTATGTCCCGTGTACTGCCATGATGTTGCGTGCACGTTAAAAAAACTGATAATTTAGATAATTTAAATTTGCGCCAAAACTCCCAAATGTGGTAGACTTAATCTTTGGCGTCGTTAAATAATTGAATTAAAAAAAAATAATCATAATTTGGTAAAGGGATACTAGTCGCAAACATTTAGTAGAAAACATACATATTCTGATTAATCAGGTTTTTAAATTCTTAATTAATTATTCTATATGGGTAATTCCATTACTTTTCAACTAATTTGAAAAAGTCGACCTTTTGGATTTTGCTCAAATTTTGAGGGATCAAAATATGGATAAAAAAATAAAATTCCCAAAATTTTGGATCTTAGAATATTGCTTGTTCAAAATGACGCACATATAAAAGTCAGAAATTTTACAATAAAGCGTCGTTTTTAGCTTATTTTGTATCTCAATTTTTAGACCTTTGAAAAAAGATAAGAAAACCCACCATGGCTCAAGTTATTCCTTATTACATGTACTTTAAAATCCATATTTGTATTCTCAACGTTAAAGCAGTTATTTTGATATATCAATCTTCAAACATTATTAAAAAAAAAAAAAACGTAAATTTAGCTAAATTGCAAATTTATGCGTTCTAACTTTTTCAAATCTTAACAAAATTTGATCTACGAGGTCTACATTTCTTTGTGTTCAATCTTTCTTTAAAGTAATCACACGAGACTTATAAAATAAATACGTATACACCACTATTTTGATACAGAAAGTAGCACATATTTTTGCTATCTTCAAAACTTCAATAAATACTCTTTAGACCACAAGCAAAAAGATTATTTATATGAAAAATTGTACATCAAGCATTATAAAAAGGTTTTTAATAGTCAAAAATCGTCAAAACCGGTGTTTTCTTCAAAATAACAATATGCTTCCAAACAAACACTTAGTTGTAAAAAAGTCTCTAAATGTGTGAGTATGTTACTTTCATATCCATAAGTCGTACTTAGCATGTGCTAGTGTTGGTTAGGAACCATAAAGTTTTTTTGAAAAAAACCCTGATTTTGTCAAGTTTTGACCATTAAAGACATCTTGATAATGCCCAATATACTATTACAACTTTTTTCTTGTGATCTGAAAAGTATTTACTCAAAATTTGACTAAAATCAATTCTTGTTTCTTTACTTAGTTTTTTAAAGCATTTAGTTCAAATTGTTTTTACTTGTGATTTGATTGCAAAATTTAATTGTTCTTTAGCAAAATTGAAACCCGTAGATATTTTTGGTGTTTTTGTTGAAAATTTACGAAGTTTTTATAATTTTCTTTAGATTTTCAGTTAAAATCGACAAGTGGCTTTTTAGTAATACTAACTATAAAATGTTGTAATTGTTTCAGTTACAAATATTCTAGATTTACAGAATATTTGAGTTTCAGATGTTTAAAATAACAATAACTTTTTTTTTAAACCAAAATAAAAAAGACAGTTTTTATCTAACTACAGAAAACAGTATTTGTCCAAAAACTTCCAAACATATTGTGGTCAAATGTGATATTATTAATAATAATAATAATAATAATAATAATTTATTTGGTATTAGGCCATTTTAAAAATGGATATACATGTCATAGATACATAATGTTTAAAATTTACAAAATACATAATACAAAAGTTACAAAAAATGTCACAAGATAAAAACAGCTAAAAGAGAACACAAGAATATATATTATTAATCATTAAAATAGTCCTGAACAGAGTAAAAACATTTTTTTACTAAAAAAGATTTTATAAAAGTCTTAAAATCCTTGAGATTCATATGTTGTGCCTGAAGAGGTAGTTTGTTGTACAGTAGAACTCCCATTTTTAGAGAATGTTGAGATATTTTGCTTGACCATTAACAGTGTTCTATAAATGTAAATCGATGGTAGACTTAAAATGTTATATTTAATAAAAAATGGTCGACATGAAAAAAAAATGAGGCGAATAATTCTTTTTTGTCCAATAAAGACTCTTTGCCAGTTAGATGCTGCTCCCCAAAGAACGACGTTATATGCTAGATGACTATATATAAATGAATAATATGCATTAAGAAGACCCGTTAAGTCTACTGATGATTTCAACTGAGATATTGCATAGTAACCTGTGTTAATTTTTTTACATACATGTTCCAAGTGGTAGTTCCAGTTTAAGAGATTGTCCACTACTAAACCTAAAAACTTAGTTTTATTTTCCGATAAGATATTTAGATTGTTCATTGCAAATGTTAATCCAATGTTGCTATTTGAGTTACGAAAATATATACAAACTGTTTTGCTGATGTTTAACATTAACATATTTTTTTCACACCATTGATGAAACTGAGCAGCTGTATTTTCAACATTAATACGAAGTTGATCCAAACTATCAGCAGATATTAAAACTGATGTATCATCAGCATATATTATAATATTAGTGATGGGTAAGATGTAACTTACTAGGTCATTAATAAACAATAAAAATATGAGAGGACCTAGCATTGAGCCTTGCGGCACCCCTTCTTTGCTTTCAAAATATGTAGAATATTTTCCATTTGCCTTTACACAGAATTTTCTATCACTTAAGAACAATTTTATTAATTTAAGCGTTACACCGCGGAAACCGTAACATTCGAGTTTTTTAATGATAAAATCTAGGTTAAGGCAATCAAAAGCCTGAGAGAGATCGAAAAAAACACCTGCTACATGTTTACCTTTATCTAATTCTTTGTAAACATAATTGATAAAATTAGTAGTTGCTGTTTCAGTAGATCGACCTTTACGAAAACCATGTTGCGCATCGTGAATTAGATTAAATTTGTTTAAAAAACTCATCATTTTGTTGAAAATAATTTTTTTAATAATTTTAGAAAAAACATTAAGTACTGCAATTGGTCTATAGTTTTCGATATTTTGAGAATCATTTTTCTTGAAAATAGGCACTACTGAAGCATTTTTAAGCATTGAAAGAAATTTACCAGTTTTTAATATGTCATTAATAAGAAGAACAAACGGTTCTGCAATTATAGGAAATACGTGCTTAACTATTTTGGAAGATATGTTGATTAAACCAGTGCTGTTTGTGTTTATTTATTCTTGATTATGTTTGACTAACAGTTTTGCTTGAAAACTAATCAAAAGAATAGTTGTTACCAAACATAATTTTTTACTTGCTTCTATGTCAATTTCAATGTTTTAAACATTTTAATCATCACTTGTTTTTAATTAAAATACATTGAGGTCTTAAGACCAGATGTTTGGGTTTCAGTTTAATTTTAGAATTTTACACACCAGACCTTGTGTACCACCTTGTAATACTTGCATTACTGCTTATAGAAAATAGAAAAATAGTGCTAGTAAAATGAAAAGTAATTATAAACATATAACTGTATTTAGTTTGTTCTTAAGTAGACAAAATGTTTTATATGAGCAATCAAATTGTTAAATACTTTAAAAATGACAAATAAATAAGTCCTCACAATGCTAATAACAAGATAAAATTGACAATCATACAAGTAAAAAAAATCTAAGTGAATAGATACTTACAATACTCACATGTTAAAATGTACAATCAAACAAGACTCTCCTTGACATTTGAAAACCTAACTACCATTGCGTTGGCAATTTCCAATCATATTAGAATTACCAGTGGCGTAGGTATCTGTAAGCAAGCGACTGCAATGCAAAAAGGCTCACAAGCATGCAATGTCTTCTCGACGTTTATATCAAACCTGAGGGTGCAGGGCCAAATTTTAATATTTTATTTTACATTTCCTTAGCACTTTTTGACCGTTCATGGGCGTATTTTGGTTTATTTCAACAATATTTTTGATATTTTATAGCTGGATATTTCTATTTTTAAGATTTCATAAAGGATTTTATAATTTTTAAACCGATTTTAGTGTTTTCTAAAAATTTGTTTAAAACTTCATGGCCGGACTTTGCACTTTTTAACAGCTTATGCCGGATTTTAGTTGTTTTTAATAACTGAAGAGTGGCTCAACTAGGTAAAGCAAAGCGCCTAACATGAATCCCGGCGCATAGTTTTTTGCAGGTTTACCTCCGGTAAATATTTAAAAAAATTGTAAAATATATTAATTCAGGACGTTAGTCTAATATATCATTAGTGTTCATTTAACCATAATCGCATTTAATCTGAGAGTGTGGGTGGACCAGATACTAGGTCTTGTTAGTATCTACAGCGCTTTCATTTTCTCAATTAACGGGTTGGCTCTAGCAACTAAAGAAAAGTTTCAACATTTTATGTCAGATTTTGGTTCTTTCTAACATTTTGTTTTATAATTTGTTATTTTTGATAATAAATACTTTATATTTTACACTTTTTTATAATTTTATGACCAAAATTTGGTGCATTCTGATAATTGTAATAAATTTTAAAGCCAGTATTTTATATTTTATAACCAAATTTCATACTATATGGCCAGATTTTGGTATTTTTGACGTTCTATTAGTAGAATTTCACACTTTTTAACAGTTTAACAGTATTTTTAATATTTTATAGACAAATTTTGCAATTTTTGGAATGTTATAAATATTTTTATATTTTTTTAACAGTTTTAACAATTTTCTGATGTTCAAGGCCAGAATTTGTCATTTTATAAATAGAATTTTGCACTTTTTAATAGTTTATGGCCCAATTTGGTGCTTTCTGGCAATATTTAAACTTTACTTATCAACAGATCTGATCATAAAAAATTGTTTTTTTTAAACAACATTTTGATATTATTATATTGCCAGATTTATTATTTTTAACCCGAATTTTGGTTTGCTTTCTAACATTATTTTGATATTTTATAGCCAGATTTTGCTGTTTTTAAAATTTCATAAACTAATTACATGTTTTAACAGTTTATGACAGGATTTTGTTATTTTCTAACAATATTTTGATGTTTCAAAACCGGACTTTGTTTGTTAAAATTTCATACTTTTTTAATTTTTTTTCATCAGTTTGTACTTAGTTTTTAGTGCATTCTGATAATATTTTAATACTTGAAACCCGGATTGTGTTACTTTTGACATTTTATAAATAAAATATTGTACTCTTTACTATTTTGAAAATATTTTAATACTTTATAACAGGATTTTATATGACTAAAGTATTTAATAATTTATAACAAAATAAAAAAAAAATACATTCACAATATTTTGCGGTAAAACCCAAAAATTCTAGTTACGCCACTGAGTAGTACGCAACCAAACTTTATCATTATTACCAGCAGCATTTGCAATAAACGTCAATAATCTTTGCTTCTATTTTCAATTTTTTTATTATAGTTGCAAATTATTACAGTAAAAAATGTAATTAATAAGTTTTTAATTTTCTAATTGATCATTTTATATGTAAACAATTTTGATTGTTTTTATGTATATGGAAAACATTGAATTACTATAAACTTAAAAAAAAAACTGTATATAACCCAGTTATATCACTCAAAACTCAGATATCAATAACTCTTGTTACAATCTCTAGTTTTTTAAGCAGTTAGTTTAGTCCAAATTACATGTTGTTTGATAGAAAATTTATTGTTATCAAATGTGATAATATTTTAAATCTCTTTGAAAAACTCATATCTAACAAATATTCTTTCTAATTTAAAAAAATGATCAAAAGAATATTAGTTGGCAAACATAAGTTTTCTTTTGTTCTCATCGTAATTTAAACGTTTTTAATACTTTGATAACCACACAAACTAGTGTTTAAATTTCAATAAATTCTTAAATTAAGTCCTACAAATTTGCTTCGCTTTTTATGAAAACTACAAAAGTAGCACTTGAAAGACCCAAAACTAATTTTTACTTTTTTATTTTTGTAGTACCAAACAAACAATGGTTTATATAGTAAATAAACTCATTTTTATCAAAGTATTAAATTAACTTAAAAAAAAATAGATAGACTTCTCATGTTTATCTGCTTTTTTCTTAGTAGTAGCATCACAGGTTGGTTTATAATTTTTTTGGATGACGGATTTTTTTTTAATGTATCACATTTTAATCAATAATGTTTTGAACTCTTTATACAGTGTGTTTAGTCATCTTTCTGTTTGCTTTTTTTTTTTTAATTTGTTACGCTTTGTTATTTAAATGATTTATTTATATTAAATGCAAAGAACGCAAACCATCCTATCAACCGTACTATATTAATTAATTTTAGGTATATATTCACTTTAAAGGTTTTCTTTCAATAATTGATACTTTATGTAACTAAAAAGTTTTTCAGTTGGCGCTAGTAGATTTTGGCGGCCCGTAGCGGCCATTTTGTTTTTGTGACATCTATCAAATCTTTTGTTTAGTATTCAATTACTTATGCCAAAACACCATCGCAAGTTACACAATAGAACAGCACGTACAAATAATAAAACTTTATTATCAAAATGAGTGTTCGTTAGTGCAAACGTTGCGCGCATTGCGCTCATTTTAGGGTAGACGTGATGGCCTTTCACAGTCGACTCTTCAACGTTTGGTGACCAAATTTGAGACGACGGGTTCGGTAAATATTGAACCAACACTTACGTTCAAAAAACGCAAGACAGGCGGAGAACATCGCCGCGGTCCGTAAAAGTGTACAACAGAACCCGAGGCATCAATCCATCGCCGTGCACAAGAACTCGGGCTTTTACAGACTTCAATTTGACAAATTTTGCGTCGGGAGTTAGGCCTACACCCGTACAAGATCCAATTGACCCAGGAGCTCAAAGTTCATGACTATAGACTACGCTGTTCGTTCGCTGACTGGGCTTCAAATTGTTTGGAAGAAAACCTCAATTTTGGCAGAAAAATTATCTTTAGCAACAAGGCGCATTTTTGGATAAATGGCTATGTTTACAAGCAAAATATGGAGCAACACCAACCCACACGAAATTCACCAGGTCACGTTACCGTTTAGTTTGGATTTTGGGCCGGCGGCGTCATTGTTCCGTACTTTTTCAAAAACGACGTTGATGAGGCGGTTACCGTTAACAGCAAGCGCTACAGAACGATGATAACCAATTTCTTATGGCCCAAATTAAACCATATGCATCTAGGTGACTTGTGGTTCCAGCAGGACGGCGCCACTTGCCACACAGCGGATGCCACAATTGACATTTGGCATGAACGTTTTGAAGGTAAAGTTATCTCTCGTAGGGGTGATTTGACTCCACAAGATTTTTTCTTGTGGGGTTTCTTGAAGTCGCAGGTCTATGCAAATAAACCACAATCAACCGATGCCCTAAAGGTGAACACAACACAGCCCAACGCTCAAATTCAGCCAGATCTATGCAAAAGAGTAATTGAAAATTGGAAAAATTGGATACATAATAATAATAATAATATTATTTTTTTTTAATAATAATAATAATAATAATTTTATTTAGTGTTAAATACAAATGTACATTTGTTTACACACGTCATACAACACAATTAAAAATAAGTAATAATATCATATGTTATAAAAAACACACATTGATAAAACATCTAATTAATACATATGATACACTTTAAAAATTCATCGAATAAATAAAATGCGTTCTGCAATAGAGTATTTTTTAAATTGATTAAGATTCAACGTTTGGATTTCTGTTGGCAGCTTATTATAAAATAAAGGTCCGTAATAGCTACTTTTATTTATGCGGCCATATTTGATTTCTATATTGTTTTTAGTTCGAGTATTATAGTCGTGAATAGTTGTACGTTCTAAATAAACTGTCAAATTCTTTTTAACTAATAATACACATTGATAAATATACTGCGAAGGCAATGTTAAATTATTATTATTTTTAAAATGTTCTATTCTGTAACGTAATCCTAACATATATCGTAGAGCTGTTTGTTGCAGGCCAAATAATTTACTAGCATGTGGAGAACGGCCCCATGAAAGAATTCCATAGACTAATTTTGCATTAAATAGTCCGTGATATGCTTGTAATGCAACATTTAAAGGAACAACTGGAGCTAAGTTTCTGATTAAAAAAATAACTTTTGACAACTGGTTTGCAGTAGTGGTTATATGGGTTTCCCACGTTAATTTTGGATCCAACTGTATACCTAAAAATGGTATGGCAAGAGGATTTGAATTTAGTTTTGATTGTGAAAAAATCATATTCTCTGACTTTTCCTGGTTTAAACTTAGTTTGTTTGCTAAACTATTTCTGACATTGTGACTCTCATAGCATTTATATATAGCATAATAGAGTTTTTGGTGCACTTATGAATATCATTGACATAAATCACAAATAGAAGTGGGCCTAATATTGAACCTTGAGGAATCCCGTGACAAACTGGTTGCAAACTGGATGAATTGTTATTATGACTTACCATTTGTAAACTATTTTTTAAGTATGATTTCATAAGTGCTGCACTTTCTTTACAAAAGCCATAGTAAATTAGTTTTTCTATAAGAATGCTATGAGAGACACAATCAAAAGCTTTGCTAAGATCGCAACAGGTCAGCCCAATATAGTAGCGTTCATCAAATGATTTAGATATGTGTGACACTATTTCATTTATTGCCGGCATGGTGTTTAAACCAAATCTAAAACCATACTGATGATCATAAAAAAGATGATTTTGTTCAAAATAACTACTTATTTGTTTTGTAAGTAGAGATTCGTATATTTTTCCTAAAATTGGTAACAGCGAAATTGGTCTGTAATTAGAACATACTGTTTTGTCACCTTTTTTATGAATCGGTAAAACTTTGGCTATTTTTAAACATCCGGAAACTTATTTAGGTTTATAGACTCGTTTATTAAATTTGTTAAAGGAATTATGATAACGTTTAATATAGATTTGATTAATTTTAAATTAATATCATAATAGTCTTTGCTATTTAGACTTTTAATAGTCTTGATACTATCTCTGACTTGGTTTATAGTAACTTCTTTAAATGCAAATTGTGTGGTGATATTGTCTTGTAAAAATGAATCAATGAAATATTAGTTTTGTCCAAGTTGTTAATGATTTAGTCAGCAATATTTGAGAAATATTCGTTAAATTGGTTTGCATCTAACCCTGTTTCCTTGTTTTCACTGGTGTGTTTTGTTTTAATAATATTCCACATAGATTTAACAGAACTATTATTATTTTGCAGATATATATATATACAGGGTGTCCGGAAAATACGTGTACAACGTTTGACGACAGACTCCTGACGTCAAAATAGGTCGATCTAAGCCGACTTAGTTATATCCAAAATTGTCTCGTTTAGCCGGTAGAGGACGTCAAAAAAAACAAAAGTATAACAAAGTTGAAAGTATCTATTGTAAGAAACTAAGTAAAACAAAAACATTACTTAAGCAAATGTGTAAAATGACCGCCATCTTGCTGAATACACTTATTAACACTCTTTAAAAAATGATATTGGACCCTATCTAATGTCTCGGGATTATTAAAATGGTTGCCTGCATTTAAAATCCGCTGCAATAAATCATCGCGTGTGTTTACCGGAGTCTTGTAAACTTCTGTTTTAATAGCGCCCCACAAAAAGAAGTCACACATATTTAACTCAGGAGAACGTGGTGGCCATTTTACTGGTGCATCATTGCCTCTTCCAATCCATCGGTTGGGATATTGATGATGTAAGTATTGCCGAACGGCAACGGAAAAATGGGGCGGGGCACCATCATGCATATACCACATTTCCCTCCGAAGTAAAAGGGGCAAATTCTCCAGAAGAATTGGTAATGTGTCTTGCAAAAAATTTAAATAAATATTTCCATCTAACCTGTCTGGAATAACAATGGGACCAATAAGGTAGTGATCAATAATACCTGCCCAAATATTAATTTTAAATTGATGCTGATGATGTGCAACTTTAATGGCATGTGGATTTTCATCGGAATAAATATGTTCGTTGTGCAGATTGGTTACCCCAGATCTTGTAAAGCATGCCTCGTCAGTAAACATAATTTTTCTACAAAAATTTGGAACAAGGATTCTTTTGTTTCTAATAAATTGACAAAATGTAAGCCGCATGGGGGGATCAGTCGGTAAAAGTTCCTGGACTTTTTGTATGTGGTAAGGATGTAACAACTGTTCTCTTAAAACCTCATTGACAATCGTTTTAGGAACATTTAACTCACGTTCTAAGAGACGGGTACTGGTACTTGGTTCTTCTTCAACTCTTTCCAGAATCATCTCTTCTGTTTCCACAGTTCGAGTTGTTCGCATACGACCCCTGCCTTCAAACTTTTTCTCAAAACTGCCCGTTTCCCGAAGATGACGCTCAATATTGGCAAATGTTTGGTGGTTTGGTATTCGACGGTTAGGAAACCTCTCCATGTAAACCCTAACACTCTGACGCCCATTTCCTTGACAAAACCCGTATACCAGGAGCATGTCAACTTTCTGAGAGTTTGTATAATTTTCCATTTTTAATGGTAAAATGAGCTTGTAATTCAAGAATGTTGATCGTATACTTGAGTAAATTTCATAGACTGGTGACAATTTGTCAATAATTGTCAAATTATTAAACGCCATAGCAACAAGGTCACTTAAAAAATTATTGTTACAGGTAATTTCGTTTTAATATTTACAAATTTTTGACGCCCTCTACCGGCTAAACGAGACAATTTTGGATATAACTAAGTCGGCTTAGATCGACCTATTTTGACGTCAGGAGTCTGTCGTCAAACGTTGTACACGTATTTTCCGGACACCTTGTATATATCAAAATGACTGCCACGATATTAAACATAAAAATATGGGTTTTAAAGTACATGTAATAATTTTTTCCAGAAGCCCAAAAATTGAGATACAAAATCAGCTAAAAAAGACGTTTTATTGTGATATTTCTGACCTTCAAATGTGTGTCATTTTGAACAGGCAATATTCTAAGGTCCAAAATTTTGAAAATCTTATTTTTTTCATCTATATTTTAATCTCTGAAAATTGGAGCAAAATCAAAGAGGACAACTTTTTCTAATTAGTCGAAAAGTAATGGAATTACCCATATATATCAATTTTTGCGTTTTTTAATAGTTTCTTGCATTTTTAGCAAAAACTATGCATTTTGGTCAAAAATGATTTCTTTTAAAAGTTGTAGAACAAAAAATTTCTAACCGATTATATTTTCCTATAATTTTCCGTTTTTTTGCGGAAAAAAAAGTATATATTTTATTTATTTGAAAATAGTCTTCAGACAGTCCAAATACACCTAAGTATACAGGTCGCTAAGCTGTGGGTAAAACTTCTCTCAAACGTCGATTTGAAAGGACTAATTTCACAATTTTTAATTTGGTGCATTCTGACAATTTTATTGTTAAAAATTTCAAAGCCAGATTTTTATATTTTATAACCAAGTTTTATATTTCTGACTTTTTATAAATAGAATCAGTTTTTGACCAAATTTTCATTTCACTATTTTAAACATTCTATTAGTAGAATTCACACCTTTCAACAGTTTATGGTCAAATTTCAGTTTTTTTTAACAGTATTTTTGATATTTTATAGCCGGATTTTGTAATTTTTAAAATTGCATTTTTTTATGTTTATAGCCGGGTTTTGATACTATCTGACATTTTATAAATAGAAGTTTTACATTTTTATCAAAAAATTATTGTCTATACCTATATTTTTGTGCTTTTTGATAACATTTTGATATTTCAAAGCGGGTATTTGATACATAATAAATAAAATGTTGCACTTTTTTCTTTTTTGAATTTAATACTTTATGGTCAGATTTTGTCAATTTTGAATTTATATAACTAGAATATTGCATTTTATAAAATGAGTACAATTTTTTCAAAACCATGATCCTTCTCAAAATTTTGAAGTAAAGCATAAAACTTCTAACTACGCCAGTGAGTGTACGCAGCAAAACTTGATTTAATTATTAGCAGCATTTGATTGAACTAGTTTAAATTATTGAAAAATTGTTTTGTGACCCAGCAATTTGTTTAGTTTAAATTACATGTCAATTGATAACAACATTATTTGATTTCATTGTGATATTATTCTTGATCTCTTTGACAAACTCATTTTTGACAAATATTTTCTTGATCAAAAAAATATTTGATGCTAGACATACATTTTTACTTCAATTGATTCTTGAATCTAAACATTTAAGCTTCTGATTGTTTATAGAATTTTACAAACTTACTTTGCTGTTTATGAAAACTACAAACGTAGCATAAATCTATTTTTGTTATTTTTTAAGCTTTTAAAGTAATAAAATAACTTAAAAAAAATAGATAGACTTTACATGCTTATTTGCTTATTTTTTAAAAACATTTTGTTGCAACCAGTTACTTAAATATGCTTTCTATTTTCAATTATGAATGCAACAATCTCTTAAGTACCCATCCACCCTATCAATCGTAGACGTCGAATATTAATTAGTTCAAGGTATATTATCACCAATGTCTTTCAAAAATTGATACTTTATACAACCTTACTGCTAAAAACATATATATTATCTGTATTTACTCATTTTTGCTTTTTAGTTGACTCGATCCGGTTAATCTTGTTTTCTTGTGTCAGCACGCAAATGCTACGACCCGCCATAAAAAATTCTTGTGTGTATCAATTGAACCTGTATTTAATTGTTAAATACAACTCAATTTGTAAATTAAAATATCTTCTTCTAGCATAGAACCGATAAGTTGCAATGACAAAATGTGTTCCTACTTTTTTGTACACGCCTCTTAGCTGTGTGTGTGAGTAACCTGAGACAGTTGTGAAATACTTCAATGACCTCAGTGACAACTTCTTAACTTGAGACAGCTATAAAGTACCTCAATAACCTCAATGTCAATGTACTTAGTTATACACACTGTCCCAAAAATACATTTTTTTAAAATTTTTTGGCATATTTGGAAATATAATTGCTTGTAATGAGAAAACATTTGAAGTCCTAGCGGATCGATTTCTGTCTATAATTTGACCATGTTACCGAGTTTTGGACGTTAAAAATTTGGCCTATTCCAAAAAAATGTTGGATTTTCATAATTGAGAGACTCAAAAACACGAGGTTGGTCTTAAAATAGTTATATCTGACTGTACTTTGTAGAGATAGCGCTGTACTTAGCATATACGATTGATCCAACCTCAATTTTTGTATAATTTGTTGACTTTTTCTGAAAGTGGGAAAATCAAAATTGACAAACAATTTCTTAAAAAAAAATAGCAAATTTTATAAGACAATTAACTTTTCTGAGCAATTTTATACAAAGGAGTTGTTGTAAGCTATAAAATAATGTTAATCATATTCTGGCATTTAAAACGTTTGGTAACGATTAAATAAAATTTGCACACAAAACATATTTTCTTATAAAGCGGCTTTTAAACGTTCAATATTCTAGTCAATATATTGCACAATAATTGATATTATACAATAATATTAACCGTCTGTAGACTATACTGAAAAATTGCACAATATATTAAGTCAATCAAAAAGAGTTTGATTTTTATTGTACAATCTGATCTAAAACTATTTTTTTAAACATTCCGTTATATATCTGTGTTTTTTTCTCCTTCTTTTTTAAAGTTATAACTAAAGCAATAGTAACAAGTTGTGTGCTTTATTTTATACCACATGTTGACTGCTAAAGTGTCAGTATCTAACAAAAAGTTTGCGCAATTATATTGCAATATATTGTGCTATAAATTGTTCAATATTATTGATGATAATATTAATTGTCTAGGGGCACTTTAAAATTTATCAAAAAAACAAAATTTGTACATAATTGCGACGTTTGTTATACTAATTTTGTATAAAATTTCTTAGAAAAGCTAATTGTTGAATAAAATTGTTGCACAATATATTTTCTAAAATTACACAAAAGTGTCATTTTTGCATAAAATTTGCAACAAAAAACATATTTTTTTTATAAAATTCATCAGAAACTATCATTTTCTTGATATAAAAAACAAATTCATATAAAATTAAAAATCAACTAACGACTGGTAACGCCAGCTAGTGCAATTTCATACTAAACGTCCGCATTATTTGGTACAATTTAACATTTTTGCAATTAGCAGTCATTTCGCTGCTTTAAAGAATTTTGAATCGTCAATAAATTATGAAATGAATTGATAATTTATTTAAGCTCAATCTAACAATCACAGCGTACAGTGGTAGCATAGACGTTTAGTATTAAATTGCACTAGCACCAGTCGTTTGTTTGATTTTTTTCATCATCATTTGTATTGATAAGCATAGAAATATTTATTCGTTATCATGTAATACCATTGTCATACAAGGCATACTGACGAGGTTAGTAGAACCGAAACAATTGTCTATGCTTGACTCTTGGCCGCTGTGATCGTTTGAATAAATTATTAATTCATTTGTTATAAAATTCTACAAAAAACTTATTTGTTGCACAAATTAGTATACGCAAAAAGTTTTGCAATAAACTTGCACAACACATATTTTTTTATGAAATTTATCAAAAATTACACAAAAATGCAAAAAAATTGTAAAAAAAAAAAAATTATAAAATTTGACACTAAAATCTTTCTGGAAACCACAAAATTGTTTTAATATTACCCAAAAGTCCCCATTTTTGCATATAATTTGCACAAAAAACATTTTTCTATAATTTTTTTTAATTAAACACACTACAGTGGGTATTTTCTGGTCAAAAAGTTTATGTTTGCTAACTCTGATTTTACTACTTTCTTTCTTACGCAAAAATCAAAGTCAAATCAATCTCATATGCAAAGCACCGTCATATCACTACAAAGTACAATCAGTTACGACCATTTTAAGTTCAACCGTGTCCTTCTACGTCACTCAATTTAAAAAATATTTTAAAAAAAAAAAATTATTTTTTTGAAACACCCTAAACGCATCCCTCTCGGAGTTTAACAGTTTAACGTAGTGTGAAGGCTCAGTAATTTCAATGAACCAGAGAGCAATACCATGCCAGTAAGTTCGACAGTAAAAGATGACGCTAAAATTAATCCACAAATCCATCAAAGTCTGCACTAAACAGGCAAGGGTTTGCGGTGTTTTAATTTTGCCAAAACCTCCGTATGAAATAAAAATGTCAATCTTAAATAATAACTACTGCACTAACCTCGCAACATGTGTTATACCAAAAAAACACAACAGATAAAGACCATTTGGGGGGCATAAGAAATACGCCTTTCTATCTAAGTAGTCATATATATCACAATAAAACTGAACAACCGTTATTCAATGCAGATATATCTACGCTCCAACAAACAGCACAAACAACAAAGAAATAGAGCAAATGTATAAAGATATAACAAGAGCAAAACAATTCACATTAGTGATAGCAGATTTCAACGCCAAAATTGGTAAAAAGACAACAACAACAACAACGACTCCTATTATATCGAAAAACATGTTCTCGGCAAAAAGAACAATATAGGAGAAATGCTGGCAAACTTTCTTAAAAAGAGAATTTGTACTGCTTAAATATGTTTTATAAGAAACCACCTCAACGCAAATAAACCTGCAGGAGCCCAGACAGTTCGGTGGAAAACAAGATCGACATTATTCTTGCAAATAGCAGATCAATGTGCAAAGTGAAAGTTTAAGTGAAGACAAAAATAGACCTCAAGCATGAGAGAAACAAACTAACAAAAAAACAAGGTTAGAAAAAAAATACCAGCAAGAATTGGCAAAACACTTGCAACTCACAGAAATGATAAACATGCCCATATATCAACTTGCAAAAAAGATTAAAATTGCCACCCAAGTATAAAAAAAGCTAGTTAGTAAAACGTGTAGAAGACCTGAAATTATGAAATTAAGTGCAACCACCAAGAAAAGCATAGAACAACAAAGAGACATATTAAAATCTAAAAAAAACAAAATACTGAACAGAAAAATAAAAACAGACATCCGTAGAGACATACAATCATACAACACCAACATGATCTAAACAATAATTGAAAACAATGTCAGTATAAAAGTGCTCAGATCCAAATTCTCATTTAGACAAACAATAACCAAACTTAAGAATAAAGACGGAGTAGAAATGTCAGACTTCAAACAACTACCAAAAGTAATTCAAAAGTTTTACACTGACCTATACTTGTTAAAAACACCTGACAACAAAACAAAAACACCATGTAAAGTACAAAATATAAAGTCAGAGAACATACCAGAAATATGTACGCAAGAAAATAAAGAGTGGAAATGCTAAAATTGGGTAGAATTGTTATAAAAGAGGCAGCTCAAATACTACTGAACAAGTGCCTGCAAAAAGGCAAAATCCCAACCAAATAGTGTAACTCAAAAGTGATAATTCTATTCAAAAAGAGTATTATAAGTTATAATAAAACTAAGAAAGTATGCAAGCTTTACTCATCATAACAAATTAATAACAACATTATTCTTAAAACCCCTCGATCTAATCGTAGATAAATGTTTAAGTTTTTTAAATCCGGTTTTGGATTGTAATTATGTTAACCGATGCATTAGTTAATTTGACGCCCGTATACACTGTAATTCCCTACACTAACCAGGGGTATAAAGGCCTCAAAGTAATACTGTATAAGTAAATGAACTCTTATATGTAATACTAAACAAAAAAACTACTGATTACAATTAAAATGTAAATTTAAAGCCAGTGACATTATTACTTAGAAGTATCTGAAAAACCCTACCAACAGCAAAGTCAGTCATCTAATTATTTGAAAGTTAGAAAACAAAAATTGATTACAATCTTATGAAATAAAATTGTTTTTGGTAAACAACATTTAAACATTTGTCTTGATTTAAAACATTTGTTGTGTTCTCAATGATGCATACTAAAAAACCAAGTGTATAGCAATTATTGTTAATTAACTTAATTTTTTTAATAAAAGACTATGTTTTGTATACTGTCCTACTCGTCTTGCTTCTAGAACTTTGCTATTTATATTGTTGCTGGTATTTTACATGCAACAGCAATGATTTAAATACCGTAATATATAGTAGCGTTATTGTAATGTTAGGTTTTTTAGAGAAATATTTTCTAGAATGCAAAGTTTGATAAAGCCTAGTTTATTCTTAGCCAATGAGTAGAATTAAACGATCTAGCAAATCTTATAACTCATAACTACAATAATCCACCTAGCTCTGCCTTTTAAGTTTAAAACGTTCAAATGTCCTGCAAATCATCTTCAAAGTACTCTTATATCTTTAATCGCATGTATTTTGATGATTAAAAACAGTTTAACCCAATTAGAATCAGGAATTTGATTTCATAATTAATGTAATAAAAGAATTTGTTCTTACTACAAGATTTACAATAAAGCCAAATGCACATTTTTTCTGAATAAATTGATAATAATTAAATTTAATTCAATCCAATTTAGATACTTCAAATCATTGTCATATTTAAACAATTAAGCAATTTTTGTTTGTATTCCATTATATTTTCCAGTAGGAATCAAATATGTTCCTAATTTAAAACAATTTTAACATTTCAATTAATTGATGTTCCATTAGTGTCACTACTGACGTTTCTATTACATGAATTGGGCATGTTTGTCTTGTACCAAACAACTCCAAAACAATGACATGCAGTTCATAGAAAGTTTGAATCCATAATGAGGGTGTATGATTCAAATAGATGACAGCGCTTTAGAAAAGAAAATGGCATGTGAAATATCCAGTGCATGCGGATAACCCCGGGTTCAGCAGGAATCCGTGTCGGTTTTCCCCGGCTCATACCTGTGTATGAACAACAGCTGCAAGACTGCAGATAGGTTGGCCCGACAGTGTTAACCACTTTGAAATTTACGATACCTAGAAATGCACTCCGCAGCGATAATGCGTCTAAATATAGAAGCTCCACAGTGTTCGCGGAATTAAAGAAAATATGAATATAAATAATATAATCCTCTTAGAGTCGCGCGGCTCCTGCCTTATTTGCTTCTCGAGTGGGGAATTATTTTGCACTGAAAGAAATCAAACCGCAGGAAATGAAACGCTTTCTGTGGAGAGCAGGAAATGGTTTGAAAACCCCCTTCGTCTCTGAGACCTTTATCTTGACTTAAAATGTTTCACTGTCTTTCATTTTATTCACCATTTCCAATAATAGCATTTTTTTCTGTTGTTACCTACTTTCAATCAATATAAAACTTTTTTTATTGCTAGACATATTTTAATGAAAGTTGTGATAGGTTTTTTTTACGAGCGTACATGATATATGCCCAAACAGATTTTTATATCTAGTTTCCAAAAGTAATTAATCATGATTTATATATTTTTTTGTTGTTGTAGGTTTTCACTTTTGAATAATGGGTACAATTTTGCAATGGCTTTTTGTAGTCATAAATGCCTCGTAAATTTATATAAATTTAATCAGCTATTACAATATTCATCGAGTCTTCAAACTTAGCAAAACATTGGCAATAAGAAACTAAACTAAATAGTAATATAGAAAAATATTATTTTATAAATTAAAAAGACTTAACCATAATAAATTTATATTTTAGAAATATAATCGTTTAAAATTAATTATTATTGATGTCAGTGAAAACAATGACAACGAAGCATTTATCTAAAGGTTTAAAGACCCGCATTCGGTAAGGGATGCGGCAAGAAGGCGATTTATAACAATTTCCTTTTAGAAATGAAGTTATATTGAACATGTGCCCGCATGTAATATATTGTCTTATCAAAATTGCAGACGTCAACATTTTAATCTGTACATGACATCTGGTTTAGAAAAATCGTGCTATTTCGCGAAGAAATAGAACATTTAAAATTTACGATTCGTGACTCACCATATAACACGATAACAACTCGCAGAAAAACTCACCTAAAATAGAAATAACAAAAATTAATTACAAAAAAAATATTAACATACAATTGAAATAATTTAATTCTATAATATTAACTTATAAATAAAATAAATAAACATTAAATTGGGTAAATACATTTTCATATATAAACATTATTTATTTGTAAAGTAAATACTGTATGGTTTCATAAATATATATTTCAATTGAATTAATTTTCATATAAGCTAAGAAGCAATTAAAAGTATTTTCAAATTCAATCGTTTGCAATATGTTGTGTATTTATCAATGTTAATTATTCCCGTAGTAAATGTTTGAACAGAGAAATTGGTTCCATTCAGGTTTGATACGTTGATAATATGTTGCGGTTGTTACGTGGGGTGAATATATAATTGCATTTTTATGTGGTGGGGTGAATATTTTATTATTTTATAGTATGGCAACTATTAAACCCATCTAACGGTATTATGAAGGCAATCATTTGCAGATCTTTTAACGAATGCTTTTTAAGAGATAAAATCATATTTTATATTTGCAAGTTTTGGTGATTTGATACTGAGTTGTTAATGTTTTCAACACACTCACCGGATTTTAGCAATATATCAATTTTGACTTGTTATAATAACTACTAACGACTAGATGATTCATAGTATTATTGCACCCTCGCTTAGGATTTATGCGAACGTGACTGTTTTATCTGTTTGATATTATAACGATTATGTAGCTTAAACTATCATATGGTCATAAAATTAAAATTGTTAAGATAAGACATACTTTTTAGATTAAAAAAACTTATATAAAAATTTCTTAAAAATATGATCAGTTATATAAAATTCAATTTTTAATCAAAACTAATTTTTGAAAACTATTAGACAATCGTAATCATGTGTACTATAGAACTGCTTTGAAAGATTTTTGCTTGTTGAATTGAATAGAGAGCCGTCTATGATTTGGACCTTAATAGGAGTAAAAATGTATGTTGATCCAGGTGCATTCAAAGCAATAAAAAAAACGCAGCACAAACAGCTTTTTCAGAGATGCAAGTTGAGTGATATGGCATCTGACGATTGAGTAATATAAGTAAATATATGTTAAGTCATCAAAAAGAGCTACAAAATGTTTAGTCATAGTTTCCATTTGCCCAGATTTTCTAAAAAAATATATTTATTTATATTATTATTTGTGGCTTTATTATTTTTGATTACACAAAAATTCTATTTTCCCAGTAGTTAAGTCAAAAAAATTATCTGTGCTCTTAGTTATTATTCTTAGTTATTTATATTTCTTGGCCTTTTTATGGTGCATAGAAGACGGAAGGTGCTTCCGTCTTCTAAAATGAGGCCCTGTTACAGAATTTTCAATATCTTGCTGAAAGTCTATTATTAATCTATTATTGCTTTCATTCTCATTCTGAATCCCGCCACATGCGCCAACGGAAAACGTGGAATTTTTTTTTGTGAGGTTATTGAAAGCACCTCAACTGCTGCAAGACTAAAAAACAATATTATCCAAAGACCAACCAACAGCAATTGGGTTGCTCAAAACAAATCCACGGCTAATTCACAGCCAATCTATTAAAACAAACGAAGATACTTCTAAAAACCCACTTTTCAAGCTGTACCGCCTTGTACAAGTCTGGTCCGACGCTGCAACCCAAACCTTATCAGAGGCGTACTGAAAAGTTATTTGCCACTTTGCTGAAGAGGTGCGTACAGTAAAAATTTCAAAGATTATCCCAGCTCACCCGGCACATGTCTATAGAACATGCATTGCTTTTCAACACATTCCTATCGCATAGAGGGAAGTAAAAGTCAAATTCAAACCAAAACCAGAGTAACGGTCACACTTTTGCAAAATTATATCAACCAATCAACCTCACGTCTTTTCTCATAAAGATGTCCACCTTGTGCGCATTTATTGACAATTAAAACACTTTTAATAAAACCACCTTTGAAAAAATAAAAACTACTCTTGCAATACATAGAGTAAGCCCCACAGTTAATGGATGAATAAAACACATGTTGAAAAAAAAAGCCGTGACTGTTACCGTAAGAGGTCAAAAAAAGTCGTTGCTAAGTTGTTCTCAAGAAGATGAATTATCTTCTCTTCTAAAAAATTTCGTACAGCTACTCAATAACCTTGGTTTCTATACAATTGATTATGTAGATGGCATAACAATCTTGCAAAGCAGTAAACTCAAGGACATACTCTGCAACTTAATGCAAGAAACACTAAAAATAATTCAAATCTGTTGCAAAGACCAGGCTCTTACAATTAACTCTCTGAAAACCAAATTGGTTCTCTTCACAAAAATAAAATAAATTGAAAAACAAATTCTACCAAAACTCCTAAATACCCCACTACGTCTATCAACCGAGGTAAAATATCTTAGAGTAATTTTAATCAACAAGCTTAAAAAAGTACTACATTTAAAACAAAATGAAAACAAGTTCAATTGGCAATTCAGACGAGCTCTGAGGAAAACATTACCAATATAGTGGCCAAATGCTAGAAAAAGCGTCTGCAAGCAACAACGGCAGCTATTGAAGCAACGGCAGGCAGGCACACCGTCTCTCAAAATAGCAAGTACTCATTTGCTTCCTAAAAGACCCAAAATATGCACCTGGCTCAAACCTAGAAGCTATAATATTTATTAATTATATTACTTAAAATTCAAAGGTAGTGCGACAAGTTTTCTTTTGAATCTTAAAGGCTGAAATTTTGCATGGCTTCCTTTTTGTGCATAAAGATCACTTTCTGAAGGTGTACACAAAAAAAAAACACAAAAAAATATTTAAGAACCAGTCTAATGCACACATAAACAAGAGATGAAAAATGTGGTCATGGATTCTAAAGCGGATATACTCTCGCAAGACTTAAATCTCAATATATATTTACCACTATGAACGTACACAACTATCTTCCAAATATATGTAGTTAGAATAACCTATAAAGTTATGGAAATAGTAAACCGCAAAGTATCTGGCTAGAGTGTCCAAATTGTAACAGATAATAGAAAAGCCCTAATTTATATAAACAAGCCTAAAATCAAGTTTCAATAATATACTAAAAACCAACACACAACGTATTAAAAAAACGATGGAATGACATTCCGAGCTACAGACAAGCAAGACTGTCTCAAACGCCAAAACAACTAATTACTCGTTGCAACTGCTTAGAAAGAACTTGACAAGACATTGCCAACTAAGAAAAAGCAATCACACAATTGGTGTCGGAGACAGTCCAACGTGCAGAAGATGTTAAATAGATAACAAAACAATCAAGCACGTGCTTTATGTACATACCCTGCTCTCTTATACAACAGAGAATCCATGTTCGGAAGTTGCTGGCTTGACATAGCTAGTATAAGAGAGACCAGTCTAAGCATTGTACTTGTATACATCAGTTGAATGTCAGAACAACGGAGTGAAGTCACCACTAGAGGAGGTACAAAAGGCATAATGAGACTTTCGTGTAGTAAACTTTAGTTTAACTTCTAACTTTACATCTAGAATCCAGAAGGAAACTAAAAAGGAACGACAAACCGGGTACAAAATAGATGATGTTTTAAAGAAATTTTATTTTTTTCTAACGGAAAATTTTCTATGATGACATAATTTGACCCTAATTAACCTCAAAAAATAATTACAAAAATTACAGACATGACTGTCGATTTTTAAGGAATAATTATAAAAAAAAACCAAGAACTCTAAAAAAGGAAGACTACAAGTCATTTACAAAGCTGCAGAAACTGTCTGCAAGCTCATTAAAAGTGTTCTTTGTTTTTTTTCTTGATATAGTTAGGTGTCAAAACTTTCCTGTTTAAAAAAATAGTTTAAAAAATCATTAGTTTAATGACCATAAGACTCTGTGCACCGTACCGTAGAATAAAATAATATTTTATTAAATTTTATGTATGCATCAAACTGAATTCCAATTCCAACTTTATTTATTGACAATTATGAAACATTTTACGCAATAAAAGAAATATTTGATGAGTAGTTAGACGTCCTTGTATATGTAGTAATAGGGTTGGATGGCATAAACGGACAATTATTTAAAATTTATTTAATCTTTATTATCGAGACGTTTCGGAAATTTAAACATTTTTCCTTCTTCAGTCGAAACTATAACGGA
Source organism: Tachinus rufipes (assembly GCA_963932245.1). Classification (NCBI taxonomy): domain Eukaryota; kingdom Metazoa; phylum Arthropoda; class Insecta; order Coleoptera; family Staphylinidae; genus Tachinus; species Tachinus rufipes. The sequence goes on along the minus strand of OZ010741.1, from coordinate 124,234,443 downwards.
AACACACTTACAAAACAATTACAGCTTAATATACTAATTACACGTTAAAAACATTTTTTGAAATATATAAATAATAAATTAAGGACAATTACACAACTAATCTTACCAATAATTCTAGTATTGAATTCCTTTTTTAAATTGTATCATTTTTGTTTTATATTATATATATATACGGCCAGTATATTGAAATTGGAGACATCAAATTATTATTCATTTTTTTATTGTAGAATCCATGTTATTCTTTTTGAGGTTATTGTCGAAATGCCGCATGGCAAACTTTTTCAATTAACTAACAGGAGGAATATATTCTTTTTACTATATAGACATCTATGCAACCCAACTCACATTGTATACAGGTTGTTATTTATTTATTTATCATAAATAAATAACAACCTGTATACAATGTGAGTTGGGTTGCATAGATGTCTATATAGTAAAAAGAATATATTCCTCTATTCATGTTAGTTAATTGAAAAAGTTTGCCATGCGGCATTTCGACAATAACCTCAAAAAGAATAACATGGATTCTACAATAAAAAAATGAATAATAATTTGATGTCTCCAATTTCAATATACTGGCCGTATATATATAATATAAAACAAAAATGATACAATTTAAAAAAGGAATTCAATACTAGAATTATTGGTAAGATTAGTTGTGTAATTGTCCTTAATTTATTATTTATATATTTCAAAAAATGTTTTTAACGTGTAATTAGTATATTAAGCTGTAATTGTTTTGTAAGTGTGTTTCCGTTATAGTTTCGACTGAAGAAGGAAAAATGTTTAAATTTCCGAAACGTCTCGATAATAAAGATTAAATAAATTTTAAATAATTGTCCGTTTATGCCATCCAACCCTATTACTAAAAGAAATATTTTGCAAAACTCCAAACATTGTAATTGACCTTATATCTGTAATTTCGCGTACTGCCAAAACTAGATTGCTATCAAAAGTTGCACAGTTTGGTATGACTCCAATATTCTCTTACCGAAAGTGCAATTCATAAACGTTAAAACTCTTTGTCACCTTTCAAGCAACATTGTACCTACAATCACAGATTTAATTTAGCTTTATAAGAAATAGGATTGTTCTTCTGGAATTTCAGAATATAATAGAGAAAAAGTTATTTAGCTTTCATTTATCAATCATAAGATTTTGATACAATTCATTCTTCATTCAAGCGTTGCTATAAAAAAAAGCTGATCAAATGTAATCATTTGATTAGCTCGCAACATAGTGTTAGCTACCTAACATCGGAATTTAAAAAAAACGTTATTGTAAGGCTCGAAAAATTCCATCTATTATTATTGTCGTTTACGGGAATAACAAGTTTGAAAAGTTTTTAAAGTTAATCTACGCAGAAAATTGATCAAAAACTTGAAAAAACTCAAACTTTGATTGCTTATTACACGAAAATGGCTAACTAAAAAAATCTGAAAAAATTCACTTAATCAGTATTCATTGTGGTTAAAACAAAAAAAATCATTCCGTACACTTGACTCATACTTGTATATAGTATATAGTTGTAATTGTGAATGTAATGAACAATTCTATTTAAAAAACCATCTATCATCAACCCAATACCCACAAGCAGAACACCAATCGTCTATCTCAACGCAGACTATCTATTATTAAACTCACCCAGTAAAACAGTAATCCTTTGAACTACCCAAAGTCACCTTAGAGCTTAATGCATACTAAAGTAGCTGACAGAAAAATTTAACAAATAAAGAGTAATATTATTTTCTTTTACACCATAGAGTTATCAACAATACAAGCACTACAACAAAACTGCAAATAGTTTTGATAGATCCGAAAAACTTCAACAGAAATTTCATTAACTGATAAATATCTTGCTGAAACAAAACTAGTAGCATTTTTTTAATCATTTTAATAAGATTCCGGATATATACACGCAATAACTGCTGACATCATTAAAAAGTACAAACAAATTTTATTGCGTCAAGGCAATAAAAAAAAGCATAAAAATCGTTTTCTGGCGAGAAAAAGTAAGCTTTGGTAAGATGCATGTAACACCTTGCTTGTATTCTGTCAACCTTACTGATGACGTCACACCATACTTGAGTATGCTTTGGTAACATAAAAACATGCTACTGAAGCTTACGGAGATTTAGACCTCCTTATGTAAAAACGGTAAGATGTGCGCATCAATTTATGTTTACATATATTTATATACACAAAAAAGATTATTTTCTGTAAACTCATAAAATAGATTAAAAAAAAAATAATATGTTAAAAAGTATTGGTTATAAAATTGTCATTTGTAATTATTGTAAACAAAGCAGTAGTTACTTTTTGTTGTCTAGCAAGTAACTTTTTGTAGTCTTTTTGTGACGTTAGCGTATTGTAACGTTCAAATATTACATAAATATTATTTATTTATTTGGTCCTCTTTTATTGAACGTACCATAGTACATTTGTTTAATGACAGTCTGGCTGCCTACCTTTTCCGCGCATCATTTTCAAAACATCTCGCGACCTTCTGACCCCGCGAATTAACCACGGACCAGTACGGCCATAAATGAATAGTCGAGCTGGGGCCGCGGTTTTGAAAACTACAACAGGGTGCGGTTTTGGGTTCGTTTCAATAAATCGACACATTATCATTTGTGTAAACTGCAAAGTGTTAATTAAATTGAGCGTATGAATACTATTAAAATAATTCAACGCATCAATAAGTACTTGCGTTATCATCTCTATATTTTGGATGCGTTTGGAAACGACGTGGTAAGTGTTTCAATTTTTATCTCGGTCATCCCCTAATTCGTGCTATTTTAAATTATTAAATAGGCCCCACGTAATACGACCCAATACCGCCCCAACTATATTTTCGATCCTCCATGCGAATGGAATCTTATTTGGACTTCTCCGTATGAGCCGAAACACGTGGATCATCCACACTTCAAAAGAAGTCGTATGGATTATCCATCCTTTTAAAAGAGCCGCCGACCACATGGAACCTGTGTTGAATAAACAAGTAGCTTGGATTAGGATCTGTAGAACCAGCAGAAAAAATACTAAGTATTAAAACCCCACCTTTTTAAAATTTGAAAGAACCTATTTTCTTAGGTTTCTTTTTATGAAGTTTAACTTAATTTAATTTAGTTTTAATGATACTTATGTTTGTATTTTTCAATATTTTTTATAAAATATTGTGAAGCCCTATATCTCGGACACTATTTAATTTGTTTTTTTTATAATTGAATATATTTTTGTTTATTGTGGCAATTTCCATTTGTCTATGTCTATTTTTATGAACCCTCCCCGTAGCTCTACCGGCATCAGGCGCCGTCAGCCAGTGCACCAATTAAAAACGGTACAAGAAAACGACGTAGAATGTAACTGAAATATACATTTAGATAACTCAAGTAAGCTCGCCAGAAAACGACTAAATAACTAATAAAATGCAAAACCTTCAAGATTATAAGTTACAAACAATTACATACGGTACTTCATGTGTTTTATACTTGGCAATTGAATGCCTTTAGACATTGCCAAAACAAGATGACTTACAATTTCCACTTAAAACAAAAATTACTTTTAAGTTAAAACAAGAACTTACTGCTTTATTTAAATTGAGAAGATTTAAATTGCATTAAGAGTTATTAAATAAAAACCAAAAAATAGAAAAAAAGCAAAAAAACAACAAAAAAAACAGAACAGTACAGTGGACTAGGAAAGCAGACAGATTGCAGTTCCAAATTAAAACAAGTCTAGTCACATCACAAATTCCTAAAAGAACCATTTTGCCACAAATAGCACAACTGTTTGATCCACTAAAACTGATTAGCCCAGTAAAGACATATGCAAAACCTATGAGAGTTGCAACTTAGTTGAGTCAAATCCGTGCCAAAAATCATATATACAATTTGAGCAGAATTTTTAAAAGATATTTGTCACCTAAAAAAACTACAAATTTCCAGAAATGATTATAAAAAGAAGCACAAATACTATGAAATTTATAGTTATGCAAATTCGAACAATGCAACCTATAGTGTATGTTTATATTTAAACATACTCAGAAAACAGATCTTGCATAAGGTTTTTATGCTTAAAATCAAAAGTGACACCAATAAAAGCTACAACAATTGCAAGATTTGAACCATGTGGAGCATTGTTGTTAACCAAATTATGAAAAAAGTAAACTTAAAAATGACACTCAGACCTAAAAGTGTATACTATTAGACAGACTTAATGATAGTACTGGTTTAGATTATAATAATAATAATAAAATAATATTAGCCATTATTCAATCCTGCTAGGATGTAGGCCTCCAACTCTGCACGTAATGCTGGCAACTTACATTACGAGGGACCTACAGTTTTAAGTGGATTCCGAACCACTGGAGAGATTTCATCACTCCATCAGAGAGGGTTATTAGCCGTAAAACCCCACGCTGGCAAGGCGGGTTGGGGAGTGGGAGAGCGTATAAGCATGTGAAAATTATTTCACGGTGTGTAGGGATCGAACCCACGATCTTTGGTACAGCGATCGGATGCCTTGACCACTGCGCCACGCTCTCCTGGTTTAGATTAAAACAAAGTAATTAAAAACTTTTGTGTTAAGTTCTATTTCTCCAATTTTGAAGCACCGCATTCAGTTAAAGACATATTGCTTAGTTAAAAAATCCAAAAAATATATTATTAAAAAGGTCAACAGCAGTGAAATTTATTCAGAATAAATGATGGTGGCATGGACTTAAATAGCTATCATTAAAAAACCAAGAATATCCTATTACTTCTGCTGCAGGTAGAGAAATAATTCCTGAAAGTAGAAATATAGTTGCTCTTAAAGTCTATCAAATGTACCCCACAATAAAAAAATTTCCATCATAAACCTTTTAAAAAACACAATGGCATGTTGCATTCGATTCATAAACAACTGCAAAATGCTAAAAAAATTAAAATAGTGTATAAGAAGAACAGGAAATTGGAGTAGAAAAATTAATTACAGATATACAGCAAAAAGTATTTAAAAAAAAACAGATAAAGAAAAAAAACAAAACGTGGGTATGAACAAGTTATCATCATTGAACCCATTTTTAGATAAGAATAAGACCAGTGTTATATCCTTATCACATACAGCAAGTACAAGCCCTTTTACCAGCGGATTTTCCGCAAAGATTGACTATGTGTCAATGGTTTCAAAAAAGAATTGCGCAAAATCCTCGATTTTTAGAAAAAAGTTTTATTTACGGGCAAATTTTTCTCACTATGCGATTATGAATTTCCATAATAATCATGTATAGGCCGACGAAAATCCACATGCCATAATGAAAAGCTATCATCAGCAAACATTTTCCGTTAATGTTTAACAGGTTTTGTAGGAGACCATTTAATAGGTCCATATTTTTTGCCGTATAGACTAAATGGTCAATCATACCGTAATTTTTTTGAAGAAAAGCTGCCAGGACCTTTAGAGGACGTTCCGGTTCAATTAAGAAACAAAATGTGGTTTATGCACGATAGTGCTCTTGCACATTTTAGTTTAGTTGCGCGTCAATTCTTAAATGAACAGTATAGGAACCGTTGGATAGGTCAAGAAAGCCCACAGGCTTGGTTTCCTCGATCTCTAGATCAAAATGTTTAGGATTTTTTTTTTGTGGGGTCACTTAAAAAGTTTAGTTTACACTACATCAGTTAATATTAAGGAAGAACTAAGAAATTGCATTATTGCATCCTGCAATACGATAGAAAACACTCCAGGCATTTTTGAACGTGTACGTCAGTCACTAAGACGCAGGTTGGAAGCCTGTGTTACCGTAGGAGAAGGTAATTTTCCACAATTTTTGTAATTTTTTTTGTTTTTATGTTATTGTTTAGTTTTGTAAAATAAAGGTTTTGTGATCATGTTGCTACTTTTTTTTCCGTTTCTGAGGTATCGTCAAAAAATAAAAATAAATATTTTTTTTACACCCTGTACCTCAAAAACGGTGCGTTTGAGAAACCATGTTAATACGATTTTATTTTCTTATAATTAGCTAAGAAATCTCTTGCTTTATTTTCCGACACATGTTTTGAAACACCCTGTATATATCTAAATCATAAATTTAAACTGGGGAAAGACAATCAAACGACAAAAGTCATGCGCCGTGTAGGCCTAAAATGAGCAGTTTTTGGAAACTTGAAACATATTTTTAAGAACACAGATATCCCAACAAACCTAAAGAGGAAAGTCTACAAGACGTGCATCTTAACCGTGATAATATACGGATTAGAGACTATGACTCTAACTCAAAAAAGCGTCAATATATTAAGAACAATCCAAAGTTCAATGGAACGGGCTATGTTAGGGGTAAGCCTTAGAGACTGAATAAGAAATAAAGAAATAAGGCAGCAAATAAAACTTACAGATGTAATGACGCGAGTGGCTCAACTAAAATGGAGATAGGCAGGCCACGTTGCCAAACACGTCTGTAATTGATGGACCACCAAAATACTACAATGTAGACCGAGAAAAACGAAAAGAAGTGTCGGTAGACTACAGAAAAGGTAGCTTGATGATATAAAGATAATCGCAGGAAAAAGATAGTTCATGGAGAAACCTGGAAGAGGCCTATATCCAGCGGTGGGTAGATTAAAGCTGAAAAGAAAAAGTAGAAGAAGAGTGAAAGGACGCCTACAAAGCTTACCCGGATTAAAAGCACCCGATTTTAATTCAGAATATGTATGTTTTAAATTTTTGATCACAAACAAAGAGATAAAAATATAAAGTATTATACAAGCCTATAAAGCATTATTTGTCTGTATGTCTATAAAAGCTGTGCATACAAAATTAGTAATTCAGCTAACAACAAAAGCATTTATTGCAGCACCAAAAAAAAAAAATGCTAGAAAGAGACGTTAAATGTTTTCTTATAATGGCACAAACTTTGTGGAAGTTAAAATAACTGTATGATTTACTAAAATCAAAGAAATATATTATGAATATGATGGAGTATATAAAATTTTATCAAATAAAATGATATTTTATAGCACCGAAAGCTCTTTATTTTGCGAGATTATAGAAATCAGCGGTCAAGTCAATGAAGCATCACATGAATAGGGTAAACAAAAAAACACTTTTGGAGAAGATGATAAAAGAATTACCTGGGTCATTCACAGACAAGCACTAAATGGAAAAGTAACAATACTGTTCAATTAAAAGTTCTAGTAATAGTCAAAGAAGAGAACTTGGAACTGAGAGCAAATTATTAAGATTCATCTTGACATGAATGGAATAATTTAAATAGCAACAATCAGATCTAGTAGTCGACAATATAATCAATACGCAAGAAAATTATATATTTTACTAAGAAAAAGTGCTTGGCACTGATTTACACTAATTTTCATAAATTTAACTTCAGAATCCATTTTATTTTTAAGCTAAAAAACCACATTTTTTATACATTATTATTATATAATAAAAACAACTTTTTTAATGTGCTATGCATAATGTCATGTAATATTATTGTTTACTAAAACTTAAAACTTTAAGACATTAAGAAAAAAGCTCAAAAACTAAAAAAAAAACATATTTTTAATCTTAAAATGTTAGTGCCTAAAATTTGTTTTTTTTTTATTTTATTTTATTTATTTATTCAATTGCCTTTTTACCTTTCGGTGTCAGGCAGGTTTTTTTTTTAAATTTTTAATAAAATTATATTTTTAGAATTTCTTGCACAATAGTTTTCAAAAATTAAGATTTTGATACCTACATTAAAAAAAAATTAAAACTGTTATAATTCTTTTTTATAATTACTTAACATGGAGTTAATAAGAACTTAAACAACCGAGCGCTGGAAATGAAATGATTTATTTTAAAACTCTCACATACAAATAAAAAACAACAAAAAACGATTAACGTTAATCCACATAAATAAAATAAAATAAATACGAGAGAAAATAGAAAACTAATAATATTATTCAACAAAAACTATTTTTTTTTAAACTTTTATTTTATGTTCTTGATACAAATTATATTATTCAATTTGCTCGTTATATAATAACTAATTTCCAAAAAAAAGACTATGATATTGATATTGAAGAAAATACCCAAAAACAAAAAAAAAATCAAACATTTTTTTCAGTACTAATTGTATGTATAACATTGGTTTACAAAGAATGACTTTAATATATTGAAAAAAAAGCTCAAAAACTGAACATTTTGAAGCCTAAATTAAGCTACTTTTTAAATTTTCTATAAAATTTATATTATTCAATTTGAAAATATAACTCGTCCGTTTTCTTACTTTCTTAGGTTCTCTAAAACTCAATGAAAATAAGTTATCATATACAAAAAAAATTTGAGTTTGTTTTTTTAATTTTATGTTTTGTTCTGAAAGGAATATGATTATTAAAGTTATAACTTATTTTAAATTCTACAGCAACACACAATATTAAATGCGAACAAACGTTGAGCATAATATATAGCATTTAGGCGTGTTACCGTTCACGTCAATCTGTGTTCTCTTTGCAGTAATTTTAATGGCACTTAGTTAAGTTGTTATTCTTGGTCACGTAGAAATTGCACGACAGATGGTGTTGGATTTTACAACAGTCGTGTTAAATTAACGCCAGGTAAAATATAATAAGTGCAAACATGTTCTTACAATAAAGAGATCTGTCAGCCGCGTGCCAATCATGCAGAAAGAATGCCGTTTAATAAATTAATTATATCTTATACTGATTACAGTTGAAATAATATTTTAAGACACCTGTTTTGAAAGGGTTATTTATTGATACCTGTCATATTTTAGATGGGTTCGGCTCATTTTTCTGAGAATGAATAGTTGTGTGAAAGCGATGTTTTGCCAACAACTTACAAAAGGGCAGGAAATAACCGATCACATTTGAATAGAATTGCTTTGAAAACGGAAAAAAATACATACATATCTTTTATTGGCCTGCCTTGAAGTTCATTTCATCATATTTCTATACACACAAATGCGGCTTTGAGAATAAAACGAACAATTTGTGTTAAATTCATGTTTTCCGGAAACATTTATTGTATTCAAAATTTACAAACTAATTATTTTGCAAAAAAATGTAGAAAAGGCAAATGAATTATGAATAGCCAACGTCTTTCAATATATTCCCCATGATAATATATCTCGGCATACAAAAGTCGCTACCTTCCGATTAATAATACATTTTTTTTCTTACAACGAAAGCTGTTTTTCTGCTTTGCTTTATAATATTGCATTTCAACGAAACGTGCTTTTTTATATAATATAAGCATATATATCTTTCGCCTTAGCAGTAGAGCATAATTTATGTATTCGTAGCCGGTGGAGGTTTAATTTTTATTTATATGTGCCCACAATTTAATAAATTATCCGGGAGAGAGCATTGAATTCGAACCAAATTCAGCGGCACACATTTAATTTTCTGCAATAAATTTCTGGTTAAATAGAGAACCGCAATGCCAGTAATTCTCCGCTAGACACATTCGGCTTGATTTCCCGAATTAAAACTCCGCAAGTCGCATCATTAGTGGTCACTTGTTCTATTGCCCTCCTTCACAAGTTCAGTCGTGCCAGGATTCCGTTTATCGCTCCTTGTATTAAAAAAATATAACACTTGTTACTTCATGTAATACTATTAATACTTTTTGTGAGATTATATTGTTTAAATATATAAAGTAAATCGAACTATTTGAAACTTATATAACTACTTTATTTCAATTTTAAAATTTGAAATTTTTTTTTCCATGTGAACAAACTGCATTGTGCGCTAGCTAGCATTAGAGCAACATGAGTTGCACGTGCTGATTAAGCAGTTTGTTTTCTCACGGTCTACCTTGTAATTGAATAGACAATAAATCTTTTTTGTCTGCAATTTCAAAATAATGCTTGGTTTAATTTGTTCTTAACAATATCCAAAAAAAGTATGCATGTAAAATTAAGCAATAAAAACAAAAAAAATTATAAAATAATACACAAACGACCGCACAGTCTAGACGTGCTAGTTTAGGTCTTGCTTTTTTCATTTTAACAAAACAATCAGCCTTCGTAATGTAGGATAGAATAAGGGCGTTAGAGTATAAACACAATTTTATTCGCATAAAAAAAATTAACCGAGCAAATTGTTGGAAATAAACAAGTCCCCAAATAAGACTCGTAGTTGAGGTCAAGCTTTTTTGCTAGATTAGATGAACCAATTTATTTATCTTTGCAAATTATTAGTGTGTTGATCTTATTAAACGATTGCAGTTTAAACAAGCTTAATTTTGGTTATGTTTATTTGAATCCGCGTCTAGACTGAATAAACACGTTCAAATCCGGCCCGCGCTAACCGCAAAACCTCATAACCAAAATATCCACATGTAATAATCCTTTCCGCAGCCATGTCATATACACGTCGCATCCGACAAAGCCCTCCGATCATTACAAATACATAGAGAAGCTTACATCCCTTCAGGGGATTTCTTAATAACGCCAGGTGCAGCTGGTGAGTGAATCGCTGCAAAAGTGTTTGCTTCCTTCCCGCATTGTTTATCCTCCAGGTAAACCAAAACACACAATTATTATAACTTAATATGAAGCGACAGTATAGAAATATCCATTCATCCATTCATCCCCAACGCACCCCAGAGCTTTATCAAACATTTTTTTATAGAGTTTAATTAGCGGAAAATATGGAAAGAAATCCTTGCAGCCACATATCACTTGAATTTTAATGGGGTTCTAAATTAAAGACGAGGGTGGAAATTTGAAAAGAGGGGTTTACTAGGATGTGAATCATACTGTAATTGTCCGCCCAACATATGGATATCGAAAAACAATTTACGCGCTCAAATTTTGTATGTAAATTTATGCATGAGAGAGGACGAAATAATGGCTATATTTTTTTGAGATAATTTAATTTGCGAGCGACAAAACAACCCAAAAATATATATTTTTTATCAAAATCATACACTGGAATTAATTTCGTTGCGGAAATAGAAAAGTGGACGTTTTAACGTAAATTAGCCGCACGTTTTCCACCACTGCGCGCTTGTATATTTTCAGTTATAATTTTCAACGCAAATTAGTCTTCATTGTTCTATCAAAGTGCAATTTACATTTTATATTATTGGATTTGAATCCGTGTTGGTGTTTGTATAGTTTGTTGAAATCCAATATTTAATAATAAGGATGATCAAACGTTATGAGTTTTTATTTATTATTATTTTTAAATAATTCGAGGTTTTGCATTTCTATTTATTTTATTTCTGCAGGACTAGGTTTCTACATAGAATATAAGCTTCATCACATTCTGGTAATAAAAAAACCATTTGTCTTGATGCTACTCTACAACAATCCTTAAACCATTGTCACATAACAAAATTTACGTTAAATTGGAGATTTTAAACAAACCTACTTATATATTAATGTTGTTGATAAAGTATATTAGTGCCAAATTACGTCATAATCTAATAAACGGATTATAAGTTATTTCTTCTATTAAAGGGCCTTCCATTAAGAGCGCCCCCATTTGAAATGTAAATAAAACGAGCCATTGATGAGATATCAAAGATCTGTTTATTGTGGGTTGAAGGTGACACTATACCATTAAGAATGGAACAGAACATTGTTCAGATGGCCACCTCTGGAACGCCGGCACGAATGGAGACGCTGGACCCAATTTTTCATCATTTTTTCACACAAATCTGGCGATATGTCAGCAATAACTCTTTCAATATTGGTCTGGAGCTCCTCCAATGTTGTTGGTTTGTTGCTGTAGACCACTGACTTAACGTACCCCCAGAGAAAAAAGTCTAGGGGCGTTAAATTGCACAAACGAGACGGCCAATTGGTTGGGCCGTGTCTTGAAATAACACGGTCTCCAAACTTGGTCTTCAATAAATCGATTGTTTGGCCGGCTGTATGGCATGTGGCCCCGTCTTGTTGGAACCACATATTGTCCACATCAAAATCATCCAATTTGTTTCAAAAATAATCGGTTAACATGCCCCGATAGCGATCGCCGTTAACCGTGACGGCATTTCCTGCATTGTTGAAAAAGAAGTAAGGGCCAATGACTCCGCCGGCATGAAAACCACACCAAACAATGAATTGATTTCCTGAGAATTTTCCCTTGCCCAAATGCGACAGTTCTGTTTATTAACAAAACCGTTTAGCCAAAAATGAGCCTCGTCACTCAGGATGATTTTTCGATGAAAATCATTATCCATCTCCATCTTGTCTAAGGCCCAATTGGTGTAGGCCAAGTTCTTTTTACAAAATCCGCCACAATGTTGTTTGGCTGATCCCCAACTCCTGAGAACCGCGTGAAATCAATTGTTTTGGTTGTTCGGATACAGAAGCTCGTACAGCGCCAATATTTTCTTCGCTCCTGGCTGGTCTTGCTCTTGGTCTTTAATGAGTAGATCGACTTGAATTTAGCGACTAAACGAACCACAGACCGTTTATCCGGACGATTAGAACGACCAAAAATCGGAGTCAACACACGTAAAGTTGCGGTGACCGAACTCGAATGTGTATAATGTAATAAATTTTAATAATTTGCAAACGTTGCGCACACGTGTATTTCACTATGATGAAATGGTATAATGTCTCAAACAAATTGACGTTTATAATATGGAGCTAACTTCACACATGTTCAAATAGCAGCTATTCAAAACAGGGGCGTCCCTATTGGAAAATCCTTTATAAACCTAATGTTTCTAAATTGTAGTTACAAGAGATTGCTTTGATCGAGGTTAAGTTTATCTAGTCGTATGGAAATGTAATGGCCCATGGAAAACCAGAGCAATTTCTTTGGTAAAGTGGTTTCATGAGAAACAATGGGTAAGTTTTGCCGGAGACTTAATGTAGCGGGTATAACAATTTCTCTTGTCCAGGAATACGGCCAAACACCGCAATAACAGCAAAAGCAAGAAAAAATATTCACCAGAAAACCCCTGCTATTAGGCATAAGAGCAAAGAGTAGATAAGACTCTTAAGCCAGCGGAGTAAAACCCGCTTACAATTCGGTCCACGCCTCAATACCATTATTGCAGAATTTTTTAAACAAATTACTGCATCTTAAGCAAGCGACTTTTGTAGGCAGTGAGAAACCTTGCACGGTAAAATGTGAGAGGAAGGTGGTAAACGCGATCTAAAATAACGCCTATATGGTTGGCGTTGTGAGACGCATTACGATACATAATTTACGGCACGTTTCGAAGGTTTATGCACAAACTATTTAAGTGCCGCACTTCCGGTATTTTCAATGGAGCGGAGTTTAATTGTTAGTGCAAATCTGACACTTTTTGTAAGTCTTTAGAAGATTCTCCTCAATAACCACAAAAAAACTCTTAAACTGTAAAGAAAGTAACCCGTTTAAGAGAAGGTTCAACTGTCCAGGTAGGAGGTAAGAGCGTTGGGCTATTTTCTCAACATCCGTAAAAAACAAAATACACTAAAACGCTTACAACTTGCCTCAGAACATTGGAAAACCTAGAACGTCCAAGAAAGTAAAAAAAAATATGCAAAAAATTGAAAAAGAACTAAAAAACATAGCAAAGACAACAAAAACAAAAAAACAAACAAAACTTGAGAGCAATAAAGAAAGTGACAATAACAATTACAAAAAAATACAAACATAGAATAATCAACTGGAGTGTACAAAATTAAAATATGTTGTACACTGTTAATCTAAATTCATCTAAAAATAGAATCACAATACTTAGCGTGTACGCATCATCCAACGATTAAAACAACTAAAGTAAAAAAAACAATCTTTACAACACTGGAGCAACTTATAACAAAAGAAGAATACAATTGAGAAATTATAATACTATGCAATTTAAACAGTAGAACAGGGTCCCAAATAAACAATAACATAGTATGACCCTTTGAAAGGTACAACAACTATTGATAACGGAAAAAGAATTATTGAATTATGCAAATCTCAAAACTTGAAAATAAGTATTTTAAAAACAAAGACATTTATAAATATACATAGACACAAAGTACTAAAACTCTAAGGTCAATAATCGACTAATAACTAAGAAAAACTCAATTATAAAAATAAATAACATTACCTGTGGATCAGACCACTACTTCCTACATATTCCTACAATAAAATAACTAACTAAAACAAATAGCAAAAGAAGAAATACACAAAATGACATCCCAAAAATACAACATGACAAGCTTCTCTCGGATTACAACAAAAAAAAAACAAAAAATAAAAAAAATACATAAAAGCAAAAATAAAAGCATTCATACATAGGAGGTAAGAAATTGACCAAAAAATTGAAATCACATGAAACAACAAGATATCCAATCCAAATAAAAAAACACATATATAGACTACTATATAGGACTGTTGACAGAATAGAGAGCCAAATTTACAAATGTAAGACTAAGAAAAGTACTAATCCACGGAAAAAATATCTAGGTTAATTATAGAGTGGAGAAACAAGTGAGGAGAACGGTGGAGTCTAACCCGGTGCACATGGTAGTGTTCAACCAAGTACGTACACAAAATTTATACCCACACAGAACAAGGATGTACTTACCCACAGTGAGACGAGGCACACATATTATAAATTACCTACAAGTTGTAACAAACTATTTTAGTTACTGGTTGCTCGTAAGGTTGTTTTCTTGTATCACAAGGTTTTTTAATTACCTCAAGCGCCACTATACTCAAAGTGTGAATAGGTACGGAAAAGGAATATATTTATAAAACACATCAATTGACAAATTACAAGTTTATAGCCAGGTGACGCTTTAGCTTAGTACCAAAATAACCAACAGTCATAGACCAAACGGGCTAAATTTATAGTCAACTGTTGGTCATTCTTTATGCCCACCAGTTTGCTACAAAATCTGAAAAATGAGGTCCGCAATTGAAAACAAAAATTTATAGAAGACGTCAAAACCTTATGACAAACTCTACCCTAATTACGTACATCACATTTTTGTCAATTAACAAATTAATCAAAACATCACGGTCAAAAAAACCAATCTTTTCCGCCGCTCTTGACTGTTCTAGGCCCCTTGGTAAAGTTGTGTTACCAGCTCACCCCAATATAATGATAGAGGAGGGGTCAATGGAAAAAAAAAACGGCGTTGCCCTTTTTGATGTAATGGTGTGGGTTTCAAGGTCTGTAGTCTCGGTTTTCCATATGCTATAGTAGTGCACCAAGTCCCAATATAGATAGATACGTTGCTACCTTGTTTTCTAAAGTGTCGCAAGTAAGATACGGCCACTGATTTACCTAGTAAAGGTGGACGGCGTAGTGCGGTCTTTAAGGAATGAAGGACGCGCTGCAAACATAGTCAGAGTGTCCAAGCATTGCAGAAGTTAGTGCAACATGGTTAAGAACGTAACCGCAGCTAGGTGTTTTTAAATGTCATGATGACATGTTTCAAAATTATCTGTGTTTATTTAAATCTAAATTAATAAAGTGTAATATTAACCCTTGGGAAAGGCCACTAGTTAAATACTGCATTAAGTCCTAAGACATGGCTACGACATGGCGAATATTGCCGCCATAAAATAAGCATATCCTCGGGCGGTGGGTAGCAGCAGGCGTCTGTACTGGGTTAAGGCAGAGAGGAAAATCCTTGGTTCGGCTTAAGACTAGACAATCACAAGCAGAGACAAAATAATTGTCCAACCGGTTGTGATACTGATATTGAGGAAGGCAACGGGAAACCACCTCAATTATTTTCCCCAGGAAATTCATCAAACATGAGTACACAACCAAATGCAACGGCCCTCAGTCTCCGGCAGATCTTAAATGGTCAGAGGGTGCTAAGAATCTTCAAAAGAGTCATGATGAAAATAGCAACATGGAACGCCAGAAGTATGTATGCGGCGGGAAAGATAGAAAATACCATCAGAGAAATGAAAAGAATGAATATTGAAAAGCTTGGAATAAGCGAAATGAGGTGGATTGGCTTCGGAGTGTGCACCATAGATGGCTATCAAGTCTACTATGCCGGCAACGACAACCCAAGTCATTATAGTGGATTCGCTATAATAATGACTAAAGAAGTATCTAGAGCAGTTAAAACTTGTATACCAATATCTGATCAAGTAATTATACTACAATTACAGGCACAACCAGTAAATATAAACATAATTCCAGTATATGCACCCACAAATACCAGTACAGATCAGGAAATTGAAGAATTCTATGTACAAGTCACGAATGCCTTAAAACTCACTAAGAACTCCGAGTTAACAATGGTACTAGGCGACTTTAACGCCAAGGTTAGTAAAGGTGTTTGTGGAGATATTGTTGGTAACTACGGGCTAGGAACACAAAACGACCGTGTTGATAGATTTTTTGAACTCTGTAAAGAGCATGACCTTGTCATAACAAATACGTTTTTCAAATAACCACCAAGAAAACTCTATACGTGGAAATCTAATGCCGATAACTCAAACAGATTGGTACGTAATCAAATTGATAACGTATTAATCAAAAAACGGTTTACATACAGCATAACATCTGCAAAAACTTACCCCGGAAGCGACATAGGTTCTGATCATAACCCAGTAGTAGTTTCTGCACGGCTAAGAGTTAGGAAATGTAACGTCTGACGTCCGCAGAAGAAAATACATATCTCACGATTATCAGACATAAATATCAAAGCAAATACAAGAACAGAACTAATTACAAACCATCAACATTACAGAAGATGCAGTAGAATTGGCGTGGAACAACATCAAAAATGTAATTCTGAGTACGGGCGAGAAATATCTTAAACCAGACCCACAAATTAAAAAGAAAACATGGATAACTTTCAAAATACTGCAACTAATAGATAATGGACGAGCGGCAAAGCATGACTGTAAAGCTTATAAAGTATTGCAACGGAATATCCGTAAAAAGATCAGAAAAGCAACAGTGCATTGGCTAAGTAAGAAGTGCAAAGAGATAGAAAGCTTGGATAGTAAATACGACACACTCGGCATGCACAAGAAAATAAAAGAAGCTGCCGGCCTCAGCAAACCCAGGAAACATGCAATGCTGCTCGACAATCAAGGAAAAGTAATTCTAGACCTGGAAAAGAAGCTAGCAAAATGGAAGAACTATATCCAAGAACTTTTTCAAGATCAAAAAGTGGATCATCCGGCAGAATACAATGACAAAAGGACCCACAATAACAAGAACCAAAGTAATACATGCAATAAAAATGTCCAAAGAAAGTAAAACACCAGGGCCAGATAACATATCATCAGAAATGTTAATACTCATTGAAGAAGATCGAGCTTTAAACGTACTTGTGGACTTCTTTAATACCATTTATGCAACCGGAAACATTCTGATTAACCTACGTTTTTGTAACACTGCCAAAGAAAGCAGCTGCTAAAAACTGTAGCGACTATAGAACCATCAGCCTTATGAGCCACGTCTTGAAAATTTTCTTGAAGATCATCCAAGCAAGAATATATCGTAAATGTGAAGTTTGCCTAAGTGATACTCAATTTGGGTTTCGCGATGGGATGGGAACACGTGAAGTTTTGTTCAGTATCCAGGTACTAATTCAGCGTTGCCAAGACGTGTCTGTAGACGTGTACGCTTGCTTTATAGATTATCAAAAAGCGTTTGACCGTGTAAAACATTGCAAGCTCATAGTGATCCTGCAAGAACTAGGTTTAGATAGCAGAGACATTCGTATCATTGAAAAACTTTTCTGGCAACAATCTGCATCCGTGAGAGTAGATAACAACAATACATATGAAGTAGAAATCCAAAGAGGGGTTAGACATCACCACTTTTATTCAACATATACTCCGAACAAATATTTGCCGAAGCTTTTGATGGAATATTTGAATACTAAACGGGGAGGTGGTGAATAACTTGCGGTACGCAGATGATACGGTCCTGCTGGCGAATACGGAGAAAGATCTTCAAGAATTGCTGAATTGTGTCGTGGGTAATAGTAAACAAGCAAGCCTAGAACTAAACATAAACAAGACCAAGGTCATCGTAGTCAGTAAGGAGCGCAATGTGGTGACAAACATAAAAGTAGGAAATCAGAAAATTGAATAAGTCGCCCAATTCAAATATCTAGAGTGCTCCCTGAATAAGCAATTGGACCAATCAAAAGAAATTAGATCCAGAATAGAACAAACTTGCACGGCCTTCAATAAAATGAAGCAAGTTATGTGCCAAAGGGATCTTAATCTCAATCTGCGAGTTTGGTTGCTACGTTGTTATGTTTTCTCCATATTAATATATGGCGCAGAGACCTGGACGCTCACAGATGCTATGTGCAAAACGTTAGAAGCATTCAAGATGTGGTCATACAGAAGGATGCTACGTATAGTGTGGACAGATAGAATATCTAATCTAAGGACACAGAAATTCTATATCTTCTGAAAAAACGTAAGCTTGAGTATCTTGGCCAAATCATGCGAGGCTTGAAGTATACATTACTACAAAATACAATGCAGGGAAAGATAGCTGGTAGGCGAGGGCCAGGTCGCAGAAAGACGTCCTGGTTAAAAAATCTACGACAGTGGTTTGGGGTCAGCAATACATCTCTTTTTCGTAGAGCTGTCAAGAAGACCAAAATAATGTTGATGATTGGCAACGTTCGTAGAGGACAAGGCACGTAAAGAAGAAGAAGAAGGTTGTCACTTAAGTTTTGCCAAGTTTCAGGAGTTGTCTCGCAAAATGCAAAACAATGTCGTGGGTACGGGTAGGGCCTAGAGGTAGGTAAATCACCTCTGAGGCATTGTCAGTATGTGTCGGTATCCAAAATCCTCAAAGCTCCGCTCACTAAGCGGCATCAGCATATCAGAGATCATAACTCATGAACAGCGACCCTAAAGCAACGTAGACAAAAACTTGCAAATGTTGTTACAGGCGTGGTTACTCGATCCCAGTATAGCATCAAAATAGCACTACGGCAAAGACATCCATTGGCTAAATTTTTGCCTAAGACGCTTCTTTCACCGACGGCCGCTGCCAGACAAACCCGCAACTTTATAATTTGGCACACACTACCATTGCACAGAAACTAGCTTCTATACGAACAAAATTGCACTCCCTGCCAACAAGTAACATTCAGTAGGGCCACTGCAAGTAGCTACTAGCTCTTTCACGTCGTACCACACAAGTACCACAAGGTTCTTTTAAAAACCGCACTCTGTATAAGTGCGTTTGAGTGACTGTATTAATACGAAGGACACTCTGGATGAGTGCGTTACAAAAAGTTTGTTGAAAGCGTATGACAAAGCGTAACAATAAATTTGTTAACAAAATAGAATCTATGATACTACAACCGTCAAAAAACACCCTTACCAAGAGCGAGGACGCACTAGGACTTAAACTGGTCGCCTCTGCCAAATTCTTTGCCCAGCTTTAAATTTCTGTTGTGCATTACCATACTAATTACAAAACAATTTTTAGCTTAATAACCGTATAAATATTCATCAATGCTTTTTTTAAATTATCAGGATGTATAACTGACAAAACAAATATCAATGTTGTTATTTCAATCTAATTATTCATCTAACAAATTGCTTTGTTAAATCACATTGAAGCAAACACTTTATCATCTTTGTATAATAGATTGCTTTGTACAATTTCAACAGCCCTAAGTGAAAATTGCAATCAAATACTTTAAAATCCAATTTATCTTCAATTAGAAAAAAAATATAAATTTCTAATACCACAGCTCACTTCAAAAATAGTTGAAAGCCCACGGGCCTCACCAAAACCACTAGATTACATCCAAGTACTGCAACTTTACGGCATGGTACTGTTACTTCTACTGTGGAGTGATGTTTTGGATCGTTAGAAAGCTGTAATAAACTTTCCCTTATAGTATGTTAAATTTTAGAACTTATCTGTAGTAGACACCATACATGTGGTCATCAAAAAACAGTATTGACAAAACATAGCCGCCATGTGACTACGACGCTAATCACTTTAACAATGTCATCAACCTAAAAACCTAAAAATGGAGGCAAAATTAGATTCTGAGGTAGAGAGAAAGTTGGCAGAACTCAAACACCGCAAATAATATTTCATAAAAGCTTTGCGTAGCCAAACCGCTACGGAAGAGTGGCAAAATCTATTAGCATACAAATTGACCAGGGATGCAACTGTAACAAGTACGTACATAAGTGCAAACAATTTTAACCACAAACCCCGTTGCACAGCTACCGGAATAAATATCTTACGCAAACTTTTTTTTTTTTATTATTATTTATTATATACATATTTACATTTTATTTTATTTTATTATAAAGTGGTAAGGAAATAGCCGAAAAACCCCATCAAATATAGAAATAAATTTGTTTTTCTGTATTTTTGAATGCATTTTGTTGCTATTTGCAAATATAATTTCACAAAAAGGACTTTGACATATCATAGTTTAATCCTTTCTAAATGTACAGGTAAAAAAAAAATCGATTATCAAATTATTTGTAGAAGTAGCAATGAAGCCAAAGTTGCCGTTTTTGTTAAAATACTACAAATCAAGATAGCGGTCGGTATGGTCTTAAAAATAATTTTTTTTGTTGTACATTGCTAATAGCGCCCGCCAGTTTGACAATACAAAATTTTGTTTTTATTGGTCGATTTTGGCATTAAATGAACTGAAATTCCAGACAATTTCTGTAAAAAGGAAAAACCTATCAGTAAAGACAATGATTGCCTTACACTACCATAGCTTTCTTTTGTTCTATACACAAAAAAACACAACGCCACTAAGTTTTTACTCAAATTTTTAAATTTCCAGTGCCCAGTGCCACCGTTTTTTGTCCATATGTGCCCAACGCTCCAAAAAGATTCTAAACACTTTCAGTTGCCTAATTCCCAAAATTTGATAAAATTCTTGAATTGGTTAGTTTAAATTTAGCAACAGCCCGGTTGCTGGCCTCATTATTACAACCTTCACCGTATAGATTAAAACCTGAAGATAGGCAATATAGTAATAAAAAAAATGCATAAACTTTTCTCCGCGGTTAAAAGGTTTGTCACAAAGCTGGCACCAAATACCCCAAAGTCCGGTTTCGGATTAGGAAACCAAAAAGCAAAAAAATAAAACTGGCATGTGCACATCAAAGATCCAAAGCCCGCAGACTATCCTGCTAATCAAAACATGTTCAATTTAACTAACCCCCCCCCCCCCCCAATTTTTTATACCAAATTGTATAAAACTCAACAAATATTATTATATCTCCCAAAAATATCAACATATTTTGCTGGAGTAAAAAAGCAACAAAAATCTTCGGTTCTGCTTTGATGAAACGAAGCTTAATTTGGTCACTAAAAAAATACACCATCAGTAGTAGATCAAACTGTTAGCAGATTGTCGAGCGTTTTAGCAAACTCTTGCAAATTAACTGCCTTTGTTGTACCCGGTAGGCAATTATTCAAATTTGTTATTTTGTCATGTGGTCTGTGCAATGTGGCTCTGTGATTAAATTCTTTGATTAGGTAGAAAAAAAAACAAGTCAATAAAATGAAACAACAAAACCAAATATGCATTCTAAAAAATTCTAACTTAAACTTAAAAAGTTTGTTATGCAAACTAATGCTTCAGAGGTAGGACTCGGAACTGTTCTTACTCTAGAGCAAAATAAGTCTAAAGTGCTTTTGCCAGTAGATCTTTGACCGATGCAAAAAAATAATTCTACACCCAAAAAAAATATTTTTGGTTTAGAAAAGTTTAGACCATTAGAGTTCATGGTCATTGCTAATCATCAATTTTTTGTATAGCTTCAATAACTTAAAGATCCTGCTAAAAAACTATCAAGATGGGTTCTAAAATTACAACAATATCACAGAAATAAAAATAAAATCAATTTTCAAATCCAAAACAATATTTGAAAACAATGCACCCGATTTAAAGATTGTTGTGACTCGCAATCAGTGCTGTAACTAGAGCGGTGCCGTCGGTGCCGCCGTACAGAGCGCAGTTTGGATGGGGCGCAGAAAACCAACTAATCTTCATAATTTTGGAATTGGAGGTTGCAAAATGACGTTTTTGCACAGTCGCATCAGAAGCTAGTTACGGCACTGGTCGCCATTGTCGTCAGAACTGGGAATTTTTAAAATCATGTCCAAAACTAGAAAGCTGGTTAAAATCGCTTTCCAGATTAAAAAATAAAAATTTTAGTTTGTTTAATGTATCAGATTGATTTACATAATGAAGTTTATTGTTTCTGCTTTAAAAAGCAGACTTCAATAGCCTAGTGCAAGCTTTAAAAACCATGTTGTTCTTATGTTTGGCTAACCCCAATTAATTATGTGTGATAACGGTGCACAGTTTAATTCTAACCTGATTCAAAACTTCGTAAAATATTAATGTTAAAACTTTTTTTTAATATCACGCCCAAGTTATTCCTGTAGAAAACATCAATAGAGGAGTTAAATTCGTCAGTCGTTTCTGTATTGACAATCATCAAAACTGGGACAACAAAAATTACAAATTAAAGTTTGAAAATTTGTTCATCGATTTATGATTCCACAGAACATACACCCACTCTCTTGAACTTTAGCAAGTGCGTTCCATCAAATAAAAACTACTATAGAAAAGTTGACTTAAATACTGAGCTTAATCTCATCTACAACTACTCAGAAAAATATGTCAAAAAGGTAATTACGTATTCAAAAAAAAAACTGTTATCATTTAAGAAATAGATAAATATAATAACAAAATTATGTAATTCCAAACGTCGGTTATAGTTTTTCTGCAAAACTAGCGTAGATATCAATTTGATAGAAAAGTAAGAGCAAATGCTATCAAAGCCCAGAACAATTAATAAATAGCACGGAAATAAAAACTCTTAGAACAATAGAAGGAGTAACCCTACGTAATGAAATCAGAAACACCGCTATAAAAAAAAAAACTAAATACTGAAGACGTATCTATATAGGTCAATTCACAAAGACGACAATAACAAGACCATGTGCACTACAACAGAATTGTCAAATGAGCTAAAGACCAAAGACCTCAAAGTAGAAGACCCCCATAACAGACCACTAAAAAATAGATAGAGAACTGGATCTGCATCAGGGAAAAGCCAAAAGGCAGATACCAGGATTTAAACCTATAATACAAAAAAAAAGCATTATGTTGTATGAACAATTTCCTTGGTTGAGGTTTGGTTTAGTTAATCGTATGGGTATTAATCAAACTTTGTCTTATAATATTGAAGCAAATGAAATATACTACTACTAAATTTTATCAACTTTCAATTAGTTGTTTTATAAAACTATAATTTCTATACTATAGTTAGGAAAAATTAAGACTTTTAAATAGTTAGCAGTTTAAAATATATTAAATTAGCAATAGTTAACATAAATCGAGAATATAAATATATTTAACCAATATTTCAATGTCAAATAAATCTTATTTAATAATAAATTATAAATAAGTAGATAATAAAATCTGTATGCTTAATACAATTGAAAAAATTGTATAGTGTTTGATGTATGTATATATAAAGTGGTAGACGTCTGTTTTTAATGACGCCATTGAATATGACATTAATGTCTATACATCATTAGAGACAATGGGCTTTAATATGTAGTGCGAAAAACGGATGATTTAATAATATTTTCAGGGGAATTTACTACACTGACATTGACGCTGTGGACGGCGGTGTTTCTATAGTAAAGCCCCATGCAGCTTCCAGTCTTATATAGAAGCGCAATGAAATTTCCTGCACAATATTCGACAGATAAAACGCATTGTAGGGACGCCTTAATGCCCTCATTGTCATATTTATGGCCGTCACATAACCGTAATCGCATTTATCTAATACAGCAGGATATTATATACAAGATTATCTAGACAGTAATGAAACTATAATGTTGTTACATTTTATTATTATTATTTGCGACGTAAGAGTTTTATTAGCATATTTTTTTCTGCTCGGAAAATTGCATATTTTAAAACATGCAAAGCTGAATAGTTATTACACTTTGATTAAAATTGTAGTATGCTTGCGTTTTACATTTATAATGATACTGCAACCGAGTGAAAATACTAACTAATTGATTTTATTATTAAATTAAGAAACCCAGTTATTATAGTAACAATGGAATTACATGAACATTAATTTTCATCCCTATTGATTTCTCATGTTTGGCATCACTTATTTACCGTTCGTGTTTTATTTCACGGCACCGTTTTGGTTGAGGGTTGCAATTACTCAGTCCACTTTCGTTATTGCACACTATAGACATTGAATAATATATGTACGGTGGTTGGCATACCTATATATTAAATCCAAACCGTTTGTGGGAAACTGGATTGCTGATGTTTCCCGATTGGTGAAAACTCTTTGTTTGTTAATATTGTGTGTCATCGCCCTGTTCGAACTTTTCGTGTGTCATTAATTATGAACTGATTAATGGTGCAAGTTTGAAATTTGCTTAATCAGCGAATTAAATTTTCAATAAAGTAGTTTTGATACAGCATATTTAAGCTAGTTGATATACTTAATTTAAAATGTACAAAGGCATACTTGTTACTTGCAGTAGTGGCAAACTATTAAGTAATTTTATTATTAATTTCATTAATAAATCTAATAAATAATTTTAAAAATTATATACACTGCTCAAAATATGAAAAACTAATTCAAACAAAAATAAATTCTACAAATCATTTTTAAAATAACATTAGCAATAGAAAGAAACTACAAGAAGTGGAGTAAACAATAAAAAAAATATTTTAAAAATGTAGTGTGCTTTGTATATATGTAGTATATCAAAATAAGGTAGAAGTCATTCGTGTTGATGTTTTTATCGAGAATGGCACCAGTATTTTACAAGTTGCAAGAAATTTTAACATCAGCTTTTCTGTCATCCATTGTGTGTAGAATCAATACCTAGAAACCGGAGGATATAGACACATTAGACAAGATTCTAAGAAAAAATGAAATCTAATTTAGAACCGGTTTTTAGTTGTATCCTCCTTGCGTTTTTGCATATCTACAGCCAAATATCTTCAAATCAAGCTCTACAAAGAAATAAACTGGGAGAAGCCAACCTGAGACCAAGAAGACCTGTGCAAAAACTTGTTTTAACTCCGTACCACATAAAGTATTAGATAAGATACAGATAAGTCACAATTTTGTTTATTTTGTTGTGATGGTCAAGTTTGTGTGTACCAACGTTTCATATAAACTCCATTCTACACAAACCATACAAGAAGTAAAAAATTATGGTGGTGAATGTGATGAGCAAAGCTTGTGCCAGTTCCAAAATGCTGTACATCAATCTTGTCGTAGAGAATCATGTTATACCAGTCATTTAAAATATAGGCCCAAAATTTGCGTTTATGCAAGACCACGCAAAGCCCCACGGGATTTAAACTATGGTTTGTTCTTTCTTAAGTCCTTTTTTAAGATTTGTTAGGTTTGATATTGTTTGGAGACGCTCAGATCCACCCCAAACACTCAACAACTAACAAATGTCCTAATCAAAAATGGAAAAATATACCATAAGAAAGCATCCGTCGACTCGTACGAAGCATGTTTTAAAGATGTCAAGCATGACATAGGCAGGATACTTTTTCCCTCAACTTTGTTTTTTTGAATTGTTATTCTATGTTAAAGTTATTTAGTTAATTAATTAATTTATTTCAGACTATCACATCTGGAAATTTTGCCGCAAATTCAAAATTCAAACCTTAATTATTGCGTTCACTAACGTTCACCCAACATCAAGGCAGTACACGGGACCTACTGAAGTTTTTTTTCTTATCAGAAAGAAAGCGTACTCATCACAACACATTTTTTCTTAACCAAAAAAAACTCTCCTCTAAATAAGAAACTCAAACCCAAGACCCTTGGTCTAGCAGTCAAGTACAGTGACACTACCTGGACGGTTATTGTTATCTTAAAAGTAATATGTAATATTAGATTTGCATATTAATAAAAATTAAAAAAAAAATGTTAAGACCTAATTATTTTAGGCAGTGTATTATACTGTTTTTGCATGATTTTGAGTTGGATTATTAGTTTTAATTTATTGTTGCTAATCATTTTTGGTAGTTTGTGTATAATTTTATAAACAATCTAAAAATGGTTGAAAGCCAACTAAGTCAATATGGGTGTGCACAAATTTTTGAAACTGTAAAAGAAAGATTCTTAATAGCTTCCAACATTTTAGGCAATAATTGTGCGTTCGTTACATTACTAACCTAAAATTATCACTATTGCTTTCAAAGATTTAAAGTTTCAAAAAATGTAGTGTTTGTTAGATTTTTCACTACCAAACTAGTTGGGGCGTAAGCCATGGTGTTTTTGTTGTTGTGAAAGTATATCCGTTAGTATAGAACGGTTTGTCTTTGCAGTTTAGCAATTTTAGACAGGTTTTCCAAGTTAGTAGTCTGTCGTCATCATAACATCATCAAGTTGCACCATCAAAACAAGCTGCAAATTGTGCAATCAGAAGGCCTTTGTAAACTGCTTTTTGACTATTTTGCAACGACACGCAAGCATCAGGTCACTTGGTATTTTGAAAAAACTATTCATCTTTTCAGTCTTTATAGTATAATCCACTAAAGATAAGTAAACATTTAACTTCTTGTTTAGTCTGTTAATTATCCATAAACTTAATTCAGTGCTTGAGCTATTGCATTCAGGACGGTCATGCTTTATTGATGCAGTGGTATCATCATTATCAGCTACTTTTCACGCCACTGCAAGCGCATTAGCCTTTTCTCTTCCCGTAATGTTGGCAACTTACAATACAGATAGACCTACAATTTTAAGAAGATTCCAAACCACTAAAAAAACTATTAACTTTCTCCAAACCAGAAAAGGTTCTTAGTCATAAAATCCTACGTTAACAAAGCGGGTTAGAAAGTAAGAAACTAAAACAAAATTTTAACGTTTGAATTAGTTTCCTTTGAGAAATTTGAACCCACAATATTCGCTGCAGCAGTCGGATGGAGTTCCAGTATAGCTCTCGGAAATCCAAACTCATCGAAATTTTAGGCATTCCTAGCGGTTGCTGCTATTCATTTACATATATATTTTGTGCTAGTCTATGTTAAATTGCACATTTTCATCTTCTCCTTCCTCCATTGTTTTCCAGTAATTGCGTATGTTTCATCCTAGAAAAGGCCAGAAAAAAAATAGCAATCAGAATGAATAGCAAGTGCCTACAGAACAGTCTCGACTAAGGCTATACAGGCAATAACAAGAAAAATTCCATACACCTTATTGTCCAAGATCAAGACAACAACATTGAAAAACAACTGAAAGAACAAAAAAAGCCAATAGAATAAAGACGATAGAAAAATAGAAAGAAGAATAGCAGAGCAAGGAAAATGTCGCCAACTAGACGCAGACTCTTATACCGGTGGTGACACCTTGTTTAAATAGCAAACATGAAAATATAAACTAACATCTCCTTACAGGACGCTTTCAGTTGTTCTTAAAGATAATGTGTCTTGCGGTGAAACGGACAATCCAGAGCATACATTGGTGAAGTGTCCTTGCTGAAAAATCATCAGAATGAAGGTATAGAATAAAGTCAGAAAGGAGATAACCATCAGCAATCTGACCCCATTTATGGTGAAAAGTGGAAGGCCATTAATGAAGAAATAAAAAAAGTAATGGCAACAAAAGAAGAAAAAAAGGATAAGACTTAGAAGCCAAAAATAGAAAGTGATTTAGACTTAGGATTTTGAAGTTCAAGGTTTTAGTAAGTATACGGGAAACTGGGAGCCTCACATTATCGTAATGCATTTCTCCCATCACAAAATAAGCACCGGTTTCTATCCTTTATGTTCTGTTTAGAATTTTTATGCAATATTTATATCTTTTTTTTCTTATAACATTAAGATATCTTTGTCTGGATGCTTTACTTTCTTAGTTGTTTTCCATTAGTTAACAGGAATCTCTTTACACTTCTGCTAGCTTGTGTTTAACAGACTTATTTTCAACTGCATTGCACTTTCCAGCTAAATTGCAATTAACTATCTTGATGATGTTTGAACATCTTTAAACAAGCGGCATCACTATTAATATAAAAAACAAGCAATGCAAATTGTAAACAAAACTAATCAACATCAATTCTGACCAATCAGAAATCAAATGCTTTAAAAAACAAATTATAAAGAAGCAACGTTTTTATTGCAAATACACGCTCTGCAGGAGACATGTCTTCAAAGTTAACAAAATTTAACCGCGCAATATTCAGCTTTAAAGCCACAACAGCACCTCTGCTTACACCAAATCAATCAAAATTTAGCGTACAACAAAACTCTACCAGCCAAGATAAACCGAGATAACCTGTTTCAACTAATATGTCCAATAAGCTCAGTCGGTAACATTTTACAATAATTATTCAGTCAAGTCAACACTATAGGACAAGACAAACACTAGAAAAAATACAGTCATCTCAAGTTGTGCCTACAACTCTAAGAAAATTTGTTATTGCCAAAATACGTAGACGTATGAAACACCCATCACTAAATACCAAACCACGAACAGATAAATACACAAAACAATCTCTAGTTTTAACAGTGTTCAGTGCTCCAAAACAAAGTAACACAGACATTCCGCGCCTATGACAATCCCAGCAGAAAAAAATTGCAGAAATTGCATATCTACAGCAAAAATTTTTTAAATTAGACTAGACGCAAATAGACTAGGAAAAGCCAACCTGAAACCAAAAAGACCTGTGCAAAAACTTGTTTTAACTCTGTACCACATAAGGTATCGTTTACATATTGCTCGCATGGCAACTTCAATAGTAGACTCTAGTTATTTTCACAGATAAGTCACAATTTTATCTTGTTGTGATTGTCAAGTTTGGGTTTCATATAAACGCCATTCTGCAAAACCATACAAAAAGTGAAAAAATATGGTGATTAATCTTGTACCATTTTAGCAAAATTAAAAGCTGAACGCTACACCAATCTTGTCTTGGAGAATCATGTTAAACCAGCCGTTTATGATATAAGCCCAAGTTTTGTGTTTATGCAAGACAACGCAAAGCTTTATACTGCGGCCATCACCATAAAGTACTTTCAGAACCACGGGATTCAAATCCATAGATTGTCTTCCCCTAAGTCTTGATCAAAACCCCTCTAAACATTTTTAGGATTTGTTACCATAAGTTATTTAAAAACCAAATCTTCTTAACAACTTTCCGTTATACAAGATACTTGTTTGGTCCACTTTGTTTCTTGTAGTTTCTTTGAATTAATATTGTTATTTGAAAAGTAGTTACTTATTTCTGCTGTCAGTGCTAATTACCAATGCTATTAAGACAACCACATTTGAGAATTTTGCCGCAAATTAAAAAATTCCAATCTTAATTATTGGGTTCTTTAACATTTACGCAACATCGAGACAGTACACAGGACCTACTAAAGTTTCTCTTCTTATCCGAAAGAAGACATTCTCATCACAACACATTTTTTCTTAATCAGAAAAACTCTCCTCTAGATCTGGAACTCGAGCCCAAGATCCCCGGTGCAGCTAACCACCAAATACCACCTGAGTGCATTTGCATATTGTTAAAAATTATAACAACATTAAGACCTAAATATATGTTTCTCTAATTATTTTGAGCAGATATTTTACTGTTCTTGCACGATTTTAAGTTGGATTATTAGTTTTGGTTTATTGTTGCTAACAATTTTTGGTAGATCGTGTATAATTTTATAAACAATTTGTTATTAATCTGAAAATGGTTGAAAGCCAACTAAGTCAATATAAATGTGCTCTAATTTGGAAATAAAAACGAATGGTTCTTAATAGTTAGCTAGAACTACATTACTAGAAATATTAGGCAAAATAGTAACACATTTTTGGGCTGTTTGTTCAAAACTTTCATTATAGATAGCGTTTTAAACCTAGTTGCATGTTTTTTAATCTTCTCGTTTATTAGTTGTGCTTCCGTTACATTACACTGGCCAACAAAATTGAACTTTATGACTGATGAATGACTTATGTCACTTGATGTTTACTAATTTGGCGTCGCTGATTCTAAATATAACCTCATTTCTCTTCTGACAGCTCTTGTTTACAAGTTACAGCTTTCACTTAAAATTAGCTTTCTTGCTGTGTTTATTTGCTATTAATTTACAAATTATTGAGTTATCTAACTATATTTTGATATGGCATTGTCAAGAAGACATTGTGTGAATGATCCAAACCATTTTTGTTTCATTTGCGGAGAGTATATGTCTAAAGTATGCCGTTTAAATGTGACAACGTTCGTAAATGAGACTTACAAAAATTACTTTGGGCACACGTTGGATATGAAAGATAAGCCTTGGATTCCTCAAAAGGTATGCAAAACGTGCGTTGAGTTTCTACGCTTATGGACAAATAAGAAAAGAAATAGTTTCCGGTACGAAACCGCTATGCTCTGGAATGAACCACGGAACCACCATGACGACTGCTATTTTTGTTTGGTGAACATAACTGGCATTAACCGAACAAATAGAGCCAAATGGAAATATCCGTCCATACGATCGGCACATAGATGTGTCTTGAGTCCTAAGACACCTGAACCTGAAGCTTATGCTTCACAGGACGAGCCATTTGATTTGGAGACGAAACTTGACAGTAGTGATAGTGACTTTGAATGTGACCTGGAAAAGCCAAAACCATTCAATCAAGATGATTTAAACGACTTAATCAGAGATCTGGGACTGTCGAAGTCTGCTTCAGAAATTTTGGCTTCTAGGCTAAAAGAAAGGAACTTAATAACAAAAGGAACTAAAATTTCATATTACCGCACAAGAGAACAGAATCTCCTAAAATATTTTGATGAAGAAGATGATTTCGTATTTTGTAGAGATGTACCTGGTTTAATGACTGCAATGGGATTACGAAATTATGTTCCAAGTGAGTGGCGTTTATTCATAGATTCGTCAAAACGGAGTCTAAAATGTGTTCTCTTACACAATAAGAATAAATTAGGATCATTACCTATTGCACATTCTACTAAAGTAAAAGAAGAATATACATCTATTGCTTTGGTTTTGGACAAAATTAAATATGTGGAAAACAACTGGCTCATATGTGTTGATTTAAAAATGGTCAACTTTCTATTAGGCCAACAAGGTGGTTACACAAAGTATCCCTGTATTATTTGCTTATGGGATAGTAGAGCTAAAGGTCAACACTGGGTTAAAAAGGATTGGCCTACTCGGGAAATGTTAGTTCCAGGACAACAAAACGTGATAAACCCCTCTTTAGTATCAAGGGATCGTATAATTTTGCCTCCATTGCATATAAAATTAGGGCTTATAAAACAATTTATTAAAGGTCTTGACAAAAATGGAAATTGCTTTCTTTTTCTACCAAAAAAGTTCTCAAAACTGAGTGCAGAAAAGATAAAAGCGGGCATTTTTGATGGGCCACAGATAAGATCATTAATAAAAGACACAAATTTTACGGACACTATGACAGAGATTGAGAAAAAGGCATGGAATGAGTTTGATTGGCTTGTTCAAAATTTTTTGGGAAATAAGAAAGGTGCTGACTATTCTCAACATGTTGAACAATTAATGAGTCACTTTCAAGCGCTTGGATGTAACATGAGCATCAAGTTACACTTTCTTTACAACCACCTAGACTATTTTCCTGCTAATCTTAGGGATGTAAGTGAAGAACAGGGCGAGCGATTCCACCAGGACCTTCGTACGATGGAGGAACGCTATCAAGGCTACTGGAACGCACACATGATGGCTGACTATTGTTGGAACATTCAGAACAGCTCTTCAACTTCAACTTCTGTAAGGAAGTCTTATAAAAGAAAGTTTTTTTAACTTAAGAAATCAATAAAATAGGATTAACTTTAAACGTGTTGTGTTTTATTGTAAAACGGCTCATGTGTCATATTTTTTAAACAAGAGCTGATACATAAATTTCGATCACAGATTTGAAAACGTCATTAAAAATTAGGCCAGTATCATGTATCATAACTCAATCATCAGAAATGCTGTTGTCCAGTGTTATTAACGTAAAATCAATTCAAATCAATAAAATTAGAACAAAAGCACTTATTCTTAACTGTTTTTAATAAATAATAAAGGTCCTTATAATGCGTAAACACTGAACTTATTTTGCACAAAAACAAATCAAATACTTAAAACACAATGCAAACCCAACCCAAGTACATCAAAAACGCAAAATGTGTAGTCAAAGTTGTAAAACGGATGTTTGAGCAGAGGTTATTGTTGAACAGATTTTGGTAAAACTGCAATCACAGTAACCAGTTAAAGTGTGTTGCAATAGTATAACCGTAAAATAAATACCGGCCCTACATCAAAGCCATTTTTTTGTTGCACAACTAACAAGGAGCTTTTTGCAAAAATAACCGGTTGTCAAAGCTATTGCAAAACTTTTTCTTAAAAGAAATAGCAATAAACTAGTACTTGTTGCTGGCGTTGTTGCTTGGGTTTACGTGCGCCAACGTCGACAAAGATGTTTTCTTTTTAGTAAACACAAAATCGAGTTTTTGAATGAACATGTACAATAATCTAAATAAGCTTTGCTTAATTCTGGCAATTTTGTTGGTTTGATTAAAGTTAGCTAGTACTTTCAGTACAAAGTGGTTTTTTTGCTTTGCCCAAAGTCTTCATCAGTCAAGGAATCGCAAAGACATGATGCATACTTGACAAGCAGTTTGATGGGTCAAAACCATTCCGAATTCAACTTTAATTTGTAGAACTATAACAAAAACGGCAACTTTGAGTACATTGCTAGTTCTGCAGTCATTTGCTCAAATTATATTTGCAAATAGCTTAAATGTATTCAAAAATACCTAATAACACATTTATTTCTACATTTAGATATTGTTTTACTTTTATATAACTTCAATTTGACTGAAATACTTTAACAAAAATAGTTTGATCCTTTCTGAATGTAGTAGTAAAAATATAAATCAATTATCAAATTATATGTAGAAGCAAAAGTTGTCACTTTGCAAAATCAACTTCCCAAAGACTATAAAACCATTTCTAACAAAGTTATCAGTAAATCCAACTACTTAGCCAGTTTATTTGCTAAAGAGTATACCACTATAGACAAGAATAACAAAAATATTCTTAACTTTTAACCTAAACTGCCAACGCCGACAGAAATTGCCATAACAGATTATAACACTACTAGCAACTTTTTAATTTTTTTTTTTAATAAAACTTTATTGCATTTAATTAATAAAAAAGAAACGCCAACTAGGACTTTTTTAATTGGTTATTGAATTATAGCAAACGTTTCAAAAGCTTAATAAAATATCTACCTACAATGACTTGTTTCACCAAAATAGAAGAAATTTACGGACATAAAACTATCAAATTAGCACTGAGTCATTCAAATCAATAACATAATAACATAGTAACATAGTACAAAGCGGACACATGGTTCAATCTTGTTTTCTCCTTCAATTGATTTTCACAACAAGTCAAGTTGAGTCCAAAAAAATTTGTGATTGCTAAATTGGTTGGACGGATTAAACCTCATTACCGAGTACTCCTGGCAAACAGACGCATCTAGCTCTAACTAATTTATAATTGTATTATCTTACAATAAAAAATACAAAATTTCTCCACTTTTGGTGTTACATGCGCTTAGTAAAATTGCACCTACTGCTAACAACACACTTTACAACGGCCACTGGCTAGTCCACAAACTAACTCAAAGTTGTTGAACCCCTACTTAAGAACGTATAATACGTTCCCAGAAGACTTTCAATAATAACCAACAAACCGGGTTAGCATCACAACTGGAAGCTATTTAAAACCTCTTGCACCTTAAAAACTCTCATGAAAGGTTTTACACATAAATGCAGACACTCAATTTGAAAAACAGACTATTTCATGTTTTATCCTCTTGTACAAGCCGGTAAAAATGCATCAACGTTACAGAGGTTGTACTACAGACTATCTTGCAACTAAGTTAAGATACTTAAGCCAATTTGCAAATTCAATTGCTGGAAACCAAAATCTTAGACGTTGAAGTCAGACAACGTACCCATTTTGCGCAAAGGTTGGTGCTATGAAAACACCTTAAAAAAGATAGTAACAAAAAAAAAACGGAGTACCAAAAAAAAACAGGCCTCAGCCCAATGTAAAACAAGAAATTAAGTACAAACAATAGCTAACTCTACTGACCAACAATAGGAATGACTATTCGTAGATTATCTATAAAAACAACTCTAATTCTTCATCTTTCTCTGTTGCCTAACACCCATGTGCGTTGGCAAATTATCATTTATTGTATAAATGTTAATGTTCTGTTTATTGCTGCTTGGCATATGTCGTCAAACTTTTTTATTTCGGTCCAGTTCCTGATGTTGCTAAGCCATGATAGCTGTTTGGCATGCCCCTTCTGCTTTTTATTTTTCCTTTGAGTGTGAGCTGGGAAATTTGATATTTTGGCCCACTTAGTATGTGACCCAGAAATTCTATCTTGCGCTGCTTTATGGTGTTGAATAGTAATCTGTCCACTCCTGCCTTTCTCAGCACTTCCTCGTTGGTAATGTAGTCTACCCATGGAATACGGAGCATTCTTCTGAATGTCTACATCTCGAACGCTTCGATCTTGTTAATGGATGCTGCTTTTATTGTGCAGGTTTTTGCTCCATACAGAAGAACTGGTCAAACGTAGCATTTGACCATTCTGTGGCGAATTTCTAGTACAAGTTTTGGATTATTCTTACGTCTTTTTCATCTATACCAGCTCTGTTTAGGTATTCGATGACACGTTTGTGTTTGATATTATTGAACGCCTTTTCATTGTCGATAAAGCACTTTCTTTAGTCATAGCAGTTTTGTATTCATGTGTTTAGGCAGAATGTTGCTTCTCGTGTACCGGTGCCACTCTTGAATCCAAACTGAGTGTCTCCTCTTAGCCTTTCAAGTTTATTAAATAAACTGATATGTATAATGCGTAGGAATATTTTTAATGCGTGATTCATTAACGAGATAGGCTTGTGATCTTTGCATTTGGTTGCTGTTTGCTTTTTGGGAAGCATTTTAATCGTAGACTTTAGCCACTCCTTTGGAAGTTTTCCAGTGTCATAGATCTTGTTGTATAGTTTTAAGATTAGGTTCATGTTTTTCTCCTGTATCTGCATGAAGTATTCTGCGTAGATATTGTCTAGACCTAGTGTTTTGTTGTTCTTTGCAACCGTAATAGCGTGTACTAATTCGGTCTAATGTTAATGTTAACAAGTTTATATTTGCGGCCATTGTCGCCTAAATATTAAAAAGCTCTACTGACACATTATAAGTTTTACAACATTTTTTAGTTTACTAACAAACAGTTTTAAGAAACAATTTCACAGTTAAAGTTGTGTACACCATACAACATCTATGTACCACTTCTAAGCTAATTCAAAAAACAAAAAACCAAACTAAAAAAATCCATACGATGCCAGCAACTCTTGTCTCGTAAAATCAAATGCTGCAAAAACATTCTTAGATGCGCACAGCTTGTGAGCTGCCTCAAAATAAGCCTCAAAAATGACGCAAAAGCTCAATACCAATTCCTGCAAGTAGTTAGGCAAAAACTATTTATTTAAAACACTGTTATTTTAAGCATCAACACGCAACGTTAGTGTACCAATCAAAAAGTCAAATCAGAACACTACTAAAATCTAAAAGACAACAGAGGTACCAACCAGGAAATCAATTCATGGTGCAAAGACAAAAATTACACGTTAATGAGTTTTAAAACCACAGCAAGAAAATACTAGCACAGAGTGAAAAACTGTTTGCTAAATTACTAATAAAGTGAATGTTATCAACAAAAAACAAAAAACTTTTTGGAAGCAAGGTGAAATTAATTAGTAGTGCAACTTCCCATCCAACGGAAGTCATCTAACAACATACGTTGCTAGACATCTTGAACGCTACAAGACTAACATGGCATTCTACAATGCTAACTTTGACCTAATGCAAAGATAATTTGCCAGAAAAACAAAAATTGAAAGCAAACCCATGGAATATCTAACAAACTTAGATAAATAAACCATTTACTAAAAACGTCTCTTGCAGAAAAAATGCATAAGTCTACTAGCCAAGACAGCAAATCAACAGCAATAGTCCAGAAGTCAACCAAAAATGAAGGAATATTTTGGTGACTTCTTGAAGTTTTCTTTGGCCAACAAATAAGCAATGGTCGATGACTTAAATACAAACAAAATCAGGGCATGACATGTCGACAGTTCTTTGTAACCTGCTATGTAATCCTTCCGGTATTTAATAGGAAAATGTTGCTAATATCTACAATATAAAAAACTTCTTTAAGGTTCACACAAACCTGGAGAAAAAAGTCATTTTGCAACCACAACTTTCCAGGTTATCTGATTAGCAAAGTCAAATACCATCAACAAATGTAAGAAAACTATGGTTAACTTCTAATCTGAACTGCCAACGCGGACAAAAATTGTCATAACCAATTATAATTTACAAGCAATGTTAGTTTCTTCGACGCAAAACAAAAGAAAAAAAAATTATTGGACAATTACAACAACGTTAAAGCAATTAATGTCTAAAACCTAACCTAACCTAACCTTAACCAATTTACCAAGAAACTTAATTTCAGTGCCAAAGTGCGGACTTTTTACAAGGCTTTATCGCAAAAATTTACTTTCAACTAGATTTCAAAAATTAAAAACTATAATAAAAATAAAAAACGTCAATAATTTCACCGTCTTTTCACTCAAAATTAACCACAACTCTGGTAACATTAAGAAAATTTTACCAATCCATTCATAAGCAACAATGACGATTTTCCAGAACAAATTTTCTAAAATATTGCCTATACTCCTGAACAGAATTCATAATAGTTACCGTGACACTCACTAATATAAAATGTCAACGTTGTAATAAAGTTACACAATTATAGTGCCAAAGAAATTAATAAAACACAAATTATATTATTTATTGTAAAAAAGTATATGAGAATAGGTATTCAGTAAGTTACAGACCAAAAAATAATAAGCAAAATGTGTCCTAAAAGGACGCATTAAGTGTTTCTTTTAAGTTAAACTACACAGTTAGTTACTGTACATGTGTGGTAAATAACATTACAATCTTTGAGACGGTTTGTTTATTTACTGTTGTCATCAAAACATATAATAGTTTGGTAGAATTAACTTACAAGATTGTATATTAATAAAAATCCAGTAAATTGTTTATAAAATATAGAAACAGTTGTCTAGGCTGTACTATAAAATATCTGTTAGAAAAATATCCGCATTAAAAATCTGCACCAGCAGGAAGAGTGGTTCGGGTGGTGGGTGGAAGCGGAAAGAGAACAAGAAAGAAAAAAATAAGGAAAGATGGGCTGAAAATCCTTCGGAATTACTTAATACTCGTCTCCTCTGTCTCCGGTTTAATGGAAAAGACAATAACTTAGTTCTTTGTGCGGTTGTTACATTTCGTTTCTATTGATTTATTCGAATCGGGACCACCATCTAATGGACCAGAGAACATTTTATTGTAGTTTCCTAGATGTTTCCAATACTTGCAAGCACTTTTTAAGGAAGGAGTGTCTCCTACAGATATATGCTTTTTACTCGATGCCTAAACACACACCCTCCACTTCCCATGCTGCTTTCAGAGAATTTATAAGAAAACTGTTATAAATCTTTATAAAGCAGCAATTCTATTTATTATAAAATTGTTTTTTTTATTGAACATAATATTATTTGTTTATATATAACAATACGTTTTTCGTAAGGATATTTTTCTTTATTTTAAACTTTATTTTGTTTTCCCTAAGCGATAGGGGAAAAGAGAGGTCGGGATCGCATAAATCCCCCGGACATCTGGCCTTCCGGAGGGGCACTATATTAATCAAAAGTGTGCATCCCGCGACAGTTCGCCCCGAGGATATTTTATATTATTATTTTGGCGGAGTGCTTCGCTACGCATTTATTAAAATTTGTTTTGTTTCTTATTTTAAAATGTTACGCCCCTCTAGATGTAATAATCTGTTGCTCCATTCAAGCTACGAACGATATTAATAAAGCGTTGCTATATTTGCAGCCTAAATAATGCGATTATTGCACACTTTCATTATACATTTTCATTTCGGGGTGAAATTATAAACTGATTACCAACCATGGT
Organism: Tachinus rufipes; assembly: GCA_963932245.1. Taxonomy (NCBI): domain Eukaryota; kingdom Metazoa; phylum Arthropoda; class Insecta; order Coleoptera; family Staphylinidae; genus Tachinus; species Tachinus rufipes. The sequence goes on along the minus strand of OZ010741.1, from coordinate 124,196,405 downwards.
GCGGTGATTTTAATATTTTTCTTTTGTGTTGTATATTATTAGATATGGGGGACATAAATTGCTTTAAATTTTTATTTGGTGTTATTAGATTTCATTCTTTTTGCAATATTTAAATTAAATGTAAATTATTATAATCGTTTAGGGTTGATGAATCATAATAATGCAGTATTAAATAAGGTTTCCATAAATAAAATCAGTTAAGAAAACTTGATTAAAGCAAACAAAATGTTAAAATATGCAGGAAATGTTTAATCTGTAAAATTCTTCATAAAAACTGAATTGCTTAAACGTAAATATTCATTTTATGTTATTACACTGACAATAAAAATTGTCTAAGTTTATATCTTTGTACTATAATTTGTTTTATTATTCTTGTTATTACTAATTAATTAATTAAATATTTAAAAAAAAAACTAATTTAATATATGTATTTTATAAAATATAAATTACACAAACATTTATATAACTATTAATTACTTTCTGTAGAAGCATGTCTAGTTACGTCAATTAATATAAATTCTAGAAGAAGCCATAACATGCAACAGCAACATAAAACTAACTTGTATACTCTCAATAAATTTTATTGTATGCGTGTCTGAATAGAGATTTCCTAAAGAAGAAAAAACAAAGAAATATAATACTAGTTAAAGTAATATTTCCACTTAATATATACTACCTTGAAATGTAGCTATAAATTGATCTAAGTTAATGTTGTTAAGTCATGAACACTATATCAACGATTTCAGCACCCTTAATTTTAAGGAAATAAAGATGTTTTAAGGTTCGTCTTTAAATACCTACATCCGTTTCCTTTATTTTTATTAACGAGTAAGTTAAGTGATTTATCCTGATAAGGCAAAGCGGAATTATGCCACGCGTTATGTGCCTTAGGCACGCGACTCTTGAAAAAGCTGAAAATATATATTCGAAGAAATCAAATATATGGTTGGATGGTTATGGGAAATTCCCTTAGGGACATTGTGACGCATCCATTAATAGTGGAAGGAAAAAAATTGTAATTGAATTTTGTTGCCGCGTGCAGCAAGAATTCTCGCATAGGACGCATTACGCCACTTGTTCCATTCGCAACTGATTTATCCGCCCGACAAACGTTAATAATGTAAAGTACTTTGCATTTATTGGGAGTTTTATGGACCATAGATTTACTGACCGACGTTCTACGACCTATATATCTTTTTAGTATATCCTATGGAAGGCATTTAAAATTGATTCTTTTTGTCTGTATGGGTTACACCCAGATTCTAATTTACTGTTTATCTCACAATGCATAAACAGAACAACAAATAAATCATGAAGCTAAATAAAATCAATAAGTTAAATGCATTTTTAGCTGCGCAAAGTTTTATTCTTGATAATATTATAGTTAATTTATATTAATAAAAAATAGATTTAAGCTTTTAATTAATTTCTAATAGTTCTAAGCAATAGCCAAAAAATAAGATTTCGGGCGACAAATACTTAGTTCCTTGATGACGAACACTTTGGTGGGTGAGTGGAACACTCCATTAAAAACTATTAGCTTGTTATCATGTTTTAAGAACCAAATGAGGACGTCAAAACACATTTTATCGCAAGAAAAGTTCGTGATCTAACCTCTTGATAACTAACATTTACATGGCTGGGTGGGACACTCCAAATCGTGACAACAAGACAATAGTTTAGAATAAAATGTCCCACTCATCCACTCAAATGTTCGTCATCAAGAAACTAAATGTTTGTTTTCTATGCGGACGTCAGAAGTCATTTTGTCGCAAGAGAAAGGTGTAATCTATCCTCTTGATAACTAACACTTGTGTGGGTGGATGGGACACTCCAAAACATGATAACAAGCCAATAGTTTGGAATAGATTATTTCATACACCCAGCCAAATGTTTGTCATTAAGGAACTAAATGTTTGTCTTCTATGCGGATGTCAGAAGTAATTTTGTTGCAAGAGAAAGTCGTAATCTAACCTTTAAATAACTAACACTTGGGTTAAAGGGCGGGACACTCCATTCCAAACTATTGGCTCGTTATCATGTTTTAGAGTGTCCTACCCACCCACCCAAGCGTTAGTTATCAAGAAGTTGAATCACAATCTTCTCTTGCGACTAAATGTTTTCTGACGTCCGCATATAAGATAAACATTTAGTTCCTTGATGACGAACACTTGAGTAGGTGGGTGGGACACTTCATTCCAAACTATTGGCTGGTTATCATGATTTAGAGTGTCCCAACCACGTATACGTTTCAAACGTTGGTAATAAATCCTTAACTAACGCGAAATGTCATTTCCTGCCAACGATAAAAAGAGAAAATTTGTTATATTTTCAATTAATCTTACCGTAAAAATGCAGAAAAAAATTAACAAATGCTATAAATGCTTTGAGCAACTTTATTTGCTTAAACTACGCTAACTCGTACTATTCTACAAAGTGACCAAAAAACGCAAATACGTCAACCACATACGTTTTTCGTAATAAAGCGCACAAGACTGCTTGCCTTCAAATCAAATAAACAATTTAATCTTACCGTCACGTCATATTGTTATAGATAAGATCTTTATAGACACATTTTTTATTCAACTGTGCCGTACATCTTGATAATTAACCATGGAATGAAGTTGTGATAGTTAGCACTCTCTATTAGAGAACAACAACACGTTAGGCTTTAGAAGATTCCCCACTTATACCACAAACTAAATTTGCCCAAAAGTTTGAACTTAAGTTCTCATCTACCCTCTTTAAGTTTATTAAAGAATTAAAAGTTTATCGTTTTTGTAAGTGTTCAAAATCTTTTAATCATAGGAAAAAGAGGTGAATTCCAATCTTTTGATGACCATCAAAGAGTTTAATCTAAAAAGCCGCCCGAGTGTTTGTTATTAAAGAATTAAAAGTTTTTCCACTCTACAAGTGTTAGAAGTCCTTTAGTCAAAAGAGAAAAAAATAACATCAAATCACTTGATGAACAACAATTAGGTGAGTGGGTGGGTCATCCTAGATCATAATTACCATTGAGTAGAGCTAGATTGCTCAGCCACCCGCCAAAATTAAAAGTTTCTCCTCTTTGCAAGTGTAGTCATTTAGTCAGATGAAAAAGAGGTGATTGCCAATCTTTTAATGAACAACACCCACCAACCCAAGTAAGTGTTATTAAAAAAATAAAAAAAATTTCCTCTTTGCAAGTGTTAGAAATCTTTTAGTCAGAAGAGGAAGAGGTGATACCCAATCTCTTGATGACCAACACTTACCACAAAGTAGTTTAAACTGAAGTGCCAAGCTACCCGCCCGAGTAATTGGTATAAACAAATAAAAAGTTTCTCCTCTTTGCAAGTGTTAGAAATCCTTTAGACAAAAGAGAAAGAGGTGATTTGCTATCTTTTGATAACCAACATTTGGATGGGTAAGTAGGTCACTCCAGATTATAATTACCATTAACTAGTTTTAACTGGAGTACAGACCCACCCACTAAAATGTTTTTTTTTTCTTTCCTTTTTAAGTGTTAGAAATCCTTAGTTAAAAAAAGAGTAGGTAAAATCCAATATTTTGATGACCAACACTTGGGTGAGTGAGTGGGTCACTCCAGATTATAATAATTATCAATTAGTTTAAACTATAGTGCCCAGCTACCCGCCTAAGTAATTAGTGTTGAAGAAATAGAAGTTTTTCCTTTTGTAAGTATTAGAAGTAATTTTGTCAGAGAAAGAAGAAACGACATCTAATCTATTGATAACCAACATTTGGATAAGATTGTAGGTCACGCTATATCATGATTATTATTAAGTAGTTTAAACTGGAATGCTCACCCACCACCTGCTTAAGTGTTTGTTATCAAAGAATTAGAAGATTCTTTTCTCTGCAAGTTTTAGAAGTCCTTTAGTCAAAAGAGGAAGAGGAGATATCCAATCTCTTAATGACCAACACTTGAGTAGGTAGGTGGGTTACTCCAGATCATGATTAATACCGAGTAGTTTAAACTGGAGTGCCTACCCACTTACCCGACTGTTTGTTATCAAATTACTAAAAGTTTCTTCTCGTTGCAAGTGTTAGAAATTTTTTATTCAGAGGAAAAAAAAAAATTCCATTTTTAGTTAAGCCATATTTTAGTGGGTAGGTTGCGCACTTCAAATCATAATTGCCATCAAAGATTTTGAACTGGAGAGCCCTACTAACCGCTCGAGTAATTGATATTAATGAATTAGAAGTTTCTCGCAAGTATTCAAAGTCCTTTAGTTGGAAGAGGAAGAGGAGATATCCAACACTTGAGTAGGTAGTTGGGTCACTCTAGATCATGATTACCATCAACTAGTTTAAACTGGAGTGCTCATCCACTCGCCCCGAAGGATATTTATTAAAAAATTAAAAAATTCTCCTCTCTGCAAGTGTTAGAAGTCCTTTAGTCATAGAAAAAAAAAAAATTTCAAACTTTAAATAACATAGACTTGGACAAGTGGATAGGTCACTCCAAATCATGATTACTTTCAAAGTGGCCCAAAAACACAATAAAACAACTACAACTAAAACTCTAAGGTCAAGCAACCGACATAGTGCACCTAAAATATTAATATTTAGTGTAACATCAACTAACAACCAAATCAAAAATCATAATCTCTAAAAACTAGTATCCAAAAATGGTTTGTGATGGCCGATGTTTTGATTGAAAAACTAAAACCCAAGTTGGTAACATTCGACCGCATATGCGTACGTAGAATCATAAGCATTTTGCGCCGAGTAAAATAGAACAACACTTATCCCTATATATTTAATGGTTCTGTTACTAAAAGTTTCAGTTGAAACTACTCTCTTGCAATCAGTGAACTGAGTGTCGCGCCCACCCCGCTTACATAATTGTTTTGTGTTGAAGAAATTGGATCATAGACACTTGAGTGGGTGGGCGGCAACTCCAAATAAAACTACTGTTTTGCAATCTATGAACTGAGTGCCTTGCCCACCCACCCACCCAAGTGTTTGTAATCAAGAAATTGGATCACAAACACTGCAGGTGGGCGAGAACTCCAGTTAAAACCACTGTTTTGCTATTAGTAAACTGCGTGCCCCACCCGACTACTCAAGTGTTTGTGTTCAAGAAATTAGATCACAAACACTTGGGGGGGGGGGAGTAAGGGGTTACTTCAGTTAAAACTACTGTTCCGTAATTATTAAACTGCTTAGCCCACACACAAGTGTTTGTAATTTAATTTCTTCATCACAAACACTTGGACGGGTAAGCGGAAACTCCAGTTAAAACTACTGTACCGCAACCAATGAACTGAGTAGCCCGCCCACCAACCCAAGTGTTTGTAATCAAGAATATAGATCACAGACACTTGAGCAAATGAGCGGGGACTCTAGCTTGCTTGCGTAAATTGGTTATAAAATAAAAACTAATAAGGCGATTTTGATAAAATTTGCTATTTAGTACCTTAAGATGTTATAAACCAAGTAAAAATAATAAAAGTCTTAACATATTCACGAGAACTTAATTTTTTCTAAGATTATAACAAAAAAAAAAACGTAAAAATTCTTGCATAATCAATCGTAAAACAAAAACCAATCTAGAGATTTTTATCAAATTTTAAATTTAATATATTAGTATGTTGCAAAATATAGTAAAATTACAAAAATTGTAAGAATGTTGCAATAAAACAATTTTTTTAACGTTTTAAATTTGAAAGCGGAAGTAAACAGGCGTAAACCGGTTAAAAAACAAAAAAAATAATAGTGTGATTGAGATCAAATTTTAAATTTAAAATCTCAGTCTGTTGCAAATTATATTAAAAATACAAAAATTGTAAGAATGTTACAATAAATAATGTTTTTCAACGTTTTTAATTTGATATTGGAAGAAAATTTCCGTAAATCAGTCATAAAACAAAAACTAATGGCGCTAAAGGCGCTTTTGATTAAAATTTTGAAATTAATATTTTAGTTTATTGTAAAACATATTGAAATTACGAATGTCGTAAAAATGTTACAATAAACTGCTTTTTTTATCGTTTTTATGTTAAAAACTGTAGAAAAACATGCGTAAATCGGTCATAAAACAAAAACTAAACGAGCGATTTTGATCAAATTTATAAACAATCATTTCAGTATATTGCAAAACATTATGTAATTACGATAGTCGTAAGAATGTTACAATGAAATGCTTTTTTTAACGTTTTTATGTTAAAAGCAGTAAAAAACATGCGTAAATCGGTCATAAATCAAAACATAAAGAAGCGATTTTGATCAAACTTTAAAATGATTAATTCAGTTTATAGCAAAACATATTAAAATTACAAAAATCGTAAAAATGTTTCAATAAAATGCTTTTTTTATCGTTTTTATGTTGAAAACGGTAAGAAATAAGCGTAAGTTGATCATAAAACAAAAACTAATCGGGCGATTTTGAATGAAAACTTAAAATTAACATCTTAGTATATTGTAAAATAAAGTAAAATAACGAAAGTCGTAAGAATGTTGCCATTAAATAATTTTTTTTTCGTTTTTTAAATTTAAAATTGAAGAATTATCCGTAAATTGGTCACAAAACAAAAACTAATAGGGCAATTTTAATCAAAATTCAAATTTAACATCTTAAAATGTTGTAAAATATAATAAAATTACAAAAAGATGGTGCTATTAAAAATTTTTTTAACGTTTTTTAGTTTTAAAATTGAAAAATCATTCGTAAATTGGTCATAAAACAAAACCTAATTGAGCAATTTTATCAAATTTTAAAAATATCATTTCAGTATACTGTAAAACATATTGTATTTACGATAGTCGTATGGATGTTACAAGAAAATGCTTTTTTTAACGTTTTTATGTTGAAATCAGTAAGAAATAGGCGTAAATTGGCCATAAAACAAAAACTAATGAAGCAATTTTGATCAAATCTTAAAATTATTATTTCATTTAATTGTAAAATATATTGGAACTACGAAATTCGTAAGAATGTTACAATAAAATGCTTTTTTTAACGTTTTTATGTTAAAAACGGTAGAAAATAAGCGTAAATTGGTCATAAAACAAAAACCTATCAGGCGATTTTAATCAAAATTCAAATTTAAAATATTAGTATTTTGTAAAGTATAGTAAAATTACAAAAGTCGTAAGAATGTTGCTATGGCTTAATTTTTTAACGTTTTTTTAATTTTAAAATTGAAAATCATCTCAAAATTAGTCATAAAACAGAAACTAATCGGGCGATATTAATCAAAAATCAAATTTAACATCTTAGAATGTTGTAAAGTATAGTAAAATTACGAAAATTGTAAGAATGTTGCTATCAATTGATTTGTTGACGTGTTTTTAATTTTAAAATTAAAAAATCATCCGTAAATTGATCATAAAACAAAAACTAATTGCGCAATTTTAATCAAAATTGAAATTTTACCCACCCAATGTTGTAAATTATAGTAAAACTACAAAAGTCATAAAAATGTTGCTTTTATATAATTTTTTAAGATTTTTTAAATTTGAAAATTAAAAAATTATCCGTAAATTAGTCATAAAACAAAAACTAATCGGGCAATTTTATTAAAAATTCAAATTTAACATCTTAGAATGTTGTAAAATATAGTAAAAATACGAAAGTTGTAAGAACGTTGCTATTAAATAACTTTTTAAAGTTTTTTAATTTTAAAATTAAATAATCATCCGTAAATTGGTCATAAAACAAAAACTAATCCGGCAATTTTAATCAAACTTCAAATTTAACATCTTAGAATGTTGTGAAATATAGTAAAATTACAAAAATCGTAAGAATCTTGCTATTAAACGATTTTTTAACGTTTCTTTAATTTTAAAATTGATTTTTCAATCCGTAAATAAAACTAATCAAGCGATTTTAATTAAATTTCTAATTCAATACCTCAAGATGTTTAAAAACAATTTAAAACTATAAAAATCGTAATATATTTGTAAATACATATTTTTAAAAGATTGTTTTGCAAAAAACGGAAAAATTGTTACATACAATTTTAATAAAATTTGCTAGTTTTTAACAAAAAAACGGAAGAATTCTTGCATGATCAATCGTAAAACAAAAATTAATTAAGATGAAGCTACATTAAGTTACTAAAGGAAAATATATGAGCGGCAGAAATGCAATTGCATTAATTTCATTGAAAGTGTGAACAAAAGTATCATATAGTGACAAACGCTTTGGCAAATAGATCACGTGATTTGATATAAAAGGAATTATTTTTATCAAAAACAAATTAAATCAGTTTTGGATCTATTTGGCAATAAATTAAATATCATTTTACTGATTCAGTTCTGTCTTTCCAGGTCTTGTTAAAAACGTAGTTTCACTTAAAATCAAATTTACGCTATTTGCAGTAAATACTAAAGTGAGTAATTCATTACAATGCATATATTTTAGCTTGTAACCAAGAATGAATTCAGAGAAAATACAGTCATTCATAAATGAGTCATACAAAATAAATTAAATAACTTACAACCACTACAATAGTATTAAAAAGTTTGAAATACTTTCTGAAATTATCAACCATCGTCATTGATGTATAATATTTATAATAATTTTAATTGTGCAGCGTAGACCACTATATATGTCAATGGCCCCTATTATCTTTCGGCTATACATCTGTCTCCATAAATATAATTACATAAAGCCTCCAGTGCTGTCGATACAGATGGGGTACCTATGATTAGTATGGATGCATCAATTAGGGTAAGTAAAATATTACGTCATTGTACAAATTGCCACCTAAAATGTTTCATTTTAACAAAATACAAATGCTATTAATAACCATGCCGCATTGTTTAAACTTAAACAATTCTAATAAAGTTGTTCCGCCTACAATATAATTGTTCTGGTTACAAATGAAGAATTGGCATGCGAAATCTGATAAGACTCTTACAATACCCAACGAGATTAAACTTTTATCAATGCTTCAACATGAGTTGGCAAATTATTCAAGTGGTTCGCATATTTTATATTAGTCCCTATTATTTTTATCAGCACCACTTATCTTATGTTGCGTGTCGTTAATTTAATAATCTCGAGGCGCTACTGTGCAAGTATTACGTTGGCGGTCTTGAAATAGTTAACGACGTGGTCCTTATCACTAAAGGAGCTATTAAACTTGTTTCAGTAACAAGTCCATAAAGCGCAGTTTTAATGAGATTGGCAGCTTAGACATGAATGCATTAATGTTTCTATTACAAGTGAGGTTAATTGTCAAATCAAACTAGTTATATTACTTTTCAATGTACTAAATGTGTAGACAAGATGTAATGGAATTAAAGTAAATTTATCGAAGATAAAATATAATAATATTTAAGTTATAATTTGATTGTAGATGAAGCTGATTTAAGAGCATTAAGTAAATTACATCAGAATTTCAGAAAAGATGTTGCAATACTTTTTAAATTAAACAGTTCTAAGAGTAAAACTTCTTACTATTAAAAAAATGTTTTCATTAAAGATATGTCTATACTAATTTAGACCAAAAAAGTCCTTACTTAAAAATATGCACACTATTAAGAAACTACAGGTACACCATAGTGTTTCTAAATACAATTTATCCTCAACTTAAATAACTTGCTCTTCAACCTACGTGCCAAAAAATGTGTAACTGGCGCAATTTTTTTTAATAAATTTGACATTGATAAAGCTTCTATTCGTATCCCAACTCAAACAAGGATAAGTTGAGTTAGGTTAAGTTAGATTAAGTTTGATTAGGTTAGGTTAGGGTAAACTGCCTGTAGAGAAACGTATCCACCAGTGTCTGCCGTGCATACAAAACTATACTGACAATGGTTCTGGCAGAACAGAGACGTATTACTTACATGGACAAAAAAGTGCAAGAAAGATTCGAGATATAGGGAGCCGACAAAAAAGAGAATCATAGATCCACTATGACCTAATTATAAACATCACCGGTAGGGTTGAATAAAAAAACAGCTAGATTTTATATTCCTTCACCCAATGCTTAACAGAGCAAGGGTGCTTTAAAGATTAACAAAAAAAAAACATCTACAAATGCTAGACACAACAGAATAGAACGCTGTTGGCTTGCACAGATTTCATGGTTGACAACATGATCAACCTAAGGCTAGACAGCAGTTATAACTGGAATACCATCAACGGAATAACATACTAGATTATAACAAAAAAAAAAGAAGAAGATAAAAAAAAAGAAGAGCATTAGCTCCAACAAACAAATTAAGCCAAAAAAAGGTGACACTCAATAACAACAAAACTTAGTAGAGTGAAGAAATGCAATAAGCGGATACCATATATCAAACTAGAAAAGATAATACAGAAAAAATGTAATGGGTCCTTACTGAATTAAGAAACGAGTCCTACACCTCTCTGTAATAAACAAATAATGCTTAAAAAGTTTTTCCTTTCTAAAATAAAAATAAAAGAAAAGTTGGCTTCTTAATGATTTGCTACAAAATCTACATTTTTTTTCATGGCTTAAAACATAAACTAAAAAAAAAAATTCAAAATGTTTCACAAATTAATCCTTCTCAGGTGCTTAACTAAAGTTTGAGATACAAAGCAAACATCTGGTAGGACTAAACAGATGGCAACTTAGATATCAGCTACGGATAAAACAATGCAAGCTTATACAATAGAAAAAAACTGTTTTTTCTATTCACGTTTGCGCCAAAGGTTGTCAGACAGACGGATATTTTCCAAAAACTCCAATCCAGTTATGTATAATTTTAAAAACTTAACCACATCTGGTTTAATTGCACAAACAAGCAGTAGATTCAACAAACAAAAAAGAGTTAACGAATCTTAGAAAACTAACCACCAACATTAAAGCAAAAGTTGAGCAATTCCGGCCAAAGCGGTAAGTTAAACTTAAAAAAGTGGTTCTCAATCAACAAATTCTGCTAAAACTTTTTACGCAATGACATCGATTAAGCGCGGCTTAGAAATGAGGCCATGTTTAGGTCAAAAATGCAAAAAATTACCATAACTCACTCAAGATGGTACAAAAATCGCGCAAATTAGTTGTAATAGATAGCAAAACATTGTACACAAACCCCAACAAAAACTCCCGTCACAACCAAAACCTCTATTGTAGTATTTAAATCAAAGAACAAAACTATCTTGGACCATTTCAGTTAAGCAAAGAAATTATTGAAGACACTTGTACCTGGCCAACAAAAATGCCACATTAGATTATTGCAAGAAACTCAGATGCATAAACCAAGAAAGGGTCTACTGAGACCAACTAAACTAGCCAAAAGTAATAATGCCGCACATGCATTCCAATTAACCAACAAATTTAGAGTTTTATATTGTTCACAAAGCAAATTAGCTAATATTGTCCAAAAATTTGTTAAAAGCAAAACCATTATTAATGCCTAGATAGTAAGCCTACAATCACGCCATTTAGACTGTAGAATAATATATAAAAAGATTAAACCAAAAAATGGTCTGTTGAAGACAACTTCAGTAAAACAAACCAAATTTTCCAAAATTAATTTAGCTTTTTTGTAACCAAGCTGACCCTTCTAACAACCAGCTCTATAACCTCCTGATTTAAAAAAACACACCACCCAGATACAAGTCAAACAATTATTGTACAACGTGTACTTGAATAATATCAACAATTTATCCAATTACAAAAAGCTACAGCTCTACCAAATAACATACTTCTATCCTTATTTCCTCAAAAGCAAAGATAGGTTAGCCTAATTCAGATTCTTGATCCCCTGCAAGCAATAATTGGTAATAATTTGCTACATCAACTATCTACTTTCAATTTATAGCTAGTTTAAAATATTTGCAGAAATTTTTCTATATCTGTAAACTGATCCAAAACAACTGCCTAAATAAAGCACCAAGTAGCAAAACAGCAAGCAAATAGCAGACTGTCCGCAACTATACAAGTACCCACGGGTAGACAAACCAAGCTCTCTTTCTTGAACAAACTAGTTTCTACCTTTCTGCGTTTTAAATTAACTGCAGAACTGCCTGTACAAACAGATCTCTGCAAAAGTACAACCTCATCAACCTAACTGTCCAACAAGTCCAGTAAATAACCAATGTTCTAAATTTTAAAAACATAATCACCTTAAGAATAAGCCACCGAAATTGAAGCAAAGTTTAAAAAGTTTTGGCTCAACGCAACAAAAGTAGTCTTTAAACCACCAACTTTATCAATAACGTTTAGCACGGCGCGGCAAGTTATTATGTATCAAAAATAATACAAAGAAGGCACAAACTAACTTAGTCAAAAGAACAAGTCACAACTTTACTTGCTTTGCTCTGCATGGTTTGTACGCGACAAACTGCGTCGTACACTAATCAAAAAGATCATAGTAAAACAACCGCATGACAAATGCATAAAATAAGAATAAACATAATTTGAAATTCGAAAAGCTAGTACACAAATTTGTCAGCTTCTTTGTAAACGTAGCTTTAGTTGACTAAAACTATCCAAATAGATTTAGACCATATTTGTAAAAAGTATACTTATACATTTTGTCACGTGTTTAACAAATTACAAAGATTACTTAAAACATCTACAAGTAGTCATAGTATGCACTATAACAATTGCTAAACCAAAAATTATCTTTGCATTACCCAAAACCTAAAACCTCATGTATGCAAACAGATATAACTATAACATTTAAATAAATGCGGTTTAAAACAGCGCACGTTCTTAGAGAACGGCAGTTTTCTGTAAATAACTAACAATTGTGAGTTTACACTGCTCGGAAAAATATTAATTTAATGTAGAACGCACTTTGGGTGCCAAACTTGCCTGTCATTTTATCTTGTACTCCTGGTAGAGTCAAAAACATAGTGCCCCGGAACATTAGTTTGTCTTATTAACATGATATATATATGGTGTGATAGCTCAATGGTAGAGCACTTGCATATCATGCGAGCAGTCCGGGGTTCGATCCCCGAAATATGACTGAAATGATAACTTGCTCTTTATCCACCAGCGTGGTTCGGAAGTCACGTTTTAAGCTGTTGGTCCCATCAAACCACTTTAAACAAGTCGTAGACTTACTGTGGCGATGTAAAATAGCCGTAAAAAGCATAAAACAATAATAATAATTAAACATAAATAAATAAACTGCACTACCGGCATTTTTTAGAGAACTAAAACGTCTTCATTGCACAATGATATTGGCAAATTTGCAATATTGTCATCTAAATGTTAGCAAACACTAGAAACGCTAATGGCTAAAATCCAAAAGAAAGTTGCATTGCTTTTCCAAAAGTTTTCTTGATAACCTGTCACAAAAACCACACATCTTTATATTATAGTTTACTTTATAAAGATAGTATTTCAAAGTCCATAAGCTGATGATTCATCGCAGTTGTTTAAGTAAAGCACTATAAAGCAAAGCAAAAACAGTGCAACAATAGATAAACAGTAACTTAAAGACGGATGTCTTTTTTCTTAAAGTAAAGCAGCCACCAGAGCTACTTGTACTAATAGACGGATTTTTTCCAAATCTTCTGAGCATGCTGTGTCTAACAAATGTGTTCAATTCATAGACATCAAAAACCTTTGCAGTATAAGCACTATTAAAGTAAAATTTGTGTAGTTCTGGACCAAATGCTCATAAGCGGTAAATTGGATTCAGACAAGTTGGATTAGAAACCTCTTAAAAAAAACAAATAAAGAATAAATAACGCGTAAACACAGCGCAAAATTTAAGCTAAGTTTATATTAAAAAAAAAAACTATCAATTACCATCACCCAAGATAGGCAGAAAAAACGCAAATTAGTTCTTACAAACAACTGAGCAAATTGCAACTTTACTTCCTTTGCACTACTAAATTTGCACACGACGTACAATGTAGTTCACACCTTGCAAAATTTTGACACAAGTTAAATCATCACTGCCATTCAGGCCAGAAAAACAAAACCAAACCGTAACAAATCTTCAAGTACCTCAGATAAAAAATAAGGTAATTTTGGACATTTGTAGTTAGCCGTGCTAAAGCAAAAAACTCAGATGCATAAACTAAGAGATTGTTCAAACTGGTTGACCAAATACAGCTGAAGATTGATATTCTAGAGTGCATAAACTTTACAAATCTTAATGACACAGTTATCAAATATGTAAAAAAAAGTAATTTTGGTTTGAACGCAGAAGCAAGCGGAAAGTTTAACCCAAACAAGGGAAACTTGTTGCTATTTTAAATTAAACTATAGGTCAACAACGCAAAACTTGAAAGGTTGAAAGAGTAAGCAATAACTATCACCTACGCAAAATGTGTACTACATTGTACTTCTGACAAAACATGTCACAAGCAAAACTACCACTACTATAAAAAAAATTGAACAAAACTAAATAATGATGCATTTTCAAACACTATAACTAAGTAAGTAGATTATTTTAGAAAACCTGTCTCTGGCCAACAATCACGCCACATTAAATCACGACAGAAAATTTAAATATATAGACCAACAAATAATCTACTATAAAATTTTTTTGGATAGTTAAATAAACTTACTAAAATAGACACCCAGAAAGTGAGAAAAAATATCAAAAAAATGTGCCAGTCTTTTTGTGGATATGGTGGCTTTGCCATCAACTAACAAAGTAACCTATATATTTGGCTAACTACAAAAACCACCAAACATATACACTTAGTTATAGAAAAATTGCAAAAGTATAGTGCAAAAATCCAATACCTTTGTATAAAGTCATCGTTTAAGACAACTAACCGTCCAAATACCACTTTTGACTAAAGCAGTATCAACTTCGATAAATAACCCGGAACCAAATAAGTAAGTTTCTTAAAATTTAAACTTGGTTGAGGATGTACATATGTTATTAGTTTGGCTAAAAACGGCAACGTAGAAGAAGCAGAAAAACCCGTTTTAATGAAATAACAAAATAGAACAAATATTCCTTGCCGTAAAACAACTGCTGGACCAGGTAACGTATTGTCAGCTAACCTTTGTTTTAACAAGATACAACACCAGTACTATAGCATCAAAAACAAATGATACGCTATAATTTAACTTAATCTAACTTATCCATTGCACAGCTCAATTTTAATCGGATCGTAGAGAACGAGAATCCAAGTATTGACAATTTTGAAAAACAATCATGCCCGATCAAGTTCATTGTGGAGCATAAACCTCAAACTTGAACCGCTCCTTCTACAACTCTCCGGTAGTTTCCATAGAAGACAAGCCGACCGCTTTCTTGCCAGATGTGACAAACAATTTATGCTGACAAATAAACTGTATTTATGGTAAATAACTAAAGTTTATGTTTCAAGCAGCACTAGACATTAATCCCGACGTAATTCTATATTAAATTAAAATACTTGCTAACAGCTGGAAAAACCATCTACCAACAGCGGCTAGACGCTAGCTCAGACCCTCCAGTACAAGCAAGTATAAGTGACTTTAACCTATCTAATCAAAACAACTTGTTAGCCAAAGTCAATGTACCAAACGAGATCAAACAAGCCAGAACACTTTAAAGATTGGAGTTACCTACACCGTCCCCAACCGTTTCGTTCATACAGTAGAAGTCCCACGTTCAAAAGACATAATTGGAAAACTAGGGAGCTAACTGAAACTACCTTCAACGTTGCAAACACTTTGGACGATAAACCAGCGCAATAATTAGCCGCCGCGCTTTAGAGCATCAAGTTCACGTGACGGTAGACGCATCGTGTTTGGTGCTTCGGACATGTGTACCGCCCAAGAAAAGGTAAGCATAAAAAACTAATAACATCCGGAACATATCAATCTTAGACTAGTTTGTGCGGCAAATGACTCAAGCAATTACAAAAGTGCAACAGCCAAAATTATAATAGAATGAATCGTAGCTATTCGGAACCACGTCTGTTTTGGAATACCGCTTCACCAATCGAAAGCGTGTTTTTAAAGCAAGTTGCACCGTCAACGTCATGCTTTTGACAAAAAAAAAAACTCGTGAGCAAAACAACAAGAACTCCGTTCAAGAGTCACTTTTACTTCAATCCCAGTAGAGTATCAAAACGCAAACCACAACAAAGACCTTATATTGACAATCTCATAAAACAAGATTCGGCATACACAACATTTGCACAAAGATTTGCTTATATACCTTAGGCATTGCAATCCCAGCCAAAGTGTAACATTCCTATTCTCCGGGCGCAGTGAAAACCAAAAACAGCAACAAACTTAAGCCACCATATACATGCATTAACCTATCTCATCAGTCTAACTAGACTGTACTGCCGGCTTTTGCAAAAAAACCCATACCAAAAAAACTTTGTTGTAAAATTTTTAGAAGCCGCGGTTGTATACAGTAACAGTTAACCTTTGAGCAAATTTGCACTATTTTTGAACCAAATACTCAAAATGTTAGAAACCTAAGACAATCTGTATTACACAAATGCCAAGTAGGACGAATTGGTAGTATCGTAAGATTAACTTTTAAAGTGTTTTGTAAGGTATTGAGTCTCATGACTTACTCAACTTAATTGTATTCATGGTAATTAAATCCTAGCTAAAACTTTACGCATTAACTATTTATTTGATATTCCGTATAAAAGTACAGACCATGCACAGCATTTCTCTCTCAATATACAGACCGATATTTTGATTCACCTATTTTAGATGCTTCATAAAACATTTATAAGAAGATATAGAAACCATCACCGCGCTAGTTACGTTGATAATTGTATATATGAAAACAACAAATGCGACTGTATACAATCCTAAAGAAATTTCAACAGATATTCTCACCCAAAGACAACCCAGAAAATTTGATTTGGCGGGCATGCATTATGATTTATCAATTTTGTAATTTTATTTATTATGTGCATATAAGTTGTATTCAATTTATTTTATTATAATTTAGTAACCATTACTCAAAATGCAAATAGTATGCTAATTCAATGCAAGCAGTTATCAGCATTCCTTAACGATTTTTTAAATAATAAAACTTATCATCACAATTACAAATTGTAAAATTCTCATTATTTTTTGTTTAATATTTTATTTATAGTTAACGGACGAGAACCACAAATACGTCAACACGATTGCTCAGTGAACAAACTGATTTATAGGCGGCAGCACATACCAAGCAGCTAGTATCTTTACTCACTGTAACGAACTTCCTATTCAGTTCTCAACTCGATGCTTTTTAAATTAACTTAATATTTATAACTCTGTGTTTATTCATACATTAATATAATATTAAATAATAATGTCCCAATATTAAATATATTTTTTCAAGTTAAAAGTCAGCTTATCAAAGAATTCACCATAAAAAAAAATTTCGCAGAGAAAATTAAAACCGAATTGGAACACTCAATAAAAATTGTTTGCCCCAAAGGCCGTCTCTATAAATATGACGCCCGATTCTCTCTTTCAACGAAATTTCTCTCTCCCCAGTGAAGGTGTGGAGCCAATACAGATTTTCTTTTAAAATGTTGAATATCACGAAAATTGAAAAGGAATAAGTTTTAAGGCTTCGACTTCTTAAGAAATTGGAAGGGATATATCTTATGCGACGTTAAAAAAAATAACAAAAGATCTTGTAAGACAATCCTACTTTCGATTCCACAAACTTTATGAGATTTCACAGTTTATATAAAAAAAAAACTTTTTTGCTATTGCTAAAAAAAAATTTAATTCCGTTTAAATTTCGCCTGCAATCGTAAACTTGTTGGTAGTAAAAGTTGTATTTCATAAATTTTAAGCAGGCAATAGTGAGGGTGAATGGAAATTTTATTATTTTTAGAGGGGAGATGGAATCATATTTGATATGGATAAATATTACAAGAAGTGTGTTATCTATGTGGGCAATATGGTTCGATAAATGTGATAAAGGCATTGAAGTTCCTATGCTGGAGTTTATACGCTGGTGGCAAACCGGATATGAGAGTTGGCCCAATCATAGCTCCAACACAATAATAATATACGCTATAAATCCGAACGTATGACGCGACCCGATATTTCCACCGGATGTCGGCCATGTTGGTGGTGAGTTATTACTAGAGTTGGGGCTCGCAATCATTCTTTGAAAGGTCGTGAAAGTTTTATTAAGAATGAGTTGCTCGAAATTTATATATTATATATTGGAAGCCTCCACTTATGCAACTTTCCCAACTACCCATAAACACTTTATCAAACTAATATACAATTCGATTAGTTTAATATAATTCAAGCGGTGATAAACCGGTGGTCTCACAACAAACACAAATCACGTTTAATGTAATCAACAGTAAGCGAATTAGTTTGTCGTCGCTCACCTGATTAGTGAAGGGATATCTACTGAAGCGTTGCTGGTATCAATCGACTGGTCCGCTGCCTCTGTGCCCTGTCAAACAAACCACACGCACTGTCAACAAAAACCTTATTCAGATTTTTTTTAACAAACAGAATTAATACGTTTGTTAGGAATACAATTCGCGTAGATTTTTGTTTGATTAGAACGCACATGTTATAGTGATTAATGGGAAATCAGTGGGAAATTGTACGGTCGCAAAAACGTACAATTCATTAAATAAATCTACACGTCCATTAATTACGAGAGCAATTCAATCTCATTACAACAAAGCATTCAAAAAGTTTGACGAAACTGCTTTATTTTATTTTAAATCCAATACAATTTTATTTGTTTAAAGCAGATTACAATATTAGATATTACTGGTAAATAATAATGAATTACTACTTGATCATTTTATTAGGAATTTGATTAATTATAATATTACAACATTGAAAATATGATTTAGTTCTCAAAAAGTAAGTAAAAATAATAAATTTATATTTATGAACTAGCTATTCAATTTGAGTTTAAAAGTAATTCTTATTTGATTGCACTGATATCAAATACTGTAAAATATAAAGTTCATAGTTCAATTCAGCTTAAGCGTAATATAAACATTAGTAGGTTAAGCTACAGTGATATCGCATAAAGTGATGCAAGTTAATATTTTTTTTATAATATAAAATAATAAATTTGATTACATTATTGTAAAGTTCAAGTTTTAGATAAGTATTCTAATACTTTCTCTAATGTAAATGTTATAATATTATTGTTTTTTTGAAATAGATAATAAAGATTTAAGAACGCCGCTATAATTAAAAGTAGCTTAGCTTTTCAAATAAACTTTCAATTCACAACACAATTATTGATTGTTTACAAATGTCGCTATACCATCAGATTTCTTAAAACCAAAGTACAAAAGAATGTCTTGTATAGAACACAGTCTTCCCAAAACTATCAATAGAAATTATTGAGATTGGCGTTTTAAAAAGTGAAAAAGGTTATACATCTGCTTGTAGACGGCCCGGACCTACAATAAGCTTGGCTCTTGGCTTCCAAAATGACTACTCCAAAATGCCAACTAATTTGCTTGGTCTATAATTTTATGTACAAACACAACTGCTAAGCTATTTTTATTATTATTATTATTATTATTGACCGTTTAGCATCTATTTTACATGACCCAGAAGTCTTACAATTTTTTTTTTGAAACTAGAAGATTTAAAATGTTTATTTACTTTGACATATTTTAATATGTCAATAAACAAAAACAAAGAAAAAAGCTTTAAATAATTGAGTACACAATGAGCGCCAGTCAGATAGCTGATTTGAACACCGCAGTCTAGCTAGCAGAAATAATGCTTTAAAAAACATGTTTGTACCTTTAGACATTAATTTAGTACCTTAAGCACCTAAAAAAATATTTTTGTTATAGTTTAATATGATAGTCGTAGTCTGTGTCCTTATTCTAACAATCAAGTAGTTTCTTAGACGGTTAATTTGTATCATAGGCTGGCGTCAACAAAAGTAAGCAATAGACTAGCTAAAAAATCCGTCTTAAACTGCAATGGCTAATCTCACATAAATATAAATCAAAAAATTAGTTGCAGAGTCTAGAAAATAAAGTAAATGTGAAAGCAATTTAAAGTCTCATTGATTTTGGTCAAGAAATTCACTTTTTTCTATGTTTGCAAAAATGCAATAGTTGTCTACTTTCAATGACTTCCAAAAGTGAATCAAATGACAGATCTGTTTAAAAATTTAAATGTACCTTAATGACAAATGTTAATAACAAATGTCACCTAATATTTGCAATTGTGATGTTCTCTGTTGCAATTTTATCAGACTATTCACTTGTACTACGTAAAAAATTACTCAACACAAAATAGAAATTAAATAACAAGTTTTTTTTTTTCAGTTACAAGGGTTGATATTTAAAAGTTTATGGTTGTGTTGCTACTTCAATGTTGTGTTGATTTATTATGTACCTGTAAATTAATTACAGAATATATACTAACAAAACTCGTTAATTGAGAGAATGGAGAGTCTGTAGATACTGACTAGGCCTTGTGTCTGGTTTATATATAATTCTGGTTTAAATAAATATTAATCATGGATTAGAGCAATGTCTTAAATTAACAAATGCTACAATTTCTTAAAAACTTAAAATGCAAATTTTACTAAACTGAGCCACTTTCCGGTAGTATTTTAACCAATATCAGACAGAATAGTTCTCATAAAAATAAATTCTACACTACACATCTTGAGCATTACAACAAAAACCCCATTTTATAAAAACCTCAAAAACGCATTATAAAACAACAAAAACATTATACAATTCTGCTTGGCAATTTTATTGCAAAAGTTAAAAAGATGCAGAAGAAGACATTGTAAGAAAACGCAGATTAGACAAACAAAATGACAAAAAGAAACAAATTATACAATTTTGCAATGACCACCATTTTGCTTTTATAAATACTTTTTCAAACTACCCGCAAAAAAAATTACGTAAACAGCCCTAAACCAGACTACATGATGAGTAGTTAAATGCTCAAAAATTCAATGACAAGCATAAAAACATAGCTTAAAACAGATATTGCGTCAGATCATATCCTATTACTAACCAAAATAAACCTAAGACTAAAAAAATAAAAACAAAAAATCACTTGCATAAAAAAACAGATCTAAACAACCGCAAACAAAAAGTTATTATTTTATCATAATCAGAATAATTACAACAGTAACAAATGATAACCTAAGAACTTCTTCTTTTTCTTCTTTTCCAGTCAGCCATTTTCTATCCAGCCCATCTCATTTGTGGTCGTCCTTTTCCTCTGATCTCTCCCCATGGCTTCCATCTTTAGACTTTGCCACTCTATTTATTATGTCCTCTAGCCACATGTCCAGCCTATCCTCACTTCATCTTTGCTATTCTTGTGACTATGTCATGTCAGGTGTTTGTTTTATGATGTTTCACTGTTATTTCCAGTATTCTCCTCTTTATTGCTTTTTGATGTAAGCGCAATTTATTTAAAATTTTCTTTTTAAAAACCCAGGTCACAACACCATAAGTCTGTACTGGTAGTATGCACTGGTCATAGAGCTGTGCTTTATTACTGAGTGGTATGTTCATTGCTAGTGCATCTTTTAGTTTGCTGTATACAGCTCAGCTTAGTTTTATCCTCCTGTCTATCTTTAGTTCTTGGTTTGCCTTTCCAATTGCTATTTGTTGACCTATATAATTGTATTTTTCTATCTTGCAGATCTCCTAATTGTCTATTTCTATGGTGATATCTTCATTGTTTAAATTAAATAAAGTTGATATCTAGTCCTACTCTTCGCAAAGCTGCATGCACCTCGTTTAGGCTCTGTAGTTTTTCCTTAGTCTTTGCAAATATTATAATATCGTCTGCAAATCTTAGGTGTTGAAGCATTTCCCCACAGATCTTTATGCCTCTTTCACCCCAGTCTATAAATTTAAATGCGTCTTCTAATACCAATGTAAATAGCAATAGGTAGGAATAGGTAAGATTGGGCGTTGCATTGTCTTACTCCCTATTCTATTGTGACCTTTTCAGTGTTCTGGTGCATTTTTATCTGAAGCGTTGCGCTTTTATATAGATGCTCTATAAGTTTTCCGTGTCTGTGGCCGACCATCGCGTTTTTGAAAGCTTGTATGATTGCCCACATTTTTACCGTATCAAAGGATTTTTTACAGTCTACAAACGTTACTCATAGGGGAATGTTGAACTCTGTTACCTTTTCAATTACGATAGTTTGTAGATGTTCTGTGGTACTGAAATTCTTTCAAAAACCGGCTTGTTCTTTTGGTTGGTAGAAATCCAATTTATTAGTTAGTTGATTGATGATGATTTTTAAGAAAAATGTGTACACTTGAGATAGCAGACTAATAAGTCTGTAGTTTTCCAGACTCTCATTATTTCCCTTTTTGTATAGTAATACAACTATAGCATTTGTTCATCCTTCCGGGACTTTTCCTTGTTATAGACATTAGTTGAATAGCTTTAATAATTCTTTTAAGATTGTTTCTCCTCCGTGTTTCATTATTTCCGCAAAAATTTTATCTTCCTCTGCTGCTTTGCCGTTCTTAATATTCTTTAGAGCACTTCCTGTTTTTGCTCTGTCTATTTGCGGTCTTTTGAGTTTACATTTATAACTTTTTTTTTTTTGGTGTCACTATTAATTTTCGATTTGTATAGATCTTCATAAAACGCTTCTGTGACTTTTAGTATTTTGTTTCTATTATTCACCGTGAGGCCTTCTTTATTCTTAATTTTTTTTATTTTTTTTTGTGTTAGTTTGTTTTCTAAAGATCTTCATGCCTTTATTTTCTTCTAATAGTTTCTGGGTCAAACCAGTTTTGTATTTTCTTATATCCTCTTTTACCATCTACTTTGCCGTTTTGTTTACTTCCGTATATTCTACTATGCTTTTTTTGTTCTGTATTATGACAGTTCTTCGTTTCTCTAACATTTGTTTTGTTTGGTCACTCAACTTATTTTTCTTGCTCAGTTTTGATTTTGCATGTTGTTCTGCAGCAACCTTTATTATTTCTATTACTTTATTGTTCCTTTCGTTCCTTTATTATTTCTATTACTTTATTGTTCCTTTTGTTTATGTCTGTGCTGTTTTGTATTTGCAGTTTTTTAAAGCTACTTGCCAGTTGCATTTTGTATTCTGATGCCTTTTGTTTTAACATGTGTCGGTCTATACTTTACAATAATTTTTCTTGTTACTAATTTTCATTTCTCTTTTTGATTTTATGTTTATAACTGTTTTGGCTCTTACTAGTCGGTAATCAGTATTAAATCAGTTTAGTACGTTCACATCTTGTATTATATGTTTTTGCTTAGTTAGTATGAAATCGATTTGATTTTTTGTATTTCCATCAGGGCTTATCCAAGTCCATTTTCTGTTGTTCTTCTTTTTAAAGAATGTGTTGGAGATATAGATTTTCTTGTTCCAGAAGCATAGTCCCTTTTTCATTTCTTGTCTCAAGTCCGTGTTCTCCTATATATTTTTCTGCATTGTCTAACTTTCCCCCTACCTTGCAGTTAAAATCACCAAACACAATTACGTGCTTTGTTAAGTATTCTGTTATGCCTCTCAATATGTCTTCTTAAAATTTTTGTACGTCCTTGTCTTCAAAGATACTCGTAAGTGCGTATACTTGTATTATTTGTAGAGTTATTAATCTGCTGATTTCCACAGTAATGTATATAACTCTATCCGATATTGCCTTATTTTTTTTTATATATACGGTCTTACTTTTTTGTATAAGTATACCTACACCTCCGTGGCTCGAGTTTGCGTTGCTTCTTTAGAATATAGTGTGCCCTGATTTTTATATTTCACTCTGTTCTCCTCTTCTCCTTGTTTCTTTAACTCCATGTATATCCCACTTGATTTTTCCTAATTTGCGTTTCAGCTTTTCTAATTTCTTCTCTGAAACTATTGATATTACATTGTACGTTGCGATATGTAGTGTTTTTTGGCAGCCTGTTTGTGCTCAGTTATTCTTCGCATCCTCTGCCTTTTTATCATTTTGTCCGCTGCCTTGGGCGTGGATTTTTGGACTGCTGAGGTTTGAGGTCATTTGGTTTCGGTTTGGAATCATATTTGGAGTAGTGAACATAAAACACCACGCTAGCCAGGCGGGTTAGTGAGTTTAGATTGGATTCAGCCGCTCATTGTAAAAACCGACGCTGATTGCAACCGCCCGTTCCAAGTCAGACGCTGCGTTGCTAGTTTTAGTCCGCGCCGAGTATTTCATTTCCTAGGTACCCCCCATCTGAGGACGCGCCCGAAGAAGGACTAGCAAGCCCACACTAGAAACCAAAAAATTTAAAACAATAAATAGATGACAACAAATAAAATTTGAAAATTTGCATAACCTTGACAATATCATTGCCAAGCTATTAGAAATAATAGAAAAAAACCACCTAGAAAGAAGCTCGGAACCAGAAAACATAGATACCAACATAGACGTAAGCTTTATCAACTACTCAAAAGCCTTTGTCAACGTTAGATACCACGAGCTTATAGCTATTTTAGAAAAAAATAAGATAGGAAAAAGCAAAAAGATGAATTATTGCATACCTATACTAGAATCAGAACCCACAACTAACTTTTTTCTAAAAATAAGTATACCGAAAGAAGTGCGGCAAGGATGTATTGCCAATATTCTTTGACTTGTACTCCAGTTCTTTATGGAAACACTAGATAAAATAGAAGAAAGACTAGTAATAAACAAGGTAAACATCATCTAAATCCGTTATTCAGTTGGCTTCACAGTAAGCAACTTATGTGGGCTTTAAGCTAAAAACAAAAACCATGTTTATTAGCAAACACAACATTAATGCTGCTTTCAATATTGAAGAAGAGCTTTACAGCAAGTGGAGAACTACCTGAGATAATACCTACATAAAAACTAGTCACTCAAGAGAAGTGAAAGTTAAAATAGAGAAAACAAAAAATGCATTCAATCAACTAACAAAGACGTTAAACAACAAACACAAACATTTTTTTTTTGGTTTTGTAGTAGTTTTAGTAGAACACGGAACACTTTAAAACGTCTGAAAATCTTCAAAAAATGGTGTTATAGACTCATGCTCATAATATCATGGATGCACTACGTAACAAACAAAACATTTTTTTAAAAAATTAACAAAAAAAAAAAAATATTTCAAACACAATTAAGAGAAAATCTGCAAAGTTTGGTCATAAAAAAAATCTAAGACAATGGACGGAACTATCATCAACTATGATTATTAAGTCAGTAATGTGATCACCAACGTCTATATAAGGTAAAGCACCCAAAAAAATGAATTTTTGTGACTGAGCATTAACGTAACGTGAGTTAAGGTAGACGATTCTGCCAGGTTCCAAATTTTTCCATTCTTTGTTCTATGTGTGTAGCATATCAAATTTGTTGTCTTAATTTTAACCTAAATCTGGGAGGTGCTGTTGTGGATCAGGAGAGTAATGTTCTTTTGTATTTTCCCAAATAGATTCTGTAAGGCCTAAATTTGTCGTAGGTACGGCGGCAAAATGTGGCTCCTGGATAAGCAGCCAGTCTCTTGGTGTAAATTTAAATGTCATAGTTATTTTTTCTTTGCTTACATCCTTACTAGAAAACAAAATTCTGCTACAGAATAGACCAGAGCTATGCCTGCAGTTCTAATAGTGGCAGCCCAAGATAGTCCCTGCTAGTTTTTGCAAAATGTGGTTTTTTGTTCGGATTTTAGCAGCAGTATTTTTTAGAGTTTCTTGTAAGTAAAAGTTCTGTGAAGGGTAACGCTCAAATATTTTGGATGTTGGTTGTGTCGTAGTACTGTTCCATTAAAGTTGATTGTGAAAGTGGTGGAAACTCCACTTTTTTTTTAGATAAAAGTTTGTAGTTTCAGTTTTAAATGGATTTATGCACAGAATCTATTTTTTTTTAAATATGACTGCACGGTTGCTAGGTCTACGGATAGTATTTCTTCTGCTTCTTAGAAGTTGTAATCTTGTGTTGCCAATGCAATGTCATCGGCATATTTAAACTTCCCAAAACTTTCCAGGGAGAGTTGCCGTCAAGCCATAAGTGTATAAGTTAAAAACGAGAAGTGCAAACACCAAACCTTGAGGTAGACCGTTATTTAAATGCTTTGTTTTGCTGCGGTGAGGTCAATAAATACAGCTGAAGTTTTTAGTTTGTTCTAAAACTCACGTTCGATATGTGTTGTTAACGCAAATACTTAATCCACACAGCATCATTTGGGCCAAAACCTTGCTTGTTCTGAATGTGTGATTTGGTTTATGCTTTCTGAGATTCTGTTGTAAATTAGTCTTTCTAAAAGTTTAGATGCAACAAAAAGTGCAATTAATCTATAATAATAATACGTTTATTTCTTGCCTTTCGGCCTTGAAAATTACATTTACAAATACATTTACAACTTCCCAAAATAATAAAACTTAATCCTTATAAAATTAACACAATTAAGAATATTTTCTTCTCTGTTCGTCTATTTCTTTTCTTCGTTTTTTAACTGCCCTCATCCATTCTACCCCTCTTCCGTCCCCTTTCAATATCTCATTTTTTTCCATCTGTTCTTCTCTCATTTCGTTACACTCTTTCAACATATGTTCTATAGTTTCCTTAGTCTCTCCGCACATTCTGCACATTTTCAAATCCTCTTCCATCCAAAATCTTGTCACTTGCTCTTCATTACCACATCTGAATCTTGCAATCATCTTTTTGTCATCTTTACTATATCTTTCGCTCACTAAGTACATTGGGCAATTAATCTATAGCTAGCCGCTTTCGTGGTTGGTTTACCAGGTTTTGGTATTACTACAATTTTAGATCTCTTAAAAACAGGTAGCAGCTCTCTTGATAAAACTATGTTTGAGTAGAACTGTTTAAGTCATTCTCTGGTGTTATGGCTTATAGAAATACTGGGAACACCATTTTCACACCGGAAACCTTACTTTCTTTTATTTTTTCTATAACCTGATGAATTTTATTGATTGAGACGTGGTGTAAAAATTTATTTATCTGCTTTTGTGGTGTCTAGGCTTTTCAGCAGACCCTCCGCTATCTGTAAGTCCCGGTACTTTGGTAATTATCGTACAGCCTAAAACTTTCTTTAGTCTACACTGGGATGTAATGTTTACAAAATCCTTGTAGGACATGTTTCTTAGCTGGTCGTCGTAGTGGCAGTATGTATTTGACTTGTTCGTCCAGTATTTGTTTGTAAAAAATATCTAGTTGCAGACCAGGTAACAACGTTTGTAAAAGTTGCCAGTCTACTATACATAATATAGCTAAAGCATCAATTTAATAAAGCAGTTAGTTAAGTTTGTTGGTATATTTGCCTAAAAAAAATTAATAATCATGGAAATGATTTAACATTAATTTACAAAAATTAACAGCAAGATAGCAAGATTACTAAAACATACCATAAATAAGTCAACGTTGTATCTCAGAAAATGCAGCAACATCTCTTGGTTTTGAGTTCCATTACAAACTCTAATCATACTAACGGTCAAAAGTAAATGTTAACTATACCAAAATATTTCTATATTATTTTTTAACAAATAGCTAATAAATCAATTGCGCTTTCAAACATTTTAACAAGCAAATCAAAGTTAACGCAGTAGCTCTAAAAATGCACGACGAATTTTGGACATTGTTACAACTAACGATCAATTGTGCTCTGCAAAATATTCCAGGTTACGTCTAAAGTTTGTTTTGTAAAACAACACACTCTAGTCGTTATCTCATCTATCAGTTAAATTAAAAAAATCAATTAAGCTTCACACAACATTTCAACAAACACACAAAAGTAATCGTGGTTACAGCAAAAATTTCGAATTTTTTGCTCTAGTGTTACACTGCGAATTTTAGACATCATTTCAACTAAAAATAAAATGCAAAAATTATGAGTTTTTTATTGGCAATTTTCTGTAAAGTTGTTTTATCAAACAACCAACAAGTTAATTGCGATTTACAAAAAAATTCAAAAATCAACCTTTACGGAATAAACAATAATCTTCAAAAGTAAACAGCAAGAAAACAAATAGAATAAATTGTGGCGTTAGCAAACACTAAAAATAATCATAATATTAATCATTTAATAAAACCAGTAAAACAACTCAAAAACAACATTATAAAAAAAAAATCTCTTTTTACGATTTGAAAAAAAAAAGAAAGTTTAAAAAAAAGTGGAAACAAATAGAAAAAAAAAAGTTTCCATTGATAAAAATTTTATAAAAAAGAATTATTTTAAAAAACTGACACAATTGCAAAATCTCAATAAAAAAAAGTTAAAAATTTAAAAACTTACACATCTTAAAAACTGAAACTAAGCAAGAGAAAGTGCAGAAAATACTGTTTCAAGCTATAAATAATGTATAAGTAAGCAGTTTTAAGAAAGTTGGAAGATAAAATATATAATTCCAATATACAATAATAAGATATAAAAAACCTTAAAAAAAATCAACGTTGTTTTAAATTTTAATATGTGATATTTAGATTTAAATTTCAACAAGTAAAACCACACTTGCTTAAACCATCACATTTAAAATTAGATTTAAACAGTCTGTAAACATTAACTTTAACGGCTCAAAAATGTTAAAAAATCTCTTTTAAAAGTTCCGGCCCTACATCTTATATGCTATGGCTTTTTTGTAAGTATATTTAGTACACCGTGATAATGCCCAGCCTAGAGGTTTTTTTTTTAAATTTTATTTTAAGTAATTGTTAATCAAACTCCGTTTTGCCGGTTCCAAGCCAAGGAAAAGAGGGAAGAGTAACAACCTCGCTAAAAAACTTCAACTGGGTCCGGTTGATAGCACCCTGTAAAGACCCCTGTCTAGGATTACAGATAAAAACCGGTCAACGGGCTTAGGAGCAGAAGAAGACATAAGTAGTCACAATGGTCCAACAAGCGGAGGAGCCACAGGAGCAGACTGAGCTCTTTAGACTAGAAAGACGATCAATCTATAGGAAATATATCTTGAAATAAAAATTCAAGGTCCTCCAAGATGCTTTTTTTTTTTTTTAAGGAATAAATTGCAAAGCTAGCAATCTAGCATTCATAAAACAAATCAAAACGCTAAAAACCATGCTACCAAGCTTTGGAACAGTAATGATGGAAATAGACGACAACAAAGAAAACGAACATATAGAATATAGAAACCTGGAACGTGCAAGGAATTAAGGGTAAAGCAGAAGGAAACTAAGAAAATAAGACAAGGGAGCAATGGAGTTCCTAAAGATGAACATGTAAAGAGAGGGGTGTCAATACATGTGAAGAAAACTCTCAAAAGGTTTATATCTAATTGACAAACAATCAACAAGCGTATAGTTACACTAAATATTAACTACCAAATGACTATAGTAGGAACATATAGTCCAAATAAAGACGCAAACATCAAGAAAAATTACGAGTATGGTGAATCTCTTAGCAGCATCTTGAATGACATCGGAAAAAATAAAGAAATTATTATTTTAGGTGTCCTAAATGCAAAAACAAAAAAAGCCATAAATAACGCAATTGTTGGTCAATTTGGAGAAAATACTCTAAATAATAACGGGCAACAACTAATAGATTTCTGCTTCTAAACAGATTTAAAAATTATAAATGGGTTCTTTAAACATAAAGACATCCACAAGTTTACTTGGCACCAAGAAACAAGAACTCAAATAATTGACTATTGTTTAATCAAACAAAAAACTAATTTAAAGGTATTAAATGTAAGAGGATATAGAGGAGTAGAATGTGGAAGTTATTACCTACTTGCAAAGATAGTTTTGCCATTCACTGCAGAATATTGCGGATGAGACGGTTACCCTAAAGAAATAGTATATATTGATAGTTTCTATCACCCACGTACTGTTGACTTGTATCAGAAACGACTAGATGCACTATTATTAGAGGAAGTAAAATTACAATCTTGTATAGAAATATAAAAATATATAACCACATAACAAAAAGTCTGTTATCTGCTGCTAGGGAAACTTTAGGAGAAAAGTCTCCTAACCAGAAGAAAGAAAGAAGTTGGTGGAATAAAAAACTTCAGAATGCAAAAGAACTAAAGCAAAAATTATACCAATCAAAATCAGAGCAGGATAAAATTGAATACGGACTTGCTTTAACAAAATTCAAATAAACCATAATTACGGAAATGAACACCAGCTTGAAATCAAAATGCTAGAAATAAGACTCTTACTTAGAATGGAAAAAAGCACAAGAAACCTGGCGTTTCATCAGGAATATAAAATCAGATCAAAATGATAAAGTCAAACTTAACATCATTGAACCTGACAAATAGACCAACCATTATAAATCTCTACTCATCAAAAAAAGACAATATTACATAGATCAACAACTGGATGTAGGATACGCTCTGACAAGAGATAGAATAAAGTTTAAAGTAAAAACGGTTGAGACCGTTGTCAAACTACTAAAATACAAAAGATCAACTAGACCAGAAAGTATAGCGGCAGAAGTAATAGAATATGGTACTAAGAACCAAAATGTTTCAAAAGTGTTTCTACGGTAACCAAATTCCTGATAACTGGAAAACAACGTGGATAATACCAATTCAAAAAAAAAACAGCAAGAAAAACTACAATAATTATTGAGCGATATCAGTCATGAGCACATTTAGTCTCCTATATGGTAAAGTTCTTAAAGAACTAATATGTGAAGAATACCGCCCGTACCAGTCAGAAGATCAGAGTGGGTTCAGAGCTGGTAGATCGGCGATAGATAATATTTTCTGCTTAAACCAACTGATAATAAAACGCGTTGCGAGAAATAGAGATGTACAACTAATTTTTGTCAAACTCAGCAAAGCATATGACAATGTACCAGTGAACAAACTATGAGAAGTACTTGACACTAACAGCATCAACGCAAATCTCATCGGAGCCTTGAAAGAGTTGTATAAAGATCAAACGTCACAGATAAAACTTGGAAACTATCTTACAAAGTATCTAAAGGCCTACGGGAAGGATGCTGCGTATCCCCAAATTGTTTTACATATTTCTAGATGCCGTTCTTAGACAATAGAGACGAAAATGCCACGGAATGGGTATGCCAATTAGAGACACCACTCTATACACCTTGCACTATGCCGACAATCAAGTTGTTATATCACAAGACCAGGAAAACATGCAAAAAAAATACCTACCTTGGCACGGAGATCTATGACATCGGACGCGTAGATGGCACAATCAGATATCGCATAATCAAAGGAAAAAAGATCATTGGAGCCTTAAATTTAACCCTTTGGCAGCCAGCATACTAAAGAGCTCCATCTGTTACTCCTGTAAGGTGTGGTCTATCACTAAAAGCACGGAGAACAAACTATTGGTGGTAGAAATGAATTTCCTAAGAAGATCGGTATATCACGCCTTGATAAAATAAGAAATACGGAAATTAAAAAAGAAGAATAAAATCAGAAAAAAACAACAATGAAAGACATTCAAACAAGTCAACTAATCTGGTATGGCCACGTAAAACGATTTTTAATTGCAAAATTTCAACTTATTCTCATTATTTTTTGTTGTTGATATAATCTTGGTAATTTTATTCATAAAAATAAGTATGCATTTGTGGATCAGTGAGGACATAGAGTCAAATTTTGTTTATGTTTTCAGTAAGTATCCTAGTAGAAGGCTTTTCTACTTTTTCTATTCTTCTGTTATTATATATTTAGTCTATCAATTGTTGCCTTTAAAGGTTAAAAGGTAAAAATCAGCAAAATTTTAAATTTGTTATTCTGGAAATAAAAAGAAATATGCCATTGTAGAAGAAAGCAAACAAACAAATTACGTTAAGAAAAAATTTTATAAAAATACTTTTTGACAGTTTTTCTCAAAAACTTTTGGTTGGGCCTATTTAAACTAAGTTATCGCAAATCTACAATTAATTTCGCAACTTTTGACTGTAGTTTGGGCTCTATATTGTAGTATTTTATGAATTAACAAGTGATAGAAATACGACATAAACATTGATAGTGCCGCAATCCGACAGTTTTTGGCATTTAACTAAAAACCTATATAAACCAAACAAACCACGTCAAATTGCGCTTCTTTTGAAATCAGTTTCAGTTTTCTACGATAATATTTAAATACCTTACTTAAAAAAAAAACACAACATTTGCATTGAAATTAAACTTTCCAATAGTATTTTAAAACAATTTACTATGTTTTATTACAAATTTATTTTTACGAATAAAACCAGTTTTGGCTTTATTAGAATCTTCTACAGATAAATAATATAACTTATTTCATATGTAGAAGCCTCTAGTAGAACTCAAACTAAAAATGTGTTTGTAAAAATAAACTAGTGTTAAAAAACATAATAAATTGTTCTATTATTTTATTTGCTATTTTACTTAAAAACATTTTTTTAGAGTATTTAGCCCTGACATTGACTTGCGCATCTTTTAAAACTACCTTCAGCTTTTCAAGGTAAAGTTTGTTGATATATTGAAAAAAAGATGACGATATTTGCTTTAAAATTACCACTTTCAAACAGTTTTGGCTTTCTATAGTGTTTATTTACTTAAAAATTTTGTTGTGGACCTATATAAACCAAAATAATACAACTATTAAAACAAAAATTGTTTTAGTGCGTGCTTCAGTCACTTCAAGCATTATACGTGACAACGTTGTATTGCTAACATTGCTGCTGCACATCATATTAAAATAAAACCAAAAAATTAAAAAATCTTGCAGTAAGTTTGGATATACTTAGCCAAAAAATTGCCCATACTTAACGTAGTAATGTAGAAAACACAAAAGTATCGCTGCTTTTGCGCTACGTGATATATTTAACAATTCTTTTTTTTAATAATTAATAAAACTTACAATACTAATCCTGATTATTGATTTTCAATTAGTGCACCATTCTAAATATTTGAAACCAATTAAATATTATTTTATTTTATTTCAAATTTGTGCAGCAATTTATACATTACATACATTTATTAATAATTATTAACCATACAACTGAAATAATTTACTTAATTTTATGAAAATGGTTTGTTATATTATTTATTAACTTATAACAATATTTATCATAAATATTTAATAAAGTTACAATATAACTACACTCAATACTATTGAATGAGGAATTATTTATTGGTTTGCATAGCAATTCAAATATCATTTATGGTGAATGCGCCGGGCGCCCTCATTCCAATTTTTATATTTGTTGATAAATGAATAGGTTCGTATATTTCAAAAGCTCTTGAATCATAAAAAAGGATTTTATAGTGAATCAAACTAGGCCACTGTTACCATAATAGAATTTGTCGTTATGTAAAAAAAAATAACATTGATAAAAATGTCAAAGGTGATTAAAAGGGTTGAGATAATTGAAATAAAAACAAATGGGTCAAGTTTGTAGTAATAATTCGATATAGAATATATTGTATTATACAAATTCTTTAATTGTAAAGGTAACTTGATTGATCTTCAAATACATTTATTTAATTATGTTGATTATTATTTTTGCTGCTTTTTTTATAGGTTTGTGAACGATGCAACAAACTTTGGTGAATTGAAACAGATTTAAATAAATAAATTACTGAAGCTATATTCTGCAAATAAAAAAATTTTCACCGTGAAGTTAGATTAAGTCGAGAATCAATTATTAAAAACACAAAATATAACCTAAATAAGCATTTTATGTGATCTAAATGTTAATATGTAGAAACCGCCTAAAAAATCCAAAAACATTATTTCAAAGAGCAATTTTTATCAATTCGTTAGTCACTCAATAGCACCTTCAAAACTATATTTTTATTCAAACAGATCTGATACAATTATTTACACAAACCAAAAAAAGTTTTAAGTATTTGTGAGAATGTACCACAGTTCACTTTAATTTCACTTATTTGATTAAACAATTAATATGTCTGGTTAGATTACATGCACTGTATAACTCAATTGAATAAGAAAAAAAACCTTCTTTTATTTTACTTTTGATAAAACTCGCAGTCCATTCTATAAGATTCATTACATCAAAATAAAAAAAACGCAAACACTTCTTAGAACCCTTTTTGTTAACTTCACAATCCCAACACTTGATTGATGAATTGCAGCAAAATATCGCATCTATCCATTTGCGCGGCAAATGCATTGCGGGCGCATTTACATCGAGCAATAGAATTGCAAGCAAAGCACGCCCATTCTATCTACAAAAATGAACTAAAGAAAAACTTCTTATTTACATTACATCGGACTACTTTCCAAACCATCCTACACAATTTTAAAACCAGATTATAATACCACCGCTTCAATCCAATATGTTGAAATAATCCTAGATCCTTGAAAACGTCTCCATCTCTCTCGGTTTTAATTAGAACTTTAATCAAGACTATTCAATGCAAGCAGCAATTGACACATTTAATATTATATCCGGATCAGACTAGATGGAAATTATATTTAAAGTGACTCTCAAAATTATAATCAATTATTACATGAAATTGTTTCAGTTTTAGTTAATTAATCTACCCTTGAGGGATCGACTAATATAATAAAAAAAAGTTAATGAATTCATGTGAATTAATTAATAGATTAATTTTCCGCCCTTGCTATTCGAATAACATTAATAATTAAAGCAATTAAAATGAAATTTACTATTAAATTCTGCGGTGCATATTTGAAAATATAAGAAATCCGCGCAAGAAATCTGGTAAATATTTTGAAAGATGCAAATGCCGGGTTATAAACGAGCAGTCATTTTTCCGTCCCCTTACGTATTATGAGCGAGTATTAGTTTGAAAATTGCGGCGCTGATGGATTCGACTCACTTTAATTAAATTCTGCCAGTTTTACCCCACTACCCTAAAACTGAAAGGTGACTAGTGCGAGGAAATTACATAATTTATTCCGTGTGCGAGTAGGGGTTCGAAAAAATTGCAACTTTTTGGGCAATTAAGTAAATGAAACATTCCCGAAAACTTCGACCTCAGAATGATTGGGGAGCTTATTGCATACGCTGTTGGTGGTAATTAGTTTTTTAGGAGGGGTAGACTAATAACGTTTATATATTTTTCTTGGGAATTAGTTTAACTTTTTTACATAAAATAATTAAGAAATATTGTGGTAGTTTTGAGGTAGAATTAGATTTGTTCCCGCTGTGCTATTTAATGGTTTTCTTGATGCACCTGCTTTGTGCAGAATTTACGTCATGTGGTTAATATATATTTGGGATTAGTTTATTTATAAGACAGAAAAATAGCAAATTTATATTAAGTTTTTAGCTTAATTAAATATTTAGTTATTTAGTAATCTAACTTAAAGTTATTTGGTAATTATGCAACCAAAAAATTTAATTATGTACTAGCATCAAACTTTATTAATTGAAAATTATTAAATTCAATTTAAAAAGCACTATAAATTCTTGCTTAAACACAATCCAAAAAACAGAACTTTTATAACTTATAGACCTTATCTAACTTTGTTTCAAATAAACTGTAACTGTAATAATAAAATTAGGCAAAAAAGTGTTAAAATAATTACATAAAAAGTTTCTAGAATAGAAGTCAAACTTACTAGTAAGACCTAATGTAATCTATAGTCTATAAAAGCTGTAGCAGGTACTACTATATGGTTTCTGAAAACGTCCCTTATGTATTAAGCAAAACTTATTTGTTCAGGAATAGAAAGAAACATGATCTGTTCGAGTATTATAAGATGGCAGACCATACTATGTCAAATTTTTCTACAAACCTGAAACAATCATTTACGATAACGTTTATCTTTAATTTATAGACGACCATTGCAATGTGTTAACTAAAATCTAAACTTGTTTAAATCAAACTAAGCGCTAACTCCCAATTTATATACTGTTGAACAAACTTTAGTCTGTTTTTTTTGTAAGTTATTGTCAACCGTGGCTTCCAAACTGACCTGCTAGATCTTAGACTAGTTTTTTCCAACCTTTTTGTTATTGTTTTTGTATAAACTTGCATTCTACTAATGCTTTTAAAGTCATTTTGCAAGTCTCTAGCAGTAGATAAGCATCGCTTAAGCGCACAATTGTGCAACAAACCTTGTTGAAGAACTCCTAGATACAACAAAATGTATTACATAAACGTCTTTCAACTAACAAGATAATACTTGTGCCCTTCTATAATTAATTTTAAAGCTTTTGAAAATTTAACTTTGCTTAGATGATGATAATTTTTTGGTGCAATATAATTATCTAGATATTTACAAAATTCTAGTCTAGTTACTTTCAAGCTGGTCAAACATATCTGTTTTCTGCTTCTCATTTGAAGTTCCATTATTAGTAATAACAGTGTTTAGACATTGAGGACAAGATTGTTTACCAAAGTTGCTTTGTCTTTATCCGTTTAAAAATTTCTGCAAACAGTTTACCAATTTTTGGTATGGTTTTGTATTTATTTTCTTTTTGTTACGCTTTTATTTATTGTTTGGTACTGTATATTTTTTTTAATTGGGTACATGTTGCTCAAAATAGGAAAAGTTGGACAAGTTTAGAGGAGGCTTATATCCTGCAGTGGATGCATATAGCTGGGTGATGATGATGATGATGATGATGACTGTAGATTTTAAGCTAAAACTTTAAGAATATTGCATATAGTCTAACCCTGCTTGTGTTTTATAGCGTTTTAATTATTTTTTTCTGTTGTAGAACTATATAGAAATTTGGCACTTGGTTTGTTGAAGGTTGAAGGCTTTTGCATCAGTATGAATTCAACTACCACCACGTCTACTTAAAAATTTTCTTTTACTGTCATATCTTAAGTATTTTTCTATAAATAATTTTTGCCAAAGAAACCTTATAATACTATCTTGAGGAGTTTTGTGATAGAAAGCTACACTCATTAACTTCTTAAGAAGCACGTTTAGAAAGTTGCAATTATTGATCTTGATTTGTAGTGTTTTTGACATTTGCAAAGTTTTTTTGGTTTTTTTGCATTAGGATCAGTTTGATTTGTTACACTTTTTTATGACAACTTGTAAGTATTGTCTTAGGTTCAGTGCTAGATATGTTTAACTGACCTAAGATTATATAACCATGTAAGAAGAGAGCGCCAAACAAATAATTTTTTTTTTGCTTGATTTGACTTTTTTGAAAAAGATAAAATGCTTGTCAGTCTTCTATCAATATGAACATTTTACCAATAATAAAAAAAAATAGTTTCTCAAAAACTACAAAAACCACAATCTAATCAAACAATTGTTTAGAAAAAAACCGAAGAATAGATAGACACAATGACACAACCACAACAACCATGTGAACACAAGCTTAATAAATGACAAAATGTAAAAAAAAACCCAAGCAAAGATAGGCACAAAGACATGGACACAACATCAATCTGAAATACGATGCTAAAATGTTATACAATATGAGACACTGTATTAGAATAACACATCTTTGATGAAACAATAGAATCCCTAAACACCCGCCGCTAAGCATCACGACGGTAGGGGTAGCCAAATATCCCTAACCGCCTACCTCGAATATCCGTGTCCAGCTTAACAACCAACTACAAGACAATAATTGACTTCGGACTATGCAGCAATTTCATCCAGTTAGACCTCCCTAAGACAAAGCCAAAAACCGATAGCAACAATCAGGCCAACTCAAACACCGCCTTGAGTACCACTAACAGCAATAACCATCAGAAGGTAAAATTCCTTTTTGTTTTTGAACCCCTGGCAAAACGACAATGATGTCAATATGGACTACAGACGTGAGTGGCTCCACTTTGTCAACTATCCACTATCCCTCAATCAAGAACACTTTGAAGACATTATTCAAGCTTTCATGTAAGTCTTTAGTAACGACCCAAAACCCGCTTATAAAAAACGGTGATCTACCAGCAGATCAAAGAATTACTGGCATTGGCCATAATAGTGCGCAGCTCCAGCAAATACCGCAGGCTCATCGTAATTATAAAAAAAAATAAGGTAGGTCACCTCAATTCTGTACTGACTAGTAGAAGCTCAATACAGTTTTTAAAAATGAAGTAACCCCACTACCTAAAACCAATCACCAAAAAGCAATATACCAAAATCGTCGCTATCCACGGAAAACTGACGTACAACATTGCTACCAGCACAGAGTCATAGTCACGGTACAAAAGTGACCAAGAAGATTCCACTACAAGTAGATGGGCCCCAAACTCCTTATTACAAACGCATGAGGCTATTATATTTAGATTGAGGACTTCTTTACATGCAGTCGTAAGTTGTAGGCGCGACTTTGGGTCGGTATAGTTTGCAGCTAGGTGGTTGCCTGTAGACAAAAGGAGTTCATTGAGTAAACGTTATCTCTCCGTAGAGGATGCGCTAAAGCAGTTGCAGGAGTGCAACAGTGTTAGGGCGTAATTCCTGTCTCTAACAATTGATGTTTACATGCTGGTTGCTGTCTCGGAACTGATTGCGGATTGTTGGAAGCTCGGTGGCGCGTGATTGATCGAGCGCTTTGCGGAGTGGGCGGGTATTACGATGAGCAGCACTGCCTGATGACAGTAACACAAAAAAGAACCCCTTGTCATGTCACACACCCCCTACTTAGACACACCCAGTGAGCAAAACTTAATCAGGTATAAAAGAAATCCGGATCTCAATTTTGTCATTCTGATTCAACCAAAGTACGCATGAAAAAATTCTAAACAAATGCAGCGGATAATTAAGCGCAACCCGCCAACATCATCTCAAAAATCAGCTTATCCTCCGCTTGAAACAAACAAGCAAAAATAATTTTAAAGAGATATTTAATGTAAAAACTAGAAACATATAAATTGTTCAATAATCTGTTTCCAGACATACGTAGTACAAGTTCTTTACAATTTCTATGCAACGCTTATACATTAGATGCACTACTAATATTACCTCAATACAACCAACATTAGTTAGGCAAGAAAGTCCATCGCCCAGTAGATGCCAAACTTCTAAAAATTTAAATAGGGAAAATCCTACGGCAACTCACTATACATCGACACCTGCACAAAGAGCATATCATCCGCTACTCTACGTATAATTTTTATTCCGTCCCAACACTCACACCCCCTTTAACATAGACTTACTACCACTTCTGGCACTGGCGCCTGTAACACACCCCTCACATACCCAAGTGTTTCACACTGACTAAACTGTTCACTTTTTGTTCTCTTATTATTTCATAACATCTGCCATTAATTCTGTCATCTGTTACAGTTGCAGAAGAAAGTAACATTAAATTCTTTGATGACAATTACTTGAGCGGGTAGAGGCAAAACACCATGTATAATCTCATGCTCAAAATTCATAAATTGTTTCTCAGCAACATGTAGAAGAAAACCAGCTTAGAAAGAAAGTATCTTGCAATAGCAGCTGCCGATGAATTTGCTTCAATATGCAATGTTTGCTGACGCCAACTCAAGCTAGAACAACAATACAAACTAGCCCAAGAAAAAACAAAACATCAAAAAGTGCTGCAAAATATTTGGTACAAGCTTCAGGTTAACGCTCTTACAAAATATTTTTTAATTTTTTTTTATAAACATAACCAAACTTAACCAAAACTCAAGATAAACAAAAAAATTCCAACAAACCTACTTATTTTTTCAGAGCATCTTTTGTCAACTCAGCAACTAAAATCAAAAACTACCATCCAATATTACCATTACAAAAAGACATTAAAGTTTTGGATAGTGCAAAACATCCAATATCGCATAAAGAAAGAAATTCAAACAATATTTGGATGCTGTAAAATCAACTACTCAAAATTGTAGAGAATGACAAAAGTAGCAAACTAGCTAAAATTGCAGACATCACCATTTCTAAATGCTACATAAATACGCCTGCTACAAACCACAAGACATACTAAAAGCTAATTCACTAGGGAGGTCTTGCTAAAGTATTTTGCGCTGAAACAAATTTGACACCCACAAATAAACAAATGACTTTTGGGATGAAGTTAGCAACATATATCAAACATGCTGCTACCTACAGCCCAAAAAGCATAACTTGATACAGACTTTTCCACTATATGAAAACTGATCAAAACCTTTTTAAACTACGCAGCAGCCGATTAAATTAAAATGTAGACTTAGGATGGACAACGCTGCAGCCAGCAAATACTTACCCAGATGGTGAGACTGAAAAAGTTGCCACCCTTATCACACCGATTGCAAAGTTTGCTGCAAAGTCAGAAGTATGATGTAAAAATATAATTTTATGAACTTAAAAAAAGTAAAAAAAAATTAAAAAAATTACTATAACCGGCAAAAACAAACTGAAAAAGACAAGAATATTAAAGCCGTATAACCTTTGAAATTTGCTATTAAGTAAAACCTACTAATTTAAAATTGATTCTGCTCAAACTAGTCTGCTTAAGATTCCAAAACGTCACAACAGGATAATGACAACTAAAGATAAGTTACAAAAAAATTGTCTAGTTTGTTTCAGCATTATTTCCAATAAGCATAACATCCAATAATTAAAGAAAAAAAGACAACAAATTTTTCACTCCCAACTAAACCATTTATATTATCAGACACCAACAATTGTTTAATCTTTTTTCAGTTTCTACTACCCTAGCACAAATTTACGTGCACTCAATAAAAGCCCTAAGACAGAAAGTACTGCTAAAAAGTCATTTATGGTTTATTGACACCTGCAAAAAAGTTAAAAAACCTATAGCCATTTAGAAATTTTTGAAGAGAAATAGAACGTGGAAGATAAAAACGGTGTACGAGATTTAATTCCAATCAAGCTAGTGTCCAACAAATGCCTCCAATCATCCAATCAGTTTGACAATAAACGAGTAAGTTAAAAAAACTTTTTTAAATTGTTTTAGTTCGTCCTACTCCCAACCAAACTATTAAAAAATTGCCAGACACCAGCAACCAATTTGTCTTTTTTGGCAAACCAACAAAGTAAAAAAAAAACAAATTTTGTTTGAATCTGACAAAAAAGATTAGTCAAAATCAACAAAAGAAAAAAGATGCAAGACAATTAAACTAGATTGGCAATCAATTACTTATCTAGTAAACTATTTCCACGCTTTCTGCGACATTATTTAACAACATATTGACATGGTGTGCTGTAAACTATTAAAAGTATGTTATGCAATAAGAACTTTCAGTAAGATATCAACTAAGAACGCTGTTAAAATTTTGAAAGCATTATGAGATTTATTATTATTCATTGGGGTCAAAACAGAAACTGGTCTCAAATGGCAAGACTTGCAAAAACGCATTTAAATCGGAAGGATTATTAACCTTTCTAAGTTTGTATTTTTATAAAATTGTTTGCTTTGTGTATAAAAATAAAAATTTATTCGAAAAAAATAATCTAAGTTATGACTATAATATACAGAAATTTTTTTTTTAGTTTTACCAAAACACTACTCACGACTATTTGATAAAAGTATTGTCAGGTCTTCTTGTTTTAACAAGTTGCCAAAAGCAATTCTAAACTTGCCAAATTTTAAATTGTCCGTTAAAATTCTTTTAAAAGATAAAGCGTTTAACAATTATTGTAATGAAATTGAATTTTAAATTTTGTTTTAAAAACTGTTTATGTATATTTTAAATTTTGTATCTTAGTAAATATTGTTTATATGTATGTTTTTTTTATTCTACAGATGTGTGACTTGTTTCTAACATTATATGCTGCTTTTTTCAAATTTAAATTGTTGTATGTATGTTTTCAAAATAAAGCTTTTTATTATTATTATTATTAAAAATGTTTAAAAAGTTGCATTACCAGCGGTGGTAACAGACGTGTAGCCTGTCTATACAAATTAGAGCATGTAGACTTGTTTGAGTTATATTTGTTGAAAAATATAAAAAACTTATTAACGCACGCAAACAAGAATACTACTCCAATATAATTTCTGAAGCAGACAATAAATCTAAAACACTATGGAAAATCATCAACTCAACGTTAGGGAGAACAAAAACTAATCCATGTATTAAATTAAAGCACAATAATGAAATAACTCAAGATCCTAAAATTGTATCGGAACTCTTTGCAATGCACTTTGCAACCAAAACACAAAAAACACTATCAAATCACTTTGGACTACACTCATCTTCTGAATGCACTGTATATGGTAGTAATAATGCAAGTAGTTGCTTCTTCAATTCTGTTGAAATCTACGACGTACTAACTGTAATCAATAATATGAAAAACACAAACAGCACTGGTTTAATCGACATATCTTCCAAAATAGTTAAGCACATATTTCCTATAATTGCAGAACCGTTAGTTCTTCTTATTAATGACATATTAAAAACTGGTAAATTTCCTTCAATGCTTAAAAATGCTTCAGTAGTGCCTATTTTCAAGAAAAATGATTCTCAAAATATCGAAAATTATAGACCAATTGCAGTACATAATGTTTTTTCTAAAATTATTGAAAAAATTATTTTCAACAAAATGAGTTTTTTAAACAAATTTAATCTAATTCACGATGCGCAACATGGTTTTCGTGAAGGTCGATCTACTGAAACAGCAACTACTAATTTTATCAATGATGTATACAAAGAATTAGATAAAGGTAAACATGTAGCAGGTGTTTTTTTCGATCTCTCTCAGGCTTTTGATTGCCTTAATCTAGATTTTATCATTAAAAAACTCGAATGTTACGGTTTCCGCGGTGTAACGCTTAAATTAATAAAATCGTTCTTAAGTGATATAAAATTCTGTGTAAAGGCAAATGGAAAATATTCTACATATTTTGAAAGCAAAGAAGAAGTGCCGCAAGGCTCAGTGCTAGGTCCTCTCGCATTTTTATTGTTTATTAATGACCTAGTAAGTTTCATCTTACCAATCACTAATATTATAATATATGCTGATGAT
Source organism: Tachinus rufipes (assembly GCA_963932245.1). NCBI lineage: Eukaryota > Metazoa > Arthropoda > Insecta > Coleoptera > Staphylinidae > Tachinus > Tachinus rufipes. Next base: position 124,153,825 of record OZ010741.1, on the reverse strand, counting down.
ACATCATTTTTAATATCTGCTGATAGTTTGGATCAACTTCGTATTAATGTTGAAAATACAGCTGCTCAGTTTCAACAATGGTGTGAAAAAAATTTGTTAATGGTAAACATCAGCAAAACAGTTTGTATATATTTTCGTAACTCAAATAGCAACATTGGATTAACATTTGCAATGAACAATCTAAATATCTCATTGGAAAATAAAACTAAGTTTTTAGGTTTAGTAGTGGACAATCTCTTAAACTAGAACTACCACTTGGAACATGTATGTAAAAAAATTAACACAGGTTACTATGCAATATCTCAGTTGAAATCATCAGTAGACTTAACGGGGCTTCTTAATGCATATTATTCATTTATATATAGTCATCTAGCATATTTTTTATTAAATATAACATTTTAAGTCTGCCATCGATTTACATTTATAGAACACTGTTAATGGTCAAGCAAAATATCTCAACATTCTCCAAAAATTCCGATTTTTACAAGTAGCATACACGCCATGCTACGTCACTGCTAATAGTACCTCATAACTCTTCTAAATTTGAAAAATCGCCATATTACATGGGAGTTCTACTGTACAACAAACTACCTCTTCAGGCACAACATATGAATCTCAAGGATTTTAAGACTTTTATAAAATCTTTTTTACTAAAAAAATGTTTTTACTCTGTTCAGGACTATTTTAATGATTAATAATATATATTCTTGTGTTCTCTTTTAGCTGATTTATCTTGTGACATTTTTTGTAACTTTTGTATTATGTATTTTGTAAATTTTAAACATTATGTATCTATGACATGTATATCCATTTTTAAAATGGCCTAATACCAAATAAAATATTATTATTATTATTATTAACCTCTTATTATAAAACCCACAAAACGTCTATGCTAATTGTAGAATGCACGCGGCCAGAGAGCAAAAAGGTAATTCAAAAACTTGACATTTACCCGTTAGTACTCACAAAAAGTATTCATCTATGTTTCAAAAAAGCAAAGATCATATAATTTTCTTCAAAAAGTTAAAAAAAACACTTTTTTCTATTCAGAGTGTTGGCTAAACACCATCGCAAGTATCTCACATAAAACTTATTAAAATAGCCAAAAGAAAACGCCAAAAACAGACAAATAGAAAATAGGAAAGCAAATTATAAAACATTTAAACAGGATCTGCTTCAAACAGTTGCCAAACTTCGATCAAACAACATGCAACACCAAACGGCAAACCGCTCAAAACTTTGTAAAATTTGGCTTAGTTAAAATACAACAAAATTATTTTTATAGGTTAAGTGGTGTTTAGAATATACCACTAAAATTATTATCGTCAACGCCAACGTTCACTTAACAGACACGGCACGTGCAGAAGAAGAAAAACCTTTTTGATAAAAAATTTAGTTGTCTTTTATAACAAACAATTCAAATTATAAAATAAATAAATGTTTAAATATTTGTCGCAGGACTACCTAGAACTAAAATAATATAACAATTTTTTAGCAATTATTCGGCAAAATTAAATGTGTGAATAAATGAATATATCTAAAACAAGCTTACAAAATAGACCAATCCTGATATTTAAATCTAAAAAACCAACTGGGTAAGCTTTGCTGGTTTCCTAGAAAACCATAACTGCAGAGCTCTGAACATGCAATTTTGTTTAAATGTCTTGAACAATTTTATGCAAGAAATGTTAGAAGAAAGTTTGCGGATGAAAAGGCCTGCATAAATAAGGTTTTTTGACTCTGCCGGAAGTTGACTCGCTTTTACAAGCTTTTGTAGCTAGTTTTAGCAAAGCGTTTTGCTTTCCATCGGCTCAAAAGCTGTCTGTTGGTACGTTCCATTTTTATAACTATTCAAACGTCAGCTAAGGTTACTGGAATATTTGTAAATATGACGAAGTTTGCAAACCCTAACTTTGTTAAGAACTAAGCACTAAAGAATGTTGACTTTAACAAACTTTAACCTCACAAGCAAAATCACACGTTTTGTTGCAAAAGTAAATCGAATTGTACTAGTGCCACAAAATAAACACAACCAAAACTCTGCGCAGTCTACAGTCAACATATAGGCCTTCAACAAAAAATCATCAAGTAGTAACAAATATACAATAAAAATTGAAATCATCAAAATACCCGCTGCATACAATTTCCACGCAGCACTACCACGTTGTGATATAATTTACAAGTCAGGCTTGAATACGCACTATTGGTTGACCTAGAGCAGTTTCAACAAACCTCTGGACTATTGCTACACTTTTTACGTATACTTCAGAAGAGAGTACAAAACTCTTAAAAATTATGTTACCCAAGCAATACGCAATGAAAAAAAAGCATATTTGAACTAACAGCTGAGTAATACAAATCCAAATGTTATTTGGAAAAAACTACAAATTCTTGACATTCACAATACTCAACTAAGCATTAATATACCAGTGTAAATAAGCCAGACAAACTTAACAAGTATTATTCAAACAATCAAAATAATTTTAATGCAACCTGCCAAAGCGTATTAAATCGCCGTTTATTTTATGATACTAATTGTTTCTCAAATGATAGTCTATGCAAATTAAAATTTGTTGACACTTATTCAATAAATTCAATAATTATTGCAATTAAAAGTAATGCTTGTGGTGCAGATCAACTAACAACAAAAATGGTGCAACTATGTTGTCCGCACATATTACCGTATTTAGTTCACATTATTAATTTTTGTATATCACACAGTGTTTACCCTACTGTGTGGAAAGAAGCAATTGTTAAACCTCTACCTAAAATTGCAAAACCTCAAAGTTTTAAAGATCTGCGTCCAATAAGCATATTACCAGTGTTATCAAAAATAATGGAAAAAGTAATCGCAAATCAAATGCAAGAACATATTAAACTTTTAAACATATTGCCTGATAAGCAGTCTGGATTCCGAACAGGGTACAGTTGTGCTTCAGCTCTTTTAGATGTGACAGATGATATACTTAAAGCATGTGATGAAAACAAGGTAACATTAGCAATATTATTAGACTACACTAAAGCATTTGATAATATAGATCACCTTATGCTTTTAAGTATTTTAAAGTACTTTCGATTTGACTATGCATTTGTAGATCTAATTAAAGCATACTTGAAAGATCGTTGTCAGCGAGTTGAAATCGATGGTATTTCTTCGTCTATTGTAAAAATTAATAAAGGGGTGCCGCAAGGTTCAATTTTAGGTCCTTTGTTGTTCATTATTTATACTGCACCAATGTTAAAAGAACTTAAACACACTAAAGTACATAGATTTGCAGACGATACTCAAATGTATATGTCAATTTTTATTGACAGAGTAGATAATGCTTGTCAGATAATTAATAGTGATTTATATTCACTTTTTCTAGATTCATCGGACCATTCCCTAACGCTTAATGCAACAAAATCTATTGGTATTTTATTTGGAACTAATAAGCAAGTATCGAGTATATCTAATAGAATAAACATCTGCATCGATAATCAGCCAATAGAGTTAAGTTCTTCCGTTAGAAATCTTGGAGTAATTATGGATTCTAAACTGAAATTTTCTGAACACATCTCTAAAATCTGTAGCTTATCATTTATGAAGTTAAAACAACTGTACCCATATAGGTCATTTTTAAGTAAGCAAGTGAAAACAATGCTTTGTGATGCAACTGTTTTAAGTTTTGCAAACTATTGTGATATAGTATATGGAGCTAACATTAATGTTACAGAAAAAAACAGGATCCAAAAAATTCAAAATGCGTGCTTGAGGTTTATTCATGGTGTTCGAAAGTTTCAAAGAGTATTGCATCTGTTAAAACCCACAGGCTGGTTAAACATGTGTAAACGAAGACAGATGCATAGTGCTGTTGCATATCATAAAATACTTAAAACTCAAACTCCAAAATACTTATTTAATAAAGTAATGCTTCGAAGGGATGTCCATAGAATTAACACTCGCCAAAATTGTGACCTAGATATTCCTAAACATAGGAAAGAAAAATATAAAGGAAGTTTTAGTTATCAAATTGCGCATGTGTACAATAACTTACCGACGTCAATTAAGCAAAAAAATATCCAAGGTTTTAGATTTGAGTTAGGTAAAATTTTTGTGTTAGATTAATTATTTTTTACCATTCATTTTAATTTGTGTTAATTTTTTTTTATATGATATATTGTTATTATTTTTAGTTACTTTTTTTAAGGTTGAGTGTAAGAACAGCATCTTGCTTTTGCAATAATGCTGAACTCCACCATTTCCCAGCAAATATTTATTTAGATTATGTTATAATTAAATTATAATTATATTAGATTAAGTATGTACAAGTTTTATGTAAAATATGCAGGGAATAAAGATGTTTATTATTATTATTATTATTATATTTTGTGACAACGTAAACCCACTTAGAATCTCCTCTCCTCTCCTCTCCTCAAATTATACAGTAAAAAACATATATAAAGAGGTCACCTTAAGAATCTGCATAAACGATTATCTCAGGACAAACAAAATAACACTCGGAAAAGGCGTAAGACAAGAAGACGTCATATCACCCAAACTATTTACACTAGCTTTATAAGAAGCTCAAATAGAAAAACAAAGGCTTAAACATAGATGGCCTATACTTAAATTATCTAAGATTTGCCGATGACATAGTCCTTGTAAGCACTAACATAAAACAACTTAAAACTGTGATAAACAAACTAAACGAAGAATCTAAGAAAGTAGGCGTTCATATAAACCTATACAAACCAGACTGAAGAGCTTAAACAAAGAAAACAGCTAGCATAGACAGCGTTTGGAAAGCTTAGCTACATACTTAAAAATCTAACACTACATCTAAAAAAAAAAAAAAATATACGACAGCTGTATAGTGTCAGGCTCTGACCAAAACCATAACGGAAAAGCTATGAAAAAAACTATGCTGGGGATTACACTAAGAGATAAGGTGCAAAACAACAAAATCCAAAGTAGAACAAGAAGAACGGATATCATTAGAAGAGTTGCAAGTCTCAGATGGCAATGGGCGGGTCACATTGCAAGCACGCTAGATGATAGGTGGACACAAAAAAAACAAAGGAAAGCAAAAAAGGAGAGCGTTGGAGAGACAATATGTTTGTAAACAATTTTTATGTAACTTACCATGTAAATGCAGATGCGTTAATAAATTATTATTATTATTATTATTAAATATTACTTGTATTGCCAGAAGGAACTAGAACCATTCAACTAGCTACAAAAAATGCCCCAAGTACCAGAAGCAAAAAGCCAAAATGGATAAATCACAAAAAACGACAATACCACAAATGTCCAAACCGCCAAAGCCACGTGCACAAACAACAACTTACGCTAAAACCGTCAACCAATAGTAGAAATAACACCAGAAACAACTGCAGATATTCCTATAAAAGTCAAACTATTAAAGGCAGTCAACACCTCCAAAAATGACAAGGAGCTATTAATACAAATTCTCATGATCGCGCTAATAAACATGAGCTCATAATGGCAGCACACCAAAACATACTAAACATAAGTTTCTGGAACTGCGACAGTCTCCCTAACAAAACAGAAGAACTGAAAGACTACCTATTCAAACATCAAACAGACATAATGCTTTTATCGGAAACAGGCCTTAAAACCAAAAACAAAATAAAATTCTCAAATTATCATATTTACAGAAATGACAGAGTGGACCGAAAAGGAAGAGGCACTGCCATGCTAATTAAAAATCGATCCAACATGCAGTAATCGACCTACCCAAAATGACAAACCTAGAAGCAGCTGGGGCAATTGTCAAAGTTGAACCCATAAGAAAAATAAAAATCATAGCAGCATATCAATCACCATCTAAGCCACTGCTATACTCAGATCTAAACTCAGCATTGCAAGAAAACATCCCAACAATTCTAGCCGGCGACATGAACGCTAAACATCGAGCATGGAACTGCAACACCAACAATGTCAGAAGAAAGTCACTACTAAAATACAACGAAAGAAGGCAAATAATCGTACACGGTCCAGATGCAACAACACTTTACAGTACCCAAGGCCATACTCCAGACATCCTAGACATAGCTATAACCAAGCCCATCAACAACAACATTACATTAACAGTTATCAATAAGTTAAAATTAGACCACCTACCAACTACAACTAGCAAACGTCCATAATCCTAAAATCCTCAACAATCGAAAACAAACAAATTGAAACAACTTTAACAAACACATCCAAGAAGAACTTGGCCCCCTTCCAGAACTAAGAACAAACCAAGTCATCGATAATGCAGTACAAACACTAACATCAAAAATACAATCTGCAATGAATAAATTGACTACAACCTTTGAACTCACCAAAAAAAAATCCGTTAAGTCTACCATTATATCTAAAAGATCTAATCAAAAAGAAAAACTAAGCCAGACAATAGTTCAGACGCACCAAAACCGCAGAAAACAAATAAAAAGCCAACCACCTCCATCAAAATGTAAAAGAACAAATCAAAATGTTCAAAAATCAACAATGGCATCAAATGTTTGAAGGAAGCTTAAACAACATTCCCAAAATCTAGAAAATATTAAAAAGACTTAGAAGCAACCTCACTCCAATTCCTGCACTTCATGGCCGCAACGGCATAGCACACACCGACATCGAAAAAGCAGAAGCCATAGCTCTAACAATGGAAGACCAATTCAATCCGGCATACGACATTCTCAACACAAATATAATGGAAGCAGTAAAAGATGAACTTAAACATCACTTACAATCAATTGATCAACCACTACAACACACAACACCAAAAAAGTGGCAAAAATAATAAAACAAGTCAATGCTAAAAAAGCTCCTGGACTAGACAACATATCCTACAGAGCTCTAAAAAGTTTTCCCAAAAAAGCCATAGTATGCCTTACCAACATCATCAATACAATGCTTAGAAATGGACACTTTCCTGAAGCATGGAAAACCGCAATAATCTTCCCCAAACCAATGAAATCTACAACATTCCTGCAAAATTACAGACCAATAAGCCTGCTCAGCTCCCTCAGCAAAATAGCCGAAAGAGTTATTCTATCTATAATAAATCATCACAACAAAGAACATGACAAGATAATCCCAAAATACCAGTATGGATTCCTAAAAGGCTAATCAACCACTCACCAATTGGCAAGAGTAACCGACTACATAAGCAGAGGATACTGCGTGAGGAAATCAACAGGTGCCATATTTTTTGACATAAAAAAAAACGTTTGATAAGGTATGGCACGACGGACTCATTGTCAAACTCTTCAGAATAGGCTACAACAAACACCTATACAAATTAATAAATTCCTTCCTAAGCAAAAGACATTTTCAAATAAGAATAAACAAAACACTATCAAACAGAAGAACCATAACAACCGGGGTCCCACAAGGATCAGCCCTTTCCCCCATCCTATACAACATATACGTAGGAGATATGCCAACCGCCAACAACGGAACAAAAACCGCGCAATATGCAGATGACACAGCCATCCTACATAAATCTACGTCAACAAAACTAATAACAAGCAAACTACAACACGCCGCAGACCTCATTGCCGAATGGACAACAAAATAAAGCATACAAATAAATCCTAATAAAAGCCAAGCAATCCTCTTTACCAAAAGAAGAAAGACTTCATACGGCAACATCAAAATCGACAATATTCCCATACCATGGACCAAAGAAGTAAATTATCTTGGAATCACCATGGACCGACTACTGAGCTGGAAAACCCACACACAAAATATAAGAAACCTAAGCATTGGAACAACAATGAAACTTTACCCACTGCTAACTAACAAAAGCATGACCTTAAAAAACAAAAAGCTGCTTTATAAGAGCACTATATGACCACAATTAACATACGCGGCGTTAGTATGGGGGAACAACTACAAAAAGCTACATAAAAACATTAGAGTCAAGACAGTCTCGCTGCCTGAGACTCATCACCAACGCTCCATGGTACATCAGAAACGTAGACCTAAGAAAAGATCTAAAAATAACAACACTGATAGATCACATCAAAACAACTGCCAAAGCATTCTTCGAGAAGGCAGAAGTACACAGCAACGACGAAATAAGAAATACCACCAAAAAACAAATCTACATGAGAAAACACTACAAACGACCAATAGATGTAATAACTACATAAAAAAAAAACAACAATGACAAAAGCAGTAGGAAACTACCTGCACCAAAGCCATGCATCGTGACCTAACAACCTAAGGAAATAAATCACGCACTGATGCAAACAGCCCGATGGGCAACCAAAAACCAGCAAGGCACAATGGAATAATTCCGAGAACTTGCGACATCAAGAGATAAAGCAGGAACTAGATGAAGACTGCCAGGAATAGGACAACATGGAAAGACTTAGAAAAGGTCTATATCCAACATTGGATGATAAATAGTTAAAAAAAAAAAATAGCAAATAGTGGCTGAAATAATTATATTATTATTATTATTATAAATTTTATTGCTGAGCCAACATAAGCCAGACTTAAATTAAAAAAAAAATACGTAACAATTAATATTATTCTGTTTTATAGTATTTACGGTTTCAGTAAAATTAAAAAATTTTACACAAAATTTAATCATAGTACCGTTAAATTTTTTATTTGTAACAAAACCACAGTATTAATATAATTTTATTTTTGTTTTCAATAAAAAAATAATTTGATCTATAACCTTCAAAGAAATTTATATTGTATTGTTTGATATTATTACAAATAAAATCTCCCTTTTGATACAACAACCCAAACATAAAACAAAGTACATTTCTTGAAAGGTATTTTAAAACATTAAGTTGCTTACTGAAAAAAAAACGATAATTTAATCTTCATTCTCCAACAAAACTTTCCGAATAGCAATAATTGAAGTATATATGTAAATATAATCGGAAACTTTTCCCCACCCACAACTCGAACCTAAATATGTTTGTTATACTAAATTATACAAAGTTCTTTTTATTACAAGAAAAAAATATCAGGCTTTTACCAGTATTCGCAAAAGTTTTTAGTCCGCAATTATTATAATTTGAAGTAACGGCTGTTGCACAAAAAGGAGAATCCATTCGGCTCCTATAATTTGAGATTATTTAAAATATAAAAAAAGGAAAACGGTCTTTTGATTATATCTGGCTATCCAAGTGTAAAACGCAGCATTATCACTAACTCTCCTTTCAACAGCAATAAAAAATTACATTTTTATTTTAAAAATAATTTAATATTAAAAATAACACAAAATTTGTTAATAGCAGAAGGGAGAAGAAACAATTTCATCCGGTGCTCTTATTGAACTTTTTTTTTAAATTTTCAACAGACTGTTCGAATTAACTACGCTTCGTTTCACACTTATTTAATAACAATGAACGAAAAACTTTGAGCGCCGTTCGTTCTCTAAATCAGATGTTTTTACGACAACTAGAACAAAGATAAAAATAAAACTATTGGAAACTCTTCTGGATTTAATTGAAACTACAATGGTGCGATTAAATTAACGGAGGTGCAGGTAATAAGATGATTTTCATTTAAGTGGCAATCATTCTGTATTCTCCGATTTAATGAAATTGCGATTAATTGTATTGTTCGATGTGTTTTATTGGCTGGAAGCTATCACTAGAGTTGCTTTCTAGAAAATTTTATTATTATTTTAAATTGCTTTTAAAACTAAAAAATAAATTACTTTGTTGCTGTATTCTACAGATACAAAAGCAAAATTTACTTACTAATCATTCTAGTCATAAATGTTACTTAAGACAAATTCGGTTATTTCAAAATTTTGTATAGTGGGCGACCCAAATAAAATATTTTTATAAAATTGTTAGAACTACCAAAAATACAATAAGAGGTTTATCTATTTGCTTCAATGACTTGCTTACTTTTAATTTAAAAACATCGGTTGTATGGGTATTAAAACAAATTGACAAAATTTCAAATATTTAATTAAGTGTTCTAAATGTAAATTTGTTAACAAAAGTTGTGAGATTTGCCGTTGTATGATTTATAACTGGTAGATATTAATTTTCCGTATATTAAATCCGGGAAACAATTACATTTATAAGTACCTGGAAAGTAATATCTCTCGAGTTAAAAGGGATGTTTGTTGAAACTGGTACATAATAATAATAATAATAATAACACACAAAATAATTTTAAAACCCGAGTATTAAATTCGCCAAACATAAATCCCTCCTTAACTTCATTCACAAGTATATTTAAAGCGGATGGTTGGGAAATAAATCAGAAACTAGAAATGTTTAAATCGTATTAATCGCGCGAATTCAGTTGAATGTATGGCTTTCATCTAAAATACATTAACGATACAAGCATCCCCGGAAAGTACACGCGAGTTTGTTCGCGCGCCCTCCCGCTATAGTTCACAATATAATCCCGACTATTTCCAAATGTCGCCACCCACTTTACACAACATTCATTTTTATTCTAATCCGAGTTAATCCAGATGCTTTATATCTGTCTTATCTGGCAAGGACTTAATGGATATAGGCCTGGAAAAGTTGGATATTGATTTCATGTTTTAATCGGAATCGAGAGGGGTATTATTTATGGCTTTCCAGATTTTATTTTGAGTTTTATATAAACAAGACGCATCAATTTCATGCGTCTTGTTTATATAAAACTTCTGTCAGTCAAAAAGCAACAAAATTGTATTTATATTAAAAGTTAATTTAGCTTAATTTATAAAATGTTATGTTTTCAACATTAAGAAAAAAATCTGAGACAATATGACAATTTTTTTTTGAGTTGTAAAAGCTAAACGCTTTTTTTAATCATTTGTAAAATTAAAAAAAGATATTAATTAGGTAAATTATTAAAAACAAATAATAAAATTTATATTAGGACTTATGAGCTCCCTGATTTGTCGGGTGAATTGTGAATAAAATGTAAAAGATATATTTTGTTTTTATTTTTTACAAATACATACTACACAATTTTTTTAGTTATTTTTTAAATATTATATCGTCCAAGTAGTGGCCTTAAAAGGCAATACACATGTTAAGGCGTTCCACAAAGTGTTCGGCCACTCTCGCCAGCATATCATAAAGGATTCCGGCGATTGCGTCCTCAATTGCATCGTTTAAAGCTTCCGGTGTTTGAGGTGGAACTTTTTAAAAACCAAATTTAATAAACTCCCACTGAAAAAAATTGCAGTGAGTTAAATCCGAGGATTTGGAGGGCCGTAGAACATCCCCTCGCAACGAGATCAGACAACCGGAAAACAACTGCTGCAGAAAATTGCGTGAACGATGAGCAGTATGGGCCGTGACTGTATCTTGCTGAAACCAGAAGGCTTTTGCATCATAATCTTCCATTTAACTATTACATATAAAGTTATGTTAACATCGTTTACACCGTGGGAGAGATAAATGCAACAATTATTGCAACAATAAATTAATTTTTTTTAAATTTAATTCTCTAAAAAAATAATTTAAGCGGACCAACTGAAGCTTCTGCAATAACATCCGTGACAATGCAGCATCCCGAAGCCCTCCCCTCGATATAAAAGTCAAGCGCAACCTCATCGGCCTACAACATGCCAAAAAGTCCAAGAAAAAGAAAGACAAATCCAAATCATCCAGCAGGAAAACCATCGGAAGCCTCCAAACAGAGTTAGAAAGTTTAAGTCCGCTATCAAGCTTCTTTTGTTATAAACCCAGCCAAGACTTCCAACACTCTTGCTCTTGTAAGAAAAAAATCAAACGGCAATGGACATAGAAACCGTTTCCAGCAACAAAAAATGCCCAGATTCCTCCTCCTCTTAAAAAGCAACCACTAGGTACTTAACGAGACCAAAACCGGCCTCTCTCATCAAGCCATACCCACTTCTTAAAAAAAAAACTCCTCTTTCCACTACCACTACCGAGAAAAGACGGATGCCGAGAGATTGACCATGATCCAGAAGAAAAAGCAATCCACAAAACGAAAAAATACTCGAGGTAAGTCTCCTTCACTTTCTAATAGACCGCCCTAGGCAAAAAGTGGTGAGTTTCCGGCTGCTGGTAAAGTCAATAACAACTCCATCCCGTCCTCCGGCATTTGTGTAATAATTGAATCAAATTTTGTCATGGCTCCTGCTTTTAGCGACAACCACAGGAGGGCAAATGTCTAACTTAAATCCGTTAGGGAGGCCTTCCACGCGTGGTTAATTGCCAAAAATAAGGCCTTGAGGTAGTCATTCGGCATGTCCCGTAGTTTCTCACAGATCAATAAGTATGGTTTGCGATTAAACCGCTGGGATTTTCTCTACTAATATTCATTACATGAGCAATGAATACATCCGTTACAGCCTTGTCTTGGTGCAGTTCCCAAAGAAAGCAAAAATGCTTGAAGATGTCGGTCAATCCAAAAAAACCTTAAAGCAGCATTCCACAATGCCACAAGTGCCAGCCAGTACTCCACTAAACAAAACTTCACATCGAAAACATGTCTGCCGTATCTGTTTAGAGCCTGCCCCAAAGACACACCTCTCAAATGTGCGTTATGATCTAGTCCGCATCTTGCCAACTTTAAGGGATGCAAAATTTATCAAAAAATGTTGGCTGGCACAGAAAAAGCAACAAAAAACCAAGATCGAAAACTGTGACCACTCCGGCATTAGTCCCGTAACCATCTCACAGCGCGGGTCCGCGCAACACCGTGGCAACTGCAAACAAATCGTTTCAAACGTTGTTTTGCCGCCAGCACCTATTCCAGCACTAAGTAAGAAAAAAATAGTCGCTCTTCTCAACAATTTTAATGATTTTTATCAAAAAATCATGTTCGTTCTTTTAAAGAATCAATAATGGCAATTAAACCAGAAGTTTTTCTGGCTGATCTCTTTCTAAAATAGTCACAGTATTTCAGCTAAGATGAGTTAAATATAAAAGTTTTTCATCCAGCAGAACATTGACGTCATGCTAGTGTCCGAGTTGACCCACAATCCCACTCAAGCGTTGAAACTATTGCGTACTTGGGAACGTCAGTAGTAAGGCAAAACACTAATCTTTGCAAAATATATTTAGACCATTGCAAGTTCAACCCCAACTCAATCACCCTAGAATCAAGAACGTAGTAAATGTGTCCGGTTAGGCACCATCATGATCGCATCCGACTACCTCATCCCAAGCAATCAAATCAAAACAGCAAATTTCAACACGGTTCTAGCTAATCTTTAATTTTAACCACCCAGTGCAAAATAGTTTAAAAACGCCAAAAGTCAAACTTTGCTTATAATGAAAAAATACTTGAGGTGAGTCCCCTTTACTTTCTAATAGGCTTTCTGCGCCGCCGGATGCTGGTAAAGTCAATGACAACTCCATCCCGTCCTCCTGGTATTTGCGTAATAATCAAATCAGATTTTGTTATGGCTCCTGCTTCTAGCGACAACCACAAGAAGTCTATCTTAAATTCCTTAGGGCGGCCTTACACGCGTGGTCAACCGCCAAGGAACGATGCCTCGAGGTAATCATCCAGCATGTCCCGTAGTTTCTCACAGAACAAAAAGTATGATTTGCGCTTAAATCGTTGAGATTTTCCTTACTAATATTCATTGCATAAGCAATGAATATATCCGTTTCAACCTGGTCTACAAAAAAGTGCAAAAGCCGCAAAGATCATGAATTTTACCAAGCTTCTGACCTTAAAAGTGGCATTCCACAACACCACAAGTGCCAGCAACTGGGGCACACTACCAAACAATGCTTCACATCAAAACACGTCTGCCGTATCTGTTTGAGACTGCCCCAAAGACACACCTCCCAAGTGTGCATTATGCTCTAGCCCGCATCCAGCAAACTTCAAGGAATGCAAAGTCTATCATGTTGGCTTCTTACAGAAAAAGCAACAAAAAATCAAGACCGGCAACCAAACCCGTTCCGGCTTTAGCCCTCTATCTCACAGCAAGGTCCCCGCAAACCTGCTGTAACAACTGGAAACAAACCGTTTGCAGACGTTGTTTTGCCACCAGCACATATTCCGGCATAGAGTAACAAAAAGTTAGTCGCACTACTCAACAACTTTAATGGATTTTATCAGAAAATCAAACCCGTTCTTTTAGAAAACCAGTAATAGTTAATGCGCCAGAAGCTTTGCTTAGGGTTTGTTTCTAAAATGATCACAGCTATTCAGCTAAAGGTAAATTAGAAGAGTTGACCCACAGTCCCACTTAAGCGCTAAAACTTTCAAATACTTTCACGTATTTGGGAACATTGGTGGTAATTCAGAAAAACTAATCTTTGCAAAAGATATTTAAACAATTCCAAGTTCAACCCCAACACAATCAGCACAATCAAGATTGCATCCGGCTATCTCAGCCCAAGCAACCAAATCAAAACAAAAAATTTCGACACGGTTCTAGTAAATCTTTTCCTCTCAATTATCCCTAGAAACTTTAAATCTAACCACCCAGCGCAAAATAGCTTAAAAACAAATGGAAAATGTCGGATGTTGCTTTTATGCAAGGATCGGCAAACTTATTTTGAAATGAGCCAGATCGTAAAAATTTTAAGTTTTAAGTAAAAAAAATTCTTGTACTTGCATCAAAATCTAAAAAACGTTGTTGTAACTGTAATTTAATTTTAGAAATGAGGATTTTACGTGCCAAATTAAAAACATAAGGCGTGCCTACCTCTGAATTGTAGAGAAAATAGGTTCCAAGTAGTAGGTCTAGACAAACCTACCTACTACCATTTTGCAGGTCACCAAGAACGTAAAAACACTCAAAAGCATCAACTTCTAATACAACATTCAAGTAATTAATAACTTCAGCTTTGACCACAACTTAGTACTACTGGAGTTTTTTGAAAGGGAATCAACCCGAGAAAAAAAACTCGTAGTACATACGGATTGGCTTCTCTTCTCACAACCTCTGGAAAAGAGCATTGGCAAGCTGGTCTCAGTTAGAACAATCAAAAACAAAGAAAAAGCCGTTAAACTTTACTTTACACTTCAAATCCATCAAACTTTGGTAAAAGCTTTTAAAGCCTATCAGGTTTGCACTGATAATCTTCTTAAGTTACCGGAAAATTAATAACATTAAACCGTAGACAAAATGCAGCCTCAATCAATAGCAAAAGCATCTCGACCCTAGATAACGAGAAATCTCAATTAGTCGGTAGACGCTTCCTTTGTAAAAGTGAATCAGACATGTTGAGTCTTTAGATGATTCCCTTCTTAAATCACCACAAAAAAATGATTGGTATCTATAATTTTGTAAAAGCCAAATTTTAAACTCGCATCCGGTTATTAACTTCCAACCCTAGTTGTTAGGTTTTTGAATTATAAGCAATTAAAATATACTCATGATATTTAAATTAAAAAAAATCTTCCACAAACACACATTTATTTTGACTAAAGACGTGTATCAGCTGCTTGCCCAAGCTTCTGGCAGATTTTGGAAAATTTCCGGTCCGGTAACTTAAATTTAAGGACTAACCAAACTTTTTCAAAAATATTTTTGCGATTGAAGTAAGAGTCTTTGGTAGTGATTTGTTTTTGGTGACAGTTAAAATTAAAAAGTTAGTTTGAAGAGTTCTGCACGGTCGGAAAATGCCTGCAATATCCTCTCAAAGTTTCTAAATTCAGTCATGCAAAATTTAGGTTGGCTTTGAATATCAAAATAAGATATAAAACAAGTTTTGTGAGACTATGTTGCGTAATTTTATTAACATGTATGATAAACACCGGCTTAGGCTACAAGAACGATTTAAGAGGAAAAATCTTAAAGGAGATGATAGCAGGGTTAAATCTTACAACTTGCAACAAAGGAGACAAATCGACGTTTGTAAGAGGAAGCTCAAAATCACATATTGACATCACCATAGCAACGTGAGAAATGGCAAAAATAATAAATAAATGGACCGTGACTAAAGAAGAATCACTAAGTCTACACATATACAATACAATACAATACAAAGGAAAAAGGAAAACAGGAGAACACGAGAGAAGTTAAATGGAACGTAAGAAGAATGGATAAAGAAAAGATAAAGAAAGACATTGAAAGAGAAGAAGTGACAGAAAACAAAAATATTAAGAAAAGGTGAGAGAAGTACTCAGAAAAACTGAGAAAAGCGGCGGAGGAAGCAATTCCTAGGTACAGGAAAGGCAGACGAAAAGGACCATACTGGTGGTGTGAGGAAATAAAAGAATGCAGGAAAAACACAATACAAACAGGGAAGAAAATCAAAAGGTAAAGAAGAAGAGGAAAAAACACAGAGGAAATAGAAGAGAAACTAAAAAAAAAAACAAAAAAATCTTAAAAAAGGCAATTAGGGATAGCAGAAAAAGATGCTGGAAAGAAATGATAGAATCTATAGATGGGGATCCTTAAGGAGCCGTACAAAATAGTGATGGACAAATTGGGTGAACGAGCAAAAGAAATCTGCTTAAAAGAAGACAAAGAAGAAGAAGTCATAATTAAAAAACTATATCACAATGAAAAACCAGTAGGAGAACCAGAAACAAAAGAAAAAGAAGAAACAGTTATGGCAACAGTGGAAGAGATAAAAGAGATCATAAAAGAAATGCCTAACAACAAAGCACTAGGTCCGGGCAAAATACCAACAAAGATTGTTAAAGCAGCTTTAGACGGAAACGAGATAGAAATAACTCAAATAATCAACAGGTGCCTAAAAAAAAGAACTTTCCCAGGATGTTGGAAAGAAGCCACTCTGGTACTGAATGAGAAAAAGAAAGAAATAGGAAAAACAACGTCATACAGACCAATATGCTTAATCAACACATTGGCTAAAATAATGGAGAAAGTTATTGTACGAAAAATAAAACAAGAAATAGAAGAAAAAAGATGATGAAAATAAAAACAATACGGATTTACCAAAGGAAAAACAACCGTAAAAGCTATAGGTAAAATAAAAGCAATAGCAAAAGAAGCAAACAGCGGAACGCAGAGAAAAAGACAACACTGTGTAATGATAGCGTTGGACATACAGAACGCGTTTAATAGCGTATTATGAGCAGCAATCATAGAGACGGCAAAGAAGAAAGAACTGAACAGAAAAACAATCAAGACCATATGGAGCTACTTACAGAACAAAAACGTAGTGACCAAAAAAAATATTCAAACTTACCAGAGGGGTACCGCAGGGCTCAGCACTGGGACCAAAACTGTGGAACCTTGTTTATAACAAGTTACTTCAAATGAAGATGCCAGAAGCTGTATCAATAACAGCATTTACGGACGACATAGCAGTAGTAGGTAGAGATGTAGAAATAGAAATACTAAAAGGAAGATTAGAGCTGGCAATTGATATGATACAAACATGGATGAGAAGTAAGGGTTTAAAACAAGCAACACAAAAAACTGAGGCGGCATGGCTATCAACTAAGAGGAATAATAGAGAAACAGGTAAGATACAGGTGGGAGATCAAGAAATAACCATAGGAAAAAAATCAAATACCTCGAAGTGACACTCGAAGCAAAGGGATGGAATGAACAGGTTAAGGAAGCGGTCATTGGAACAAAGAAAATGAAGAAAAAGCTTGGTAGACTTATGCCAAACAACGGAGGTCCAGAAGAAGAAAGCAGAAGGCTAATAGCAACGGCAGCAAGAAGCAAATTGCTGTATGTCGCAGAAACATGGGGGGAAGCCATAAAAACAAAACAAAAATGAAGTAAAAAGAACCACAAGAGCAAGCTAAAGATTTGTAGAGTTTAAAAAACAGTGTCACAAAAAGCAGTAGGGGTAATTGCGGCAACACGTCCCGCGGATATGATGGTAGAGGAAAGAATAGAAATAAAAAAAATTGTAAAAGAAGGAACGAGTAAAAAAGAAGCAAAGAAATGAACAAGAGAGAAAACTATGGAAAGATGGCAGAGAATATGGAATACTGAAAAAAGCGAAAATAGACAAGAGAACTAATAAAGAAGAAACCCGAGACGTGCTATTATACAACACAAACACTGACCGGGCACGGAGCATTTGTAAAATTCTTGCAAAAAATTACAAAAATAAAGGAAAAAGAAAGGAGTACATTTTGTCAGTAAGTAACACACAATAACGCAGAACACACTCTAGTAGAATGCAAGGCGTGGAAGGAAAATAAAAAAAAACTAGAATATATACTAGGAATCAAAGTGGATAAAACAACAATCATTAACAAATGCTTAAAAGATGAAAATAAATGGAAGGCGCTAAAAAACTTCGCAACAAGTGTACTAAAAAAAAAATTGAAGAGTTTGACAATAGAAGAATATAGAAAAACAAACAATGTAAACAAACACACAAATTAAAAGCCATAGAAGAAAAAGGAAAAAGATGAGAGAAGCTAAATGGAATCAAGAAAACAGAAAAAAAAATCAAAAAGAAAAAAATAAGAAAGGACATGACAATTATGCATACCAAGAAACAGAAGAAAAAAGAAAAAAAATTGCAGAGACTACGATACCAAACAAAATTGCAGAGATAAGGAGAAGGAGAAAAGAAATATTGAAGGAAAGCAGAATAACAGAAATAACAAAGCAAATACCAAATGATAGATATGCTATCTCGAGGCTTGCTGAGAACGCAACCTTTCAGATAGTCAAAATATACCTGGCAACGAGAGGACATGAAGAAGTAATTCCTGATGGAAATACAAGGATATCACTGGAGGTAAAACTTACAATTTTTCAAAACTAATGGAACTGCATAAATTATTCATGGAGGAGAGGAGATACGATGAAGAAGAAGGGAACAAAGACCTTAGTAAGCTAAGAGCACATCTGAGAACAAATTATATAATTAGAGTAAATAACACACGGATAGGAGAAAGAAGAGAATGCAGAGGTAGATGCCAGTGCAGATAAGAAAAGGCAAAATGACAAAAGAGACAGACAAAGGTAGGGGTTATAGAGAGAGAGGGTCCGGGGAAAGCATGCGTGCCGCAGATAATGCGTGAAAATCCGCAAGGCAAAAACCAGCCCACCTCAAACTAGCGCCAAATGTAGGTTAGTTTAGACAAGAACATTATAATAACAGGATGTGCGCAGAGAAGAAAACCGGAAGGTATTACCATGCGTAAGTTATTCTTAAAAGCCACTTGTTGAAAGCCAAAACCTCACTACGTCAAAAAAAAAACAAAAATGATTACCGCTAAAAAAGTTAAGCAACGGCCGGAGCGACCACAACAAGTGATGCATAGCGTAGCGTTCTTTTCAAATAGATCTGTTACTTTATATAGGCAACCAAACATACACATATTTCTCGGTGGCTCAGTGTGCCCAACAACCTTGACTGCCTAACCTAAAAAATATCGGCGTAACTAGGTAGGCTAGGCTAAACACCTTTTGCCTTACAAATCTATATTGCGCCAGAAGTTTTTAAAACTATTGTACCATTAGTTCTTTTAACTGCTTTAGTTTGTCATCAATGTTGTCACATAAAGAATGTAAATATTTTCTTGACAATCAAGTTTAAAATAATTACAAGTATTTGTACTTAACTTTTGTCTATAAGTGTGTGCAGGTAAAGGTTATAAAAATAATAATGATTATAATGACAACTACAATAATGATGGCACTGAAGATGATTATCACAAAATTATCAAAGTGACAGACAAAAAAGATAAAACAGATAATTAAATAAAAAAAACAGAATAGTTGGATTCTTTTTGATTTTGTACGACTTTTTTGAAAACTTATGTATCATAAACAACTTCATTTTTTTTTCTCTAGTTAATAAAACATAATTTTATAAAGTAAGCACTTGCCTTTTTAATGTGTGTAAAAAACATGAAACGCATTTGTACTTTCAAAAGCATTTTCAGACCCTACCCATCGGACCACCTTGCCGCAAAACCATTGTAAAACTAATCGCAAAATTTGAGCAAAACAGTTCTCTATTGTTAACACCAATTAATGTTTTCATAGTCCAGCCTTTATTGCAAACTGCATAAAGATCTAACCCTACATGTTTATAAAGTATAACTGACGCAGGAATTGAAGCCAACTAATTATAAACAATCCCAAACTTTTGTTTCTTGAAACCCTGACTTTTTTAGAAAAAAATCTTTAACACCAAAGCCCAATTCTATTTCAGTGGGTTTATCAATAGACATAACTGTTGCATCTTCAAAAATTCTAGAACGAGTTACTGTTTAGTACGTTGTAATAAAACATTACTTTTTTGAGAACGATTACAATCAATGCGAACTGCTACCGTAGAAAACAATCTGATTTTCTGTGGCCTATATCGGACAATTTAGACATAGGCATTTTTTTTTGCCACACAAGCCGTGATACTCGGACAAAAATTGTTTCCTCCGGATGGTGCAATTCAACTCCGTTAAGACTTTTTTTTGAGCTATGTAAAGATAAGATTCCCGCAAATAATTCCAACCCTCAAAAATAATAAAACTGATTCTCGCCAGATAGAACCTCAGTTGTGCAAAAATGTTTGCAAAAATCCTTGCTAATTATTTATTTAAAAAATATTGGTTTGTGTGTCACGTTTGTAAAGTGTGGCTAGCAGAAAAAACATCTAACTTGCAGCAAAGACTAGTCATAGACTTTTAGTAGTCTCTCAAAGAATATAAATTTAATTTTTTTTATTAAAAAATATTTTTACATAAAACTCTTAAAAGTTCATTGTCACTATATTTATCCAGTTTTATGCGGCAATTGCTTATCTATAGCAATCTAAAATAAATATTTTATTAAACGATCCATTTTTTCCGAAGCGACAAACAAGCCAGGACTTTGAATGTTAAATTCCGTACGGAATTTAAGATCTGAGTGTGTGAACCAATAAAATTAACTGATTTTAAAATAATTTTACTTTTGAGCATAAAACTGTAAACTCTGTTTATTCATAACTGGGTTATGTATTGTAAATCTCCTTCTATAACATCAAACACAAGTTAATAAATTAATTAACAATAAATTGTAATTGATGAGGCTGACAATTAATCCACAACAGCATTACGAAACATTGTTTCGTATAAATTTGCCAACTATTACATTACATTATTACCCAAAACTATTTGACCTTCATTCGTGGATGACTTGTCTTGAATTATTACATGTCTGACAAACATTGTTGTGTATACCGAATACACATAATCAGATCATCGCCATCTGTTTCGCCAAAGCTATTATAATTGAATATTCCACTCAAAGCAGCCACAACACAAACACACGCGTGTTTCGACTTGTAACAATAACAATAACAATAACAACTTTTTGATTTTATTAATTAATTTAGTAAAGAATTTTAAAAGTTTATTATAAATTGCATGTTAAACCTATTTCCATCTTCATTAAATGGAAATAGATTCTATCTAATGGGAAATTCGGAATTTAAGTGGCGTGATTAGTTTATGGGATAATTGATATTGATTTTTTAGGGAGCAAATTTCAACTACGGCTACAAACATTTGCGGAGAATCTATTAATTTAAATTTCCATAAATATTTCCTTCTATGATGATGGAAATAGCTTTAATTTAATTCGTTTTTTTATGGTTAGTGGAAATTAATTCCTATTTTACTTTTTACATTTGAGTGATTTATAGCTATATAATCAGATTTGATAGTTTTTTTTTAAATTATATGACGTTTTTATACTCTATCGTCATTACTCAACTGGTTTAAACAAGGCGTAGGTTCAACTAAAAAAAGTAAAATAAGAAAAGACAAGTATTGGTTGTTTTTTTCGCTAAAATGATGAATAGAACATCTTTTTAAAAAAATTTATAAAATATAAAACAATTTGGATTTAGACCAACT
This sequence comes from Tachinus rufipes, assembly GCA_963932245.1. NCBI lineage: Eukaryota > Metazoa > Arthropoda > Insecta > Coleoptera > Staphylinidae > Tachinus > Tachinus rufipes. Next base: position 124,132,107 of record OZ010741.1, on the reverse strand, counting down.
TAGCAAATTTGCATCTTGAACTTGAAAACTGTAATGTACTTAAAAAATATTGTTAGGAAGGAGTCTTAAAAAGTTTTAACACAGAGCTTTGGCTTAGAGTTGACCTAAACCTACGGCTTATCTTCAGAAGTTTTTTTCAAAAGTAACTAGAAAACTCAAATACAATTTTTGGAGCAGGCACACAAATATATAGAATAGCCAAACAAGATACCGTATGAGATTAACTTTCACCTTAAACTCGTCTCTGAAAAACTCTCCCAAAACATCAATAAAACTAATAAAACATTGAAATAAGTTTTGTTTTTGTCATCTCTAAAAAGTTTATTTCAAAACTAACAATACAATTCAAATATAGTCAACAAATATAACTTGTTAAGCCTAGAGTTCTCCGTAGAAATTTAACAAAAAAACAGAAAAGCTAATAATATAACTTTTCGAGTGGATCTTCACCTGGAGGTTTTCAAGTAAAAACCATTTTTACTATTGACTAGTTAATAATTCAATAAATTTTAATTAAAAAATATGTTGTAAAACAAATTCTCAAAGAACAGAAGAGAAAATAAAAAAAAAAGTGTTTGGCAAATAATTTTTTAAATTAACATTAATTTTAATATGTAGTTGATTAAATTATTTTTCTTTGTTAAATATATTATAATACAGTATAAAATAGATACAAAAAAGTGATGTGTAAATTGATAACAATAATAATAAAATAAAATAAGATTAAATTTAATTACAATAAAATTGAAAAATGTTTTTGCACCAGAACTGTATATATTAAAGGAAACATTTACAAAACCTTAATGTTTTATATACAATGTTTACAGTATAATAAATATTAAATGAAATAAGATAACATATACGAAAATGACTAGTAGCTATTAGATCAGATAACATATACCTTAATAATATATTTCTCATTTAATAGTTAATTACCATTATTATCAGCATTCACTACGATGGCTAATTACAAATAGAACCCAACCATTATATATCTAAAATGTGCTAAACGTGTCAGAACATCAGAAAAGTGATTATAAACCCTGAATATAGAGAGATAACCCAGTTTCAAATTGAGTATATAACTGTTGCAGTGTGTATGTAATGTATGTTGGTACATTTATTAGATCTAAAGATATTGTTGAACAGCCATCATCAAAGCCGATCCGTCCAACTATTTCAATCCCAACACAACTATTTACACAACATATTTGCGATTCACGGTGGCTCGGAGTTCAGGAACTCTATAAGTTTTAAGAGGTTTCTATCGTTATTTAAAGTGATATAAATAGTTTCGCCTGCATGCATGCCGCAATTCTTTTTTTGCTTTTCTCCGCTCGCCATATATTTTTGTTTGTGTTCTAGTTTTCTTTCCGCGATATTAAAATATAAAGGGCCTTTATTTATGACGAAAGTGGGGGTATGAATGTCGCTTTGAATTAGTTACAAAAGAGAGAATAGCATCTGCAGCCAGCGAGAAGAGAAAGATGCTACGGGGCGGACTCTTTTCCTCATTATTACATCTTTCAGTGCGCTTTACTTCGCTCGGATTAATCCATTCTACTAGACATCCAGGCTCACGCTGCTTCCTTATCTCTTATGCATCGTTCGGGATACGTCTCAGCTAACGCAAATTATTTATTTAGCCCCGGAACGACGTTAAATAATACCACCCATGTCGGGAGATAACGAAAAAAAGAGGAATCATTAGCTTCTCATTAAGCAAACCTCATTATTAAATTGAAAGGTTGGGTTAGGTTCACTATCTTGCGACTTGATCAATATCAGTATACTCAACTAAGCTTGCTACTATTTCAGAATACCAAGTTAAATATGAGAAACTTATTACTTAAATACTTTCTTTAGTGAAATTTAATTAACAATTTGTTTTATCTAAACTACAGGTGGACAATTTGCGTTTTCAGAAATAAGTATTATTTTGAATAATTAATACTCATTCAAACATAAACATTTAAACAGTTTAAACCCTCAAATTTCCGATTTATTCAATTAAGTAATATTGCTTAAATTTCTTTAAGTATTTTACACAAAAAAGTAAAAAAGTATTTGTTGCATAAATTTATTACAACATTAATTCCAAATAGTTTATCAAAACATGAATATCGATTTATTGCACAAAATTATTTAACTTTTTCTTTAACTGATAAATAATTCTTTTATAAAACTAATTTTTCTTAAAAAGTTTATTAAGTATTGCACAAAATGCACAAAGTATATCAAAAATTGAACAAAAAAATTATTTATTATGTAAAATAAACAAAATGTAAAGTCTAAACAAATGTTGGCTTTTCACTAATTACGCCAAAATGTTTAAAAAAATAAGTAACATTACAACTTACTAGTGTATTGTCGTTTGGTTTCAGTAACAATGTTTTAGAGTAGTTATAGAAATTTGAAAACAGATAAAAAGTTTTTGTACAGTAATCCCAGAACAAACGTAAGCGCGAATGAAAGATGTTAAAGCTAGCAACGGCATGAGTGGAACCAAGAAAACATAAATTTTGTGTATGTTAAGTTATCTATTATACCAGCCAATCTATTCTTGGCTTTAGTATTATCACAGATGCTAAGCAAACTCTTATAACAATAGTGTTCTAGGAAGTGGGATAATGACTAAATTAACGAAGCTAAGGTTATTTTTCTTTAAATCTGGAAAAGTAAATCTAGTTTCAGAAGTAGAGATTGGATTAAATTTGGGCTTTCTTTTAAATTCTTGTAAAATATCGTTGCAGAGTCTTCTGCATGTAACAAATTTTAATTTTATTAGATTGCACATAACTTGCGTCTTCTTCAAACATCTTCAGGTGAGAAAAACGTTGTTAGATCTAACAATCACAATCAAAATCACAATTACACAAACCATGGGCAATGTTGTTTAATATAAAAAAAATTATCATGTTTCGCATAAGATAGATGTCAAGTTAAGTTAGAACTATTAGCTTTTATCAACTTTTTCAAAGCTAATTGAGTCAGTTTTAGTATCAGACCATTGCGGTTCAAGAGCCAAGCTTTCACGCACGTTGCAAAATATTGTTCAACTGCTTTCTTTAAGTTTATTAGTCTTCAAATGTTGCCATGTTCCTAAATTCAACACATTCCAAACTATTGGTCAATTACCATGCCATGGAGTTTAATGTTTGTCTTCTATGCGGACGTCAAAAATCATTTTGTCACAAGAAAAAAACGTAATCCAATCTCTTAATAATAATTATTTAGGTAGGTGGGTGGACCACTCCATTCCAAACTATTGGCTCAATATCATGCTATTAAGTGTCTCACCCACCCGCTCAAATGTTCGTCAATAAAAAAATTAATGTTTGTCTTCTATGCGGACGCAAGAAGTCATTTTGTCACAAGGAAAGGTCGTGATCCAACTACCGCTTGGATGGGTGGGTGAGCCACTCCATTTCAAACTATTGGCCTAGTACCATGCTATGAAGTGTCCCACCCACCCGCCTTAGTGTTTGTTCACAAGAAGTTTAATGTTTGTTTTCTATGCTGACGTCAAAAGTCATTTTGTCACAAAAAGATGGTAATGATCCAACCTTTTGATAACTACCACTTGAGTGGGTAGGTGAGCTACTTCTTTAAAAGTATTGACCCGGTACCATGCTATGAAGTGTCCCACTTAAATGTTTATTATCAAAAAGTTTAATGTTTGTCTTCTATGCAGACGTCAGATGTCATTTTGTCAAAAAAGAAGTTTGTGATCCAACCTCTTGATAATTACAACTTGGGTGAGTGAACAACTCCATTACAAGCTATTGAACAGTTACCATGCTATGAAATGTCCCACCCACCCGCCCAAAGTCTTTGTCATCAAGAAGTTTAATGTTTGTCTTCAATGCGAACAAAAGTCATTTACAAAAGATGTTAGTAATCCATCCTTTTGATATCTACCATTTGGATGGTTAGGTGGGCTACTCCTTTTCAAACTATTGGTCTGGTACCATGCTATAAAGTGTCCCACTCACCCGCCTAAATGTTTGTTATCAAGAAGTTTAATGTTTGTCTTCTATGCGGACATCAGATGTCATTTTGTCAAAAAAGAAATTTGTGATCCAACCTCATGATAATTATTACTTGGGTGAGTGAGTGGGCCACTCCATTCCAAATTATTAAACAGTTACCATGCTATGAAGTGTCCCATATACTCGCCCAAGTGTTTGTTATCAAAAAGTTCAGGGTTTGTTTTCTATGCAGACGTCAAAAGTTATTTTGTCACAAGAGAAATTTGTAATTCAATGTCTTGATAATTATTACTTGGGTGGGTGAGTGGGGCACTCCATTCCAAACTATTGACAAGTTAACAAGCTATGGAGTGTTCCACCCAACTGTTTGTTATCAAAAAATTTAAAGATTGTCTTCTATGCAGACGTCTGAAGTCATTTTGTCACAAGAAACAGTAATTATGCAACCTTTTGATAACTACCACTTAAGCGGGTAGGTGGACTACTATATTTCAAACTATTGGCCAGTTACCATGCTATAAAGTATCCCACCCACCCGTCTAAGTGTTTGTTATCAAGAAGTTTAATGTTTGTTTTCTATGCGGACGTCAAAAGTCATTTTTCCACAAGAGATGGTAGTGATCCAACCTTTTAATAACTACCATTTGAGTGAGTTGGTGGGCTACTCCACTATAAACTATTGGTACCATGCTATAGAGTATCCCACCTATTGTTGCCGTAGCAGGGGCGCGTCATAGGCATGGCTTCGAAACGCACAAAACTCGGCCGCGCAAACTTTTCACTACCCAGTTCTACCGCATCTTACACCACGCAACATTGACTCTGCTTCCCCAACCAACACCTGACGACCAGGACAACTGCTGAGCTGTATCCACCGACGCGCAAGGCCAACCTCCACCTGTTCCAAGACGACTCATTTTCTTGTGGGTAGCGCTGCCGAACTCCGTCGAGACCTCGCAGTCTCCAGATCACTTGAGCTGCATCGCACCTGGCAAGCAGGGCCACGATAGAGCCGCTACCTTTGACGATCTCCGCCCAGCAATCTCGTGGTACCCTGGAGGGTAACCACCCCCTTATCGTCCAGTTCCTTGACCATTTCCTATTCCCAAGGAAAACACAAACCCCATTGCAAACCCCCCAACAATAATAACTCGTTTTCTCAGGCACAACACCTGCCCTGACAAGAACCAATGTCAGCTGCCGCCTCCTGCCACCGCCAACAGTCCGGTAACAATTTGAACCCAACGTGGGGTTTCCTGGAGTAAAAGCGCCCTAACACCCACAGACCTATCACCGAGGAACTACATCCACCGGGCGAAACCGCCCCAACCAAACCACAAGCCTTGATCAACAAGTAAAAAACTGCAACATAGGTTTTGCTACAAGAACCCTCGCAGCATAAAAAAAATATATACCTATATGCTAATCAAGCAAAAAAAAAAACTTCTGGAACGCGGACAACAAATTCGCAAAAGAAGTCAGTCATGATTTTGACCTCGAACAAGCAACCTGGGACGACTACCTCGCCTAGAAACCTCTCAGACCTTGAGAGCCCAAACCAGACACTGACAAAGACCCGGAAGAAGACTCCGAGCTTGAGAGCTTGGAATCGTATGCTCTTGGCATGCCGAGAGCTTCAGCCGTTACTGTTGCGCACATCATCAACACTGCTTTTGTAAGAGAACACTTAAACCCTAACAAAAGTGACTACAAGCAAATACGATAACTTTGACGACTTAGACGAAAATGATGACACTAGCAAAAATGTCGATTCAGGCAAAAATGACAGCTCAAGCAAAGAACTCGCCTCAAGCAAAGATAAAGTTAAAAGCGCAGATGACAAAGACGGCGAAGGCAAACCCGACCTGGTGAACTCGACAGAAGTTGACGCACCTTACGAGGTCAAAATTAACTACGAGTCATGGGACGGAACTTTTGACGCTCCAGCTTTGACCCTGACACTGGAAAGGCCGGTGTACAACCTAATCGCATTTGATCTGATCGATCTGAACAAACACCCGGAACCTGAACCTAGACCTAGCATAAGCAAAACACTACCATTGGCTACTACGATCCCTTCGCTCATAGACGCGGACTTGGAACCTCATGGAGTGAAACCCCTGGGGCAGCACCAGGGTGACCTCAGTCTCTCTCAGACTCAGGTGCCCGGAACCGGAAAACGTCGCCAACGACGACTTAGGCATAACCGCGCGGTGACCAACGCTGACGCGACTTCCACGCAACCGAAAGCAGCTGAACAAAAACGCGCTACGAGAACCCGACGCCCGCGAGCTTCTAAGGTCAGTGCTAATTAACCAAGTGCGATGACTCAGTGACAATGAAAAGACCCAGATGTGACTCTCAATATTGACTCTCGGACATGACAATGATGTGCGTGAACTGCGCTCACCACCACGTGATCCTCCCCTGGCTTTCCAGGGCGGTTTTGACTTTATTACTATATTTTAATTTTCCGGTGGAAAAATGCAAAGATTTTAGTGCGTACCAAAAGGGCGTACGACCCTCCGTGAACCCAAAAAACCAAAAACCGAAGAAGAATCGCGGAAATGAGGCGATTGTTGCCGGAGCGGGGGCCCGTCATAGGCGTGGCTTTAAAACTTTTGGAACGCGGACAACAAAATTGCAGAAGAAGTCGGTCGAGAACTTGACTCTGAACAAGAAACCTAAGACGACTACCTCGCCTGGAAGCCCCTCGAGCATCGAGAGCCCAAACCAGACACGGACAAAGACCCTGAAGAAGACTCCGAGCTAGAGAACTTGGAATCGTTCCTCAAATGATTTGTGAAAAGTGATCCACGCGGCACGCCGAGAGTTTCACCCGTTACTGTTGCGCACACCATCTACAATGATTTTGTAAGGGAACACTTAAACCCTAACAAAAGTGACTTGAGTAAATACAATAACTTTGACGACTCAGACAAAGATAATAACACTAGCAAAGATGACAACTCAGCGAAAGATGACAGCTCGAGCAAAGAATTTGCCTCAAGCAACGATAAAGTTAGAAGCGCAAATGACAAAGACGGCAAAGGCGACACGCACCTTACGAAGTCAAAGTTAACCACGAGTCATGGGACGAAACTGTTGAGGCTACAGCTTTGACCCTGACACCAGAGTGACCTCAGTCTCTCTCAGACTCAGCTGCTCCCATCCAAAGAAGACCTAGTGCCCGGACCCGGAAAATTGCCAACAACGACCCAGGCTTAACCGCGCGGTGACCAACGCTGACGCGACTCCCACGCAACCAAAAACAGCTGGACCAAAACGCGCTACTCGAACCCGACGCCCACAAGCTTTTAAGGTCAGTGCTAATTAACCAAGTGCAATGACTCAGTGACAAAGAGAAAATTCGGAAGTGACTCTCAATATTGAAACTCGGACATGACAATTATGTGCGTGAACTGTGCTCACCACCACGTGATCCTCCCCTGGTTTTCCAAGGCGGTTTTGTTTTTATTACTATATTTTATTTTTCCGGTAGAAAAATGTAAAGATTTTAGCGCGTACGAGAAGGGCGTAAGACCTTCCGTAAACCTAAGAAACCGGAACAGACAGACAGACAAACCTAGTCCGGTAACAATTGGAGCCTAACGTGGGGTTTCATAGAATAAAAGCGCCCCAACACCCACAGACCCATCACCAAAAAACTATATCCACCGAGTGAAACCGCTTTAACCAATCCACCCGTTCTGTTGAAACACCTGACGACCAGGACAACTGCTGAGCTGTATCCACCAACGCGCAAGGCCAACGTCGACCTTTTTTAGGACGACTCATAGTAGGTAGCGCTACCGACCTTGCAGCACCCAGACCACTCGAGCTGCATCGCACCTGGCGAGCAGGGTTAAGATAGCGCCGCTACCTTCAACGACCTCCGCCCAGCAACATTGTGGTACCCTGACCATTCCTCGACCATTTCCTATTCCCAGGGAAAACACACACCCCATTGCAAACCCCCCAACAATAATAACTCGTTTTCTCAGGCACAACACCTGCCCTGACAAGAACCGACCTCGGCCGAGAGACCTAGTCCGGTAACACCACTTGCCCAAGTGTTTGTTATCAAGAAGTTTAATGTTGGTTTTCTATGCAGACGTCAAAAGTACTTGATTTAGGTTTACTGTTGAGATTTAATTTAAGATATTTTGCAGTTGTGTCTTGGTTTAGAATAAAATGGCCAAAATAGTTTATTAATAAACTAAATCATTGCTCACACATTTTATTAATAGCTGAGCTAGTATTAGCATCTAAAAGTTGTCAATGTTTTAGAAGACCACAATTTCTGCTGACGTTGTAGTTGATTCCATTTGATTGCGACTAGAAATGAACATTAACCATTAACCATTAACATACATTTTAACAAAACTTCCATAGAATTGTTATGTATAATGTATTTTTGCCAATACTTTTTGCCAAGGCTTTTGACGCTTCAGTCTAAACTATTGAGAAAAGCAATGGCAACCTACCTCAATTTTAAAAAATTTGCATAAACGTCAAATATTTTACTCAGTACTTAAAAAAAATGTTGCAGATTCCTTAGGCCAAAACCGCAATGACTGTTCCAAATAATTTATCCCGTCTCTTAAAACATTTTGGGCATATTTCAAGACGTAATGATAACAACCTTGAAAAACTTATTTTAAAAGAAATACTATACACACTTGCAGAAATTGACAACGAAAAGAGCAAATAGTGTCAATAGAATCAAAGTCAATTAAATTCCGACTTAGATAAGCAAGAAACTTTTAATAACCTTATCTAATTTATTTAAAAAAAGGAAGTCTAAACAAACTGGTTTTGTTGATAAATAACTTTATAGATACTTTGGAGAGCAATAACAATTTTTGTTTTTATAATTTTAAAATTATTTTAAAATAATCTTTAATTTATTGGTTATATAAAACGTATAAAATTGGTGTAATTTTGCTAACCTTTTATACTAAAAAACACATCTAATTAAGATTAGATTTAGTACTTTACCCATTGATTTCAGTTTTGTAAATAAATATTTAGTACGGTTGTTCTAATAATTTCTCGACTTTATCCCATTCAATTACCAATGCCATAAAATGTAAAAATAATGGCGTACCGTTAACAGAAATGAAAATATGTTGTTAGGCAATAAATAAATCGGCAGACGACAGTCCTCTGTTGCTCCCGTGTAAAAATATGCGACCATAAATTTAAATGGCGATAAAGTAAAAGCAAAGATGACAATAATTTTCAATTTGAACGCTAAAGCTTATTTGAACCGTCCCCTTAATCTTCCATCTCAACCCCCTATTCTTAAAGGGGGCAACAAGAGGAAGAAGTCTCGCGAGAAGAAGTGCGCGAAACGTCCTAATCTGAAATAACCGCATTAAATAATTTATAATGGCAGGTAACGTTCCTCTGTATTACCTCTCCCAGCACCCTGAATATTCTGAGTAGAATTTATAGTACAGTCCGGATTAATTTTAATGGCGTTACCGAAAATTTTAAACTGAATTTCGTTTGGTAATTGCATTAATAGCAAAGCGTGTTATTAAAATGCATTGCGTATAAAATTAACATATTTGATTAATTAATAAATTAATTATGGAATGTAATTTAATAAGTCCCGGACCAATGCTATCAATCATATTGTATTATGGGTGGGCTTGTTTTTATTATGAAATTAATTTCAATCGAGAAAAATGATCTTTTCCCAAGCAGACGCATTTACATAACTGGCTGTTAAATCTACAAACGGCATCTTGCGACTTGCTTCCTTCACTTTTAAAAACATTATAGGCGATAATTAAATTAGAAAGTAATTAAAATGTCTACGCATAGCTGGTTAATGGGCGGCGTAAATCAGAAACGAATGAAAACTTTATATTAAGCTGTTAACTGAATATTTATTTTCTGGTCAGTTGTCTGCTATAAATAACAATTATTAACTTTGTTGCTGCCCAGTATGGTAATTAGTATGTTCAACAAAATTATATAATTTATTTTGTTTCATTAACTGCAAGTAATATATTCTGTTTAAATAAATAAATGTTTCATTTGATAAAATTGGAAACTGATTAAATTACTCTATAATTAATACTATTTGTTATTCAATAAAAATTAATACAATAAAAGACTTTTGTAACATAATCAAACAATACATATTTAATAGACTTATAAACTCAAATCATATAAGAAAGGTTGGAGTTTTTTTAGTTCAAATGCAAGATATGAGTTTAAGTTGTCTCCTATAACTTTGAATGTGCCTATATTAATAAATTAAAACCTATTTAGGCAGCTTTAAGTAACAGGCGTTTTTCAAAATTGGACATGTTTGATTTTGTAGTTAGTTCAAGCTCTGTTTTGTAGCAATTAAACTGTTTAAACTGTTTGGTGTTTCTAAGAGTTTGTCGGGTCTAAAGACTTCGTTTTTAAAATTTACAATATATAATAATACTACTCTTCTTTATCCATGGTTAAATCAATCTAAACTACTGACTCGTTATTACTCTATGGAGTGTCCCACCCAAGTGTTCGTCATCAAGAGATTAAATATTTGGCCTCTCTGCAAGCACCAGAAGTCATTTTATCACAAGAGAAAGTTGCGATCTAACATTTTGATAACTTACACTTGGGTGGGCGGGTGGGCCACTCCAATCCAAACTACTAACTTGTTATCATGCTATGGATTATCCCAACCACCCACAAAAATGTTTGTCAATAAAAGAATAATATTTGGCCTGTCTGCAAGCATCAGAAGTCATTTTATCACAAGCAAAGGCCGCAATCTAAAATTTTAAAAAAATGACACTTAGCTGGATGGGTGGGCCATTCCAATCCAAACTACTGAGTCATTATCATGCTATGGATTAATCCACCCACCTACCCAAGTGTTTGTAATTAAGAGAGTAAATATTTGACCTTTTTAACATTAGGTAACTAATGTATGACCAATCCGTAGGCGGTAAACAGTTAGAACCAGCAGAAAAGTGTAGAAAAGATGACAGTTTACAGAAGCGCCGGTTCTCGGTAATCAGAACTGAATAAACTAAAACAAATAAGTTTAACGTGTCCAAGGATTTGATAAAAAGCGTTTGCGCTATCTAAAGCCGTTAAAATACCTTATGATTAATTTTAATAATTGGCTAATCTCATGCTACAAATACTTCACAATAAAACCACTTTATCAATATACCTGTTCCTTTACATAGAAGCAATTTACTAATTAAACTTACAATTTAAATAAAACAGATATACTAAAATAACTAGAATTAACCACCGTAACCCGCAAACAAATTGTCAAGGTTGCCATATATTAGCAATTTGTTAACACTAATAATAATAATAATTGTTTATTTTCTTCCCATTTGGCCTTAAAAAGTATTTAACTTTTACAGTTACATCACTTAAACAAAATCAATTTTGATAATACTTAATATATCATAATTTATAACTTTATACATTTACACTAAACATAATATAATTAAATTTACACTATACAATCCTTGTCAATTTCCTGTCTTCTTTTTATGACGTTTCTCATCCATACTATTCCATCTTCGTTCAACACATCCTTTCTTTCCATTTGTTCTTCTCTCATCTCAACACATTCTTTTAAGACATGTTCTATTGTTTCATTGGCATCTTCACACATTCTACACAATTTGATTTCTTCATTCATCCAAAATGTACATAGTTTTTCTTCATTTCCACATCTAAATCTTGCTAGTATTTTTTTTTTCTGTTTTTGTATACTTTGCATTATTATTATTATTATTATTATTATTATTATTATTATTATTATTTTGGGATATTATTTTCCATAATAATTGCATACTTCTTATTGTACCTTGATTTATTCACTCTTGTTCTTCTTTCTTGCATTTCTATATCTCTATCACGCATTGTTATTTCTTTCCATACAACTCTTCCACTATTTCTCATTCTCTCTACTTCTTTACAGTCATATCTTTTTCCATTATAATATTTCTTTCTCTCTACTCCTCTTTTTCATATCTTTTATTCAATTTTTCCTTCAGACATTCTTGCAAAATTTTGCATTCATTTTTTTCTCTCAATCTTTCTTCATAACTTACTGCTTTTTTTCCTGTTTCTACTTTTATTTTATTTCTTTTTACTTCCTTTAATACAATGTATGGTGGAGTTTCTTTTTTTAATCCCAGTACCCATCTCAAGTATTTTGCCTGTATCGTTCTAATTTGTTTTGTTCTTTCCACCCCCAAATTTCCGACCCATAGAGCATCATACTTTTAACTAAACTATCAAACATTGTCTGTTTTATTTTCATACATTCAAACTTTCTTTCACCTATTCCCCACACTTGTCCAACCACCTTGTTTGCTTTTCTTGCTAACTCTTGTATGTGCACTTAATACATATCCTAAATATTTAAATGATTTAACTTCTTTGATGTTTTTTCCCTCCCATTTCCAATCTTCTTTCTTATGTCTTCTTCCCCTTTTTCTAAACATCAACATTTTTGTTTAATCAACATTCACTCTTAACCCTTTTTTTCTGAAATATTTTTTCAAACATCTAATCAATTCTTTCATTTCTTTTGCTTCTTTTGCCACAATCACCATATCATCTGCGTATGCTAACAACCTTACTTTTATTCTACCCACTACAACTCTACTTGCTTGTGCAAGACTTAGCTTTTCTTCTATGTCTGCAATATATGCAGCAAACAAACTTGGACTGAGTAGACATCCCTGTCTCACACCTTTTGTTGTCCAAAAACTTTCACTCATTCTACCATTCACCCATACTTTGCTCACCGTTTCTGCATGTACATCTTCCATTCTTTTTATCAATAGCTCACTAATGCCCTTTTCTCGCAGACATAACCATAATTTTTCTCTATTCACACTATCAAAAGCCGCTTTTAGGTCTATAAACAATGCATATATTTTTCCTTTTTTACAGCTAACTTTTTTTTAACTATATAATTAAGTATATTTTGTTGACTATAGTACTTCTCCCTTTTATAAACCCAGCCTGCCCATCCGGCATTTCATCTCTAATTGTTTATTCAGTTTTTCCTCTAGCGTCCTGGCATATATCTTGTATGCCGTATTAACTAATGTTATTCTTCTATAGTTTTCTACTAGTTCATTTTTTGTATACTGAGCATACAAGACCCACTTTTCATTTGCTAGGAAATCCTTCTCCCTTCCATACTTCATTTATTACCTTTCTCAATCTTTCAATCAATTTTTTTGTTCCATACATCCATGTTTCATTCTGTATTCCATCCACACCTGGCGTCTTTGATTTCTTCAGTTTTTCTATTTGCCTTTGTATTGTTTTCTTTGTGATTTTATCTGGCTGCATAGTTAGTTCTTGAAGTTTGTTCTGTCTGATCTTCCTTTTTTTCTGTCGGTTCCATCAAATAGTGTTAAAAAATGTTCTCGCCATTCTTCCATTGTAATTGTTTGGTTTGGCCTTGTTTTGTGCTGTTTTCTTTTTTTGTTTATGAACTTCCATGCTTCTTCTTCTAATCGGATTGCTTTTTCTTCTTTCTGTCTGTATGTTATTTTATTCTCTTTGCATTTGTTTTTATATGTTTTTAACGTCTTTTGGTAGTCTTGTTTGGTTGCTTTGTTGTTTTTCTATTTGTGTATCATTTTTCTTGCCTTTTTTTTCTTTTGCATGCATTCTTTATCCCACCATCTGCATCTAGATTTTTTTTCTTTTGTGTGTACATATAACTTTTTCACTGTTGCTCCTTGTACTATTTTTTCTAATTTTTTCTTTTTGCTTTCTACGTCGTTTTCTATATAATTCATTTTTTCCAAATTCTTTTTGTAACTTTTTATGTTTTCTACCAACCATATTACTTTTGTTATTGTTTCCTTTTTTTTGTTTGTTTTATTTATTGCGTCATTTGTTAAATATACTTTCAATGGCTGATGATCTGATTTCACTTTTTCTCCCACTTTAAAATTCTCTATTTCTTGCCACGCTTGTTCGTTTACTACCACGTAGTCAATTGCCGATTGGCCGTTTGCTCCTATATATGTATATTCCCCTTGTTCATCTCCTGCTTTATTTCTATTTAACACGTCCCATCCCTTTTCTTCCATCAGTTCTAACCCAGTAAACACAAGTTTAGATAATATAAGTTTATTACACGTATATATGGTGTAAAAAGCGTATATGGTATATGTGTATTCGTATAATATACATTTCTTGTACACGTAAGATATGTATATCTGTATATTATACGTTAATATTTTCCTTTTTTTCTACCGTTGATTAACATACGTATATTATCCATTAGAATACTTGTATAAATAACCTGCATAGTATATCTACGTATATTTAACGTTTATTATTTCTGGGTTTAGTTTGCCGATTAATGTTGTCTTGGATATTCGTACGTCCGAGGCTACCCGAGCGCGTGAATATAGTTTGCAAAGTGTATGTTGAGATGCATCATTTATCTTTTTTTTTTTTTTTTTTTTATTAACCATAATGTGCACTTGCTATTAGTTGCAATATCCGATACAGTTTTAAGTTGTTTGATGTTACACAACAGTGCTGAAGTGTTGTTTAATTGAACTGGAAGCGCAGGTTTAAGAGTACTAATATGAAATACCTAGTTTGTGCTAAGTCTGAAAATATGCAATGACATTTTTGTTTCAAATAACTTGTTTTTATAGCCATTACAGTAACATTAATATCAATTCATCAATTTTTTTTTTTTTTAATTTAAATTTAATAATATTAATTGCTATTGTTATATTTAGTATTATAAATAGAAATAGCAATCTAGTCAAGTTATTTAAAATAAAGATTACCATATGTGTGTCATATGAGGTTGTGGAAATACACACAGTATATTTTTCAGATGTCATCAAAAGACTGGTTGAAAAATCAAAATGAATCTTTAATTTAATTGTAATGTTCTTTAATATCTATGTTAAATATTATAATGTTATATTTATTTAGATGTAATACTTTGTATTTTATGGTAAAATGATATACATATTTTACATTATTATATATCCGAGAAAGTAGTCAGTACGGCAGAGAGGGCATGTACAAATACCAGCGTTAACAAAAGTTAAGCAACGTCCGCTCCGGTCACGACTTGGATGGGTGACCCAATTCTTCCCAATATAAGTCCGTTATCTCGTATAGGCATCCAAACATACACATGTCATAAAGTTTAACCTATAATACACGTGTATTTCAATTGAAAAAATTACAAATATATATATATATATTATATTTTAACGCATTTTTTTACGTTGATAATACGTGTAAATTACACGTTTAAAATACATATAACCTATACGTATATTACACACTAAATATACGAGATATATCCGTTTAGTCGCCGGACATTTTTCCGAATAATATACTTAACAAATAAACAAATATTACACTTAGGTGTAATACCAAAAATAAACGTATCTTAAACGTAACTGTGTTTACTGGGAACATTCTTTTTCCTTCTTTATTTTCTTGACTGTCTTTTGATTCTCCTTTTCTGATATAATCTTCAAAACTTCCTTTCTCCTTTTATTCCAATTCTTGCATTGAAGTCTCCTCCTATTATCAATCTTCTCTTGTCTGCTTTTTGTAGTGTTTCTTCTAATGCTTTTTTAATATTTTTTATTCCTCTACTATACAATGTAATCATCTTAAAATTTATATTTCCCAACGAAAAGTTTTGTTGGAATAACCCGTTTTTATCTACCTCCTTATAATTTCCTTGCGTTATTTTCCTTCACATTTCCGTAAATATTTCACTCTTTGCCTTACCGTTTTTTTTCTTTGACTGCTGGTTGACAAATCCATCTGTACTCATTTGGCATATTTTCTTTCAGTTTTATCCACTTTTCTTCGTCTACCCATGTTTCTACCATTCCAATTACGTCAAACGTTCTAATGTAATCCCAAAGTCTTTTTCTTTATTGCTTAGTCCTAGTACGTTCCAGAATAGAATTGCCATTGTTGTTTCCGCATCCTTACATCTTCTTTTTATTGGTTTTTTGGACCACTTTCAACCTTTTCTAAAGTTTTTTTTTTTTTTTTCATTCCAAATCCACCATTCGCTGTCGATACACACTTTTTGGTATCTGACCATTGTTTTTTTTCCTTTGCTTCTTTCTTCGTAAGCCCATTTGCGTATTTTTGTTTGTATTGCTCTTTCATCTCTTGTTAAGTCATCATATATGTATATATATTGCTTTTTGTTGATCTCAAAATACTCTTCTTTTCCAATAACTTCTTTCTAGGATCTTATCTAATTTTGCTTCCATCTTGGTTGTTAACACTAATATAGGAGAATAAAGTTTTGTATTGGTTTTGGTTTTAGGTGTTAGGTGTTTATGATCACAGCCGTCTTCAGTTAAAACTAGTTATTAATTAATAAACTGAGTTCCCCGACCATCTACTAAAATATTTATCATCAAAGAATTGGATCTGCTCCTACTTCCTTAATTTGGTAAAAACTTATTTTTTTCAAAAGATCACTCACAACCTGCATACAACAAAAAAACCAACACTCAACAAAAGAATAGTGACATCAAAGCTACACAAATTCCAGAAACTCTTAAATAGCTCTATAACACCAAGAGCTACTCATGACAATGACATATTCTGGCAAGAGACCAAAAAATGAATCATAGGTGCTGCAAGCAAGCAAAAACACTGGATGTCAGATGCCACTGTCCAACTAGTCGATCAAAGGAAGAATCCAAGAATGTCAAATGTAAGCATTAAACAAAAAACAAGTGAGATAAAACAACTAGATCATGAAATAAAACGAGCTTGCAGATACGATAAAAATAAACAGATTAACGCTAGAGAATTGCTGGGTTTAGTCGCCCAGTTCTGTTGTGGTGCAACTAGTAGTACTGTTATGGAAAAATATTAAATCCTATCACATCTACAAAAATAACAGTAAACCTTTTTCTCTAAAAAAATATTGACACGCACAGCGCCGTTTTTAAATTAAAATTGTTTCTTATAGGACAAAACGCCAACCAACTCAATATCCAAACGATGAGATTTTAGTTATCACTCTTTTTATATGTTGAACTACATACAATATTCTATGTCTTCATGTTTTTGGTTAAAGATTTGAAGCTACATTTAACGAGTAAAAAATTAATAAAAAACTGAATAAAAACGTCACTTTTTAAAAATTAATTGCAAAGAAACGACTTATTGCATCATCATTTCTACAAATTTAAGGACACAGATTAGACTTTCTTTTACAATGTGTGAAAATTTTATTCAATTATATTCAGACGTTTTCTTGCTGAGTTGGATGCTGTGAACCCTTATAATAGCGCAACTATTCTCCCCCCTTAAAAACATTTATTCAAAGGCAGAGCACCATGCTGTGCACAATGAGTTGCAAAAATTATTTAATAAAATCCAATATCTAGCCAGAGAATTTAAACCAAGAACAACAAGAACAAGAAAGGAGATCTTAACAGACCCAAAAGGGATTTTTGAAGTCTGGAGAAAGTACTGCCATACTCTATTTGCTGACATAAACCAAACATTAAACAGCACATCACTTATCCTTCAAGAAAAGAAGCCATGCATTTTAAAATAAAAAGTGGAAAAGGCGATTAAAATGTTAAACTACCAAAAAGCTGCTGGTACCGATAATATAACGGCAGAAATTATTAAGTTAATGAGAGAGGTAGGAGTTGAGGCATTTCACTCACTATGCGATGCTGTCTGGACAATACTCAAGACAATAGCCTGCTGAGTGGTGCGAGTCAATATTTATTCCACTTTTTAAAAAAGCTCTCCCACAAAATGTAGTAACTATAAATTAAAATCATGCTCACCATAACCACCAAGTTTTTTCTTCTGCTACAAATATCAGATGAACAGAGCAAATTTGCTCCAGGGAAAGGCACAAAAGAACAAATACTGAATATACGCCAGAATATAAGCGTTTAAAGACCATTTTCCCATATTAATCAAATTGATAATTTGATTTGCCTGCAGACACGCGAAAATACGGTTACCAATAAGTTTTATTAATTCAAAATAGTTATTTATCATGAAAAAAAGACATTTAATTAGTTCTCTAAAAAAATCGCGATTTGGAAAATAACGGACACCCTTATGAGGGTATACGATGTAAACAAAATACAATACTTCCAAGAAAATACCGCTTAAATCCATAAATCGGGGAACCCCAGAAAATAAACCTTAAAAAGTACGTTGTAACAGGAAAATTGTGCCAATTTTAGATATATTTTGGTTTGCTTTATCCAAAAGTTTATTTGCTATAACGAGTAAAAAATAGCATTGAGTATATGAGAAAATTTTTGTTGTTTCAAATTATAAGCGGATTTGTTATAACCGGACTTTACTGTAACTCAACAATGGTGCATTTTATAAAAAAAAAAATTTTTCAAAAAATACTTTTTAGAATAAGTCTCAAAATCAATAAATGTTAAAATATACAAGGTGTTTTATTTGAAAAAAAAAGTTTAGCTAATTTCTACAAAAGAATGAACACCTTGTATATTAAAAATATTTTTAATCAATAGTTTTTTAAAACCAAACAACTTTAAAAAAAAAAAATTTTAAAAAAAATTACGGTTAGAAAATTATTTAGGTAATCCGGTAATTTTGACTGGCCACTGTATAAATAGTATATGAATAAATAAATAAATTGTTTATTTTGAATTCTACATATTTATGGAGGTTATGATCATAATATTTTTAATTTGCAATCCTGTTTTGCAAGAGACAATTTTAAATTCGTCAACAGTAAATGCTGACGCATGCATCATACATAATATGTAACAATTATGTCTGAAAAGATGCCTTGATGCAAAATTAGTTGCAATCGCATTGTCAATCTAGCTAAGCTAGCATTCCCAAATTTGTACAGGTGGAAATTTGAAAATTGACTTAGAAATTAGACATGATCTTCATAGCGTCGTAATATTAAAATGTGCTGCTTGAAAAAACACATACAAAATTCAAACAAAAAAATGGTTTCCAAAACAACAAAATATCAATAAAGCACTTATTGACAGTTTTGCTGTCTAAGCCACTATGTCAATTGGTAGTACATTTAAACATACGAAAGAATTTTTAAGTGTGTTGAATGAATTATTGCCGTATCGTCCGCAAACTGAGCAACAATAGTTCCGTTAGTCATTGCCAAGATATCTCCAACAAAGATATTATATAGAACAGGTGATAGTGTTAAGTCTTGAGAAACACCGGCTGTCATAGGTTTAACTGAAGAAAACGTGTTGAGATGAGGGTATTTTGCTCGATATAGTTTGGCTATCAAACCATCGTGCCATATCTTGTCTCACGCTTTCTCTATGTTGAAGAAAACGGCTCCGGTTGACTTTTTGTTGTTAAATCCTTTGGCAATGTCATCTGCCACTCTTGCAAGTTGGTGAACGGAAAAGTATTGTTTCCTAAAGCCGTGCTGATGGTTTGAAATTACTTGTTTAATTTCACTGTAGTTGTTTAAGTAAATAAGTATAATTTTATCTGCTATTTTGCTCAGAGTTGGATTGCTTATTGGACGGTAATTCTAAGGAAACAATTTTGGCTTGTTTGGCTTTGAAAATACAACAATTATGGCATGTTTTCATTTTTGTGGAAAATAACCTTGTCTTAAAATGCCATTTATGATGTTAGTGAAACCTACTATGACTTTCCTTGGTAGGTTTTTTAGTGCCGCATTTGAGATATTATCATATCCGGGAGCTTTTTTAGAATAAGTGTATTTAATTGCCTTGACTTCCAAAGGGTTCGTAAAAGGTATTGTTTGTCTTTGGTGTTGTTTTCATCTAAGATGTTGTATGCCGGACTAAATTGGTTTTCTGGAGAGAAAGCATTAGCTTCAGTTTTTTCTAATGTGTTGTGAGCTAAGCCATTTTGACCGTGGATAGTGGGAATGGTCTTGTGCTTTTTTCTTAGAAATTTATATATGTTTTAGGTTTTAGGCATTTTGTCATCTGTTTGCTGAAAAAAGTTGTCCCACTGTTGGTTCTTGAATAATTTGATTTTCTCTTTTACTCTGTTTTCCAATCTGTTTTAAGTATGAGAGAAGTCCAAGTGGGTTGTTATCTTTTATGATGGTATTGCTAGTAGCTTTATCTTGCGCAGTTTAAATAGAGGAAGTTAGGTTTTTGACAATTGCGTTTATATCCATTGTGAAACAAAATTTTCTAAATGGGCCAAGATCATTTTCAACAAACAGATGAAACTGTTTCCAGTTTGTTTCTTTTTTAGTTGTGTTCAGTTTTCTTACAAAAATATCAAGTATTATTAATAGGACAAAAAGGTGGTCTGAATCCATTTTGTTGTATACTTCAGAAGTGGTGGCGTTGTGTATGCTTGTCGGGCGGGTGACCTACATGGCTATAATACGTTGGTGCAGTTAGACTGTGCATGAATAGGTTGTTTTGATCTATAAATTTAGTTAGAATTTTGTCTTTGGTATTTGTGGCGTGGCAGTTTCATGCCAAGTGTTTGAAGTTGATGTCACCTCCGATAAGAGTAGGAATATTATCTTCAAAAGTAATTTTTAAATCATTTACTATTAGTAGTTTTTTTAATGGTTGATACACCGAAAAAAATTTGAGTTTTTGTTGGTAAAGTTAGGAATTTCAATTTCTGAATGGTTTATTGTTCTCTTGATAAGTATAGCAGTGCCACCGCCTTGGTTTATTCTGTCGTTTCTATATATATATTGAAGTTGGAAAATTTTGGGTGGTCTCGTGGTCCGAAATGAATAATTTAAGTTGTTTGGGATATTTAGTACCGTAGTTGGTATTCCAGTGTTCTATTGATATAATATTATTTTGTGCTTCCATTATTGATGTTGAAAAGAACGGCCAAGATCTGATTTAGTAAATCTTTGTTATTGCTGCTACTATTGATGGCATTTGTGAGTTCTGATTTGATATTGAATTTTACTCTGATGGGCGGTGCTGATTGTTGTTGCGGCTGCACAGCTTTTGCGTATGACGTAAGTTGTGAGCGTGGTTACATAATTAACTTTTTCAAAAAGTTTCCTTTTAGATTTTGCTTTTATTTTCATTTTCTGGTAAACCGGACATCTTTTGTAGGACGCGAGGTGGTTACTACTGCAGTTGGCACAGACAGTTTTCTTCCTATCTGCAGAGGTAAGATGGCATTGTGCTGATGAATGGTTCTTGGCGCATCTAACACACACCCAATCGTTGGTGCACATTGATGCAGAATGTCCACAGGCTTGACAGCGATGGCAATGAGCCGGTTTGACAGACTTAAACTTAACCTTAACTTTGAGACCAAAAATTTTGGATAATTCAAAATTTCGTTGCTTCTGTTGTTTTTATTTAATTGTATGTACAATTTATTGTAGGTTCTTGTTTGGTTATGCAACCTGGAGATTGCATTTACAACGCATCTTTTTACATCTAGCGCTTTGCTCATCTTCTCGCAGGAAACATAATCTGGTACGTAATGCACAAAAGGCTATATATTACAACGCTGTGCAGAAGTTAGTAGTCTTGTTACTGATTTGGAACAAGGGGTATACCACATATTTAATCACCATGACAACTGTAAGAAACATTATTGCTTTTATGTTGGAGATATCACTTTTGCTAATATCTCCAACATAAGAACTAAATCAAGCCAAAACAAGTGGCTTCTTCAGATTCATTTAAAGTGCTATAACAAGCAGAATTGTTCATAAATATTGTGGCACAATTTAATATAGGAAAATCAATCAACATAACAAGTAGAAGATCATATTATACTAGAACTTATTAAGCAGCTCTACGTTACAATAAAGATTTTATTTGGCACAAAATACTGTGGAAAAAACTATCTGCACGTAGTCTAGAAATATATTTTAAATTATATAAGGAAAGACAAAATAACACAAAAAAAAATTGCCATAACCTCATGTTAGTCAAAAAGCAAAAACGCGTAAAGCAATAAATAAATAGACCAATGGCTGAACAACCATCAATAGCTCAAGCTGAAATAAACACAGAATGTAATCAAATATTGGGTAGCTTGCAAATTACACCGGATGTTTAACATTTGATCAGCGTTGATACTGAAAGACAATTTGATAACTTTATATATCGGTCCCAAAGAATGTTTACGTAACAGAAATAGCCAGGAACAGAAAGGCATGGAAAGTCGCTGTTGATACAATTCCATAATAGTGCTACCAAACCCTCACAAAGGGTACAAGGATCGAGGAGAACGGTAATCGTCTTGTTAACAAAATCTTTTTCTCCTCAAGTGTGAACTAGTGTGGGATGCGTTTTTGATAAGACCACGATACCGTGCAGTTGCAAAAAAATGTATTGTTTTAGCTCTTAATATCAAATAGTTAATAACTGAGTCTGGCCAAAGTTTTTTTAAAGAAGTGGTCAAGAACGACCGATAATTTAAAATAGAAGAACAAAACACAGTTACTGTGCAATAGTTTTGTTGTTAGTCTATTAAAAAAGCTATGGATGATATGTTGTTAGTGTGTCATTATGCGTTGGTTTTGATTTAGGTGGAGATTAATTTATCAAGTTTGAACGTAAAGCAGCAAATATATAGTATCTTTTTATAATTAGTTACCAAATGAAATTATGTTATAGAAGAAATGATCGATTTCAATTTTCAATGCAAAAAACGTTCTAAGCGGTACGTTGTAATAATTTGTAACTTTCTCATACCACAACTTTCCCATTTTCCAGTAAATAAAAACACACTTCTTCAGCAAAACATACTGCAAGCCATACTGCAAGAATTTTAATGAATAATGTAAACGCTTTGTTCTTGCAAGTCTCGTTGCTTTCAATTTAACAACTTTTTAATGGAATTTTCTAAAAAAAAATTGTTTGAGGCCAATCCACTCAGAACTATTCAAGCTCTCAAACAACACATTCAAGAAGTAATGCATAATTTTCAATGAAGATCAACCGTCAAATGAACAGAACAAAAAAAATATAATCTATGAAAACCTACAAAAAAGGTAAATTATTAACAGCAATGATTTTGAATAGATAAAAATACAATTGTTGAGCTGCTAAACCATCAAAGCATAATTTACACAGTGACTGAAAATGGGTCTAACTAGATCCAATACGCCGGCATAAACATCAAGTTTAATTTGACCTAAATCAGTAGTTCTGCAGAGCAAAATATGCGCGTTATTTTAAAATACTTAAAGTATTAATATACAGAAATGTTAAAATACACAATCAAAGCTTATCATATAAATAAAGCAAAAAAATTATAATAATCTAGCAAGCTTATTTTAGACTAAAGCTGAGTATTTGAGCAAACTTAAATACAAAAAAATATCACCCTGTATATAAAAATAATAAAAACGACAAATAAGTATAAATTGATTATAATGTTACGTATAACAAAATACAGTTGTGGTTTATTGACCAATTACCGAGAATCCCATACGATCCGAATTAAATAAATATTTATTTTATAAAAATGCTGTTAAAATAATTAAAAAATAACATTAATAAATAAATATAAAATAAATTCCATAAAAAAATATATAAATAAACATAAAATTTTGCACATATAAAAATTATAAGAGAATACAGATGTAATATAAAACAATAATAAAAATGTTTAGCCATAAAATGAGATTGAAATGGACATTGCCTTTTATATTGTTAGTGATAAAACATATAGATATATACCTAGTTCGGTTTTTGGCAATGCCTTCCGCAAGCAGCATGTATGCATTCTATGGAGTATGATGTAGTGGAATCTGTTCATAGAACAATTTCAAAAGCTTTTAGTAGTAAATAATAGAACGATTTCAGGCGATTTGTAGCGCTTTAACCTATATAAGTAGCTACTCTAAGAGTTGGGGTTGCCTTTACTTTATACATAAATGGAATACCGCATTGCACACTTATATATCATATGCTTTTCATTTTTATTATATAACAAACATGTTTATTTAAAAATGTTATTTATACTGAAGAAGTGTAAACAAATATTTTTGTTATTGCTTTTGAATTGATAGCCCCGTGGGATGGATTTGCATGAAAAATGTACGGTGTCATTTTGTAAACAAGACTGACCGTGGACGCTCTAAATCTCGTAATCCCAAACAGCTCGTAATCTCACTAATGGAATGCTGTTGGTCATCCACTTTAAAAAGTCGCCAATTGATTTGAGTGGTGTAGTTCATTGTACAAGTCTTTCTCAATTGCTATAATTGAATTGAATCGATTTTCGTTTAATAAATTTAAATTATTTAAATGAATCAATTTATTTTACATTTAGATTCTTTTAATAAGTTAACAGTTTTCTATTTGATTAATAGATTTGTAAGTAGATATTTTAAAATCTATTATTTACCAATTTGTAGAGTATTGAATAATTTAATATCTCATTAAAATCCAAACTTAAGTTATAAGTAAATTAATCAACATTTTTCTAAATTTAATTCAAAAACTTATTATAATACGTCTGGAAAACAGCAAACTGAATGTCATTTTAAGCTTATAAATAAATAATAACTAAGAAAATACAGGACAATTGGCTTTTATTCTAAAATACTAATTTTTGACCCATTATTCCACCAAGTTCCTGCTGAATTATTTATTAATAAAAATTTGAATATGTAAAAATTATATTTACTCATATTAGCATAACATTTAAGCCTTTTTATTTATTCCAAGAAAAAAAAAATTGAAAAGGTTGAGTTATGTAATAAATTAAATTCCTACTGGTGAAATGTATTTCGGTCAATAGAAAGAGATGAAGGATGGATTTATGCATTTAAAAAGTGTGTTTAAGGACGCGTTAAATAATTATGAATTTTTATGAGTCGGGGGACGTTGTTAGGACAGAAAAAAAACTTTTGTAATTATAATTTTTAAATGAAAAGAATACATTTAAACAAAAATGGTAGCGCCGTGAATTAATTACGGACACATTTTTTTTTAAGGAATTAATATTTATGTGCAAAGTTTTAAATGTTGTTGCAGAATGTGATTTAATAGGTCAAATTTAACAATAGCGTATGTAGTCATTTTTCATTCCGATAAATGAAATAATTAATTAAATGAGGTAAAGATGTGCTAGATTATTTTATTTATTGATTAATTCCTCAGGCTTTTATTGCAAAATACATACATGGTTTTACATTGTTATATTATTTAGCATGAAAGAGATTATAAATATTCACATGAGATAATGAAGCATACATTTTACTAATAAATTTTGCTATTTTTAAAACTCCGTGTACAGAATTTGGCACTTTTAGACAGTTTTTGACAAAATTTTGGTTTTTCTAAACAATATTTTTCTTATTTTATGGCTGAATTTTGCTAAATTTGAGATTTGATAAAGATTGTAACAATTCTTATCAGTTTTTAACCGGATTTTGCTGTTTTTAAAATTCCGTGAACAAAATTTAGCACTTTTAGACAATCTTTGGCTGGATTTTGGTTTTTTATAACAATATTTTTCATATTTTATGGCTAAATTTTGCTAATTTTGAAATTGCGTAATTAAAATTTGGCACTTTTAAGACAGTTTTTGGCTGAATTTTGGTTTTTCTAATCAATATTTTTCATATTTTATGGCTGAATTTTGCTAAATTTGAGATTTCATAAAGATTTTTACATTTCTCAACAGTTCATGACCGGATTTTGCTAATTTTGAAATTCCGTGATTAGAATTTGAGACTTTAAGACAGTTTTTGGTTGGATTTTGTTTTTTTTTAACAATTGTTTTTCATAATTATGTCTGAATTTTCCTATATTTAAAATTTCATAAAGGTTTTTACATGTCTTAACAGATTTTGCAAATTTTGAAATTCCGTGATTAAAATTTTTGAATTTCTATTAACAGAATTTTGCACCCTTCAATAGTTTATAGCCGGATTTTTGACATTTCTAACAATATTTTCATATTTCAATAGTTAATAAATAAATAAATAAATTTCAATAATTTCTGGACAATTTAAAAAAAAAATATAACCAAAAATTTGTAGTTCAGCCGATTTTTTTAACTATCAGTTTATAACCAAATTTTTGTGTTTGCCGACAATATTGTTATACTTTATGGCCACATTTTGCTACTTTTGATAATCTATGAATAAAATTTTGCACCATTCGACAGTTTATAGTTTTAACAATATGTTAATATTTCATGACCAGATTTTGTTAATTTTGAAATTTCATTACAAAAATTGCACTTTTTATTAGTTTATTTGCTATTTTTGTCTTTTTATAAAAAGAATTTTCTACTATATTCTGTTTTTAGCCGGATTTTAGTTTTTTCTGACACAACTTTAATATTTCATGACTGGATTTTGTTATTCTAAACATTTCTTAAATAAAATTTTGCAGTTTTTTAACAGTTTATTGTCGGATTTTGGTTCTTTTTGACAATATTTTAATGTTTAAATACAAAGTATTCATATATTTATTATTTTATAAATAAAATTTTGCACTTTTAAAGCGTTTTCCTGCGTCGGCAAGGCGGATCTGGTCTGACACTTGAAATTTAAGTCATCTTTAGCTAAAATGGGTCTTTGTCAACTCCGGAGTCAGATGCCATGTCTGATGTCATGTTTGTTCTTATTAGAGGTAGGACGTTTGTCAGGAGTTTTGAATATTCAAACTTTGCTTGTTGCAGTTTGTCGTACAACTCTTCCCTTAAGGTTCTTTGGCTGCTATCAAGTTTTACTTTTGACGAGCAACACATTTCGAATTCTGAGATATTTTATTTTGGTTTGTTCTTAAATCTTCTCATTACCAGAGGTCAAATCGGGCTTAGGCTTTAAACCTATTTTAATTGCATCAAAGCTCAATGCAGGTATCATGTTGTGTCATGATGTGTCATCTTTAGAGTTTTGCTTCAAAGATTACTGATAGACCATCTCGTTGAGCTCGGTTAGTGGTGAGGTTCGTTGCAGGATCTTCAGCAGTTATGTCCTGCGTCTTTATCTTGGTTTTGTTAAAAGCAACAAAATGTTTGAACAATCACAATGCTTTCAATGATATTGATTGCTTGGGTGTTGTCATTTCTACTGCCAGTGCTATTCATTCTTGTTTGATGGTATTCCCAGTTTGTTTTTCTCTCCGGTTCAAAGTATTTGCTGATAATCATAAATTGGAGTGCTCCACTTACCCGCTCAAGTATTAATCATGAAAAGATTGGGTATAACTATTTTCTCTCAGCATTTAATACTTTTGGTTGGTGATATAGAAACTAGAGTTTTTCTTTTCTGCTCGCGTTGGAAGTCTCTATATCAGAGTATGCAATGTAGATACAAACTTTAGGATAACCTACACTTGGGTGGGTGGGACACTCTATAACATGATTATTAGCCGACAATTTAAATTGGAGTGCCCAACCACTTGCCCAAGTGTTAGTGATCTAGAAATTTAAGTTTCCCTTTTCTGCTTGCGTTGGAAGTCTCTATATTAGAGGAAGCAATAGAGATACAAACTTTAAGATAACCAACATTTGGGTGGGTGGGTGAGACACTCTATAACATGATTATTAGACAGTAATTTGAATTGGACTGCCGACCTACCGGCCCAAGTGGTGGTGATTCAAAAATTTAAGTATCTTTTCTCTGCTCGCGTTGAAAATTTGTATATCAGAGGAGGCAATGGAGATACAAACTTTAAAATAACCAACATTTGGGTGGGTGGGTGGGACACTATAACATGATTACCAGCCGATAATTTGAATTGGAGTGCCTATCCACCCGCCCAAGTGTTAATGGTCCAGAAATTTGAGGCGATGAAGATACAAACTTTAGAATAACCATCATTTGGGTGGGTGGGTGGGTGGGGCACTCTATAACTTCCTTACCAGCCGGTAATTTAAACTGGAGTGCCCACCCACCCGCCCAAGTGTTGGTGATCCCGAAATGTTTTGAGTTTTTCTTCTCTGCTTGCGTTGAAAGTTTCTATATAAGAGGAAGCAATGGAAATACAAACTTTTGGGTAACCAACACTTGGGTGGGTGGGCGGGACACTCTATAACATAATTACTAACCGGTAATTTGAATTGGAGTGCCCACACACCCGCCCAAGTGTTAGTGATCCAGAAATTTGAGTCTCTTCTCTGCTCTCGTCGGAAGTTTTTATATCAGAAGAGGCACTTGAGATACACAGATTTGGATAACTAACACTTGGGTGTGTGAGTGGGGACACTCTGAAACATGTTTACCAGCCAAAAATGGAGTGTTGGAAGTCTCTATATAAGAGGAGGCACTCGAGATATAAACTTTTGGGTAACCAACACTAATATGATTTCCAGCCGGTAATTTGAATTGGAGTACCCATACACCTGCCCAAGTGTTGGTGATCCAGAAATTTGAGTTTTTCTTTTCTGCCTGCGTTAAAAGTTTTTATAACAAAATAGGCAATGGAGATACAAACTTTAGGATAATCTACACTTGGGTTGGTGGGTGGGAGGATCCATAACATGATTACCAGCTAGTAATTTTGAACTGAAATTCCCACTTGAGATTTAAACTTTTGGATAACCAACAATTGGAGTGCTCACCCACCCGCCCAAGTGTTGGTGATCCCGAAACTTGAGTTTTTCTTATCTGCTCGCGTTGGAAGGTAGAGATACAAAGTACATTCGCTTGTAAGCATAAATTGTGCCCCACCCACCCGCCCAAGTGTTACCTATCAAGAGATTGCATGTCACCATATACTCTTTGCATAAAAAGGCTTAACGATTCCAAGGAATTTTTTTTTTAAATTTTTTATCAGCAAACACAATGGCGGATGGTTTGGCAATCCAATTCAAACTACTCGCTTTTAATCATAAACTGGAACTCCCCGTGCGCCTATCCGAGTGTTGGTCATTAAGAAATTGGATACCAGCTTATATTCTTTCGCTTGTAGCAAAAAGAACTTGTATTTCCAATGCTCTCCCTTTTAACAGGGACACTGATCTGGAGCACATCGATAGGGTTTACCAAGGGGTCAAGGGCTTCTTACGAAATGTCAACGATGATCCGCCGCTAAACAGCGTTTGACCGTCCCGCGTTAGAACAATCATATTTTGACTTAAATCCCAATCCGCGCCAGGACCAGACGGTATTCCAAACAAGGTGTTGAAAACTTTTTTGCACAAAGCAATAATGGCTCTGATCAACATTGCAAATAATATACTGCGTACAGGGCACTTTCCATCAGTTTGAAAAAACTTGCACGTAATCAGCATCCCAAAACCTAGAAAAGACCAAATGTTTTATCAAAACTATCGGCCTATCAGTCTTCTAAGCACCTTGAACAAGGTCATAAAAAGAGTAATTCTGGAAATTATCCAAAAACACGTCGAGGCTAACTCTCTTCTACCCGACCATCAACATGGGTTCTGGCGTAAATAATCTGTCGTTCATCAGCTTAATCGAGTGACCGAACACATTATCGAAGGTTTTAGACTGAAAAAATCTTTTTTTCGATTTTTGCTACTCAAACTGCATAACCAAAGGTTTCCACTGCGTCTAATAAGGCTTTTGGCGTCTTACCTAAAAAGCAGAACTTTATCAGTCAAACTCCAGAACCACGTATTTACCACTCGGCAGATCGAGTCTGCAGTACCTCAAGGCTCTCTTCTATTGCCTTTGCTGTTAAACCTTTTTGTTGCTGACATGTTATCGGGCAGGAAGCACGGGGTTAAAATGACGCAATATGCCAATGATACGGCACTAATGTATAGCTCCAAGTCACCGATGGTGATCACTATCCGACTCCAAAAGGCCACTGAAAATTTTGAAGAGTGGCTCAGAAAATTGTCAACCCGGAGAAGAACAAAGCTGTCCTCTTCACCAGGCGACGTCACAAACCTCATGGAAAGAGTACCCTTAGACGAAATTGCAATCTCATGGTCGAGCTTTGCTAAGTACCTAGGCGTGATGCCCAGGACAAGGGCTTTACCTACAAGCTATACGTACAAGCTATTTTGGACACTCCAACCAGGATCTGGCCAGGTTGGCTGAACCGGACAAGGAGCAACACTCCATCAAGAGACAGAGCAATCAGATTGCATCGTAACACAGGGGACTCCCTACCAATCATCCTAGAGCCTATAGGGCAACTCACCCACCTTCTTCCCAATTCCATCTTACAAAAGGAAGGCATGTGGCAAAAAGTACAAACTTTCACAGGCAATTCAATGGGCGGTTTTTAGTTGTTAGGCGCCCGAAAGGGTAAATCCGACACTTTGCCAGTCTTTAGAAAATTTTACCGCCTAGCTCAAAAAAAAAAAAAATCCTTTCATATAATGACTTTTAAAGCTTGCAGAAAAGAAAAATAATTGCGGAAACCCCAGTTCAAACAATCTGTCTCCACTTATGTTCTGAAGTGGCCCTCCCACCCAAATGTCCGTAATTAAAAAAATAGATATCATTATTACCTCTTTTGACACAGAAACTTTTAACACTTCCAGAACAAGGAAACTTACAATTTCTTAATAAATAACACTTGAGTGGGAGCCCCAGTGCAATCCATCTGTCCGTACTCATGTTCTGGATTATCATTATCACTTTTTTTGGCATAGAGACTTTTAACGCTTAAAAGTAAGAAAACTTCTAATTTCTTGTAAGTAACACTTGAAAAAGTGAGCAAAAACCCCAGTTCAAATCATCTATCCGTATTGATGTTCTGAAGTGTTCGTCATTAAGAGATTGGATATCACCATAATCTACTTTGACATAAAGACTTTTAACGCTTGGAAAGTTAGGAAACTTCCAACTTCTTTAAGTAACATTTGGGCAAGAATGGGTAAAAACCCCAGTTTAAACCATCTGTCCAAACTAATGTTTTGGATTAAGCTACCATAAAATGTTTAAACTGCCATTGATTGTTTCTGAGATTTCATAAACGTCATAAAATGTTCCTGAGCGGTCATAAAATATTTGTAAACTGTCATAAACGTCAAAATATTTGTGAACAGTCAATAATTGTTTCCAAGCTGTCATAAATTGTTCCTAAACTGTCATAAAATGTTTATAAATTTTTTAGAAGATTTCATAAACGTGAGCTGTTATAAATGTGGTGCTTGACTATTGCCCACTGTGATTGGAGTTTGAGAAAACTATTTATTTATTTCATAATTTCTTAACACAATATTTTAAAACTTAAAAAATATACAAAAACATAATTTAATTTCAACGTTAAGAGGCCCGATTTGAGTGGCCCGATTTAACTGTTTATTTTTTTTTAATTGGTTTTGTGCAACGTGTAGAGAATAAAATTTCCAGTTCCAAAAAAAGATTTTAAAAAAGAGTTGTGCATGAAAACCGTCCCCTTAATTACAAAAAGGTCAAATTATTTCATTATGGTTATAACTTAAGATAATTGAAAACACAATAAATCTGTAATACAAAATTCCCTGATTGCATTAAAGCGTTGTAATGTATCTTGACATTACACAAAATAGTGTCGTTCATTTATAAGCAAATTGCGGATTTGGTTAATTCCTTGCGTCGTCGCGGAGCTTTCTGACGGGCGTCTTGTTGCATCGCGCTTGTCAGCAATTTAATCCCCTCTACTGTGTTGACAACAATCTAATTATTCTGCTACTTTCTCAGCCAGCCACTGTAAAAACAGAAAATGCCGTCGAGTATGTGTGTGTGCTTGCTTAACTCTAATGTAACGCTGCTGGCATCTTAACTTCTCTTTGTTTCCTTTCCTTTCATCCTTGACGTGCCGTGCCGTCACTTTTCACTTTCCAACATCATAACGTAATAACATAATTATATACCTTTTTGCTTTGTTCAAATAATATTAATGGAACTATAAAATTATTAAAATAAACATAGAACGTAATTGTTATAATAATAATAAATTAAATTTAGTTAGCTCTTAACATTTAATTATTAAAGTTTTGGGTATAATGTACTTAGTAAATATTTTTATTTTAAGATAATTATGAATTAATTATGAATATTGAAAGGGTTATAGAGAGGGCTATTCTAGTGTAGCGTACATAATATATTATATAAACAAATATTAAAGTTTCTTATAATAAATGCAATATTGCTAATGAAATAGAATAATGTATAACTAGTTTCTAATGACAATTATTTCTCACTAATGTACACGTTGCAGTAATCTTGCCTCCATTCTCTCTTCTTATTTATAAAAATTTATCTTTCCTAATTTTTTTTAACACTTATTTATTTCATATTTTGTCCGACTTCCTCCAAATCCATATTTCCAAACTTTTAAACTTTAATTTAAATAGTCCACATTTTGCATTTGTAAAACACTTTACTATTTTTTTCCGCAATTTTAATTATAATTTACTGCTTAAAATCTTTCTTAAGTTTTTTTTTTTGCCCATTTTATCAATTCTTTGTCAGTATTAAGATATTTATTTATTTTTTTATATTTTTTACAGATTTAAGTTTTTTACCATTTCTTTTAACCTTTATTATGTTACTTATAACAGAAAAATAACTGCTACTTTATTAAAGTTTATGTTTATTACAAGCATGATAAAACCGTACTAATAACTGCTATAAAATCGGACTTGCTTGAACTCAAGATTTACTAAATTTACGCTTTTATTTAATACCGATGCAGGCTGCAGTAGACTATAGGCATTATTAGGCAACTATTTTTTTTTTATAACAAAGACTTGAGCGGGTGGTCTGGTTACTTGCGCATCTGTTCGTTGTACCTCACAAAACCAAACGTATAATACAACACACAAGTTGGATAGCAATCCATTTTGTTAGAGAAATACTAATAAAACCAAACATACCACAAGATTGTTCAGCTCCCAAACATCATTACCAAGAAAGAGTTTTTCAATTTTCAGACTTAGAAAGACCAATTCAACTCCAACATCAAAGATATTACTATAATTAATGGCGTACAACTAATGCAATTATGCCTCGCAAACGCAACAGCCGCGTTGCGCAGATAAAATCTTTAGAATTGTACTTAACTAACTTTGAAAAGTTCGACCTCAAAATAACAAGACAATCAAACAAAACAATTGATTACCTGACTCCTGAAGAACGTTGTCTATAATTCAAACAAAAATACTGATTAAATAGTATATTTCTAACCAACCAGATAGATCAACCACACTCTTTGACAAGTCAAAACCTTATAAGTTTAGACTTCCTAGTAAAATTTAATAATCTAGAGTGACCCACCCACTCATCTAAGTATTGTGCATCAAAAAATTAGATTCATCATAAATTCTTCTGACAACGTTTTCAAAAAAAAAAAAAAATAAATGTCTTGATAACAAATGCTTGGGCAGGTAGGTGCACACTCCAGTTCAAATTAATTACTGATAATAAAAATTTGAAGTTACCCACCCACCCACTAAAGAGTTCATAATCAAGAAATTGAATTCACCATTCCCTTTTTCAACATAGAGATTTATGACGCTTGCAAGGAGGAAAAATTTCTAAAATTGTAGATCCTCATTCTTTATAGTTGATTGCTATGTGGGATAGCTTACAAAAAAACAGATCAAATTAACAATCAAGAAAGGAAGTAATACCGCAGAATAGAGCATAAGACGACAATATCTTAAGCTATTAGAAAAAAAGGAAAAAAAAAACAATATTAGAAGTAGAAAAAAAAACAGTAATAAACTAACTTCAGGAAAAACACCTAAATTTAACTAGTACTCGCTCTATGGCGAATTTACGACCAAGGAGCGAAAGAAATTTGCTAGAATCAACGGCTTTAGTCCCCGGCTAACTTAACGTTTGGAAGCAGACCCGACCGCAGCAAGTAAAGAAGTGTGAGACAGTAGGAACTCTTGTGTAGCAGTACAAACTCTCACAACTACAAACTTCATTAAAGATATGGTTCATATTGGTAGAAAAGACAAGACATTTATTAACTACAAACATGCATAAGTGAAAAGATATAAACAAAAAGACCTTTACAACTAGAGGAATCTATCAAAAATAATACTTTTTTTTCTTTTTTCTTAAGCTCTACAACCCTAAGTGGGTTTTGGCTTCCTCTGCGACTTCGTTCGTGCGTTCCAGCTCTTCCAGTTTAAGGCGACTCTCCTCCAGTTGTTAATGACCATCTTTTTAAGGTTTTCTTCTACTGCAGAAATCCATTTTCTGCAAGGCCTCCCTCTGGGTCTCGCCTCCATTGGTCCCCATTCTGTTATTACTTTGGCGTTTTTTCCCTCATCCTAAATCCTTTGGGCTTTAATGAACCTATATATATCTGCTTTGTTAATTAGATGTGCCAAATCGTAATTTGCATTTATGCGCCAGTTTCCATCTTCGTTCTGCGGTTGCCCAAAGATTTTTTGCAGAATTATTCTTTCAAAAATCCTGAAGGAGTTTTTCTCTTTTTGATTTAGCGTCCACAGGTCTAATGAGGGTCTTGTAGATATATACGATTAAATAAATTTCATTCTACCTTAACATTAAAGCTGCTGCAATGGCATTCGTACTGGAGCAGCAGCCTTTGTCCACCCCAGGCAAAAAAAAAACGAGGCTCACAGCGCTCTCACACCAGGTAGGAGCCAAGAAAACACCATTGCCATCCTATCCAAGAGGATAGAAGAAATCGGGGCTGCCTTCCAAGTCTTGGCAGATTTTGTGATAAAAAAGCCTCATCATACAGTTTTTTGTCCAAGAGAACCTCAACATCATGTTGGTGTTCAAAACAAACCACACCCAATTGATAAGACTACCAAATACCTTCAAGTATATTTACGTATTGTCGGGGGTTACGCTAAGGCTTAGGACTTTGATTTTTGCAAAAAGATCATTGGACCACTACCACGACACTCCCGAGCTAGTCTTTCTTGAATTTAATGCGGTAGTGGTTAATGCGCCCGGCTTAGGAACATCTTAACCCAATTAATCAAATTACAACGGCAGATTTTAATGAGGTTTCTGCAAGCCCTCTCCTTACAATCATTACTGTAAACACCCGGCAAGAAACAATTTACAGACAAACGTCAAAAGTTGTGCGCTGCTGGACTAAGTAGAACAAAAAAGGTTACAAGTGCTGGTTCAAGAACGTCAACTTTAACCACACTATCCAAGTAGTCAACAAAATGAGCTCCGACCACCTTCCGGTCTTAATGAAGCTCTTCGGAAAGGGGTCACTCGGGTAGGAAGAAAAAAATGTCATTTGCACGGATTGGCCACTTTTTCACAATCACTAGAAGAGAGCATAGATGCATGACTTTAGTAAGAACGGCGGCGGACATCAAGAACCGTAAAACATTTTACAAGCTAAATCCAACACAATTCCGATCATCCTCTTGAGTTATCTCTGAACGTAAAAGAGTTAATCCGTAAACGTAATGCCGCCAGGCACTTTTGACAGCGCCACCAAAACCCATTATACTCCTTTCACGATGAACTAAAGAAAGCCATAAGGCCACACAAAGATTTGTGCTGAAAAAACACTTAAGAATATTTCACGGAAAACAATCCGGTCTCCAATTCCGCTATTTACGGCAAAATTAGGAAACAGTACACAAAGAGGGAGACCAAAGCGTTTGCAAAAAGCCTGAAACTCCAATTCAAGAGATAATCAACAGAAAAAAAAGTCTGATCCTGGCTCTGACGGAATCCCCAATAGAGCGTTCAAATGGTTCTTGCACAAAGCAATAATGGTTCTTGCCAAGATTGCCAATGCAATTCTTTGTACCGGACATTTTCATATAATTTGGTGAAGCTCAATCAATACACAGTCACAACTTTCTTCTGCGTCTTATAAAGCTAATAACTTCATATTTAAACCGCAGAACCCTGGCTGTTAAAATTAAAAACACATCTTTTCTACACTGATCACTGCATGGGTCCATCAAGGCTCCATTCTGCGCTTTGGTCCTTTTTAACCTCTTTGTCGCAGACTTGCCTTCAGCACGGGGTAAAATTAGCACAATACGCTGACTTGTGTACTCGTCAAGATGATCACCTCCAAGCTACAAAAAGCTACCACCAATCTGAAATGCTAGTTAAATGACTGCCAAGTCAAAGTAAATCCGGAGAAAAGCAAATTTGTTTTTTTTCACGGCGATAAAAAGTCCTTTATGAGATCGTCTGCTCAACGACGTTCCCATACTCTGGTCCAATTCTGCCAAATATCTGGAGATAACCTTTGAAAAGCAACTCACGTACAAGTTGCACGTGCAGTCAATTCTCAACAAAGCCAAAACGGCAAAAAGTCTTCTACTTTCGATGTTGCGGCGGAACAGTGATTTATCTCTCCAGAATAAAATCCGGTTGTATACGTCTACCATCAGGTCCATGATGACATAAGCGTGCCCCATCTGAGGGCCGCAAACAAGCATCTTGATAAATTGGAGTCGTTTCAAAACTTTACTTTGCGGATGCTCCTCGGAGTTCCATGGTTTGTCCAAATACGTAAAATTTAAAGCAATCTTGGAATTCCTCCATTGCTCCATTTGGCTGCAAAATACTTCGATTATCTTGCGGTTCACTCCAACCCTGATCTCAGCCCAAAAAACCGAATCAAAACGGCGGATTTCAATAAGGTTTTTGCAAACCCTCTTCCCACAATCATTGCTGAGAATTTCAACTGTAAACACCCGGCGTGGAATAGTTTACAGACAAACGCGACAAAGGTCGGGCGTTGCTTGATTATGTAGATCAAAGAAGGTTACAAGCAGTAGGTCTAGAGGAACTCTCCTTCTATCACAATGCAAAACACCAAGATTACGTTCGTGATGTGGCTGTTTTTAAGAACGTCAACTTTGACCACACCATCCGAGTACTCAACAAAATGAGCTCCGACCACTTTCCGGTCTAACTGGAAAGAGAAAAAAAATTGTCATTTGCACAAATTGGCCTCAATTTTCACAATCCCAAGAAGAAAGCATAGATTGCATGACTCTTGTATTCTTTTACGCGCCAAACCCAACATGCTTTTAAAAAAGCCTCTAAAACCTTTCAGATTTGCCCCGATAATCCTCTTGTGTTATTTTGAGACGTGAAAAAGTTAATCCATATACGTAATGAAGCCTAGCACCTTTGGCAGCGGCACCGCGACCTCTAGATTGGCTGACATCTCCGTTACAGTCAAGTAAAGAAAACCATAAGGTCTCACGATGATTTTTGCGGAAAAATTACTTACGGAATCTTTCACGGAAGACGATCATCCAATGTGGAGGATCTCCAAAGCTTTAAAGAACAGGCCGGTCCTTGCTACTCACGGTAAAAATGGGATACAGTACACAATTGAGGAAAAACCCAAAGCAATTGCAAACAGCTTAAAACTTCAATGCTCCCCGTCAAACGATGACACAGATTCAAAGCACGTAGAAAGAGTTGAAGAAGTGGTTAAGAAAACTCTAAAAGCCGTTTAGACCTTCCCAAATTCAAAAGATAATCAACAGACAAATGGCAAGGCGGTAATGGTTCTGACTAACATTGCCAATGCAATTCTTTGTACCGGACATTTTACTACGGTTTGGGAAAGCTCAATCGTAATCAACATCCAAAACTCAAGGAAAAACCGGCGGTTTCCTTAAATCTACCGGCCAATTAGCTTACTATGCACCAACTAAACCAAGTTTTAGACATCATCGTTGAGGGCTTTAGGTTAAAAAAAGGCCGCAGGGATGGTCCTTCAACAAAGTCTAGCATGAGGTTATTTTAACAAACTCCTCAGTCAGATCTTTCCTCTGCGTCTTATAAGGCTGATCTTTAAACCGCAAAACTCTGGCTGTTAAAATTCAAAAACACATCTCTTCCACACGGGATATCACTGCAGGGGTCCCTCAAAGCTTCATTCTTACTCTACTTGTCAAAGTCACCCATAGTAATCACCTCTGGGCTACAAAAAGTTACCACCAATCTGGAATGCTGGTTAGATGACTGGCAAGTCAATGTAAACCCGGAAAAAACAAAGCCGTTTTCTTAAACGGCGACAAAACGCCACTCATAAAAACAATTGGTTCAACAACGTTGCTATACTGTGATCCAATTGTTCCAAGTATCTGAAAATAACCTTTCACAATAAGCTCACGTACAAGTTGCAGGTGCAGTCAATTCTTGACAAAGCCAAAACGGCAAAAGTGGTGGTTTATCTCTCCAGAATAAAATCCGGTTGTACACGTCTACCATCAGGCCCATGATGAGATAAGCGTGCCCCATCTGGGGGCCGCAAACACATCTTTATAAATTGGAGTCGTTTCAAAGCTTTACTTTGCGTATGCTCCTCAGAGTTCAATGGATCGTCAAAATACGTGAAATTCAAAGCTGCAAAGTACTTCAATAATCTTGCGGTTCACTCCAATCCTGATCTGGCCTGACTCGCCAAGCCAGACAAAGAAGTTTTGCGACATAAGCGCCCGGTTAAACAACTGATTAACATCACCTAATTTACCTACCTACCCTTCCCTCAGCCTATAAGGCGTTTCAGTCCCGTTTCTTTCGACACTGGTTTTTGTCTTTCATTCTATCAAGCGGAAGGTGTATAAGCCAAACGGTCTCAAACTTCCGGGAAATTCACTAGGAGAAGTTTAGTCGGTAGGCATTTTCCTTAATAGGCACTTTTTGCACGCATTATGCGTGCGTAATGAAATGTAAAATAACATACTTTTTCCTTAGCAATACCAATTGCACAATGGACACATTACAGTAAAGAATATATATCAAGCATAATTAATAAAATGCAGATCTGCAGACTACATAGCTGGGTTAGTAGTAGATTCTAGTATTCCGTTCATTAAAAATAAAATTACAACAATTTTGCTAAAAAAATTTGATAATCTTTTTACATATTAACTCTCGTTAGAGCGAATTACATTTAAACTTGCAATAAGCATAGAAATTAATAATCAATCATTTAATTTTATGTTAATTAGTCTATAATTACAATACTTTGTAACATCACACAATTCCACGTTTAAGAAATAAAATTGTGTAAAGATGTTAAGAGAGATAACGACATTAATTACACCTCTAATTAAACGGATACAGTTTTGCGTGGCTACAATAAAGACAATTGTTACAGGTAATGTATTGTACTTGAGGGAAGCCTCGGAAACAAAAGTACAACTAAACAATCTAAAGCTATGCCGCGGATCGATATTAATTGAAACCTCAACCCGACAACAGTTGTAATGAAATTTCTCCAAGTGCTCGTCTAATGAAGCCGATTCGCGTCGAGAGATTTATGTCGTTTTCAATGCTGGAATACTTAATTATACTACAAGTAAATTAGAACCAGAAAATAAAAATTCAAGGCACTATTTTGCATTATACGCGAGAGTATTAATGAAAAATATGTAATTTAAAACATGCATAAATCAAGAGAATTCTTGTAACAAGGCAAAAGTTTAAAATAAATGTATTTTATAATTATTTCAGCTTTAGCATGAGTAATAATAAATTTTGTATAATTATTTGTACTAAAATTGAACGATTCATACTATATGAAAAGAATTGTACACATACTTTTGTATGATGATAAATTGGTTGTCAAATGTGTTTTTCAGTCAGTGGCTTTATATTATTTAATGATTAAATACAATTTAAAAAAAATATTGTCAACGTTTTAAAAATATGCAAACTTTTACATCATTTCTATATATTATTTACTCACCACTTTTAAAACGTATTTTAAATGAAGACTCACCTGAAATAAATTAAACAATTATTAGTAGAAGTCTACATACCTATCACATTTACATTTATTTTTTCAACTTTTTGTTATATTTTTTAAAAGAACTTAATATAAACTTTACAAACATATTTATGATTACATTTATATTTTAGTTTATAACAATTACAGTTAAAATAAATAATTATTCTCATATTTTATTATAAATGTATCATAACTTGATAAAAAAATATTTATATTCAGCCTAAGGCATACTACATTCGATCACAAAACTGAACAAGAAATAAATTTTGACGTACTTGATTTTTCAAATGAAGTTGTAAAATATTTGATGTATTTTCTCAGTCAATTTAAGAAGTGGCAATAAATTCAAGTTGACATATATATTCTTATGTGAGGGGGGATTAAGGGCTACATAAAGGGTTTTACTCGAGATGGGAAATAAATCTATTGCAGTGGCATTTTCTTGCGGATACGCCGACGCTGAATGCACGCCATGTAAATATATGTGAAAGTTATAAATTCAGATCATAAAACTATATATTAAAGTG
This sequence comes from Tachinus rufipes, assembly GCA_963932245.1. Taxonomy (NCBI): domain Eukaryota; kingdom Metazoa; phylum Arthropoda; class Insecta; order Coleoptera; family Staphylinidae; genus Tachinus; species Tachinus rufipes. Next base: position 124,091,970 of record OZ010741.1, on the reverse strand, counting down.
TAATACACATGTCCAACTGGAGTTATAACATTTATCAAACTCCAGAAAGACAAAGTGCAAAAACTAGTCTAGCAGCTAGGAACTTGCAATGGCAAAACAATCACTACCAGGTGCCCCCATGAAATATCGATGTATGTCTGTCACACTTGCCGCCCGTGCACAAGAAAAGGGGTTGTAAAAAAACACACATTGAAAAAAAAAAAAGTTACTTGCCGCCAGTGGGATAGGAGAAGTCGTATTCTGACCTTTTTTCTCTGTATCGGTGTTGAGTTTAAGAAGTTCTAATGTATTTTTCATACCCAGCAGCCTATACAAATTGGGAAAAATAGAGCTAACTTTTGAAATGTGTTGAAAATTCAATACATCAACCTAAAAGGTCGAATGTATGTTTGCAACAATATTTAAGTTTGTTTTACTTTTAATGAGTTTAGAATGTTTTCTTAAAATGTGCCTTATATGTTGATACAAACAAGTCCCTTTTGAAATTGGAATTGCCGTGTATGTTTATATAATTAAAACAAGACAAACAGAAGATTCAAGCAGCAACAAACAATATCAAAATGTAGTAATATTAATATATAAATCGCGAATTGGAGTGGATGGAGTAAACATGGAGACAATAAAACCGAACCCCATTGAAATTTCCAGTACTTATATACACATACATATCAGTTAAATGTGAAACAGAGACAATAGAGGACCGCCATTGTTTAAGAAAACAGACTTCCTCTTACGCCTTTTGGGTGAATGCGTCACTTCATCCCTAAGCTCGGCTCGATTCAAAGACAAAGAACAAAGAGCGCTTTGCCCCACTCATAATCATAATGTATTTCACGAGTGTAAAATCCGGGCGGTTCTTACAACCGTTCGACTCATTAAAGAACGACAAAACATTGTCACGGCATGCGATGATGTACTATCATCATTAGTGAGTCTACGAGAAATGGGGTGAATTTCTAATGTTTCCACTTACAAGGATGTAAAAAGGATCAACAAAAAAATCTTGTAAATCGAATATGAGCAGTTCTGTGTTAATATGTACAGCTCAGGTAGATTTTTAAATAATAATAAAAAGTATATTATTAATGTACTATATAAAATCAAAACTGATTTTGTTTGTGCAATTTCAATACAGCATAAAAGTTGGCTATCTTTCTAGAAAAATTTGATGCTCATGTTGCAAGATTTAAAAATTATCCAACAGTTCTTTTACTATCAGTGCGCACCTTATTAATATTTTTTTATAACCAACTATTCTCAATACTGGTGTAAAGCACCAATATAAAAAAAAAACTAAAACAGTCATTAACTGTAAGTTTTAAACGTTATTTGATACTCCTAATTTTAGTTTTCAGGTCTCCCAAATGTTAATTTATTCAGATCAACTTTGGCACATTAATCTAGTACTAGTTAAGCAGATAAACAAAGTTTTTAAACTAGCGTGAAGTGGCAATTACATATGTGCGGCGGATAATCGTCTTTACTTGCTTTTTTGTCCAACTTTTTGTAAAAAACGATGGGCTTTGCGCGTTTTTGTTTTGTCAATTTGAGCTTCTTGACAAATTTGCTTTCTTGTTCTTGATGACAACATGGCCTTAGGTTTAGCCGGAGATTTCTTAAAAAATGTGGCGGCCGCGGATCTTGGTTTTTAGTATTGCTTGAAACAAACTTTTGTTTTAAAAAGTTTCCTTGGTTTTTCAGATGGCTTTACCGTTTTAAAGAACGCGGTTTACTTGGAAAAAACCTTTGATTTGGTACTACAGATGTTTATTGGTAAAAATGATCAACTTAATTAAGGCGTCTTTAGTCTAGGCTTTGCAAAAACTTTTTCGCTTTATCGCTAGTGATTGGAAATTTTTATATATTTTTTGGTAAAGTGCAACGGCTTCTCGGTTTCTAACTTGTTGTTGGCGTGCTCAAAAATAAACTTCTTATACGTAACAATTTCGACTCTACTAGGCGACATTGCTAAATTATTCTCAAGTAAAACATGAAAATGCGATAGCTTTTATGGTAAGCCATTGTTTCCGGTAGATATTTTGCCAAAATTGAAAAATTATTTAAAAAAAAAGAAAAAAAAAATTTGCACTAACATGCGTTTTGATAACTAATAAGCAAATAAACAAAATTGCTTGCCAGAAATCTTTGTAGACAATCTGCCAAAACAGAAATCTTATAATATATTTTTTTTAATATTTTCGTTTCTCTAGCTATCGGCAATTTTTGAAAATTATTTTACTGTTACCATAGAATGTCAAAAAAAAACAATTTTAAGTGTTATACAAAAAACTGCTATAGATGCTCTATTAAAGCAAAAGTTTAAAGGTCAACTTTTTTTTTACGCCAAAATAAAAGGTTACTTGGTTATATATTTGAAAGAAAAATTTAAACAAAAAACAAAAGTTAAAAACCACCACAAAAATACCTAAAACTAAAAATGCACACGGTTTTTTTTAGCTTCAAGGCACTAGCTTGCGGCATCCAAAGCAGTTGACTAGCAAGCGTCTAATTAGACCTGCGCAATATGCTTAAAAAACGTAGGCATATACGTTTTAATTTAAATATTACTATATGTAAATGTGTAAAAAGTAAATAAACTAATTACCAAAATGTCAATCAAAGTAGATATTTTTAGAGCTCCACAACAAAGATCAATTTAAAACAATTTAATGCAAATTTAAAAACCAAACATGATAAGACAAAAAAAAATTATAAACTGAAACAAAAAACACTAAATAGAAGGCAGTCAAACAGCTCAGTTGAAATCTATGTGTGTACACAAATCGAGAAACAAGCTGTTGTGTTCATAGAAACACTGATAAAGTTGCGCTGTTTGGAAGTACCTTGGCATCTGTTTGTACACAAACTAACAAGCGTCGCATGCTTACTAGCGTTCAAAAGTTTCTTCGGAAGCCATGTATAGTATATACCTATGACAAAACCTATAAGAATTTAATAAACAACAAAATAAAAAATTGAAAATAAATTTAATGAGAATATTACAACATACCACAATTTTTAATTTTATTTCATACTTAGGTCAAACCAGCGTCTACCAAAAAGTTTTTTTTTTTTGTGAACATTTGCAAAACTGATCTTTATTAATGAACAACCACCAAAAAAATTGCAGTGCAGGAAAGCCAGATGTAGCACTATGTTGTAAGTGACAAAATTAACAAGATCATAATTTTACTAGAATACTGTTAACTAAGCTCTACAAAACTAATTTTACAAAAGTATCAATAAAGGAAAGAACTCTACTGCCATTACAACCAAAATGCTTAAAACTCCAAAACAGAAAAAACATTGTTTTATGCGTGAAAAGACATTAAAGTCTAGAAGCTAATGAATTTTCCCAGTTAGATTATGTCACTTAACATGCTCTGATAGTTATACTAATAAATAATTTAAAGTGTGTCAAAACAATTTTTTAAATTTATTATAGTAAGTCATAAAACTTACAAAGAAAGAGCAATTATGCTTATATCCGATGAATAAAAGTCTGGCTGAACAGTTATCAGCTGATCAAAAATTCAGATTATTTTATAGATATACATTCATGGATTCTATGAAAAAGAAAGAAAATACTGAAAAAGAAAAAAAAACTTATTTGGTCACTTAGTGGAACCTTTTTTTAAGCAAAAAAATGTACATTAAAGAGGTCCTTTATCGATTAACTCATGTTTCTTTATCATTATGCCATATTGATTGAAAAGAATTCGTAAAATAAACAAATCAGTTTTTCTTAAACAATTAGAGCAAAAAACCGAAATTGGCATTTTTAATCAATGTTTGGTTGAAGCGATGAAGTACCGGTTTTTAATTACAACATGTGCTTACAAGTATAAGATAAACAACAGCCAGGTGATCAATTTCAAAAATTTTTACGTTTGACAAACATGAAGAAGCTGTTACAAAAGACGTTCGCTGTCAATCCAAAAATCTTCAAAAAAATATTAGCAAACATTTATATATCTTGCACATCTGGCACAATGTAATTTTGAACAAATATTAAATGAATACTACTGAAAAATTTATTTGTCACATGTATAGCATAAAGATGATCAGCAACGTTAATGAGGCAGTATTTGACATGTTTACAACAGCATACGCCTACGGTAACCCAGATACCTATTATAAACTAAACATTTTCCACTTTGCAAATCCAAATTATGCCAGCAGCTTTTAAAGACATCGACTGGAAAAAGATTGACAGAAAATATGGTTTCCATTGATTCAACCAGATGAAGAATGTGCAGGTGAAAGTTATAATAATGATGACAGTCACAAAAATACTGACACTAAAGATGATTCAAGCAAAGTGACAGCAAAGACAAGAAATATATAGAAAAAACAGAATAGTTGGAATCCATTTGATTTTGTACATTTTGTTTTTAGTTTAGATGTCATGAACAACGTCAATTAAATTTTTCTTCAATAATAAAACATAATTTTGCACTTTACACAGTATGCACTTGCTTTTTTAATGCTCTTGAGTCTATACTATAAAAAAGCTATGACACCAAAAACTGTCTGTAATAGAACGTACATAATTAAGCGCACCTGACAAACATTCGAAAAGTTTGCAAGACATTGGTGTTCTCGTGTTATAACCAAAATATATTTTAAATAATTTTTAATTATTCATTTGCCGGACACATTCCCCATGCCCATAATACACATTATTTAAACTAGTGCAAAACAATAAAGAAAAGTGGAATGCATTTATACTTTTTAAGGCATTTTCTGACCCAACCCATCAGAAACTCAGAAATATTAGCTGAATAATTCTATGCATGTTTGCCTATTGAAAAAATAAATACCAAAAAAAATTCACTAGCTTTTAGAGTTTATAATAAAATACAACAATTTCTAAGTCAGCTTTTGTTCCTCCATATTTTACATTTCAAACAGTTTTAAAACTGATGCTGCATCAAAATCTATAACAACTGATCTATGACCAAAAAATATTAAAAATTGTGCCAGAAATTAAATTTTCCATAAAAGTTTTAATAAATGTTTTTGTAAAGTTGGTAATCATTTTAGGTATTTTGAAATATAAAACAAACAAAAATTTGAGTTTTATCAAAATAAATTTTGCCATAACAATATCTATAAAAAAATTAATTAAACAAGCCAATTCTGGAACTTAATTATTCTTTATGAAACAAAAAATGAATAAGTTTAAAAATTTATATTGAGTGAGTTTTACTAAATATATAATAAATATAATTTTTTTGCATTAATAAATGTTTTTAAATTGCTGCTATTAAATTAGTTACTTTAAAAAAAATAAAATTTGACTGTAAAAGCGTAAGTTGTGCTCGAAGTTTTATGAGAATAAAAAAAAAACCGCTCTGAGTTATGTTAAAAAACATAGCAAAGTTTTTTATGAAATTAACATAGCACAGAGAAAAAAATTATTTAAATCCTGATTTAATATCTTATGTGAGGATTTCATTTCATTTCATTTTGAGTTATTTTAAAAATATTACGAAAAAGTTTTGCCAAGAACCTAAAATATATATATAAAAATTGTTAAAAATTTAGTCTAATAAATTATACCAAAAATTAATTTCTCTATACATATAAATAATAAGCGTTTTATAACTTATTTGGCTAGCGACTTAAAATACAAATATACGTAAAGCCCGGTCAAAAAATAATAAAATATATTCAGAAAAAATTAAAAACCGGCCAGAAACAATTAAAAAGTGCAAAACTCTTTATATAGAAAGTAAAAAACAACTAAACCTAGCCATAAACTTTTAAAAAGTGTAAAAATGTAAACATTTCAAAAATAACAAAATCCGGCTATAAAATATCAAAATATTGCTATAATGCACCAAAATCCGGCGTAAAAGCTATTGAATAATGTAAAATTCTATTTATATAATTTCAAAAATAGCAAAATTCTATAAAAAAATATTTTTATATAAAACGTTAAAATTAGTAAAAAGCAGTTATAAAATTTAAATTTTGTCAGAAAACATCAATATCGAGCCTTAAACTGTGCAAAATGCAAAAAAAGCAAAAATCGGTCATAAAATATCAAAATATTGTAAAAATATACCAAAATTCGATCAATGAACTGTAAGAATATAAATTTCTACTTATAAAATATCAAAATAAGCAAAATCCACACTTGAAACATTAAAATATTATTAGAAAACACTAAAATCTGACTATAGTCTGTTAAAAAATTTAAACTTCTATTTGGGCAAACTTATATCAAACAAACCAGAGAGAGTGTCGAGAAACTTGCTTTTATATTTTTTTCCGTTTATATAACTTATTAGTAGTTTATTTATCAGTTCATGAGAATATGAAACACTGAATGAAACTTTGATTTAAAAATATTTTTTTTGTTTAAAAATTGCAATTTTAACGTAAAATCGTCTAGAAATTTTTTGTACAATCCAATTCTAGCGTCATTTTAAGTCCACACCTTTATAAAACCTAAAATGTGATGAGTTTTTCGACGCCCGATAAGCACTACACTGACTATTTTTCATGTAAAATTGTTTGCAAAACTCAATTTTTTTATAATATTTGGTGTACAGTTTTTCTGAACGCTGCTAAATGTGTATTTGTAAGAGTTTATGTTAAAAAATAGGCCTATTTTTGCAGTTTTTTTTTTCATTTTAGACCCGTAAAACTCAAATACACAAAACAAAAAGTCAAAGTTAAAAATCCACAAAAAAAACTAATAAAAATTGTATTTTTTTTTTTTTAATTTATAGTCTTATAAACCGATCAAAAAACTACTAATAAGTTAAATTAAAAAAAATACTAAAACTAATTTCTCAATGCATTTGAAATGGATTTGCCCATTTAAAAATAGCAATATCAAATCCGGTCTTTTAATATTAAAATATTGTTATAAAACACCAACATTTGGCCATAAACTATTAAAAATGCAGTATTATATATTATATATATGCTATAAAATGTCAAACTATTGTTAGAAACAGCAAATTTTGTTCATAAACTGTTAAAGATTTGCTTTTTATAAATATCAAGTTAAAAACACCAATATCCAGACATAAAATATTGCAATATTGTCAAAAAGAAACAAAATCCAGCTATAAAAAGTGCAAAATTTTTATTTTCTACTAAAAAACAGTTGAACGGCAACATTCTATTTATAAAATGCCATAAAATAGAAACATCCGGCTTGTTTAAAAAAAAATGACGCAACACTATTAAAAACTGCAAAATTATGTTTGTAAAATGTCAAAACAACAAAATCCAAATATGAACCTAAAAAATATATATTTTTGCAAAATTTTATAAATAGCAAAATTCAGCTTTAAAATATAAAAAAGATGTTTAGGAACATCCAAAATCCAGCATAAACTGTTGTGCAAAATTCAACCATAAAATTCTAAATAATTGTCAGATAGGACTATAAACTTTCATAGTGTACATTTTTTTTTATAAAATCTCAAAAATAGCAAAATCCAGCAATAAAATATAAAAAATATTGTCAAAAAAACCGGATTTCGGTTAATAAACTGTCTAAATTAAAATAAAGATCAAAATCGGAAAATCAAAAATAACAAGAACCGGTCACGCAGGTTTTGAAATAGACGTCAAAAAAATCCCATATGCTTGTAGGCACTTCCGATTTGCAGATCTTTGGCTACCGATAGCTACATTACTGTTTGTAAAACTAATGTGAGGCTAATTGTAGTCTATATTGACCCAATAATGCTGTTTTTTTTTTGCTGATATAAAAGGTAGACTGGAACAAATTTATACTTTTGTAGCTATATCTATAAACTAAAAGCCCAGAGTTGGCAGATTGTTGAAAACAATTTAAAATTTTTTTGCTTATTTAATTATTTAATTATTTTTAAATATTCTATAAAAATCACAAAAACCTCAAAAAAGTCTCCAAGTTTTACAAGAGTTTTTGTAGCAAATTTTAAACTCAATGTTAGATTTTTAAACTTTTTTTAATAATAATTGTGTTTTTACAGTTGTTTTATATTGTTCTGGTAAGTTTATAACTTGTTTTAAGAGGGTTGATGCTTATTAGATCATTTTCAAATTTGATTTGGTGAGATGGCTCAGTTATAGAGCGTTAGCGTAGCACGCTAACAGTCCGGGGTTCGATCCCCGAATATGACTAAAAATAATAACTTGCTCTTTATCCACCGGTCTGATTCGGAAGTCACCTAAAAAGCCGTTGGTTCCATCAACCCGTTTCAAACAAGTCGTAAGACTTCTGGGGCGATGTAAAATAGCTGTAAAAAGAGCAATAAAGAAGAAGTAAAATACTTTTTACAAAAGTGTCTTAGTTATCTTATGTAGTTTTGCTGCATAAAATTTAGTCCAGTTTTTTGTGCTAATCTCGGTAGCGCATTGGTTAAGAGACTAGTTTAAGTACTAAAAGTCTTAGGTTTTAATTTTGGTTATTAGTTTTAAATTTGTAAAACTCATATACAATTGATTTTTTTTGTTTTATGTTAGTTTTTTTATGTTAGCAAATTGTAAACAATTGTACACTAAATTAAAAATTCAATATTGAATCTTAAAGCATATTTATTGTTTTTATTGCGTATTTTGAAAATACCACAAATTTACAGTTCAGAATTTTTGTTCTTATGACTAATATGGAACAAAAAATATATAAAAAAAACTTATCACTAATAACAAGTATTACCCCGGTTTTCTTGCATTAATGACTGCTTGAAGTCGACGAGAAACACTTTGAATTAATTTAAGGATTACATTTTGGTCGATATTATTCCATTCCTGCAATATCAACTTTCATAGCTCCTGAGCAGTTCTTAGAGCAGGTGAATACGTTGTTCCAACTCATTCCTGACATGTTCTATAAGGTTCATGTCCGGGCTGAGAACTGGCCAATCAAACCGCCAAATTCCCACTTCGTCCAGATAAGCTCTGACAACTCTGGCTACGTAAAGTCTACCATTGTCTTACATAAAAATGCCGCGCTTGCCCATTTTTGTCATTAAGGGCATAACATGATCTTCAACAATTTCCATAATGTATCTGTAAGATGTCTATAAAGACCAATTCTGTGCGTGCTTTGGTATAAATTCCTACCTAAACCATAACCAACCCAACGCAAATAGAAGTTGCTCATCAATACAAACTGAAACGTATCATTCTTTGCGTGTTCTTTACTTTTTCCGACGTCAGTCTAATCTATTAAGGCAAAAGCGCGACTCATCTGAAAACAGTACCCTGCTTCAGTTCTCATTATTCCATGCCCGGTGATTTTGGGCAAAAGCCAATCTTGCATTTGGATATGTAGCCATCTTTCTACAAAACAATCTAGCAACCCAAAGCCTTCTCCTAACGGTCCATTCACTAACATTACATCTCTAACTTTATGGAGTTGATTTCGTAGATAAACTGCAAAAACTATTCTATTCCGCAAACACTAAAAAACGGTAATCTCTGTTTGTAGTGACTTTTTTTTGCCTGCATCCTAATCTTCTGGTTATCAGGCCAGTATTCAAGTAACGCTGATACAACTTTTGTACGGCACAAAAGCTTTTACCAACAATCTTTGCATTTCACGTTTTTCTTGCCCATCTTCAATCGACGCTATGGTTTTTTTCACAATAGTAGGGTCTAAAGGCATTATAACCTGTTAAGTACAGTACTCCGTGTAAATGACAAGTTTGGCAAAAAAAAATTAACACTAAGTAAAAAACTACAACAAAATGTAGGTTTCCAATTAAAGCAAAATGAATGCTGTTTCATAAAAGTCTATAGGCAGATAGATAATATTTGTCAGGAGATGAGTTATTAAACAACTACTTAGCTTACAATTTGCAAACATAAAGTAAAACAAATAATTCTAAAATCAAGTCATAATTTTATTTCTCTATTTTTTGCTCGTCAGTGTATACATAGTTGCGACTAATAAGTGTAAGGCTTAACATCAAAAAGAAAAGAAAAATTAAGCGTTTGTTTAATGTTTTGGGAGTGACGTACAAGTGATAAATTCCTTACATTAAAACCACGCTATGCTTCGTATGTCAAAAAACAATTTTTGTGGTTTATTTAGTTCATTTAGTGAACGTTGACTCACAGTTTACTTCTAGATAAAATAATTAAACTTAATTAAAATAAAATATAAATATAAATATAGCACACGCAGAACTAGATAAAGCACAATAAAGTTTGATAGTTGATTGTATTAATTAGCACAATATTAACAGAGCCAAGTCAAAAAACAATTCATCATCAAAATCATCAAAACGACTAATCAAATACTTTTATTTTAAGATTTTTTTTTAAAGTATTTTCAACATCCTACTTCAATTGAGTTTTTAACCCAACTATATTTCTCAATTTTCCATTTCATTTCAAAGTTTTTTTGGTCCCCACAATTTTTTTTTCAAAAATAAGTTTAGAATTAAAAAAAGCTGCTAAGTGATGTGTCGCAATTTTTCTTGCTTACTGCAGTACGATTTTGATTTGTTTTCAACCGATTTAAGCAGTAGAAAATATCACCCAAATATACTAATTTTGCCATCCACTTGTCATTGAACTATTCAGCACATATATGTTTTTTTCTATCAAAAATATTTCTACTTCTGATTTAAGATTAACAGCGCTGAACTGTCAATATATAGCAGCGAAGAAGACAATTATATCATCAAACAAATTAATATTGCGTTGGAAAATAAAACTAATTTTTGTAAAATATTGTTTACATTTATAACAAAAAAGTTAAAAAAATTCAATTTTATTTAAATAACTTAGCAAAAAAAAAATTAATAACCTGATTAAACAGATAATCTCAATAATCTCATTATTTAAAAAAAAATGTACATATGTTAAAATTAAATTATTAAAAAAAAAAAATGTTTTTATTTAATATTTCAGAGATTAAAATTGGAAATAACAAGTTATATCAAAAATTTAATTTTCTAATAAGTGGTCCGAACATCAAAAAACTATTTTTTTATTTTTTTGAACACCAAAAAAAAAAAACATATTACAAAATGTTTCAAAAATTTAATTTTGTAAAAATGTTATTAAAAAAAATAACAAAAGTTGAAGTTTTAATTTTTAATTAAATGTTTTAACTACGATAGGAAATGATTGAAAATCCTGATTAAAAAAAGAAATTTAATTTTCTATAAAAAGAAATTAATGTATGTTTATATAATATCAAATTTTTTTTTGAATAGCTTGGAAAAAAAAAATATGTCAGGAATTTGATTCTCTATTCGTGTTTTTAGAAAGTTGCTGGTAAGAAAATGTTTTTCAAAAATAAAATTTTATTTTTTATGAAAATAATTCACAACAAAACATAATAATTAGAAATTTCATCCAAAATAACAAATTGGGCTAAGAATTTTGTTTTAAAAAGTTTTAAGTATGTTTTGTAAAGTTGATTAAATTAATTTAATAAATATAACAAAAAAGATAACTGAACTGCAAAGAAAATTATCCATCTTGATTTAACAAAGTGGTCAAATGTTTAATAAAATAGTATCCATGGATGATTTTGTAACGTTAGCCCAGCGTGCGTACCTTATGACGCAGCAGCATGCTTGCGTAAATATTCCTTCCTATTTGTGTCATGTATGTATATACATTTCAACTACTATTTACTACTTTTTATAGATATATAATAACTACTATTTTTATTATTATTTTATTTCAAGACCTGTGACCAAAATAATATTTTAAAATTTATTGTTTCACATTTGGTAAAATAAAATAATTTGTATTAAAAAAACCATGTTTACATAATAAAAAAAAGTTAAGCCTTGTTAATTCAAATTTCATAATAATGCAGCACCGCAATTCCAGACGCTAATACAATTTCATATTCAAAGATCAATGTTTTTATTCTCAAGGGCACTGTTCCACTTATGGACAGACATTTAGGAAGCTCTTGAATAACACAACTGAGAATTCGAACATGGCTTCTGTCAGAAATTATCTGCCCCAATTAATTACTTTGGCAATTATAATTTCAACATTATATAAATCTCCGTGCGATACAAAGATGTATCACGCTAATTAATATTCGTACAGATATTACAGACAATTATTATTTTAATATTTCCTTCTTCTAAAGTTCCATAAATAAATTTTAATTAAACTGAGATTTGTCATTATTAAACTCTGCTTGTGGCTAAATTTAAAATGTAAATTTTAACAAAACGGATTTTGAATTGGATGTGGATTTACTGCATAAATTTAGATAGATTTAAAGACAATTTGTTTTGGGATTATTTCACATCAACTATCATAGAAATTGTATGAATAGTTAAAAACATTAACAATCTAAATAATAAATTTTATACTAAATACAAATTTACTTCCACATATCATAAACTTCAAAGTTATTTCACACCAAATATTATAAGCCAATCTTAAGTCCAGAATAGTTCCACTTTACATAACTGAATATCAACAGTTAACGAGAGATATGTATAAATCCGGGAGCGCCCACTGTTTGATTTCCTAATGAGACAAACATGGACTTGGAATCTTCCGGTGCCAACCTTCCCCGACTCCACCGTTTCCGGATTCAATGTTTACAACTTGCTTATGTCCTTAGTGCAGTGCATTTGTCTTGCTTGCCAGAATTTCTGCGTAATGTAATACGTACTACCACGCCGCCACATTTCGCGGATACTTTCAAGAGAGATTACTGTATATTTTTACATGACACATTTTACATGGGGGAGGTTTATGCCAAAATTAAATGTGTAAATATAGTGAACGAGCATCTAGGAGCTTAGTAATATGACAGGTAAGTAGCAGGTTTAAATTGGAAAATTGTGTTTGGCTATTATGCATGCAATTTTGTTTTAAATTAAAATTAACCTATTTCCAACTATGTTTAAATTAAATATAAACTTAATTATATATATTAAATTTATTATAAATTAAGTACGTTTTAAATAAGTAAAAGTAAACTTAAAAGTAATGTTTATAAAATAAATTTAAGCGGTTTGAATCTTTATTGTTTACATTAATTTTAGTCAAAAAAGTATACATGTTGAAGATTATTAAAATTAATTTTGAAAAACTGTAATAAATAGAACATACAAGGGATTATTCTGCTAGTTTATTAGTATTAAAATTTGTTTTAACTTTGTTTCAATTGGTGTCGCTTTTGCGGAAATGTATTTTGTATTCATAAAATTTAATCTTTTTTTAGAAGAAAAGTAGACATGTGTTATCAAACAATTATTCACAATATTCTAAATAGTTTCTACTTATACAAAAGCACTGCGGAGTTACATTTATTAAACTTATCCATTTCATTTCTCCTTCTTATTTTTGTTTACCCTCTAGGTAATGTTTCACTATTTTGGTGTGATTTTTCCGTTTATTTTTTTATTCCAAGTCTTTTTGAATCTTTTTAGAACAGTTTCTGCGTATCCATTGATGAACAAATAAAACCAAGAACTGAATTGCGCCAAAAGTTACAGATAAAGACATTTTCTGAAAATTTTGCCAAATGAAGAAAGTCAGTAGTCGATCTGCACAGTAGAGTCGGCTTTAAATTCAGATGACAACCGTCAGTGCCAGTAGTATTAAATTGATTGATTGTGTGCGTTGTCTCTAATAATCCATTACTGTCAGAGTTATTATAGTAGTGTGCTTCTACGTTAAATACTCAGTTTTCTAGCTTTTCCGTAATTTTTAAGTGTAGTAAAGTTAATAATAATTCATTTTTTTTGCTAAAATGATTGTGCAACCTCCACTTAAAAAAATTTAATTGCGCAACGTATATTATGTAAGCGTTTTTGTTAAAACTTTTTGAGCTATCCGTTTTTATACCATTTGTTACTGCCAAACTGTTGTCAAAAGTTTTTTGCGATAGCTTCAAAATGCTAAAAGTTTACAATCTCTTGTGTTTTGTTAAGTGTGTATGGTTTTTCAGTATTTACTTTTTGTTTCTTAATGTTTTATTGTGTATTTGTTTTCTCCCAACATATTTGTCCCCGATTGATTAGAAGACAAAATCTACCAGCTTTACAAACTTACTTTTTGAACAAAGCCATTAATACCCCTGCTATCAAATCTAGAAATTTCCAATCTGATCTTCTTTAAACTGATCGACAAAGATAAATAAAAAAACACAGAAAAACTAAACCCAAGCAGAGGTCAACTACCATTACTGGCCAACATTGTTTCTTTACTACTAAACACAAATCTGAAACTCTATGAGGTAAAAGATAAAATAAAGCAGTCGGAAACTACAACGTAGCACCCGGAACCTGGACGCAAACGCTACTTAAACCAAAAGCCATTAAGACCCCAAAACATAGCAATAGTATACATAACTAAAATAAGCCAAACCACAACTATCTGATGGTAATAATTTCAAAAATAAATCTTAGATATGACTTTATCGTAATTGGTTTACGATAAAGTCACTATGCTCATCACATGATAAATTCCTGAAATTGATTGTTCAACAGGATTGACTTTTTTTAGTATTTTGTACTTCGGATAAGTGTGTAGCAGCAAAATGGAAGCAAAGTTGCAAAAGTGTTGCAGACAAATGATCAATAAAAAGCGTAATTTCAAAGTCAACAAAACTTTGCCGCCAGTTTCAAAACTACAACATCAACTCTCACCAAAGAGATAAACTACTAAAAGTAATGTACCGCTTTCTTTAAGATTTATGGCATATCATCCTAAAACCTACTGAGTATCTCTGACAACCTACGTCAAAACCTCGTACATCACTACTAAGACACATCTACCAACCGCAATGGGTTGAAATCTTCTATTTCCAAACTTCTAAACTGGGCGGAAATATTCAACATCCTCCGCCAAAACCTTGCAGTCCCCTCTCTACTGCCGCGCGCCGTTTAAATGCATTCTAACAAAAGTTAAGCAACGGCTGGAGCAGTGTCCAACAACGTGATGTAGAGCGTAGCGTTCTTTCTCATTAGATCCGTTACCTCATATACTCATCCAAACATACCATACACGTCTTCTTTGTGGTTCGGTGTACCCGACACTTCAATTGCCTACCCCAAATGAAATCTGCTTGACTGAGCAAATATTTTAATTTACTGACGCAATAAAGCAATGTTTTGTCCCAAATAAGCAATGTAAATTACTGTTATTTCTATAGTTTGGTTTCTGTTCTTAAAAATTTTGTTGATACAAACGGCTAAGCCAATTTTCAATTAACCAAAAGACCAATTAAGAAAAATTGATTATATTTGTAAAAAAAAAATATAGTGCACTATTGTGCTCTAAAACTGTTGCTTGTTTTTTAAAATAACTCCAAGTTGGTAAAAAGTATCTTTCCTAATTTTAGTCCTAGAATTACAATTTCTGTAAACTTTTTTCTTTTTCAAGTGTCGTCTCCAATCCGAAGGTTGGCAAATTAATGCAAATTTTACTTTTGAGACCGCAGATTTAAACATTTGGTTATTAGTACAGTCAAACCATTCTTTTTGAATTTTCATCAATAAACTTCTCCTTCCTTCTATTAATTTTTTTTCTTTATTTTTTTATTGGATTATAAATTGGAGCAATTGATATTTTCTTTCTTTCATAATATGTCTCATATAAGCTAGTTTTCTGTGTTTAGTGGTCAGAATTACTTCTTTTTCTTTACTCATTTGTTCACATTGGTATTTTTCTCTACCCACAAAATCTTTACTATTTTTTAATATATCCTTAGCTCAAACGCTTCAAATGTTTGTTCATCTATCCTTCAGGTTTCATCAATGAGTTGCAAGCCAGTACTGTAAAGAATTTAAAATTCTTTAATCCTGTCCTTTAACTATGTAAACAATAAAATCTGTTAATCACATTGGATTAGTGGTCAGTTCTAGAAAAGCTGTGGTAAGCTTGTTCTGTCTCTATAAGTTTTGTTCTATTTTTTTCTGTTGTAGAGTTTCAGGTGACAACCACATAATGACTATTAATTTTATTTTTACAACTGTAGTATTTGTTTTCACCATAGTGTAACCAGTTTTGGTTCAACAAATCTTTTTTTGTGCGACATTGCAACGTTGGTGACAGTGGCTGTGTTAGTGTGCAAGGTATGATAAGTCTTCTTACCTGAGCTTTTCCACAAGCATGCATAACTAGACATATAAAGTCTACCAAGTTTTCTAGATCTGTGTAAGTTTTGCAAGTTGTTCTCCTTTTTCTAGATAGAATATATAAGATCTTTTCTAGACCTAGACTCAATCTTGTTTAACAGAAAAGACTTTTTTAAATACCAGGCTGTTCTAATTATTAGTTTTAAAGCCAGGTCTAAATGAGTTGATCACTTTATTTAATTTTTTTTTTGCTTGGTTTGCAACCATTAGAAAGCAACATTTTTTTTATATATTTCTCCTATTCTAGTAAGTTAAATAAAACTAAGTTTTTTTATTTTTTTTCAGCAATATTCAGTACTGTTGCTCAGTTTCCTAAAAAGTTTTTAGTTAGTGCTACAATCTGTTGATTAGTTTAACAGTAATCAGCTGTTATGTAACTGCATAACAGTGTAGTCTTTAATAAAAAAAATCCGTTAAGTTTTTTTTTGTTTTGTTTTCAGATAAAACTTGCTGCATGGTCGACAAAAAAACTATCTGCATCAATGCTACTGCAGTTTTTCTTTGTTCTTAATGTAATGAACCGTGATTGATGATCTAAATTGCTTAAAACCTTACTAATTTCTTGTACAAGTTTATGAATTGTTGTGCAAAATATATTATGCTTGTTTTTTTGCCTGGTTTACAATTTACAAAATGTCCAAAAAATCAGATTGACTATTAAAACAAATTATTCCATAGCACGGCTTCTTCACCATCAAAGTGAACAAATTTTATTCTAGCAATCTTTTTGAAGCAACATTAAAGAAAATGAGCACAATTTAAATAAGAAACCCTAGACCTACTGTACCGCTGCCACTTGTCGCCCATTGATCAATCGTTCCATAATCAATCCCTTCCCCATAAAAAACTACCAAAAATCTTCATTATAAAACCTAATCAAAACAAAGTAGAAAGTACCTCTAGATTGCACAGACAACACTTTGATTGAACCACTTATTTTTTGAGCACAAAATTTTACATTCACCCACACACTAATACCATAAAAAATTCTGAAGCAACCCCAACAAAAAGATATTTCAAAACCTTGAAAAAATTAATAAAATGTATCTTCTTTTTATCTTATTTGTGCTCTAAGATTTTCAGACGGTTTTAGTCGTTGTATAGTAAAATAAACAAGACATAAAAAACCAAAATAAACGTCGAACTTCTACCAAATCCACTCATCTACCAAAGAGCAACTTACGTGCCTCGAAATATTTGACAAACTCACCAACTACCAACAACCAGGCAAATATTTTCCTGGAAACATAATTTGTCTTCCAATATTACATAAGCATAAAAGACGTTAAAAATTTGAATGAAAAAAAATAAATATTTTGGAGCTTAAAACCCCAAAAAACTCGGCTTAACATTCAAGCAATCTTTGAAAATATCATCATATATAAACTCAATAGATTACGCTTGCCAAATATCAAAAAACAATACAAAAGAAAGAAAACAATAAACGGTAAATTTAAATAGATTTGAACAATTTCACTTTTTTAGAAACTCATGAAACAATTGTTTAAGCTTTCGTTCCCATAAACCCCCTTCAAACAAGTCGTACTTCTGGGACAATGTTAACAGCTGTAAAATGCACAAAAACAAATAAAACGCAATACACTTTACATCATATGAACTTCGCTACGATGCAAAACCTGATCCCAGTTGCGAAAGGAGCCAAACAACTACGCCACAACCACTGAAAAGTTGACATAGTCCTACAGCACCGCAGCTAGCAACAAAGAACCCAGATGGTAAAACACAAAAAATTGACGTCACTTCCACCACTTCAACCGCTGCCAGAATAAAAACATTAAATTTACTGACCCGAAAACTAAAAAAAGACTATAAAAAAACCTACGAAAGAAAAACAAAACACAAACCAAAACCTATTTTTGACAACTAAAAAACATTTTTGATAATTTGGAAACCTTTTTTATAATTGTCAAACAAACTAGACAGCTATAAATATTTTTGACAACTTTTGAACATTTTCAAATTTTAGATTTTTGTGAACTTATTTGACAAATGAAAAAATTGTCTTGCTGAAAATAAACGTCGTTCACATCAATATCTTCCAATTCCGGCCATAAAAAATTATTAATCATAGCTCGGTAGCGTCATCCATTTACCGTAACAGTTGCACCAGCCTTATTTTCAAAAAAAAATTGGGTCCAATCACACCGCCAACTCAAAAACCGCACCAATCAGTGACACGTTGAGGATGCAAAGACTTTTCAACAATCATTTTTAAATTTTCCCCAAATGCAACAATTCTGCTTATTAAGTAGCCTTCAAGGAGAAAATGGGCCTCATCACTAAAGATGATTTTTCGATGATATTCCGGATCATTTGAAGGACCTAATCAGCAAAGATACGACGTTTATGGTGATCGACCGGCTTGAGTTCTTGTGTTAACTGAACTATAAAAGCTTTAAAACTTAAGTCTTTATGCAAAATACGGTGTAATGTCGTTTGTAGAATGTCTTATTCCAAAGATCGACGAGGAATTGACAAACCTGGGTTTTCTTCAACACTACTTATACATCAGCAATACTCTCATGTGTTTTTGAGCGATGCACACGGTTTCGATTCTTCACATCACAAACTTGTCCCAACAGCTCAAATTTTTCCACCAGGTTTACTATTGCCGGCCAAAAAAGTGCTTTTGACGACCAAAAAATACTTTAATTTTGCAAACTGTGACTGAAAATATTTCACTAATGTTGTAGTAAATTTTAATCTTTCAAATGTGTTGTTAAAGCGTGTAGCGTTTCATTTTTAATAATGGTGTAGTTTTTACTTGTCAAATGTCAAAAGATATAAGCTATATATTAAAAATGAAATTGGAAAACCCTTTATTATTATATTTCCGTGGTATTGTTCAAAAGGTTGACAGTAATTCTTTTTTTTCAAATACCATATTGGTACAAATAGATTTACATTTGACAGTCAAAAAGTTATAAATCTCGTGCTAGCTTCTGCAGTTTTAACCATCGAAAGGTAAAATTATATTGCGGTTATCTCTATTAATCTATTACTAATGTAGATTTTCTGTAGTTCTTGCAGTGTAGTTAATAATAATCCAATGTTGCCAAATAGTTTTGCAAGTCTCTAAAAAATGTTTATTACGCTAGGTATATTAGCTTGGCTAAAATCTGTAAGTGTGTTTGTTGGGTTTCATTCTCAAAGTATATTTTACTTCAAAAAAATTTCTAAATGTCTACAACCCCTTGGCTTTGTTGGGTATGCGTGGATTGTCATTATTTATTTTGTGTGGATGATTTATTGTGTTTAATAATTTAATCTCTTCCCAAAACATTTGTGTAGTTTATGTTGGACACCACAATTTCTTTTTCTGGTTGTTCATAATAAATATAAGCACACATTGTATCCAATCAACATTGCATTGGACATCAGCAAAAAATAACAAGACAAAATCTATCAGTTATACCAAATTTACTGTAATTTTTTGAACAAAACCATCAACGCTCCCGCTACGATACCAAATCTAGAAGTTAACAATCTGATCTTGTTTAATTTAAACCCAAACATAACAGAGGTCAACCAGTACTACTGGCCAACAGAGTTCCTTTACTACTAGACACAAATTTGAAACATTATGAGGCAAAACCCATATAGCAGCACCAGGATACAATCAAGCAGTCATTAAAACAGGCAGCATGCGGAACTTGGACTCAAACGCTACTTGAACCAAAAACCTGCGAGGCCCTAAAACATGGCAACAGTGAACATTTTGCAAATTATAATGTGTCAAATCACAACCAACTAATAGTAATAATACCGAAAAAAATATCGGATATAATTTTATGGTAAACCTGAACTGTGCTCATCAACATGATCCATTCCTGGAAGTGATTTTTTAGCAGGATTGACTTTTTTAGTATTCTATTCTTCGGGTAAATGTAAATAAATACTATAAGGGCGCAGATCCCTTTTGTGATACCCTCAATGAGAAAACAAAGTTACAAAAGTAAGAGAGTAAGATAGTTGCAAAAAAGTAGTCTGCAAAAAGAGTATTTTTGCCCATTCCCATACAAGAACCTAACAGTTTCTTCTTTTGGTGGAACTGCGGTGAAGTAGAGCAGACTGCGCGGCCCACACACAGAACGCCAGTCAACTAGATTTTTTGATAGTAAAGGAGTAGTGCTATCAGAAACTTAAAACCCGCTTGCAAAATGTCTGGCAACAAGTTTGATGCCAAGTATTGTTCCGAGAAAAAAAAACTATATTGTAAATTTGGGTCATTGCAACAAGATAAACAGTGCAAAACTTACAACGGTTTCTCAAATAAATTGTTGTCTTCAAGTCGATTGTTTTGATGGTAACAACATATATTTCAAGTTCTCGCCTATAAGTTAAATTGTGTAGATTAGTATATCTAGACTTACAAAAATGTAATAGGAAACTATATATTTTGTAAAAGATTTGTTTTTATAGTTCACTGTTGTCCTCTCTATAAATCTGTTGCTAGTGCTTGTTTTTGGAAACAGTTCCAAGGTAGTAGAAATAATTTTCATTTCCTAATGCTAATCGTAAAGTTACAATTTTTATAAACGTTTCAGAAGAAAGTATTTCCTTGCTGATTATTGATAAGTAACAAAAATAAATATTGATCGTATTTAATTAGATGCAGTCTCCATGCAGTAGCAATGTATAACAAGTCAATATTGTTTATAATTTACAATCTTCTATTTGCAAAAAATGTGTTCTTATTACAATATTTTAAAGTTTTTTGCAAAACGTTAATAATAACCTATATCAGGCTCCACGTTTGCAAATGATTTTCCTTGTTGTTGACTGTCGGTCATAATTTTTTTAATTTTATTTATCCTGTCTTTTTATTTACTACTTTTTTTGGGTAAAAAATTTGTAGCGTAATAAAACGCTAGAATCTGTCTTAAAACTTAGAAATAACACATTCGGAAATATCAAACATTTATAGAATGATTGGTATAGACTTTTTCAGCCTAGTGGTGCAACTTTCATCTTCTTTCACAGTCGCCAGAAAGGCCTGATTATTAAAACTCAACTTTTTTTTTTACTTTTTGTTTAAGCTGCTATCATCTTTAAAGCAAACAAACCATTATAGACATGCTCTCTTACTATTCATTTCTTTGTTAAAATTGCAAAATGACTCAGCGGCTTTCCATCTTTTTTCAAAGTGGTTCCTAACCTATAAAACAACTCACAAAAATGGCGAATAATTACACCGCAACTTAGTAGTTTTAAGTGACAAGAATAACTCTTAAGATTTTTTCATTTTTGCAAAGCATGAGACTTCAGCTAATTGGTCCTGTTTCTTATAATATTTCTTGTCTGGTCCTATTTAGCAAAATAAAAAACGTTACTATTTTCATGCCAATCCAGGTTGTGCCAAAGTAGTTAAATGCAATAAACTATTTTTAACTGTGATCTATGCTGTTTTAAAGTTTTAGTTATGGTTCAACAAATCTTCTTTTAAGTGACATTGTGTTGTTCAAAGATTCTATCTGCATTGATGCCATTACATCTCTTAGTGAAAACTGTTGAGTTTGATCCCAAAAAATGTCAGTTTTGTTGCCTTACTGCTTAGTAGACATCTCTTCAAACATTTATTGCCAGATATATATAATCTGCCAAGTTTTTAGATAGGTATGTGTAACTTTTACGTTTTCTTTTGATTTTGACTTATAACATTTTTAGCTACCGCATGTTTCCCTACCTTGGGAAGATAGATATAATGTATGAAATTTTTTTCTTAGACTTAAGTTTGTTTTCCAAGTGTAATTTAAAAAAATGTCAGAATTTTTTAATAGTTGATTTTGAAGCCAGGTTTAAATATATTGATCACTTTCTCTACAGTTTCCTTTGTGATCAAATATTTGTTTTATCTAACTTGTTTTCTGCTTGGTTGCAAACCATTGGAAAACCTACAAAAACATTTTTTATATTTGTCCTATTCAAACCTCAAACTAATTCACTACTTTTTTAAATGTTTGCAGCAATGCCCTTTACTGTTGCAAAGTAGTTGGGGCTACAAATTGTTAATTATTTTAGCAGTAATCAGTCTTGTTAGGTAACTGCAGATATAGCTTTCAATAAATAATTTTTTTTTTCTTAGTAAAAATTTGTTTGATCCACAGAAGCTATCTGCGTCAAAGCTTTTAGTAATTGTGTTGTTTTTTCTTAAAGTAGTGATCCGTGTTTGGTGATCCAAATTGGTAAAAGTCTTACTTACTTCCTGCACGAGTTAATAAACTGCTGCGCAAAATATATTGTATACGCACTTTTTTCTGCCTAGCTCTGCTCTACAAAAAGTCCAAAAGAATGTACAAAATCTTTTTTATTCTTGCTCTGTTTTGATATCTTTCAGAAGGTTGTTGATTTATGACATTTTTCCGCCAGTGAATGTTGTTACACAATATTTTGTACATTAAAATTTTACCATTGTTGTTGATTGTATTCTTTGAATAAACTGTTAATTAAAACGCCAAAGACTAACCAGATTCTGTTTCTATAAATGCGCCTGGTTACTAGCTTCAGCTGGTATAGTTATCTTTACTTAACAAATCTTTAGGAGCAAAGCTCAAAAGTTCCATAATAGAAACGCTGAACAATGAGCGGATGTTATGGTAGACACAAGAGTTTCTGTTGTGACTACATACTTAGTTACCTGCCGTCGCTAAATACAAAGCTGTTACTGGTTTCTAATTTTGAAGTCAGGCTATATTAGGTAACATCTTTCCTAGTTCTTAACATATTTGTAACGGTAACTGAGTTTTTTTTCAATTTCTTGTAGTTTTGTATCTAAAAAGGACAACTTTGTTTGCTGCAAGATTGGCGCTCTTCAAGTTGTAACTGCTGTTTCTGGTAGGTAGACTAATCATTTGTTTTTAATTAAAAAAAATTGTGTTTCCTTTTCTTTAGATAAAATTATAAAAACTGCAAAGGTGCTGTCA
This sequence comes from Tachinus rufipes, assembly GCA_963932245.1. NCBI lineage: Eukaryota > Metazoa > Arthropoda > Insecta > Coleoptera > Staphylinidae > Tachinus > Tachinus rufipes. Next base: position 124,068,932 of record OZ010741.1, on the reverse strand, counting down.
TAGCTATTGTTTGTCGCCAGATTTGAAACATACCCGTTTTTTCACCATCAAGATAAACAAATTGCATTCCCGCAATCTCTAATGTAAGGCATTCTCATAGCAATATAATAAAAAGCACAATCTGGATAAGAAATTCTACACCAGACGCTAGACGCAGTTCACCGCAGTCACTTACGTCGTGCATTGATCAACCAATCCATAATTAATTTCTTGCTTACGGGAGATTTCTAAAGATTACCATCATAAAACAAAACCAAAGCAAAGCAAAATGTTTATTCACCCACACACCAGTAACGTGAAAAAATCTGAGGCAACCTCTTGTGTTTAAGACACAGAAAAATAATGCAAAATGGCATGTATGTTTGTTGTTATTCCTGCTTGATAATAATTTTTAAAAGACCTGCAGACGTTTACAGAATGTGACTTTTTTTATGTTGATGACTAGTAAAGAACAAAACATTAAAAAACTGAGATCTTCTTTATTGCGCGTTTTACACCTATTTAACATCGCAAAAAACTCAAAAATTGAAAAATATCACCATCCGTAAACTTAATAAACTACAATTTCCAGATATCAAAAAACAACACCAATTCCCTGACCTGAAAAAAAACAAAAAAAAAACGGCCAAAAAGTTCTTGCTGAATCAGAAAGCTTTGAACAATTCCACTTTTCTAAAAACTTCTATGGCACAATTGTTTAAACCAGGGGTGGCCAACCCAAATGATCTTGCGGGCCAATTTGGAAATGTATTATAAGTCTGCAGGCCGCATATCAAATTATATCCATATACATAGTAGACCCACTATAGACATTTTTTTTTGAGCGAAAAATTGAAACATAATAAATTATTATTAATTTAATACAATTATATTTATAGTTACTGATGATGCCTTAAACGGCGAAACCGGTTTAAATATAAAAAATAATAAAAGCATATAAAAGTATAAAAAATTTTAATTATACAATTTAAAATTAAAATATTATTATTGTGTTTACTATTATTCTTATTGTAAGCATAGATAATATAATAATAATGATACTAGACAAGTAATGTATTTTTTTTTAAACTACTTTAGGCATTATAAATTAATTACAGTCAGATGCAAAAAAAACCTAGTTTTTTATAAAACTTTTAGTGTTTTACAATCAAAAACACCATCAGGATGTAAAAAAAAACAACATGTACTATCAGTTTATTTAATAAACATTAATAAGCAAAAATAAAATTTAAAGGTATGCGTTTTTTACTACAGGGTCTCTATAAATGAATGGGATTATGTGATCACTTTAAATATGCCGCCTTTTTACAATTGTCCACTATACTATTTGTTTTGACAGTTTAACTTTAACAGATGTCAAGCAAGCAAGGTTATAAGAATGAGTACAAATGAAGAGAATGTTTTTATTACTGAATCCAACTTTAGGAATGGGCGGTTTGATAATGGGGAATGGCTCTATTCTATTCCGGATTGTGTTCGAGAGTTTACAACTGATAATTATAAACATATGAAAATATTTTTATTATTGAATCTTAAGATAGGCAACTTTAATTACGCATTTTACTAGAGCGGCACAAACGTACATTAGATGGTTACATAATCCCAAACATTTATAATCACCCTGTACCTATTGCTTGTTTCACATTATGCACAGAAGATCAAGGTGGCTACTGGGTTGACATGTTTGTTTTTGATTAACTGTCATTTTCAGAGCAGATTGGTGTGTTAATTATAGTTCTAAGTGCTAAAGATTGTGCAAAAACTGTTGCTCTTGTGGCAAATGAAAGATGCCAGCGGTATGTGTCCAGATTCTTTCATGTCAGTTTTTCTACATTCCAAAGAGCACTTAGGGAGATCAGCAGAAATACTCGGAGGCCGGGATCTGGCAGGAAACAAAGATCGACTGCGATCGATGACCGATTTATTGTTCGTACTACTCTACAAAATCGTCATGTGATAAAACCAACTCCGTAAGGTTTGTTGTACAGCTGTGAGTATGTGGAGAGTTCTTCAAAGGTTGCAAAAAACTGGCTTAAAATCTTGTAGACCAGCAGTTGGGCCAACATTACTCTCACGTCACCGAGTAGCCTGACTCCAATTTTTTCGCAAACATTTCAAATGGATATTGGCACAATGGAGGTCTACTTACTATTACTATTTACTGACAAGTCTAGATTCTGCCTACATTTGTCAGATGGAAAGATCGAATATGAAGACAAACGGTAAAGCAATTTGGAGTGTACCTTTAAGCCCCGGCTTAGCCAGGGTGGAAGTTTCTTGATGGTATGGGCAGGAATATTAATGGATGCCTGCACCAAATTAATTGTCATTGATAGAGGATTGCTGACTGCACAGCGGTATATTGGGCAGGTTTTAGAAAATTACGTAGTCTCATTTGCTCCATTTTTCGGCGATGGCTTAATTCTGATGCAGGATAACGTAAGACCGCATTCTGCAAGGTGCGTCACAGAATACTTGGTTGCAGTTGGAATAAAAAAATTTAACTGGCCTGCATGTACCCCAGATGGAAATTCTATAGAACATGTTTGAGACATGGTAGGTAGGCCTGTTAGAGGACGTGCAGTTGCACCAACTACAATAAACAAGCTTTGTGAGGCATTTCAAGAAGAATATTTTACATAACATATTTGTGAGCTTATTAGTGGCATCGGCAGCCTATGCAGGCAACAGTTAGGGCTTAAGGAAGCAATACTAAAATAATAAAATATTGAAATCATAATTCAACTGAAATTTTTATTAAATTTATTAATGTTTATTAAATAAACTGATAAGTACTAAATGTTGTTTATTTCTACATTCTGATGGTATTTTTGATTGTATAATTGTAGATTTTAAAGTTTTATAAAAAAAATTACTTGGGTTTTTTTGCAAAAAATTACCCAATAACACGGTTTTTCTGCATCTAAGTGTATATTTTGTAAAAGTCTGATAAATCTCGCGGGCCAGAAAAATGTTCAAGGCGGGCCGCGGGTTGGCCACCCTTGGTTTAAACCAATGGTTCCATGAACTCACTTCAAACAAGTTGTAAGACTTCTAAGAAAATGTAAAAAATGTACGCACCCAAAAACTATAAGAAGCTGTAAGAAAACCTAAAAAAAATAAAATGAACCCAACAAATATACTAGCTAAAAAAAACGCAATAAATTTTAACTGCAAAAAAAACCAAAGATTGTATTCTATCTGCAGCAACTACGCCACAACCACTAAGAAGTTAACGCAGTCCAACAACACTGCAACTAACAACAAAAAATAAAAAAACAGTTTTGACATTTGTTGAACAATAATTTGATAAGTGACAAACAATTTTGACAGCTAGAAAACATTTTTTACATCAGCAAATCATGACCAGTCAATAACAATACTTTTGAAAATTAAACAACATTTTTGATGCTTGACAAACAATATTAGAGTAAAGAGTATATTTTTGACAACTGAGATGCATTTATGACAACTTTGAAACAATTTTGACAATTTTGGAAAACATTTCTAGATCTAGAATTTTTATCAAATGACAAACATTTTTGACAACATCAAATCTTATACTTATAAGTATGTTGTATTTTTTGAAAACTTTTTTGGCAACATTTTTTGATAATTGTCAAACAAATGAGACATCTGTAAAATATTTTTGAACACTTAGGATCATTTTGGACAATTTGAAAACAGTTTTTGGTCATAATTTGCCGCATTCTGAAAAATAAAAGGGAAACAAAAAGAAAAAGATTATCCAACCTAAAAAATTAAAAAAAAACTATCCAAAAACTTAATAAAACAAAACCTAATATGATAAAATTGATGTAAAACTTCCACCAATCAATCCGACTTAAACCCAAACACCAGGAAATGTTTAAATGGCAAAAACTGAAAAATAAATAGAATAAGACCTTCTCAAAAATTTTAGCAACTCAATCAAAAAGAACACGGAATAAGACACAGAATAAACGGATTTTTTAATTCTAACCAAACCAATCAAATCAATCAAAAGCAACAACAACATGGTATCTTTTGACAAAAAAAGACAAACAAAAAATACGCACAGGAAGCAATAAAAAATTTACCTTGGCAACGTAACCACGTAACACAAATGAAATATACAAAACAATTAAAGCAAACCAGCATCAATAAAAAAATTGCAGGCTATAATTAAAAAAAATACAAAAGTAATCAAAACCAGACCAGCAACAGGCTACAAATCCCTGGTAAGCAAAATCGTCTGGAGCCCAACACTAAAAAATGAAAAAGTCCAAAAAACCAAGGAATCCCGACAAAAAAAGTAAACATTAAAACCATACAAATAGACAAGCTACCCTAAATACCAAAGCATCATTACCACTGTAGACCACCATGGCCTTCCCAGAGAAAGGACTACCAACTATTTTTTTAGAAAAAATCTCAACTTCCATCTTCTAAGCTTTGAAGCCCAAAAAAAAGTACAAAGATTACTTTTTTTTTTGTTAAAAGACTGTTAACTTGCATTTCATATGCGCTCCGTGCAGTCTGCTTACACTAACAAATTTTATTTTAGCAATTACTATAAGTCTAGAATTCTTACTGCAACACCAAAATAATGCACAATCTAGATAGAAAATCATAGACCAGCCCTTGCCGCTAGCCATACTGTACCGCTGCCACCCACATAGTACCGGATCAACTATTTCATAATTAATCTTTTGCCAGATATGACTATCACTAAAATAAACCAAAACATGTATTTATACTCTCATTTTTTGCTTGAATAACAATCTTAAAATGTATGCAAAAAATTATAGCACAAATCCTATTCTTATTCTGCTACTACTACTATGCCATTAAATTAGTTATTATATTAAAGTTTCCGTCCATTTCTAAAAAAGTTTTTGTCCTGTCAAGGTATTTGTATTGGTGATTGTTGTGGCATTTTGTCATATTCCAGAAAAACGTCTGAAACAATAATTCCGGTCGCCTATACCAAATTTGTAAACTGGTTTGTTGCTTAATTAGCAGTTTTATATTTTCTTATCATGTTCTAGTCTTTAACTGTATTTGGTTTGGAAACTACTAGTCCGGGAGCCAGCAATATCTGATACCGCAAAAGCTGAAATTTGGTAATTCAATAGTTAACTAAATAAATTAAATGAAAATAATATCCAGCTTTATGTTTATTGAGGGGAAAGTGTCCAGCTGATGCAGTGAAAGATACGACGTGCCTGATCGCATACCCATGCGCAGCGTTCTTCACTGCATTAGTTGGACACTTTTCTCTCACTAAATGTGAACCTGGATGTTTTTTTAGTTTAAGTTACTAATTTAACCAAATTTCAGCTTTTGCGGTATCAGTTTAACCAGCGCATATTTTTCACTTCTTTATGTGAAAAGCTGGGTCATAATCTCCCACTCTAAATTCGGCTGGATACGTTTTTTCTTTTATTTATAGCATGATCAACATGTGAACAAAGTTTCAGCTTTTGCGGTATTAGTTTTTTTAATAATTATTTTAAGTGTGTGGAAAGCTGCCGAAGCTACACCCCGCGGAAGTGCGCCAGCTGGAGGTTCATTCACTTACCAGTGATACCAATTAAAGCTTAGGAAAAATTTTCAGCTTTTGTGAAATTACTAACTCTAAACGGTCGCTGGCTCCCGGACTATACGTTTTTGTTTTATCTTTTTTTGTCTGCCCTGACATCCAGCTTTATATTCTCTTCTTTCTACAATCCGTGTGTTTTTTATTCTAATTATTTGGTTTGTCCTCAGATGCAATCTTAGTTTTCTTAGGCCTTTCTTCACTTCTTCTTCATTGTACTTTCTTTCCTTTATCAATAGTTTATGCAGTTCCATTAGTTGTATTCCTTTTGGCAGTCCTAAGTTTGTTAGTTTTACCCCCAGTGATATCTATGTATTTCCATCTGAGATTACTTCTTCGTGTTCTTTCAAATATTCTGACCATTTCAAAAGTTGCGTTATCCGTCAACCTCAAAACAACCTGTCCTTTCTTATTTCTTTCTTTTTGATCTTTTTCTCTGTTTTGTTGTTTCCATTTTGCTTGTCTCGTTTTTCTTCTATGGCTTTTTATCTATGGGTACTACGTTAGCAGCATTTTGAAACGCCAGCCCTCAAAATGCTTCAATATTTTGAAAAAAAAAATGATATTTTGTTGTGTTGTAAGACCAGAGAATACTAGGTTCTTACATCGATAAGATTGTAGATACATTTTTCATCTTGTCCGGCTGTTGTTTGTTCTTTGCTAGTTTGTCAAAACACATTTGTTGTTATCTGTTTATTCTTTGCAGAGTGTGTTTATTTCAATGTCTCAAACGTCAATCAGCAAATGATAGTACATATGTTCCGGGTAGCCGAATAATGTACTGCATAGCTCAACAGCTCTTCTTCAGCAACTTTTTTTCTAAATTCTTTGTATATTCGAAAAACTATCAATCAGTTGGTTTCTTGGCGGACTTGTCATATTAAAGTTATACTCAGAAATGATAGTTTTTTGGTTTACTTTAATTTGATAAAAGCTATTATATTAGTTAAAAAAAATTTAAAAAATTTAAAAAAAATTACTATAAAAAAAAGTAATTTTTTGTGGGCTTGAATATACTCACTCGTTAAAACTCAAAATTATTGTTGATGTTACATATTAAATAAATCTAAAATATCGTTATTTTCATAATTAACTAAAATCTGATATTAAAGTTAATATTTCTGGTCAAATATTTTAGTTTATAAAAAAAATAGAATACTATTTATTTGTATGTTATTATTCTGCAATGACACCTTTACAAGGAAAATATTTTATACATTATTGCATTGACATTGTACATATGAAAAATCCTTGTAATAATAAACAAATAAATCTTATTATTTCTCTTCTCCACGAACGAACAAACACATTTTCAAACAAACAGTAAATTCAAGCAAATATCAAAGCTACCTTTTATATTTCAAATCGCCTACAGCATTTCCAGCATCCACATGCACTATTACATCGACACTGCTTAATTATAAACAAATAAATTACACAACACGACAATGAGAGAGAAATACTTGTCTCTAGAGCGCGGAAAACACTGAGTGAACTAATATTTAATGTAGCCGAGGGAGCAGAAGCAGACTATGTTATCTGCAAGTGACAAAAAATTATGCGCATTGATTTCTTTACGATCGAGAAGAAGGGTTTTTATTTAATGATGAAAAAATCTATTGAAAAAATATATCAGAATGTAAATGTATTGCGACTGAGATATATCACGGTTAAATTTAATGGAAATGAAATGTCTATGGGTGATATTGTATTCAGACATTAATTTAATGTTGTAGGAATAAATATTAAATAAATTTGCTGGAATAATCTATACATTAATGATGTTGGTATAATGTGTGCCAGATAAAATCGTTATTCATATATAGGCAATCTATTCCACCACATAATCCATCCGGACATGTATATTATCGAAAATAATACTCATTTGTGATTTTGTTGTAGAAAATTATATAAACATAGTTACTTTTCAGTCATTTTAAAAGTTGAAAACAGTTTTTTTATTATTTAAAATCAAATTCAATATTTGTTAACAGCACAGATTATTTTTTGCAATATTATAGAACCAATAAACGTAGCAACTTAACTAGTTTGCAATATCAGATTTGAAACCAATGAATTGCATACAATAAACCACCACTCCGATTATTCGTCATCATAAATCCTATATAAATTTTATCCCTTGGGAACAAACTACAAACAGTTATTGATTCCGGTGGCGCCATAGATTATTTAATAGAAAAGTTCATAGGATAATATCCGACGCACATTTCCCCTACATTTTAATCTACCCTCTTGTTTATTTCCATTCTTATATTATTTTTTTTTTCATAAAATGTATACACTGTGACATTTAATATAAAACCGTGAACTTTGATATCGGTTCGTTCAGAAATATCATTGTCACATATCCATCACAACATTTAATCCAGCCTTCTCGAAGCTTGACGTGCGCGACAGCATTAAAAATTACTCCCCCAAACTCGCAATAGTGTCAAGTACAAGATATGGCTGTGGGGTGTGTTGCGTTTGATACGGAGATTGCCTTCATTTTCACAAAAGGTATTCACGCAGGAATTATATAATTAGATGCTGGATGTATTATAGGGTCGCTTCTTTAAAGGACGTGTGAAGTGAAAGAATTTTTATTAGAGGTTTTAGTGATTTATGCAGCTTGTGGAATACAAGGGTAGAAGTCTTTATCTAGTAATATACATGCATGTGGCTGGTATATATTTTCTTCAGTTTTTTAATATATTTATTTATTACGAACGACTTGAAACGTCCGCATGGCTTCTTAACAATTTAGGAAATTTCATTTTCTACAGACAAAATGAAATAAAAATATTCTTTTATGAAGAGTTGCAGATGGAAATATATTACATGATTTCGATATGAAATCAAATATATCCAACCTTATTGATATTACAAACATCAAATCTTCTTTTAATCTAATATTATTGATAAAATTTAATAAATCTAGGCGATTTTAATTTGATGTTAACAATTATTTTGTCATAGTTATTAAGTTCAAATAAACACGTTTGCAATTCATCTCGTTTATCATAATGAATTAATACTCGACAGTGTTTATATGCATTAAGTTAAGCTGTTACATTTCATCACATGAAATCACATATGGGTTACGTGTGCGGTTCATATGTCCTGGCACTATTTGCTTGCTAATATATAACGACTTAGGGCTAAATCTGCTACAGCAGGCATCGCTCAAATGGATAATTACCATAACAATATCTCTGGTCCCCGCTACATGTTTACTATTAATCACATTTCTCATACGCATTATCGGGTTGGTTTGGGGAAGCGTTCCAAGGATTCATCCATGCTGTATTTTGGAGATATCACATGCGCCCTTATTTCTCGGAGCCTAACCCCGTCATATTATCTTAACACTAACTGCTTGTGCTCCGCCAACGCGTATCATCCTTTGTAATACTCCATGAAATTAGTAACACGCATATATTAAGTAAAGATAGGTATTTATAAATTTACTTTTGAACGTGAATATGAAATTCTGTTACGCCGCTTAATTACTTTATGAAGATGTTTAACTTAACCCCCTTTAGTAATTACAACAAATATTAATATTATTATTATATTAGCACATAATGTTACTAACGTTAATTTATTTCGTGGAATAATATTATGAAGTTCTTCTGTTATATACAGTTTCGTTTAAAGTAATTATTATTATTACATAATTTATTGTAAAATGGAAAAATAAAATAAAACTAGTTCGTACTACAGGTTGAATAAAATAAAATTAAAACAAAACAAAAATTAATCAATTAAGATTAAGAACTTTATAGTTACATAACGCAGTCAGCAAATATTCTTATACTTAAAAGTAGTCCACATCTAAACTGCTAAAAATAGCACTTTAAAATTTAATATAAAAAAATTTAGTAAAACTTATAAAGGTAAAAATGATGTAGTAAAGGATTATTTATTTTTGTTTTCCTGTCTTTACTTTATTTTACTATATGACCGGCTTAATTGCACTTGTTTTACAAACATTTTTGCACTGAATCTTCTAGATCCGTTGTTTACAACGTTAATATACCAAAAAAGAAAGCATATATGGCACTCAAAAAGAATTTGACTGATAACAGCCAACTTGTTAACGTCAGGAGAGCCCAAATCAAAGAATTTCAACAAATTTAAAACATACTCTGTCTGGTTAACAAAACGTCAATATCAACACAAACAAATTTAGACAATTCAGGCTAGATTACCAAGAAAAGTTGCAAAAAAACATCTCGTAAAAAATAAAGAAAAGTGAAATCGCTTCCACAACAGTCATAATGTCATTCATAGTCAACAAGACCACACAACCAGCCTTTTCACAGAAAATTGCAGCTCTGAACTCTTCCAAAAAGGTCCCAAAGAACCCAAAGTCTTTTCCAGCAACTGCAGCCAAGCCTCAGACCACCAAGACTAAGGACGCTCCAGTCCACACATCTCTCAAGAAGTCTGCCAAACGTCCGGTCAAATCCGTCATCACCTCCAAACACAAAGAAGTGATTGATATCTAGCTAGACAACCATCAAAAACCCCACACTTTAAAGATTCACCTTAGTGAGAAGCAAAAAAAGAATTAAAAAAGCAAAAGAAGAACTCGAGTGGGTTTGATTCTATGTATTCAATATGTCATCAGCTGGCCCATCAGGTGCGTTAAGGTCCACAAAGGCTAAAAATTTTTCAACCTGATTGACTACTGAACCCCAGACATCCATCTCAAATTTGTCCTTTAGCTTTCTAGGCCTTCCAACAAACCCCCACATCTCAACAGCATCTACAGATGATGCTGTCTTACAACGCTCACTTTCCATTGTAATCAAAATTTTAAAGGTTGTTGTCAATGGTATTTGAAAATTTTTAAGTTGCAATTAGTACAATGTGTTTTACTACGCTTTTTAGTAAGGATCCAAAAAAAATATAAAATATGCTATAAAGAACATCTCCACTACGTCAAAGCTGATGCCACGCAAGTAGTTAACAACTCTAAAGTATGCCCCCTTATCAGTCAAGCGCATGGGAAGAAATAAAAACCCTTTTTAATGCTCTACGTTCAGCTGCACAAGAACGCAACAAGTCGACAAAATTATGTCTCTCACCAAATTGTGTTAACTCTCAGTTAGAATTAAATAAAAACTCAAATTTAGGGATATTGTCTAATGTCAGCCCAGCTCCAGCTATAAAGACTGCCCAGCTTATCTCAAGTTGAAGCAAGCCAAAGTTTATATAAAACTCGATCCACTGCACCTGTTTCCCAACAGCAGAGTCTAGCTTTTCTTTAAAGAACATCTTATATACGCAAAGATAAATACTATGCGCAAGCAACAAAAATTATTGCCGAACAAATCACGTTGTCAGTTAAAAATCAGCTTCTTCTCCGCTCAAGCAAACAAAGCTGATTTCAAAAAGATTTACCTATCTTATATGCATTTACAGACTATTTGTTTGACATTCAAGACAAACAAAAGAGCGGGAGTCCGTTAATTTTAGATTGTTTTGCAACTGTCTAGTCTAAAATTGACCTAACCATGAGTAAAGAATAGCGGATAACTAGATCATTTCTGCGTTTTAGTGTTTAGTCAATCCAAGTTTGTAGTTTAAAGTTGCTACTTTATTTTTATAGGCTTCTACAAAACATAAAGTATCATCGGCGTATAGAACAGTGTTTTAATTTTTAAATAATTAAAAAAAAAAATTTGCATCTTGAAAACTACCATAAAAGATACAATCACAAGTAAGAAATCCATCAATTTTAAGTACTTCAAAGGCTTACAACTCAATATCTTATTATGCGGTACTTGCAAGAAACAAAATCATTCCACTTGCAATACCGGATTATATACTGTGCAACAAAAAGTTGCAAACACGTTATTATAGTAAAATAAAAGCCATCCAAAACGCTTTGAGTAGAAACGTTTAGCAAAGAAGTCATCAGTAAGTTTTAACCTGGTAAAACATAACATAACATATAGTATACTTAAAATCAAATATAAAAAAACGCCTTTACCATCCAGCTTGCATCTATTGCCGCATTGCGTTTTACAGCTATTTTAAATTACCTCAGAAGACTTCCGACTTGTTTAAAGGAGGTTGATAGGACCAACGGTTTATTAAACAATTTCTGAATTACCCAGTAGATAGAATTTAGTAATCACTCCCTGAACTATAAGCGTGCTACACTAACACTCTATAATTGAGCTATCTAAATACTTGCCTTTAAAAAAATTAAAGAAGCAAAAGACCAAACAAAAAATACAAACATTACCGATTTGAACTCGGCGAAAATCCAATCTAAAAAATACTTACTTCACTTCTTCAAGAAGTTGGAAACCAATTTAACTCAATTTCAAGTTTAAACTCTAGTCCATTGGCACTAACTTGTAAAAGCCATCAAAAGCAAAACCTGACGCTATTCAAAAATGTATAAAGTGGGGCTCCAGGCATCGTACAAATATACTAATTCACTGCTAATATAGGTCTTAACAAGAAAGAAAAGTTTACGGACTACTAAAAAGGTGTAAAACCGTTAAATTTTTTTGTTTCAAATTTTTTTGTTTATCTACATAACAAACGGCAAATATGCTGCTGATAGTACTGCGGCACAAACCCAACAAACTGTAGATTCAGCTGAGGTTCTTTGTCCAATTGAAACAAATGATAAAAAAAAAATAATTAATTTGAATCTAAAACATCAAACAACAAGTCAGAAAACTCCAAAATAAGCAAAAACTAATTGACATCCTTATTCTCACAACTCGGATAAACCTCCTACGTGCCATAGAAGAGTTGTTGTAAATACAAATAGCTATCAACTACCAACACTAACCATCCTCGTTGACATCAAAGTTAAAAAAACTTTATTTAACTTTACTTAATTTGAACAAGTGTCTAAGCCAGCAAACTTAAACACTTAGTCAAGAAAGCCGGAGTGCGATAAACGTTTACATTAACCAGCTCAACAGTTGTCTTAAGAACTTTACAATAGCAGTTGCAGATGCAGATAACTATTAACTGTCAACCACTAACCGCTATCATCAACAGCAAAACATGCGTTAGCCTTGCCCGGTTTAAACAAGAACCCAAAAACAGCAATCAACTAGTTGATAAATAATTTTATTCTTCGGGTTCATATAGGCATCCTAGAGGCCACACCAAAGTTGCTGCTGATACAAGTCAGCATCAAATTATAACTAATAACCACTTTCATCAACTGCAAAGCTACCTATAACCTCAGTTATTTCAAGTTGTCTAACGTTTGAGTAAACAAAAGATTTGTTGTGCAAACAATAATTCTGCTTTGTCATCTCTAGAATGACACAAGCAAAAGTTTAAGTAAACAACATCAAATTTACCTATTTTTGTAATTTCACAGCTTGAGTTTGCGCACAAGTAGAAGTTGTGCTACAACAACAATTAAATGTTCACCTAGATATTGAATTTTAAGGTCCTAAGATAAAAAAGTAAAAATGACAAACAATATTCTTTGCCTGAGAAATACTATATGGCGCAACAAATACATGCAAACCAAATGCATGACTAAAATTTATAAAGTAGTCGTACGCCCCATACTACCGTACGTCACAAAAGCCAGAGCGGAAACACTCAGAACCAAACAGAAAACAAGGACGGTAGAGATGAAAGTGTTACTATCTATTACAGGAGTAACACTGCAAGATTGCAAAAAAAGCAAGGACATCAGAGAAGGCTGTGACATCCAAGACGTAGTAGAACAATCCCTAGCTATAAAAAAAAGGAGAAAAAAAAGAATCTTTTAAGCATTTTTTTTTCTTAAAGTAATTATAATTTGTGAATTTTATGTGCGTGATTTTTTGAAATTTTAAGCAAATAACCATACTTGTGATAAAAGCCGTTTAAAACTGATTGTACCTTTCAAAAAAATTTTCTAAATGCGCATTTCTACAGTCCAATAAAAGACGGTAAACTGGGCGTAATAAAATTGATTCACTACGTTCTTTATCATTAAAATATTAAACTATGCTAAGTTTGAAAGTAAAGTTGAGATGGTTAGAATAGACTAAAAAAACTTTGCCTTTTTACAAAAGTACTGAGTGAGAGCACTAATTAAAATAACCGACCATTAGTTGCTCTGTGATTAAGATTATGTGCGGTTTACATAATCTTAATCACAGAGCTGGCTTGAGCTTTTCATTAAAGACAATAAAGTAAAAATTTTTACAAATCAGCTTAGGCTGGTTCTACAATTAAAAATAAGTTTTCTAAAACTCATTAAAAGCATATGTTAAGATAAGATAATCTAGTTAGCAAATACATTAAAAAAACTAAGATTAAAGAGTATACATCTATATAGAACTGCATGCTTATATTTTAGTGCTGCATCATGCAGTGCTTGTGATTGCAAGAAGCAAAAACGACCCATTTGCAACAACAAACTATATCAAATCCAAGTTTAGTACACCGGCATTTACAAAAGACTCAATTCTCTGCACCTACACAAAATTTGGATTCAAACAACAGTTGCAAGCAGTTTGTCCTCAAAAACCGTTTTGGACTCTCAAAATGTTGTCTTTAGTGCCTAACGTAAAATTAAAAATAGTATTGCCTATCACAGTATTAAGTTTTTAAAATTACTTATGTATTGAGTTTGAAGGTCTTAAGGTTAGAAGAATCACAAACAAATACTGTATTTGAAGTAATGCGTTTATTAAGACCAATAAGGTAAGAAAAAGAACGCGTTGCGTAGAAGAATCCTCATCTGTCTCTGCGGACAAAAATATGTGCTGTTTGCTTAATAAGTACGCTTAAAAAATATCTCTAGATCCCAAAGGCTGTCTTAAGCAATGTAATTTTAAGTAAGAAAACAATTAATCTAGCAATTTTAAAAACTTTGTAAGCTTATAACTCTTTTAGTATGCGAAACTTACAATTACAAAAATTAAAAACATCTGCAATAAAAGACTAGAATACTTCAAATAAAAACTTTTGACAAAATATAAAGAAACAAATGCTGGTCACCAGTTTTTTTCAACCTGGTTATAGACAAAGATTGATATCTTTTAGTAATAACAAAATACAAGCTAAGTGAATTCAGATTTAGTGCACTGGCATTTACAGACAACTAATTTTTCTATGTGCAAACAAAAGTTAGGCTTTAACCGCAGTTAAATGTTTTTGCTCAATCCATAAACTGCTAAGTCTAAATAATAAAAAAAAATTAAATTGGAGAAAAAGTATTACTTAATATCACGTACTTAAGGCTAAGCAATAATTTCAAAAGACCTAATAAAATTAAAAGCAAGTTGAGTATTATTAAGTGTTTTTTAATCTACATTTGCACATTTGTAATACCTTAACAGTGCAATCCTGATTTTTTTTGGTAAATGACTATACTAGTAAAATAGCCAACCAAAATTAGTTGCATCTGCCAAAAAATGTAATGAGTATTTTCACATTCTAGTAGATGCTGGTAAACTAAACTAAACTAAACTGATTCATTACATTTCTATCTAAAGCACTTTAAATATTAAATTTTGCTAAACTTTTAAGATGGTATGTTTTTGAAACTAAAGGAGTAGCCAAAGATTTAAAAGACATCGCTTCTTTGCAGAAGTACTAAGAAAACGCATTTTTTTAAATAAAACAACCGTAAGACTAAGCACTGAAACCAATACAGTAAAAACAGAAACGCCTTGGGTAAAAGACAGTTTAGGCTGACTTTGCGGGCAAAAGCTTGTGCAGTTTATCAACTAAAATTATCCTGTAAACTATACTACTAACTACTTACAAGTGATAAGCTTACTGCCGCATGGCTGTGACTGCAGAACTTGTGGTTTTTTTATCATGAATGCTTAAGTTGTGAATAGTTCAATAACGTTTGACAAAGTTTATAAACTGAAAATATTAAAACACGCTTGTGAAAAGCAGGTGATACTGTCTCTGCAAGCAAAAATATGTAGAGTTTAATTAGATACAAGTAAACGAGCTACTATCTAAAATTTATATTTAATATTTTGTATGCGCCTTCGTAAATTTAGCAAAACATATAAATCAGAATTTTTTTATTGTTAATACTTGATAAAACACAATTGCTTAGTTTGCTCCTCACCTAACCAAATCTAACCTAGTTGGGCTCACCCAAGGCAAAACTCCTACTCTTCATTTTTCTATTAAAGCAATCTTATCATAATAGATAGCTATCATTGTTTTCACTATGTTGTCTTTGCTTTCTCTCTCACTTTCGTTTAACGTTCGCAGCAAAACACAATATGCTCAAACGTGTCCTTTCGTCCGCAATACAAGCATACCTTGCACTCGCACACTTTTACTCACAGCAAGTACGCCCAAAAACAACCATGTCTAGTTATTACCTGAGTGAGGTAGTAGTTCACTTTGTCGTGACCCACCGCTTCACGTTGGAAATAAGCCGTCTAGGGCACCCGGCTTTACTATCGCTTTCACTTAACACGCACTGTTTTTACCTTTTTTTGCCATTTTCTCTACACTTTTTTGTGATGAATCCTTTTGCTTCTCAAGAAGCGCCCTTCTCACACCTCGGTTCTTATCTAGACTACAAGGTTTAGTAGTCTTGTTTTCCGCAACTACCAGAAGAACTGCATTTGAAGCCGTCCTTGTAGGCGCTGCATATCTTCTGGCAGCATTTCCTATGGGTTTGCAGGACCCACTCCCTGTGCCTCTCGTTGCTGCGCAAGGTGTTGCCCCATATTTCTGCTCTGTACAGCATTATGAAGGAAACGACTGAACACAGCCCTTGCTCCTTTTAGACACTTCCCACACTCGCCCGCTCTATCTCATGTTGCAAAACAATGCCACCCCGTAGTACTAAAGCTGCTTTTTAATCCTGACGGTGGTCTTTATGTTAGCTAACTCTACTTGTGGGACTTTCTTTGAGCATAAAAACACTACAAATTTTGCCTTTTTTGGCGCCAGTAACAGCCCCAATTTGCTCATCCAAAACTATACTCCAATTTTTGCCTAGAACGTTTTGTGACCTCCACCGCCAGATTGACCGCGTATGCAACCACCTTACGCTTTCCGGCATCTTCAGACCTACCACGCTGTCATAAAATACGTTCTACAACGTGGTTCCTAGGACTGACCCATGTGGCACACCCCCCGACAGCTTCACCTTTTTCTTCTGCCCACTCTTGCCTAGCAACAAAACCTTTTCTCACAAGTAACTGCTGATCAAGTTCAGCAAATAACATAAAACTAAATAAAAAAAATCCGGCTCTCCCAAAATCCTAAACCAGTTGACAGTATTTATAACATTTATTATGTCCAAAGTAATCTAAACGGCGTGCGTTTCTGTGAGTTTAGCTAAATGAACTACGGCCTCTTTTAACTCAGCAAACGCATTCAAAGTTGACAAACCGTTTCTGAACCCGTACCGGCGCTCGCTAAGAGCCACATCACCTTGGAGCATCTCTAAAAGCTTCCCCACCACTAAATGTTTAATGATTTACCCCTCACGTTCAGATAACAAATGAGACAAAATGCCCTAGTCCCCGTATTCCCCTTCTCCTTATCCAGAAGAACTAAGTTTGCCTTCTTCCACACTTCCAAAAAGCTTCTTTCGACCAGGCGCAGGTTGTATACTTTAAACCAGGCTTTAGGACCCCGTCTAACTAAGGCTTTGACGACTTTAGTTAGGTTGTCATGTTTTGCTTAGGTAACTTAGGTAATTGTTGTATACGTTCTAAAACAATATATAGTTGTTAAATGTATTTGTATAGCCAGAGCAGATACACACTTAAACTTTGATACATTTTTTGCAGCTTTAATTAGTAAAAAGTGCTACTGCCTACTCATATAGACTCATTGAGACAAACACGCTAGTTGATTCTTAATTATCAAAGTAAAAAATTGTAAGTACTAAAAGAAACAAGATGTAATTTTAGTGTTATTTTGGACAAAGCAAAACATTTTACAGTAAGTTGACAAATTACCATCTTGCTTAGGCATGCACAATTAATTATTATTTTTGATGATAGTAGACTTAGAACGTATAGAAATTTTTAAGACTAGTTTTTAAAAAATCTTTTTGCTATCACCGTTCTACAATTATTGACTTTGGTTTTTAAGTCTTTGTAGCGTTTGACGTCTTTGTAATATTTTTTGGACTTTCAAAAGGTTTGTTTTGTTAGAATAAACAAATCGGTAAAGTTACGTTTACGCATTTTTATCCCTACACAGAGATAGAATTTGTGGTCTATATTTTTCTTTTGTTTTTGCAATTTTCTTAGACAGCCACAAAAATTTGCCAGGTGGTGAACTGACAATTTGCATAAAATTACATTAACTAAAATATTTATAATATATTTGTAATATTTTTTAAAGCAAATGTATTTATTTATAAGTAACTTTAATGTTTCTACGTTGTCTTCTTAATTTAATAATACTGAATTTTCATGTGCCAAAACTTTATAAGATTGTTGTCGTTAATCCTGTAATCAGAATTAAATTGTATACGATTCTTTTTCTACTATAAGTGCTAATTATTAACAACAATGTTAGATTAGAGTTTCTCTAAAGTTAGTAAATCAAAACACAAAGTTTGATGTTATTATTAATAATAAAATAAACAATATAATATTATATCTGTCTAGCCTAGTTTTACTATCAATCTAAACATTAACTAGTTGTAATATATTTGCTATTACTCAGCCCTTTTAGTCTCTGCATAGTTATCACCGATTTTTTTTCTAGCAAGGGCAGACACGTCCTGATGAAACATACTAAAGTAAGTGGTAGCGTAACTTTAACTAGTTTACGAGCAAACGCCCAAAGGACTCTTATTTTAGTGCGCCTAATTTAGATGTGAAAGCGCCTACGTGTTCGCACGTGTAAACGCAACGTAACACTATTTACGTGCCTGTTGTCAAAATTTATTTTTTACAACCGAAAGAGATCCATGTAATCAAATTTATTACTTTAACTATCCATATTAAACTTTATATGGATATTATAATAACTATGCTATTACTTCAACCCCTGAAACGCAACATTAAAAAATCCACATAAAATTTAAACGAGTAATTCCGCGAAATTTTTCATAGCACTCCCGAGAAAAATTAGCTTTACATTTTACTACAATCTTAAATACCATGCTTACGTCTCTTGAATATCATATATAATATATGGAATATGTCCTTTAATAATAATTAACAAATATGGAATTGAATGATTCAACACATAACAGTAGCCTCTGGTTGTAATTATTTACGGGTCGAATATGATCTCTCATGTTCAACATTAAGTGGCAATTAGTGCAAGCATATGCAATCTCATGCTAAAATTAGGTTGAATTATAATGTTAATAACACTGTAATGGATTATATCAATTACAAACAATTATATGAAAATTAAAAGTGATTATTAGAGCCAATTATTTGAACTTTGAACTATAATACAAAAGAATTTAAAATGGTATATTTTGTACTTTATTGTTAAGAATTTATTATTAATATAGTTTGTGATTCATTCAGGCAAGTAGTTGAATGTAACTAAATTGTGATAACGACATTTTCAAATAGAGATTTGTAATTATATGAAATTATTACATTAGGAAACATGAAGGGATTGCCTTTTCATAATGTCATCAAAGGTTGTAGGCAAAAACTCGCATGCCCTGAAGCAACATAGCAAACTTGCAGTTTCCATCAATTAACCACGAATATAACTGTTAGCTTCCCTGATAAGGAACCGGAAGTAACTTGGAGGGAACACTTCGCCACGCGGTAATGTTGTATTCCGGGCTAATTGAAACAAACGCCCCAAGGAGACGTGCCCTGCGTCTGTCCAATCAATGTCGGCACAACTTCTTCTCCGGCCCTGTTTTAATTCAACTACAATCAATTACTCGGTCAGAATCAAACATTCTTTGCTTGCTTGAACCCATCGTCCTTTGCGTTTCGTCAACCAATCTCCGCAACAATTCCCTTGTTTACATTTATAATAACGTTACCGAATACAAACAGAAGGAGAAATATAATTAAGAAAACTTTATGGCGCGATAATGAGTTAATTGAAAATCGAAAAAGCCGACCGGATTTCCCTTTCGACGGAAAGTTAATTATAGGATTCCCATTATGAATTTTACATTTTCGAATCGATGAATCTTTAATTTCTCTGAGGAAGTATGCAAATTGAATTGGGCCATGGTAATCAAAGGAAATAATTCATACATAAATTGGCCATAAGATTCATTTTTTAATAACTCGCTGTTAAAATGAAACAATAACAGTCAGTAAAATAAAGAATAATGTTTGCAAAAATAATTATTGTAGTTTAGATTATAAAACTTATTCAGTAATTAGGTAAGCCGTAACGGAGTATAGTGTAGTCTTTTATATTTTCTGCAGCTTCGAACAAAGACTTTGCACTAATGCAATTATGAATTGAGAAAAATCTTCAAGAATTGCTGAATTGTGTCGTGGCTAATAGTGAACAAGCAGGTCTAGAACTAAACATAAACAAGACCAAGGTCATCGTAGTCAGTAAGGAGCGCAATGTGGTGACAAACATAAAAGTAAGAAATCAGCAAATTGAACAAGTCGCCCAATTCAAATATCTAGGGTGCTCCCTGAATCAGCAATAGGACCAATCAAAAGAAATTAGATCCAGAATAGAACAAGCTTGCACGGCCTTCAATAAAATAAAGCAAGTTATGTGCCACAGGGATCTTAATCTCAATCTGCGAGTTTAGTAGTTACGTTGTTATGTTTTCTCCATATTAATGTATGGCGCAGAGACCTGGACGCTCACAGATGCTATGTGCAAAAAGTTAGAAGCATTTGAAATGTGGTCATACAGAAGGATGCTACGTATAGTGTGGACAGATAGAATATCAAATGCTCAAGTTCTTGCACGCCTCAATATGAACATAGAAATTCTATATTTTCTGAAAAAACGCAAGCTTGAGTATCTTGGCCATATCATGCGAGGCTCAAAGTATATATTACTGCAAAATATAATGCAGGGAAAGATAGCTGTTAGGCGAGGGCAAGGTCGCAGATAGACGTCCTGGTTAAATAACCTACGACAGTGGTTTGGGGTCAGCACTACAACTCTTTTTGTAGAGCTGTTAACAAGACCCAAATAATGTTGATTATCGCCAACGTTCGTGGAGGACAAGGCACGTAAAGAAGAAGAAAAAAAATTATGAATTTGTTAAGATTTTATTTAAAAATACTTATTCAATGACTTGATACCATAATAGCTTACTTTTTCTACTCAAAATAGGTCTGGAAAACTGATCCTTGAAGACAGTAAAGAATTAAAAAAAATATGTTTAAGTAAAATTCTTAATACTAAAACCTAAACTATCTACACATATAACTACTTAATTAAAAATAAGAATTACCTTCAATATTTCAAAGAAAGCATATTTGAAATAATTTAGTCGTTTGACATACCTGAAACAAACAAAACAGTATTAAAGCTAAATAAATTATGTTAGCTACTCAAAATTTAGCAAAGTTTGCAAATTAAATCATTTATTGCACAAAATATGTTTCTTGTTTTTAGTAAAATACATTTATTTATAAAACAATATTTATAGAAAAAAGTTTAAAATTAACAAAATACCACGTAGCACGTAATCTGAATACTGCTGTAGACAACATACCAGTCCATTTCTTAGATTCCTCAACTACAATATAAGGCATCTATATCTATTTATTTTTTTGTATTACCTAGTGGTGGCAGTATTTATCATTCCGCATATTTCAGTTCTATTCTTTTAACTGTTGCCAAAAATGCATTCTCTTTACCCATGCGATGAAGCACTTTCTTGTTTGAAACGTGGTATGTTCATGATATTTTCATTCATTTTCATTTGTTTACTAGCCTCTTCTTTAAGAATCCAAATTTCTTTTCTGTATAAAAAAATTAAAACAAAGTAACATAAAGAGTCTTTTGAAGCCAATAAAGCATGCTAAAATGTTGTGGTTGACGTCGCGTGCTTGCTAGATTAAAACTTAAATGTTAAATAAAACCATCATTGTGTCAAAGCCGTTATAAAACGCAATGTTTTGCCTAGTTTGGTGTATAGACGTGCGTGGATTATGTTAAGAAGTATATTTAGAACATGGTTTTTTAGGCTAATAACTTTGTAGTCGGAGCATTTGGTAACGTTTTTCTTCTTCGAGATTAGTATAAAAGTTCCTTTGACCACTTATGCAGATCTCGTTGAAGTTGCAATTATTATAGTTCTTCTAAAATCTGGTCTAAGTCAAGTGTTTTGTAGTTTTTGCGATGTTTTATTGCCCTATTTGTTTCTTTTGTTGTTTTTTAAAGACTAGATTCTACATGTAGGACAAGTAAGATTGTTTCCTAATTTTCAAACAAATCTACTTATCTCTACCTATATATTATTAGAGTCTAAGAATGATTGTGTTTCTTTTTTTCTGTATTCCTGACGTTTCTTTGATTTTCATATGTGGGTTAAAATGGTTGTGTTTTGCTTGCAATATTTTGATTTCTAAACTATTTTTTTTTTATTTATATTTATGTATTCTTTTTTTGTTTTCTTTTCAAATTTTTGTTTAGTTTTTAGTTTATTGTTTGTTGTTTTTTTGATTTGTTTTCCTATGTTTATATAGTTGTTGTGCTTTGAGAGGTCATAGCATTTCTTTTATTGTTCTTTTTTACTTTCACTTGTATATTTTTGTCTTTTAATATTTGATCGTCCACTTTATTTTCTTTTCTTTGTTTATTTTTTTCAAAAGGAGTTTTATGTGCGTTAGTAAAAGGTTCTGGTCCAATGGAATTTGTGCACTTAGTTATGTCTTTGCTGACGTAATAAACATTAAAACTATGATTTATTTCAGTGTAGAAAGCACTTTATAGCATAATAATGTGTCAGAAGTTAAGACTGAAGTGGCCTACCCCATAGAGTTCTATAACTAGAGATTCCAAGCTACCGTTTAAACAATGTATAAGCAGCGTACGTTTCTCGGTATCTCCGTCTATGTCGCACAATGACGTTTCACTATCAACTACAACGTATAGCCGCTCGATCATTAGTAGAGAAAAAGAGAGAGTATAGTGTTGTGCGACAAGAAGAGATATACTAAGATTGTACAGCAAAACGCTGGCTTAGAATCTCTAGTTATAGAACTCTTTAGGCCCATCCACCTACCAAAATATTTATCAAAAGATTGCATCACGACCTTCTCTTGTGATGACTTCTGACGTCCGTAAATAGGTCAAACTACTAATTTCTTAACAATGCACACGTGGGTGGAAAAGTGGGCCACTCCATAGCATTATAACAAGTCACTAGTTTTGACTGGAGTGGCCTAACCACCCACCTAAGTGTTTGTTATCAAAAAATTGCATCACAACCTTCTCTTGTGATAAAATAACTTCTAACATCTGCAGAAAGGTTAAACTACTAACACTTGACAAAGAATACTTGGGTGAGTAGGTGGCCCACTTTGTAACATGATAAAAAGTCATTAAATTAAACTAGAAAAACTCACCCACCCCCCAAGTGTTTGTTGTCAAAAGATTACATCACAACCTTTTCTTGTGATAAAATATTTTTTGACGTTTGCAGAGAGGTCAAACTACCAACTAAATAACTAAATAACAAACACTTGGGTGGGTAGGTGGGCCACTCTATAACAAAATAACAAAATAGTAGTTTAGACTGGAGTTGCTCATCTATCCACCCAAATATTAATTATAAAAAAAATGCATCATGACCATCTCTTGTGATAAAATGACTTTTGAAGTCCGCAGACAGATCAAACTACTAATTTCTTAATAACGAATATTTCCACCCAAGTGTTTGTTATCAAAAAATTACATCACGACCTTTTCTTGTGATAAAATGACTTCTGACATCCGCAGAAAAGTCAAACTACCAATTCCTTAATAACAAACACTTGGGTGGGCCATTCCATAACGTGATAACAAAACAGTAGTTTGGCCTGGAGTAGCCCACTCATCCAGCAAAGTGTTTGTTATCAAAAGATTGCATCACAACTTTCTCTTGTGATAAAATAACTTCTGAAGTCAAACTACCAATTTCTTGATCTAATTAGCAGTTTAGACTGTAGTAGCCCACCCACCTACCCACCCAAATCTTTGTTATCACAAGATTGCGTAATGACCATCTTTTGTGATAAAATGACTTCTGATATTAGCAGGGAAGTCAAACTACAAATTCCTTAATAACAAACACTTGGGTGGGTGGGTGTGCCACTATATAACATTATAGCAAAACAGTAGTTTGGCCTGGAGTAATTTAAGTATAAATCCCGTTTAAGTATTAATCCCATTTTCTCAAACGCTGTCCAACAAACACTTTTTTTTAAATATTTTAATTCTTTGTTTTTCTTTATTTGTCTAGGTGCGTGTATTTGTTTACATTTTTAAATATGTTCAAGTGTTTCCAGGTTCATCTTTAGTCTAATTTTTATAGATGCTTGGTAAAGTTCCTTAAGCATGATCTATAGTTCTTCTATTGAACTGCTAATGACAATTATATTTTGCAAATTACAGGTAACTCCGTCAATGTTAACTCTTTTTTTTTATACAATTTTTGTTTTTGGATTCCTCTTCAAGTCCGACAGTAAACAGTTTGAAGGATATTGTGTCCCCTTGTTTGTCAGTATATTGTTTGTTTTGTTGTCTTTGTCAATTTTAACTTGCATATATGCTTTTTTGTATATGTTTCTTATGAGGTTTGAGAATCTAGTGCCTACTCTTGCTTTGTCAAGTGCTTCTAGGATTGTCCGATGTAGAACCAAATTGAATGCTTCTCGGTAGTCTCAGTGTCTGTAGATGGCCAATGGTGTCGAATCCTTTTTTAAATTCGGCTTGTTAGTAAAAGTCTAGTTGTGTTATTATTTTTGTAAAGAGTTAATATAGGTGTGGTAGCAAGATAATAAGTCGATAATTTTTAATGTTGGTTTGGTCTTCTTTACTTTTGTGCAGAATAGTGGTTTTTGCAGTAGGTCAGCTGCGTGGTATTGCTATGTATTATGAACAAAGCATTTGTTCATTAGAATTTGTGCTTTTTTTTTGTTTTCTCCTTTTATTTTTAACTTTTCACTTGTTATTTTGTGTTTGCAAGAGCATTTGTTGTTCTTCATCTGATTTAGTGCTGGTGTTTGTTTCGGTTTATTTATGGGATCTTTTCTGAGCCTGTATTTTATAGTTTCTGTTTCTGATATAAATGTTTTTAAGTCTCGGAGCCATAAAAAGTTTTCTAAAAATTTTAAATCGTTTTAAATTCTTCTCTTTTACTGACCATGACAATATGAGTTTTATTTTATAATATCTTAGATTTTTCTTTATGCTTCTGCATATTTTGGCTGTGAAAATTTTTTTTTTAAATAATTTTAAAGAAAAATGTTTCTTAGTTTTTTTTTAAATGCAACCCTAAAAAGTTACAAACGATCAAAAAATGTAAAAAACGCAAAAAAATTAATTTTTTTCAATTTTGATTGCTTATTACTCAGAAATGGCTAACTGAAAAAATCTGAGAAAATTTACATGATTAGAATTCATCTAAAAAAAGGCATTTTTAGTAGTTTGAGCAATAAAAAAAAATATTTCATACACTTGACTCATACATGGCCATATATAAAAGTTAAAAAAAAAAACTTTAGTTTTTAGTTTTTAGTTTTCATTTTTACTATTATGTTGTTAACTTTTGTTCCAATAACTTCAACACGTATTACGTTAATGTATATTTAAACATGGCATGTTAGTTTCAACGAGCAGCGCCTATTTGGAATCATTTTCAAACACTCAGTTTTAAATAAAATGCATCACTCAGTAAACATTGTGCTATGAATTAAAAAAATTAGTAAAATAATGTTCAAGTATGAATCAATCAAAGTGTCAGTGACAAAAACCAAATTATTGTCTTTCAGCACTTGTCACAAAAGATAACAATTTTACTTAGAGAAAAAAAAAATTTCACTTGATTGCTGTCAGTTGTTTAGTGCTTCTGAACCAAAATTAACCCTTTACAATGGTTTTAGTAAGAAATGAAACACTAGTAGTTGATAGAATATAATCTGCATAAATTGAACACAATATCATCGGATGGCCAAGGTTGGTTTTACGCAAAACAAGGTCAGTTGCTGTTCTTGATCGTTACAAGTTAATAGCAACAATTTATAGTTCACAAAACTGACATACTTATATGATGTCAAGAACGGCAAGGCCAAAGTCACCAATAAAATAAAATTGTTTTTAGTGATCAATTTAGATTTTGTTTGTTAGTAAATAATGTCCGTAATAAGGTTTGCTAGTATCAAAGAAACCAACAAAATTTGCTGTTTGTGAACAGACTCCACGCGTTAACACCTCATGTTATGGTTTGAGGTGCAATATGTATTGGAAAAAAGCTCCTTTTGTATTTATTCCAAGTTTTAAATGCACATTGTTACATCTATAATGTATTGAAAGCAGTATTACTGCTTTTTATGCAGACAATACTAAACGACGTCTTTAAGGAGAATACTGCAAAGCCCCACATTACCAGAAAATACTTAAAAATAAGTACAGCTCTTAATGTTGCTTTGTATTGCACAATTACCAGATTTATTACCAATTGAGCACGTTTTTGAACAATTTAGACAATCTTGGAAACCATTTTTAGGTTTTATAGAAGATATTATATTAAACATACCATAAAGAGTAAACTCTTGCGTTGATGCACGAAGAGATATCATTCTTTATTAACAAACAAAACAAAATTTACATTATATTAAATCTATACAACCGAGAGGTATTCTAAACATTGCCGCATCAAAAATTGTGGGATTAAATCTCACAACTAAAATTATTTTAAACGTTTATACGCTCTTCTACTCTCCAAGTTTTATGACTAAAATCCATCTCTGATTTAAAGTAAATTAATAATCTCTTTAGTAGTTCAAAATCTATTCAAAACTGTAGGTCTACCCGTAATGTAAGTTGCCAGCATTACAAGCGGATATGAGGCTAGCCATTAGTGGAGTGAGTAGTGCATACGACCAAAATCATTTCACAATGGCTAAAATATATACTCATTTAAAAAAAAAAAAAATTATATGTCAATTTTGGCAATCACATAAATATTAAATTTAATAGTATGAAAAGAAAATGCAGGCTCAATGGTACAAGAAAGAAAATAAAAAAACTTTGAGCAAGATCATTAGGATGGAAGTGTACTGCAAAGAATGAAGAATAATATTAATACCAATTTTTTGTGATATTAAAAAAGGTTAAGTGGAAGAACAGGCACAGGCTGAACTACGCTATTTTCTTTGTATATTAACAAGAAATAAAGACTTACTATTACTATTACAACGCATGGAAATGCTCATATTTCAAAGCAATAAGTTTAATGGGTCATACTTTAAAGGTGTTATCAAAAATAATTCATAATGAAACCCAATTTGGATTTTGTTGATGAACCTGAATCAAGACAATTATACTAAACTTTAAAATTGAATAATATATACCTCAGTGCAAAACAATCTCTGAGTTTAACTATAACTGCAAATTCAAGGTTGTTATTACTACAAAATTTGTAACGCCAAGTTAGTCAATCAAACGGAACCCAAAAAAATCACTTGCAAAACTACCGCTACCGTTTTAAAAACTCTGCTACAAGAATCTTTTCTAGCAAAACTGCCAATGCCAAACCTTACTAAGAGTTAAAAAAAAAACTCAATACTGGGATAGCAACTTTTACTACTATATCTCTACATTTACCGCATTACCCGGATGGTAAATGGCATACTAAAACCACTGACTAAGACGCACGTTAAAGCCCAAAAACCAAATTTGCCAAGCAAAACTAAACCAAAAATAGCAACTCAAATGATAAAAAACAAATTAACAAAAAACTAGATAGTAAATTTGAAAAACTAGTTACAAAATGTGTCAGACAACCAAAGGTAAAAAGACTGCCAACAAACAAAAAGATTTAATTGTCTTCACTAGAAAAGGCTTTGTACACAGCAAAACAATTAAGAATGTCATTGGTAAAAATCCAAAACTGAAAACAATTGCTGTGGAAACTGCATATAGATTTATACAAAAAAAAACACTTTGCAAAAAGCAAATGAAGATATGACTAAAGAAAAAATTAAAAACTAAAGTGCTACAACAACATAAATAAGCATATGAAAGAATATGTTGACACAAAGGAAATAACGGTGGCTAGACAAGGACAAGCTTGTTTTACACTAATATATAAAAGACGGCAAACGTTGGTTTCAAACGGGGCACAAAATCATGTGTGCTCTTTAAGATAGATAAAACAACCCAGCCAGAAAAAATAAAAGGCGTTTAGAAAAAACGCTTGTCAGGCCCGAAGCTTTGCTGTGAAGCAAAGAAAGTGAGCATCTAAGAATAAGCGACAACTCCAACAAAAACAAGGCCAAACACGCATTTGTAACGAATCTACCTTACGGTAAAATAGATGACGCGTATAAAGCTAGTAATACTACAAAAATGCTACAAATCACACGATCAAAAGCCCTTGATTTAAATAAAGGCATAACTTTGTTTCCACATATCAAGAAATTTAGATTTGCTTAAGGAAGCATTAAAAAGTAGATGTGACGGCGTAGAAATAGAATAAATGCATTCTTTCAACATTATAGAAGAGATCAGACGGCCAGTACTAAGATTACTTTGAAGGTATTCAATACCTTTAAAAACATCAAACAAACTAATTAAAAAATTTGAATGTATTACGTTGTTTTGAAACTCAAACATTGGAGCTGAACTTCAGAATCGTAAACAGATGAAAACAAATCTGCAAATTTGTTGACATAGTCAACCCTATTAATGCAGATTAGGTCTAAATGCTATATATGCAAAATAGTTTACAAAACCAAAGCAATGCGTTATACAAACAAAACTTGTAAAAGCGTAGAACAAGAAAAGAAAATAGTTGTCCTGTTCATAATGCATATAAAAGTCACGCAAGAGCAGAAGAAAAAAATTATAAACACACAGTTATCAACCTAATGAGCAACATAGAAAAAACCTGCAACACAGTTTGAAATATTAACAAACTTAGACCTAGTTGCACGCTAGCAAATAGAACGCTAATTAAAGCAAACAAAAAATACGGTACAAACTAGGACAAGTTAAAGATTACCCTGAAGGAAGCAATAGTAAAAAAAAGTCATGAAACAAGCTGTGCCAAAAATTATACAACGAGTTGTAGAGTTCTGGTTATATGATTGTAACCAAAAAAAGAAGGATGCTTTTGCTAGTCTACCTGCCAAGCAAAAACAGGTTAAAATGAGATATAACAGTGTTACCATTGACTGCATAAAAATCCAAAAAAATCCGTGATTAAAACCGGGAAGGCTGCTAGATGCTAGATGGTATCCTCCTAAATTTATAAAGGCAATTACGGTACATTTTACTAAAGTATTAAAGGTCTCTCTCAATATACGTTTCTAAAAAAATGGAATATTTCCAGAAAAGTTGAAAACTGGGAACTTAAAGGTATTAAGAATATTTACAAAATATAATCATCAAAAGAGTGACAAACAAGAAGTGCCCACCTAACCGCCTAAATGTTTATTATTAAAGAATTAAATGTTTTTCTTCTCTGCAAGTTATTTAGTCAGAGGAGTAGGAGTTAATCTTCAATCTTTTGATAAACAACACTTGGGCGGCTGGTGGGGTCACTCCAGATCATAATTTCTAATAAGCAGTTTTAACTAGAATATCCACTCAACCGCCCAAACTTGTTATCCAATAATTGGAAGTATCTCTTTTTTACAAGCGTTAAAAGTTTCTTTATCTAAAAAGAAAAAGGTATTTTTTTTTTGTTGACCAACACAGAGTGGTGGATGTACACTTCAAATCATAATTTCTAACAAGCAATTTAATAGAAAAATTAAAAGTTTTTTATCTTTACAATTTATAGAAAATTCTTAGTGAGAAAAAAAAAGAGATAATTTCTTATCTTTTAATAACCAACACTTAGCAAGTAAATAGGTCATTTCAAATTATAATTGCTAGCAAGTAATTTTAACTGGAGTGTCCACCTATCCGCCCAAATGTTATCAAAAAATTAGTTTAAAGTTTCTCCTATCTAAGGAGTTTGAAGTCTTTTAGTCAGTGACAAAAAAAGTAATAATCAATCTTTAGATGACCAACACTTGAGTGGGTAGAAGAGTCACTCCAAATCATGATTTCTAACAAGCAAGTAGTTTTAAGTAGAGTGCTCATCCACCTACTCAAATTATTGTTATTAAAGAATTGGATTTACCTTCTTTTATAAGCGTTAAACGTCTATCTAAGAAGAAGGAGATGATATTCAATTTTTTGTCATTTCTGATTACAAATGAGTAGTTTGAACTGAAAAAAATTGCAGAAAAAAAAGTTGCCAGTTAACAATCTATAGAAATAAAGTGTCACCAAACCTGATCAACCTCAAATTTTATGGAACGTCAGCTACAACAGTATCCCGCTTAACCTATCTTAGAAGTGGTCACCTTGATAGGGTTTATAGATAATCCAGTAACTTTATATCCAGACTACACCTGCTGGCAGTAGCAAACAAAGAAATAAGGCTAGAAAAAATACTATTGCAAGATAGTCAAACAACACAGGCCAATGGACAAAACTGTTGATACCAGAAATATTTGTGTGGTGGGTTAAACGGAAACACGGTTCCAATGAATATCACTTTACCTAACTTTTCTAAAAAAAAAACGCTGCAGCTTATAACTGACAAAGTTTTAGAGACAGTCTCAAACAGCTATGTGGAATAGTGATGCATCAAGAATATTTTCTGCACACAAAAAAAAGGATGATAATGCGGGGGCAGTAGACAACGGTTAAATAAAACTAACAGCAAACAACAATAACCGTTATAATTAAATAAAAGTGTGAATAATTAAGATACAAACTAAATATGTAGATTGAGTGAATGAAAAACTCTTAAGTCAGTTGGTTAAAAATTATTTTTTTTAATATAATTTATTGTCTAGAAAATAAATATATTACTAGTTCAAAATAAAATTTATTTTATCAATTTTAATAAAATATTTTGTATGATTGTATAAAATCTTGAGTCATCTTAAATGATTTAAAAAAGTACAATGGTGCGTTAATTTTATCCCTGAGTGTATATTAATTAAATTATAAACAACCAAAAACATTTCAAAGAAAATTCAATAGGAGCAAAGATGTTAAACTTGATCGTAAATTCCCCCTTACCTAACTAAGTAACAGTAAAGATTTTGTTAATTAATTAGGTTATTGTTGAAGGGTAGAACATATGTTAATTTAAGTAAAATATGTTTGATAATAAAGTTTAAACTATAAAAAGGTTATACTATTTTAAATTAATCCCAACCCAAGCTGTCTGAAAGAAAAAGAATTGTTAACAAATAAACTTATGTAATTACAACAATACATTACGAATTAACGGCAACAGATAAAACTCTCTAACAAAATATACGATTATATCAGAAGTGTCGGTTTAAAAGAAAACTGAGATCATTCGGAATAGCACCGACTATAAACCGGCATCGGAATTTACTGGCGGTTTGCGAGTGTAGCGTAAAATCTCACTTCCGATCGTTCAATCAGCTAGGCTCATGTGCAGAGAGTGCACATTAGCTTTATCCTTGGAGTTACGACCTCCTGGTGCACTTACACTCCGTTTGGCGGCCCAGAGATTTCTTGCGATAAGTTTCGGCCTGTGTTTTACGAGACTGTTTACTTTGATGGCTATGTTTTGAACTAAACGGCGGTCATTTAACCCTCCCCAAGAGGGCCTGGGAATTAGAGGAACTAAATCGGTGTCGGGATACGAACGCGCTTGCAACAGGACTTTATTCCTACTAATCCTCTTGAATCGTCGGAAGGATACAGGAAAATAGAGAAATAATTACTAATAGCTGCCCTAACATGGTGAAACGAAACACTCTTTAAAATTCAATTACCACTCGTTTATTGCTCGCTATGGGAGGATTGAGGAAAAAACCGTATCGGTAGCTGAATTATTAATTGCAGCAAGTCAAGGATTGATATTTTTATTGCGGTAGGTCGAAATTTATATTTGTAATAAGGTGAATGATGGCGCAAATTTAGCTGTAGCAAATAAGATTCTTAAATATTTATCTCTTACAAATGTAAAATATCGGAATAATAAACAAGAGTTCATTAAAATGTCAGAGCAAACAAAACGAAGAACAAAAGAAGCGACTTGACATTATCCCTAAAGTGTGCGCACGGAGTTGTTAATTATTAAAGCTCCCTTCTTCGCCCAGGTATCATTTGGAAGTCAGCGCTCCGATTTAAGTAAAGAGAAGCATATACTATTCCCAAGTATATAAATTAACAATTTGTAGAAATAGAGTTTGGTTGTTGTAAGCTAATGTAATTACAAGTATCCTCCATAACATATCCCTATCCGGCCAGAAGGATAATGAGTCCATACCGCATAGTCCTCTAGGGTACTGCACAGCCGCCAGGTCCAGAAGCAATTAGCATACAATACTTATACATGGTCCCCAGGCATGAATACTCCTGCAGCAATTCTATACCGAAATGCATCTTTGATTTGTCATTCCTGTCTTAATCAAATATTAATACTAACTACACTTTTGTGCGGTGAAATGTTAAGCTTCATAATGAAACTAAATTTAACTATGAAGAATTTTAATTTTCATACGTGCATCTTTGATTTGTGACTCATATCTTAATCAAACACTAATTCTAATAACAGTTTTGTGTAGTAAAATGTTAATCTTGATTTACATAAACCCTGATAACGCATATCCATAATTGACGATCCCACATTAATGCATTTGCTTTATATTTGCATATGCGGCTAATGACATAATCAATTACCAAACTATACATAATCAATCACTAGTTGGATATGTATTAGTTTTCTTAATTAATATTCCGCACTTCGATGAAGGAATCAAAACTAAAGCGCACGCAATATTTGGTAATAAATCACCCTACTTATGAAACAAACGGTGCGAGGGTTGGCAGACAGGCATTCAGTGTCATCACTTAGTTTAGACCTACTAAACCAGTATGTCAAGTCTTCTCAGAGATGATTGATGCGCACTAAGATACACCCAAACTAGACAGAAATCTTATATATTGTCTCTTTAGTAGATATGGTGATAAAGGCGTGCACTTTTCGCGATCGTTCCGTCGAATCACTTTTCACATTTCACACACTCCAACGGTTGCATTTACTTCTCGAGAGAAGAGAAACTTCTCTCTGGCCTAACGAGAAACTAATAGATTTCCCATCCGTAATGATGAATCTTTTATCTATGTATATTTAAGCATCCTTCACGCTCCATATTTATACAAGCGATGTAACACTCGGAGATTTATTGAAGCGATTATGAATTTTATCTTTTATTATTCTGTTTCTTCAGTATATCATCCTCTTGCTATTTGTAGAAATAGATAAATGGGGTTTTGTGCTATAAACCTTTAGCGTATATTTCTAAGTAGTACTTGTAGATATTGAAATTATAATGATAAAATTTTTGTATGATTAATATTGAAATATTATTATATAATAAACTCTGTAGACCTTTGAATCTTAACACACAGTTTTATAGTCAAATAAACATTTGTTTGATTTTTATAAATTAGAATTTTTTAAGTTACAACTATACTTTCATCTAGCAAACTTGACTTAACTCAGTTTTAATTAATTGGTAAGTTAATTATAAATTTAGAGTAAAGAATTATTTGATTATGGATATACAATATGTATGTACTATGCTACAAAGCCAAAAACAAACATGGATGACAAACGAAATTCTAATTTTAATAGATAAAAAACGCAAACTCAAGAACAAAGCCCAAAAAATAATAAGATAGAAGAAAAGAAATCAAACAACTACAGACTCTGCACGATGACTTCAATCTACACAAAAAACTAAAAGAAACAGCTGAGGTTTTCCAAAAAACCAACTTCTCTATGTTGGCAAATCAGAAAAATAAAATAACCCTAGGCATTGAGGAGAAAAAACAAAGGTATAGCAAAGTTGTATTGATATATTGAGAATCTATTTGCAGACCAACGACCAGACAATACCACAGAAACAAATAACAACCTAACAGGTCCGTCAATCAGCAAAAGCAAAATAATTTTTTTTTTAAACAGCAAAAACAATAAAGCTGTAGGACCAGATAAAGTCCTAGTAAAAATAGTTAAACTTCTAGATGAAAAAAGCATAGATATATTGCACAATATCTTTAATAAAGCTTATGATACCGGTCAGTTTCCCAGCCAGTGGCTCTTATAAACGTTTCTACCTCTGCCTAAAAAGAAAAAGGCCACAGGCTCATTAGTCTTATAAGTCACATCTTAAATTTGTTCCTCGGAATGATTTACCAGAGGATATATTGAAAATGTGCAGAAACATTCTGTTTTATAGATTACAAAAAGGTTTTTGACACAGTGCAACACCACAAACTTATTGATATTCTAAAACAAATAAACATCAATCAAAAAGATATTAGATGTATAGAGAACCTATACTGGAACCAAGTAGCCCATGTAAAAATAGAAGACAAAAAAACCAGTGAAATCAAGATCTGCAGAAGAGTGAGACAAAGATGTCACCTGTATTGTTCAACATCTATTTTGAGAACATATTTTTGGAACCACTCACGGACTTAGAGAAAAACATAAAGGTCAACAGTATATGGCTAAAAAATATACGTTATGCATACGACACAATACTAATCGCCAATAACTTAAAAAACCTTCAAGAACTTATTAACAAAGTAAGGAATCAAAGCCAACTTATGAGACTAAACATAAACATAACAAAAACAAAGTTTATGGTTATATCCCACAACCCAAACCTAGCAGAAAACGCAGGATTAACAAGTTTAAGTATTTGAAACATGGCTGACAGAAGACTGGTCATCAAACACCAAAATCGCACGCAACTGATTTATAAAATTCAAAGAAGTCCTTACTAACACCGAATTTAATCTAAACTTTCGAATAAGATTTGTCAGATCCTATATGTGGTCTGTGCTCCTTTACGGTACTGATAGGTGGACGATGAAAGTATCATCAATGAACAGAACAAAAGCTTTCAAAATGTGTTTCTATTGCAGAACGTTCAAGATCCCATTAACCGCGCAAATTATCAACGAAGAAGTCCTGCGACGGACAAACAGAGGTCGTGAACTGTTGACTACGATAAAAAAAAAAGAAAACTGCATTTTAGAGACATGTCATGCAAAATCAAAAGTACAATATACTACAGCTTATTATCGAGGGCAAAATCGAAGGAAAGAAAAAAATTGGATAAATAAAGATGTTGTGGCTGAGAAACATAAGACAATGGACGGGACTAAGGACTATCAAAAATCTGTTCCACACAGCTAGGAACCGCAAAGAGATAAACCATATTGTAGCTTACATTCATTAATGGATAATGGCATAAGAAGAACGAAACAAAGCCCAACCAGTTTTTTTTTAATTTTATCAATTTGTGGTGTAGTGTCCCATTTGTGACTTTGTAGTGAGTAGAAATAATTAATTAAAATTTATAGAACGTTTCTATAAATTTTATAATTTTTATTACTTTGAGCCTACAACTATAGAGGATAATAGCTAATCAAACGCAACGTTCTTTTTTTCTTTGTACGTGGTCAGTGGGTCCGGTTGAGAGAAAAACTTCTTTGTTTGGACAAACTGAAGGCAAACAGGGGCAAAGATCCAGATTAATTACAATCACGCTGCAAAACAGTAGTCGCGTGTTTGGGCAGTAAGTCAAAATCCTTCTGAGAAGATGCAGGAATCCTAGTGGCTGATTCAAATTATAGATGTGTCTCTAGAGCTTTGCAACATTACTTAATTAATCTACTGCGTTGCACAATCAGGTAGCCAACAAGGTAAGTCCTTGAAAGTAAAGAAGCATGCAACGCGCCCCACACTTCTTCTGGTAAACCGAGCAATCAATTTTAGACGATTTTAATTTGCGTGCTCTGTAGTGGGTAAAAAGCCAAAAAAAAATTAATCTCTCAACTATAGAAAACATAAAATTCAAATCCAACTTATCAGATAAACCTTTCAATACTTTAAAAATCACAGACTCGGTGTGTGCATTTACAGATAGCTTATATTAGTGTCAAAAACACATAATTTGCAAGGCTGAAGCAAAATAACAAAGGGAGGCGCGTTTAGCAGCTAAATAGTTTTCTTTCCGGAAATACAGATACCTCATGTGCTAAGCCAACATCTGCTAACTCAAAACAAAATGCGTCAAAGCCAAATCAAAAGCTCCTCTAAAAGAAACAAGGTTCAAAAATGACACATCTTCTGTAATCAAAAGCACAAAAAATAGAAATCGCTGCTTAACGTCTGAGCCTTCACTTGGACAACCCAGATAGAAAGTAAAAGACATAAGAAAAAAACTCTTTTTTACAACAACAACAAAAAGGACCGAGCTACTAAGAAGTTGTTTCATAGCACTTTTATGTAGCTGTTACCAGCTTGGTTTCTTTTTGGGTAAAATTGCCAATGAGCAGGCTAATTTAATAAAGAATGCTCTTACTTGGAAGCTAGATAACACTTTATCCGCCGCAAGCAAAACACTTTCTACCTTTAGTAAACTGTCAAACACAGAAGAAATTTTTTACCTACAATCTTTGTGACCAAAATCACCAATAAATCAACTTTCTAAGCTAGCAAAAATCACTCTGTGGAGTTTTGGGAAAACCGGATCTTGTAGAGCTAGTCATGAGTCGCCTGGCAAAGCAGGACCAGCAGCTCAAAGTCAAAAATTGATGCATCTAACACACTGTAAAATAAAAAAAAACCGGAAGACTCACTCATCTAAAAATAAGTGAAAAAGATGTAAACACACTAATGGTCAAAGAAGTCTACTAAGATATATGTAATAATACAAATCTATTTTCAAAAACACTAGATTATACAAACCAGGCTCAGCGGACTGAGTAAACTAAGTAGAAATGCGTTTTTAATTAACTAACGGTAAGCTAAAAACGTGTTTTTACATACTCGAGCGTTTTTTATGCCTTAGCTTTCCGATTAACAACAAAAAACTATCAGTATCAGCTTGGCAGCTAGAAAAACTGATACAATATTGTGCGCAAGAAAATGTTTTGATAACTTTATAATTGGATGTGACTCCAATATTGTCTTAGAAAGCAAACCGTACTCTATCAAAAGAAGACTGTCAACTGATTGCTACCTTGTTGAAAAAATCTTGTAACAAACAAAATCGAAAGATCACTAAAAGACAAAATGGTAACTTTAGGCGTATTTATAGATATTAAAGGCGCTTTCAATAAAACCAATTAAAAAAAAAAAATAAATAAATTGCTATACATTTGTGCACCCCACAATTAGTGAATAAATAAAACACATTTTGAAGAAAAATACGTTGCTAAATATAGTAGTTAATGGCCTCATACAGCTTTCTATACAATTAGTTATGCAGATTACATAACAATTTTTCTAAGCCGTAAACTTATGGGTATACTCTGCAAGAGACTCAAGAATTTTTTAAAAATTGGTGCTAAAACCAGGTTTTTACTGTTAACGTTCAAAAAACCAAACTAGTTCTCTTTACAACAAAAATGAAAATTAAAAAACAAAATTTTCCAAAATTCATAAATATCACATTACCGCTATCAACCAAAGTAAAATATATTAAGGTAATTTTTGACAACAAACTTACATATAAGATGCAAAAAGTTTATATGACTTTTTAGAAATGCAAATGAGCTGTAAAAAATACATAAAAACTGTTTTTAAAAATATGGTTGTATACAGCTCTCATAAAACTTTTATTTACATACGGGGCACTAACTTGCTAGCCGAAAGCTAGACAGAAATTTTCTTCAAACAAACTAAATTAGTTGCAACAAACAGGTGGGATGTAGACAACACCAACTGCAGCTAAGGAAGCAATGTTGTGTCTGCCGTCTAAGGAGACAACGACAATAGCAACTTTGCGTCTGAATGCAGTTGAATTTTGGCACTCTGCAGAGAGGGCTGGCAAACACTGACTCTTTTGAAAAAAAAAAAACACCTTTGTTTGGAACACAAACAGATAACATGTTACTCTTCTTTGTGTGTTCAAAGATTCTACAACGAGTGCACACATGATAATTCAATTAAAATCTACACAATTAGCTCAAAAACCAATAAAAGTTCTGAAGCAAAAATCTGTACCAGTAGAACTGCGCCAGTTGGTATAAACAGTACCAATATTACATCAAAGTTAATTTTTTAACGTCACCGTGCTCTTTAACAACCTGTGAAAACAAACATTTTAACTGCTCTAGGTAAAAAAAAACTTGCATACATCAGCCACATAGAGTAGTTCAATGCCAGGGCAACGGTGAACGGAGTAAAATCACCACTGAAGAAAGTACAAAAGGCCTAATAAAGCCTACGTGCAGTAAGTAGACATTGGTTTACACTCTAATTTTAAATCTAGAATCCAAAACTCCGCCAAAAAGCACAAACTTAACAGTGATAATCCAAAAATAGCATAAATAACTGCAACTAAAGTGAATTTCAAAAAGTAGTCAGTCAGATTTTACGTTTTTATAGTGAGAATCAACTAACAATCAACAAGAATGTG
Organism: Tachinus rufipes; assembly: GCA_963932245.1. Lineage (NCBI taxonomy): Eukaryota > Metazoa > Arthropoda > Insecta > Coleoptera > Staphylinidae > Tachinus > Tachinus rufipes. Next base: position 124,030,745 of record OZ010741.1, on the reverse strand, counting down.
TCACGTTTTTATCTAAAATTACCTAATAATCTGGAAACTGCAACTTTGGAATGTTTAAATATTGGATATAAATTAAACTCATTTAATTCAAATTCCAAATTTTATTTTTTGCTTGACAATAAAGTATTATTACGTTGAAACTAGCTAGTCGCAAGAAATAAAATTTTGAATTGGAATTAAGAGAGTTTAATTTATATACAATAAACCCAAAAAAAATTTATTCAAAAAAAGTAATTTAAGAAAAAAAAACTTTAACTAGACAAATTGTCGCTTGAGTCCCATCTGCCAAAACAAAAACAAAAGAACCATCAATGCCCTTTAATATTTTACTTCTAAGTACATAGCTACTTCCTTAATAGTCTATTTAACATAATAAGTTGCGTTACAAAGCTTTTTTAGTTAAGTTGTTACATTTTTGATATATAGACAGTTTTTGTAATTTAAAACTTAACTTTGACATGTTTAGAGTCTGAATCAATTCCCGCTTAACATTAATTTTCAGTTTGTAAAAAGATCTATATATTATTAAATTTTAGTTATGTGATTAATAATGGTAGCTTTAAAAATTTGGGTGTAACACAGAACAGCTAAGGCTGTAAATATTTTTTAGAATTACAATGATAATTTTGTTTCCTTATTTTTTTTATTTAACCCATTAAAATGCAGTCTAACGTATCATAGCAAAAAAAAGACTTTTGGATTTGTAACTTTTTATTGGGCTGATTGCAGTCCTAGTTGAATCGTGCAACTTGCCATCTAATAGAAGTGAAAAACAAATCAATTTTTGATTGAGATAGTCTTCAGTTATATACGTATATAAAAAATGTAATCCTAACACTTTATTTATTAAACTAGGATTGAAGATAAAAATTATCAATCTAGTTTAAAAGAAGAATAAAATATTGATTTTAAATTTTTATAAATACTTTTAGATTAAAAAAAAAGAAAAAACTTTACTTTTTTGTTTTGTGTTCTTTTCTACAAGAATGTGTGCCAAACTTTTCCAAAACTGCACAATTGCTGGATAGGAACTGCAAATTATACTACAAGCAATACAGCTGGAAGTAAGAAAAAAGTATAAATTAAACCAAAGTAGTTTTAACCTAATTGTAGACACAACTGTTACCAAAAATTAATTACAAATTAAACGGAACAAGTAACGTTTTCTGTCGGATCTTGCTGATTGAAATTAATCATAATTTATCATCTAACAAAAGAGTCACTACACATTCCTACTAGCTGGAGGCTAATTGATAACCATCCTAAGACACCATGAGAGATCTGTTTTGCTTTAAGACCAACGCACCGCACCTATCAACCTCTCACTAAATAAAATTTAATTGAGAACAAACATTGCTAAACCTAGACTTTAAGACGCACCTAAAACAATAAATAACAAGAACATTATTGTCTAACAATAAACAGACTACCTATTGACAACAGTGTTACCTAAGCTTAAAACAACAAAATACAAGCAGTTAAATAAAAAACTACGCAACGCACCCCAGCAAAAGTTTACCTGATTTACTTACAATAAGCCCTAAACCCAAAAGACTCAACATATTTGCAAATATCTCTTCTTAAACTCCTAAGGGGCATTAAGTAAACAGTATTAAACCGTAAGTTACATTAGTATAAGATGTAAGATTAATCAGTCAAATATTTTGCAAATTTTTGCTTCAATTCTATCTGCCAAACAAAATAATACAAAAACACAAGACACAACAAATACCAACAAGGAACAAGGAGCCACTTGCAACTAAAAAGTCCGATTAAACTAAACCAGTAATCAACAAAAAAAATTTGACAAGCTATGTCACTTGCAAAACCTGCGACGGAAAAGAAAGAAGAGTGCAGCGACAAAAATATATTCTTGGCTTACAAAAGCCGTAAAGCAACATTAAGAAAAATAAAAAGTTTAAGTATAGTTGGAAGATTAAAGAAACCTGAACGAAAGCAGATATCAGCATCAAGATTACTAAAATTGACAAAAAAATTACCAAAAAAGATTCAATTAACCAGTACAGTGCTTGCTACCAGCTTTTTTGCCATTAAGTTTTGAGCGGTGTTCTGTATGCGGTATGTGCGCTTGGCTCTATTCTAATAGTTTTCTTTGCATCAATTGCTTTGAGCGTACTGTCACTTACCACAATGGACTTGGGCTATCAAATCTTGTGGCCAGTCAAAAGAAACAGGAGTTGCATCTGCTTAGTGAACCTTGCAACACAATGCAACGACCAAAACGTGGGAATTTATTAGTATGGAAATACGAAGCTACGCTGCAACCACTATGACTAAAAAACATTGTCAGACAAGTGGGACATAGAAAACTAGAAAAAGATTTCCGCCGCTTTTTTTGCATACTTTATTGATTGAAAGTTATAAATAAATCCAAAGAAGAGAATCTCAGCTGATACCTGACGTAGTACCTTAAAGTAATATTTATTTTTTAACGTCCAAAAAAACCGAAGACTTAAAAAGAAAGAAAATTATTCAATTGAAGGACAAGTACCAAGGAGGAAAGGAAATCCTTAGTCAACCAATCTTCCAAATAACTCTATAGAAAAGCAAAACCACAGCAATGAAATTAACGATTTAGAACAAGCCAACTTATCCAGAGGCCAAACTCTAGCAAACGCCTGGATAACATTGACTTATGGACAGGTGAAAGAAAAGATACTTTAAATAACTTTAGTTACTGACATCAACGGAAGCCAAGAAGAAGAAGTGGAAGACTTTTCAGTTTTGATCAAACCAAACCAATTGCCCAACATCAGTGCTATCTTTTTTGACAAACGTCTACAGAACCATCATAGACCTACAAAACGGTACAAAGTTTTTAAGAAGCAACGCAACTTTTACTTTTGCACAGAGCCACTTTGAACCAAAGAAAGGTGCAAGACAGCAATCAATAAAAAATCTTTGGCAAATTAGCTTAGCTGCAAAAACTGAGGACCAGTATTATCACCAAAAGGACAGGAATTAGTTAAGGCCAACAAAACCTAAAAGAAGAGAGTAAAGAAAGGAAACCAACCAGCGACCAAAAATAGATTTCTGGCAATTGAGGTTGCTTGCAAAACCGCAAGACAACACTAAGAAAAGTAAGGCAAAAAATAAAAAGCATACATTGAGATCAAAAAGACCAAGATGGACGCCTTTCAAGTCTTTAGCACAGTGCTTGTTCCCAGCACGGCTAAGATAAAAGCAACATTTTCAAAAGCACCCTTTCTTTACCATTAGATAAGCGTTATTTTGTATGTGGTTTGGACGCTCGGTCTTATTCTAATAATTTTCTTTGCAATACTCGCTTTGAGACCAAATGTTGAAGCCATAACATTTACTAAGTTGTTGCTGCATTGTTATCGCCACGAAAAAAATCTGGACTAGCCACTGCCACTGTTACTTACCACAATAGACTACATTTTGAATAAGAACAAAATTTTTAAACGGCTGCCCCTACCTGAGTTACAGAAGTGAACCAACAAGACTGTGGAAAAATTAGTGAAGAAGCAAGTAATGTTACGCAAATAAAACTAATTATAAGTTTTTTATAAATTACTTGAAATAATGTAGCAGCAATTCACAAAGAATCCGTTTTTTTAAACGGAAAAAAGTTTGGAAGCGTTTCACTCAATTAAAACCAATTGCTGATAATAGTCAGACAAAGACTACAAATACCGGCAGTGTGTGGACTCAGTTAGTATAGCAACATTTTACGACAACAATCAGCGGAAAATACCATTATTAAATCAGTAACAGTAATAAAACACAATTATAAAGAAAGTCTGGACTAGCCACCCACACTGCTACTTGCCGTATCGCAAGTTCAGCGGATTTGAACAACCGCATTTACTGAAATTTTTGTAAGCAAAAGACTGCTGCAAAGTGACAACCATGCCAGCTCAAGAAAAGCAAAATTTGCTTTTGCTAAATGTACCGTGCAATACTTTGATTGAATCCAATCACAAGTAACAAAAGACACTACCGGGAATTTCCAAAAGTGATTTAATTCTGCTTTTATTTTATGGATTTCAACTTTGTACACTTAGGCATTCAACCTAACCTAACCTAACCTTCCGGGCTCTTGTTTCAATGAATCCGGGAGTGTAGGACTTGCACCCACTAAAAAACCTCTGTTCTTTGCACCGGAATACCCTAGAAAAGAATTTCTCATCGCCTTACCGGCTGGACACTCTCTTGTTATTTAAATTCTAATTTCTCATTTTTGTTTTGCCCTTTCTTCCACTTCTTTACATTTTATGGTCTTTGACACAAAGTTGTAGATGTGTGACCAGTTGCGCTCAGATCCCATCATCAGGTCCATCAGGCTGTCCACCCTTAAACTTTCTCCTAACGCCGATTTGGCTTATATATTTTTCACTTTAAATTAGTACCAAATTTTGTTCTTTGTCAAATTATTTTGTGGCTAGGCAACACTCAAGTTTTTAGTTTTTTATGTTAACAGTTTATCACTAAGTTATTTGAACGTAAAAATAAAATCTGAAAAGATGTGGTTTTAGAAAAAAACACAATTTTGCAATTTCTTTAAGTCTGGTTATAAACTATTAAAAACTGCAAAATTATATTTAAAATTTTTTTACAATAACAAAACTTTAAATATAAAAAATAACAAAATATAGCCAAAAACGGTTAAAAAGTGCAAAACTCTAGTTCCAAATATCAACAATAACAAAATGCAGCCTTGAAACAGTATCAAAATCCAGCCATAAACTGTTAAAAAGTGTTAAGAGTAGTATAATCCGGTTATAAAATTTAAATAAAATAAATCTGTTGAAAAGTGCAAAAAACTCATAAAATGTCAAAAATAGCTAAATCCGTTTATAAATTATCAAAATAATGTAAAAATGTAAGAAATTGTGGCCATAAAACTGTTAAAAAATGTAAAATTCTACTCATAATATGTCAAAACTAGTAAAATTCGATTTTGAAACATCAAAATTATGTCAAAAAGCACCAAAAAAATATTATTGTCATTCAAATTATCCAAAAACAAGTTTAATATGGAAAACTGATGTTTCGCAATTTTTATTGCTTATGTCTACTATAGTACGGTTTTCAATTTCTATTTTAACTGATTCAAGTGTGATATTTGGGTGGTCTTTTATAATCACCCAAATATCCCAATTTTGCTATCCACTTGTTGTAACTAAAGCGATTTCCACATTTGTGTTTTTTATCTGTCAAAAATGTTTTTATTTCTGTTTTAAGACAAACAGCTTTGAACAGTCAACAAATAATAGTAATACGATTATAATATTAAAGTGATATCCCTATCAAATCTTTTTGTTGTAGAAAGGTTTTCAACAACCTCCCGTGACCCAAATTTGAGTTGTGACCCAAGATTAAAAATCACTGCTATAACGTCAAATAAATAGTTTCAGTTGACGTTGTATTGTTGACATGTTTTAATAGGGTTCTGTCCCAGAGTTTCTACAAGGTAAAGCTGAATAAACTTGCTAACTTCAACCAATCACTGACGGGTCCCCAGAGCAAGTAGAAGATTGAGAAAAGTGTGGTTAGGTTAAGTTAAGTTAGGTTAGGTTAGGTTTCACCCGCATGAAGAAAGTATTGACTGGACACGACTTAAACCTAACACTACGATTGAGAATGCTGAGGTGCTATGTATTTTCTGTTCTTATGTATGGAGTCGAGGCATGGACGTTAACAGAAGCAACTCTTAAGAAGTTAGAAGCATTTGAAATGTGGTGCTATAGGCGCATGCTTCGTATCAGCTGGGTGGATAGAGTCCGCAACGATACAGTGATGAATAGGGTGAACAAAGAGGTAGAACTTGTCAAGACCATCAAGACCAGAAAACTCTCCTACTTCGCCCATGTAATGCGACACCCCAAAACATACAATACCCTACATCTTATCATTCAAGGGAAGGTAAATGGAAAGCGTAGCGCAGGAAGGCGCAGAACATCGTGGCTGAAGAACCTGAGGCAATGGTTCGGCCAAACCACAGAATCACTGTTCCGATCAGCAGTGAATAAGATAATGATAGCCAACATGATAGCCAACGTTCGCTAAGCGGATATGGCACGCAAAGTAGAGAAGTGGTTAGGTTGGGGCAATAACGCCAATTTTAGTAGCGACCATACCGTGGTCAGAAAAGCAAAGCGGCTTTGTTGTTAAAACATTTTTTTTAAAACGGAGATAGTGTAGTAGCGACGCAGAAAGCCTTTCTTAGACGGTTTGGTTTAGCTACAAAGCGCATTTTTAACTCTTTGGCAAGAAAATGATGATGCATAAGCCTTCTGGATTCAGCAAACTAAAACCACAACACATACCCCACGTCCAAGCAATTTTCCGCAGCATTTGTTTCCCAGTCGCCTGATCTTGTTGCAGGGGACGTTCTATGACTTCTTAAATCGCCGGATTTGACTCCTAGCAGTTTTTTTTGTGGGGATACTTCAAAAGTCTACAAAGCTAGGCCCCCTAGAAGCTTAAAAGAATGCAATTGAAGATGCAATTGCCGGAATCCCTTAAGATACCCAGACAAAAGTTGACAAAAACTTTGTGGAACGTCTTAACATGTTTATCGCCCGCCAAGATCACAACATTGAACACCTAATTTTCTAAAAATAACAAAAATAATTGCGTAAGTAAGTATGTACGTTTAGAAAATTTAAAAAAATTATCTTACTTACAATTTACTTGATAAATCAGAGAGGTCAATCTTCCTCACTTTGTAAGCATCAACTAAAAAAAAACTACCACATATCTCCTCAAACAAACTATACATCATCTAACCAGCCCAAAAAGTCAGAAAACAGTTAATTATGAGACTAAATGACGTGGAAACCAGTTGAAATAAATTAAGTCGCATATCAAAGCAGCCCCTAATAAAGCACCAGACAAAATAAATATTAACAAAAACTCAATGGTTTACACCGCATCTAATGTAAAACAGCCGGCAAAAAAAAAACAAGAAACTTAATTAAAGTACCTAAATAACATTGAAAGAATAAGAAAAAATAAAGACTATCTAGTGGAAAACCTTTACCGTGTACGTAAAACACAACTTCTACGGCAGCCAAATTCAGGTAACCGGTTTTTGAAAAAATGATATCATAAAAAGATTATAAATTTTTTGGTGGAGTCCTAAAATATATAGTTATATTTTGGTTCCTTTTGACAATATTTTGCTATTTGTAGGTTTTTATAAAAAGAATTTTAGTTTTCAATAGTTTAGGCCAAATTTTGGTGCTTTCTAACAATATTTTAATATTTTTAGGCCTGCTTTTGCTATATTTGACATTTTATGAATAAACTTTTGCTTTTAGATTTTGGTGCATTCTATCAATATTTTAATGTGTCAATACATTTTCAACAGTTTATAACCAAATTTTAATACTATCTAACAATATTTTAATGTTTTGAGACCGGATTTTGCTATTTTTTACATTTTATGAAAGCATTTTTGCACTCTCAGGTGTTTTTGGCTAGATTTTGGCGCTTTCTAACAATATTTTGACGTTTCAATGTTGAGTTTTGATATTTTTGACATATTATAAACATTTTCAACAGATTTAATGCCTTTTAAAAATATTTTGATGTTTTAAGGATTTAGGTATTTATGACATTTTATTAACTAGAATTTAACATTTTCCAACAGTTTATAGCCGGATTTTGGTACTTTCTAACAATATTTTGATGAATAAGATCAAGTTTTGTAATTTTTAACATTTTGTGAACAAGATTTTGCACTTTTAAAGCGTTTTTAGCAAAATTTTACGGCTTCCTAATAATATTTTAATATTTCAAAGTCGGATTTTGTTATTTTTGATACTTAATGAATAAAATGTTGGCTAGATTTTGGTGCTTTCTATCAATATTTCAATGTTTCAATGCTGAAGTTTGCTATTTTTGGATTTTTATAAACAGAATTTTACATTTTCAACAGTTTATAGCCAAAAAAAAAAAAATCAACTAAGAAAACGCAAAGCCTTAAAAAAAAAAATCCAAAAATTACAAATTATACGTAATGCCAATAATCACTCACGCCGCTGAAACCACTAGCAGAATTAAGAGTATGGCTAAAACAAGAAAAATGATAAAACTCCAAAAAATCAAAATATAGTATAATGGACAAGACAGAGACAAAACTAGCCATAAAACCCATAAAACTAGATAAAGGCCTTAAAACTATTTTAAAAAGAAGAAAAACTAGTGAAAAGGCAGCTTTAAGCTGAGCTTTGCTTTTTTGTATACAGTAATCTCAATACAGCTTGGCCTAAAGAATGTGTGAAACGTAAACGCAAAAAAAATGCTAAAACAGGCGAAGGCGTAAGTGCAACAGAGCCAACAACTTTTTTGTGTGTATTAAGTTGCCTATTATATCGGCCAACCTGTATTTGGATTACTATAATTATAAATAAAAACTATTATTACTTTTAAAAACGTTCATATGAAGACAAAAAACAAACACGAGAATAATGATGGCATCCTTAAGATGATGCCAGGTGCTTCATAGAAACGTAACATATGTAATTAAATTATATCATTACTTGTGGTGAACTAGAAATATTAATAATTTTTAAAATAACTAGGTAAGAATTACAAGCTGCAATAAACACAATAAAAATTAATGATTCACTTTGAACAAAAAGTTATCAAATATATTATCATATATTAATATTATTTATGATAGTATGAATACGCTCTATTCATATTATTAAACAAACCTTCTCATTTTGTAGTTTAGTAACAAAGGTTATAATAAAATTGTTTTTATTAAAACGGTAACATTTACTAAAAGAATAGTAGAAGCGCTACAAACGTTTCAAATAACAATTTTTATCGAATAACAAAGTAAACAAATGGTTAAATAACGACAAAATATAGAATAATACAAAATAGTTAACTATTAGTTTGTAAAAAAACTTATAAAACATTAACATAACTGATAGTATTCACAAAACATTTAAAAAATACGTGAGATAAATAATTTAATTTATATATCAAATGCAGACATTGCAAATTATAATATATTAAAATAACCCTAATTGGAAATGGTTATGTGGATTTAATTATTCTGGCTCTGACGGAAAGTTTGTAATAAAGTAATTCGTTTAACTAAACATTATTTCGTTACCTGCAACAACTGCAATGTAAAAAATAAAGTTTTTCCTACTATTTATATAACTATATTCCTTAAGGGATAACAAACGTTGATCCAGGCATACATACAGATCAACTGTTGACTAAGATATGATTGAAAGTTGGCGGCAAAGTTCCACTCACTCAAAACTGTATAAATTCAGCAAGTTGACAGATAAGTTTCTGGCTTTGTAGAAGGAGAGAGAGAAGTAAAAAAAATGTCGAGTTCCTAAGATGCAGGAGAGAGTTACTTCAGATGCAGTAAACACTGCTCCGCGGAAGCCACAAATCCACCAATAAGATATTTGAGTTAGAGACAGTTCCGATAATAAAGATTTGCGCTAAGCGGGGGCGGATTCTATTCCCACCGGCGCCTGATCGGAATTTACAGCCGAATCGCATCCGAAATATGGTCCTACCTACTTTGAATCTTTAAAATAAAATTGGCACGGTCGGTTTCGGATCGGCACGGGGTTATCGGCTCGCATAATATACCGGCCTCGCGAGGCAACAAGAAAATTTCTTATTGCATACAGCCCCTTTCATAGCACTTAACGGCTGGATACATTTTTGATACATTTTTTTAAGCATAGGTTTTTTAAACAGCTTATTGAAACAAAATATGCTACATATTATATTTTTTACCTTGCAATCTTAATGAGTTATGAGAACAAAGTATTCTTTACGATTAAAAGTTTACAGATACTATGGAAACTAAAGTTTTAACTATTTGCAAATATAGTTGAAGTATTTTATGATGCAAAAGTAAATTTGCTACAGTGAATCAAATATTTCTGCAATAAAATGTAACCATGTGAAACTAGTCAGTAATAATTCTGGACAGCTTATAATAAATTTGACATTTTAAAATACAAATACGTATAATATAAGCAAATCTAGAAATCAATTAAAAAATTAATCTAGTAGAGTTCAAATAAAGTACTTGACTTAACATTACTTTAATTGTATAAAAATAACATTACTTTAATTGTATAAAAAATAATAAACTCTAAAATCATACAGAACTGTTTATTGTTGTATTTAGATATTGCCATTATTGTAATGCCATATGTTTTGGTATTGCGGATTATTGACAGTGTCCTGTTTTCCCAATCCATAAACCAGTTACACAATTATTTAATAACTCATTGATTACCTCTGAAAAAGTGGATTCATCTCTCTATAGAATACTTTGTGCATCCACTTCAACAATAGGAAAAACTTTCTATTCTTGTTTGACATTTAAAACATTAGGACGTTCTTTTGAAGTCTTCAGTCAATTATTGTCCCTACCAACATAACCTTAATTACTGTAAAATTGTTCTATTTTAAACCCAAAAATAAAAGAAAAATAAGCAAACTTTATTATATTAAGTCAATATGACTCATTATTGAAATAACATGACTGACAGTACTACCAACTCAATAACTTTTATTATATTATTTTGTACGTTTTCGAATTGTATTGTTATAAAGTTAAATGTTTTCTTGTTTTCTTAGTTACTTGTTATTAAATGATAATTAGAAAAATGTTCATTCTTAATTTTCAATTAGTTTTGGCCTACTAAATCGAATTTCAAGAGCACGTGCATCACTTCTGAGGCACCCTGTATAGTGAACCATTAGTCTTAAAAGACGTATTTCTCAAAATGTGCATTTGATATCTTTACTATTAAAAGCAAATACAATGGTAATGATAATAAAAAAATATATTTAACGGACAGTTGAAAAGCAATCTTTAAAATAACAAAACCCTTCTAGCTTAATATTACAATGTTATCATATTCTTGATTGCTTTATTGATTTATGTAAACAACATCAAAATGCGTTGAATAAAAAAAACACTTTAATAAAGTAGGGTAGATAAAGAATAATGTGCTCAAAATGTGTAGGTTTGAAAGTTGAAACGTAGTGCGCTGTTGAACATTTTATTAAAAACAAACACAAAGAATGAATTTTAATGTATAGTACATAAGTCCAACCTATAAATAAACAAAAAAAGAAAATTGCTCAAAACTTGTAATCAGCTAATTATTACATACAACTTTGTAAAAATAATTTGCAAATCATAACAAGAGTCTTGACAAAGCACCTAAAATAATAAAACACATGCATTCAACAAACATTATATTAACCAAACTTGATATGTAAAAGAAGTGACATAGAGAACAAAACAGCCGTACATAGATTGATTTGTGTGTACAAAGCAACAAAAAATTACTAGCCTAACATGATTATTATAAACAAAACCTCTCCAAACAACATACATTAGTAGCAAGCGAGCAAGTGTAATTGACTATTAGCAGCCAACCAAGAAACATCTTTATCACCCACGACCAGTAAGCAACAGCTCAACATCTAACCAAAAACGACCTCCAAGACAGCCAAAAGCGCCAAAAAACGCAAAAAAGTACAAAAAATTTAAAAAAAAACGAGCAAATGACCTGCCGCAGGTCCCAACCTAAGTACAGGGTCAATGCAATAGAGGGCCTAGTCCAAAAACTGAAAAATCAGATCGTTAAGATAACGTCAAATTTTTGACTAAAAATTAAAACTATTAACGCCGCCATAACCCTAACAAACACTATCGCCTCGAAGCACCCAACTCCAGTGCTTCCGCACCATTTGCTGTCAACATAGACATAGAGATTCCCAACGCCCACAAAGAAAAACAAATCAAAAAACACCATCTAGAAAAAACGCTAAGCTTTGCACTCTTCCTCAGAGAACACAGCCAAACACGCCAACCACTTCCAGGTGTCTATAGAAGTAACCACTTCCGCTGACTTTCCGCATTTTTCTACTTTGGAAAAAGCCGTCTATCAATCCAGCAACATCACCGCTAGAAATTCTGGAACATAAGTCAGCCTGGAAAGACACTATCCTCCAGAGAAAGCAATCTAATAAGCCATCAACTGACTTCCAGCCGCTTTCAGCAGTTGGGCCTAAAAAACCATCAGCAGCTAATCTTGCCGGCCTTTCAAGCCAAAAAACACAAAGGCCGTACGTTCCATAAAAAAGCACTAGAACGGCAAAAAAAAACAAAAAAGGATTTGCCAAAAAAGCTTTTACCAATCTGACTTTCAAGCGTGCCGCCTGTCCTGTCCAATAAAAACAAATTCTAGCGTTACTCTTACTTTAGCAATAATAATATTGCATTACTCACAAGAGTATTCAAATAATCTCGGCAACCATCGGAAAACGACAACTTTTCAGAAAATCCGAAAAACCCGTCTTTCAAACTCACTCCACCCCCAAAAACGAGGTGGTAATCCAAAACCTCTTGCAAAACCTAACAAAGGCAACCCTTAAAGAAGCACTCAAATTACTAAGACTTGCGCCAACCAACATCCACCTAATGGGAAATAAATTTGTTCGTTTCTCATCAATCTCCACGCAACTCCCAAAAAAACGCAAAGATTAAAGATCTTAGTAAGTTTATAAACTTAACGGTTTCTGTAAAGCTAAAAATGAAAGGCAGCAACATACCTCAATGTCATAGAGGCCATAACTGCAACAATGCTTTAAAACATCATAATCTGCAAAATCTGTTCGGGACCCCACTAAATGACAATCTTTGTTCTGGTTCTCACCCCGCCAACTACCTAGGTTGCAAACCCTACATCATAATGATAGCTTCTATAGTCAGATATAAAAAAACACCGGAACGGCGCCTAACCTAGTGACGGCTTCTAGTTCATAAAACTCCGGTTTTTTTACAAAACCGCTACCATATCAACAAACAATTTGTTTGCTAGCATGGTCACGCTACCAGCATCAACAACAACAAATGCACAAATAGCCGCTTTTATTAAGTTTATTTATAATAAAAATAAATGTTAAGAGTACGCTTCCGGTAAAAAAACATCAATCTAGACTAAATGAGCAAAGTAGAAGAGTTTTTCTTTGCTCAGAACATCAATGCAAGTATGTGGTGATTTGAACAACCAACTCAGACATGCGATAAAAATCTTAAACACGTTTACGTGTTTAGAAACGTTGGAGGTGTAGCGGAGGCGAGTGACACTGATCTTTGCAAAAATGCGATTGTAGCAAAAGTGCCGGGAGGTTAGGTTTTTTCAAACTTGCATATGGGTACATCAACACAAGTAACTTTATAGACTTTGAAACGGTACTATACGAGCTGTAAATTTTAATTCCAAACATCCAGCGTGGATCAATCTCACAACCAACATGAAAAGTCAAACATTGCAAAACTACATTGAGCAAAAAAGTCATCGAGTACTGAATTCAATCACCAAAGAAACGTCCTTGACGGACGTCAACTTGCAAACTAAGATTTAGAAATCAATTAAGCTTTGACCACAACCCAGTATTTCTGAAATTTTACGGAAAAGGATCAAATGAGAAGGAAGAAGATTTGTTACCCACACAGATTGGACTCTCTTCTTAAGATGCCTGGAAAAGAACATAGGCAAAGCAGCATTAGTAAAAACGGTTACAGACATTATAAGAGCCGTCAAACAGTTCACTAATCAGATCCACAAAACCACAAAAAAAGTTTCTAAAACCAATCAGGTTTGCATTAATAACCCCTTAAGATAATCCCGCGCACAAAAAACAATAATTTGCTAAAAAAATGTAAAAAAAGTGTAAAAGTAATACAACCTTATACGCGCTACATTCCAATTGGAATCTAGCTGCTTCTTTTCTAAAGCTTTCATGATCCATTTTACGGTGTAGATCACTCCCCATTAATACTCTCCAGTTTTACTGCTTATTGTATAGATTTTACCACTTCTTCCTTCTATTTTTTCCTGTTATTTGTCTTTGTTTTCCTGTTTCTAGTTCCTCCTTTTCTCATATTACAACCTTAAAGATTGTAAAATTTTTAGAAGTCAGAACGGCTACAAGATTATACAAAAACAAGAGCTATCAAACAACTTTGTAATCAACCACAAATGATAAAAATCTGATGTAGAAGATCTACATGCTTTGCGCAAAAAAATTCTCTATTTCAGAAATTTATGAATGGGTTTTAATACTGCATCAAGGAAAAAGCTAAAGCATATGCTGACAACCTCAAACTGTAATGCTCCATCTCTATGATAGAAGACACCCATCTTAAATTTGTCAAAAGAGTTCACCGAAAAGTCAACAACTTCTTAGAAAATAAAGACGACGACGCATTGCTAAATAACGTTAGACCTTCTCAAATCAAAAAGTTAAATCTAAACTCAAAACTCGGCGTCAAGCTTTGACGGAATTTCCAACAAAACACTAAAATTTTTCTTTCACAAAACAATAATGGTGCTAACCAACATTGCAAATGCGATCTTACTTACTTTTTAAAAGCTTGGAAAAGCTTGCACGTAATCAACATCTCAAAACCTAAAAAAACCGCAAATTTTAATCAAATCTACTGACTGGGAGTAATGCTGGCTATATAATCCAAGAAGACGCGTGAGTAAATTTTTTTCTACCCGCCTATCACCATGGGTTCCAACGTAAATACTCTACTAAACCGCGTGAAGGATCACATTGTCAAAAATTTTAGACTAGAACAAACCACAAAAGTGGTAATTTTTAAGGTCAAAAAAGCTTTCAATAAAATAAACTAATACTGCACAGACTAAAATTTCTACAGCTTCTTATAAAGCTGATAGCTTCATATGCAAAATGCAGAACTCTAGCAGTAAACTCTTATACCATGTTTTTACCTTGAGGTATTTTTTATATTGCCTATGCTATTTAGCCTATACGGCGCCAACAGCGTTTGAATCACCGTTGTAAAATCTCACAATACGCTGATGACACAGCGCTTCTATACTGCTCAAAATCACTAAAAGTGGTCTCCATAAAGTTTTAAAAAGTTACAAGTCATCTTCAAGACTGGATAAACTAGCTTGTTAATGTTAGAAACTGTTCTATTTTTACGATAAGTTTTCCTTGATGACGTACCTATTTCAAGGTTTGACTACTACTGCAAAGTATCTAAAAATTACTTTTAATAAAGGACTGACATACAAAATTGCAGACAAGGAAGAATACTCCCATAGAAAACCGGGAGTTACAACTTTACCCCACAGCCTATAAGGCGTCCTATCTTTATGCATCCGCTACATCTCTAAATAGAAGGTACATGAGCCTTGCGGTCTCAAACTAAGAAGATTTAGCCGCTAGGCACTTTTTCTTTAAAAGTAAATCCAACACTTTAATTCTTTAAAAAAAATTCTCCTAAACCACAAAAAAACATACATCAAAGTTATTATTTTTAATTAAATTACTTAAAAAAGCTTTATTTTGTGAATTCATTGCTAACAACAACAAAAACAAACAATTATTATCACTCATTAGTTGCTATCAAAATTATTGCTTACACTTACCATAATAGTATCTGCTCGTTCTTCACCAGCCTCTTTTGCTAATGGTTTATGTTTTATTATATAACCGTTGCCAATAAGCTATCAATCTGTTTACTCTCTCTGTTTGTACAAAAAGAAGCACTTCGTTCATTAATTGTAAAGAATTAGTTTTTATTGGAAGACCCCGACCACCCATGGTTGGTCATTCAGAGATAAATGTTTCTTTTCTCTGCAAATATGAGTTAACATATGGTAACAAACACTAAGGAGGCTGGGTGAAGCATTGTGATTGTACCCCAACTACACTCCTAGTAGTCTGTAGATTGATTGTTACCATCTTTTTGATTTAATTTTTTGCAATAAACAAAAATTAATTTTTATTTCACTCATGCTTTATATGAACATTACTCTTGAGCTACACATAAACAAATAATGGTATGTACCAAACTGGACAGGCGTCTACCACAACCGCCCGCAGAAGCGCTCCAGCAACCGGAAGAGTCAAGAAATCTTATTGTTACATGCCCACAGGCATCACAGGATCAGCCGCTACCAAAAAAAGTACCAAACTTCTAATCTGTTTAAGTTTGTCCAGAATTTTAAGATTTATTTGCATTTTTAAAGTTTTGCCTGTCAAGCCAGCAATGCTTACATTGCCGGTCTTTTTGAACCCGTGCGTCATCCACGCCAAGTGCGTCACCATCATGCCCAAACACATCCAGTTAGACCACTAAATTCGCAAATAACGCTTCTTAGTCAGCAGATAAAAACGACAAACGGCAGTGAGTGCAGCCAATGCTTAGCAAAAAAATAGCCAATAGTTAATCTTTGTTGTTAATTCTGATGATACATTTTTTACTTTGAAAATAATGGTTATGGCGTGAGTTGTTTAACTGAGGTCATTGTGTTGTTTCAGACTTGGTTGTTTTTTAAACTTTTAGGTTTTGTTATAATCAAGAGAATTTCTGGTAGATTATGCGGTAAATTTTAGGTGTAGTTTTTAAATTGCCTTTGTAATTTTTTTTTCAGGTTTGTCTTTAACCTTTGTTAAATTAAATGTTTGCGTATCAGTTTTTATTTTAAGTATTATTTATACAAAGTGCAGAAGCCTGCACTTTTTGCTTTTTGTTCTTATATGTGGGTTTTAGGTGAACAGCCGTTGATTAGTTTTTACAAGTTCACAGCTGTTTCTCTTAAAACAGTTTTTTCTTACAGATAAAAAATACAAATGTGGTGATTGCTTCAATCACAACAAGTAGATTGCAAAACTAGCAAACTTGGGTAATATTTTCTACCACTTAAAAAACCAGTTATATCAACTGGCCGCGTTTTTAATATAAAACTTGTTTATAGAATCGCTTAATAACAATAATATTCTCGTGGGGATCATGCTTATTTTCAAGAATATTAAAAAAAAAAATTAAAATAAAATGAAAAAATATAATCCTACAAAATAATCATATCGAGAATTATAGTTTGGTTATAAACTCAATAAAGTTGATTGCGATCGGTGTTGAAAATGATTCAGATAGATTACCAAAAATTATGCCCAAAGTTAGAGATGATAAAATGTTAAAAACAAATTTGCTAGAATGAGTCTCACTAACTGTTATGTCTTATAATATGATAAGAATAGAAAATACGTTTGTGTTGAGTTTACAACAGTGCGATTTTATTCTGAATATAAAAGGAACAAAATACAATATATATTCAACTAAAACGATAACCTTCAATACGCATAAGGACGATCACGGATAATATATAAAAACCGAGCACATATAAAATATATTTAAAACTAACATTATTTCTATTACATATATAAAATAAACATAAATCATATTTAATTCTTAATATATAACATAACCTCCCCTTTTCAGAGATTGGAGTTGTCGAACCTCTCAGGTTTTTTTAAGTAGACTTCTACGTCTTAAATTAACTGGACTGCATATAGGTTCTGGAACAACTTCAATATCTGAATTGGTCGTTACTACATTTTCTTCGACCTGTGGGTTATTGTTAACTAAATCAATATGGTGTGGGGGCTGAGTACTGGAGGTGGTATTTGCATTATTAATAATTTGATTAATGTGCCTCTTCCAGACTAAACCCTCACTTGTTTCAACTTTATAATGTTTATGGCCAAGTTTTTGTATTATTTTCGCATCACACCATTTCCTTTTACCGCTAAAATCACGAACTTTCACTAAGTCATTCGTTACTAAGTTTAAGTCTCTGTTTCCCCCTGCGCTTACAATTTGTTTATTTTGTTTTTGCTTTACTACCTCATTTGTGTTATTTCTTAATAAATCCAATTTACATCTTAACTGCCGCCCTAACAACAATTTTGCAGGTGACTCATTTGTCACAGTGTGTGGAGTATTTCGATATTGAAATAAGAATCTACTCAAAACAGAATTTATTTCAACATCTGTTTTTACATTGGATTTAATTAAAACATGTTTAATCTGTTTTACACAAATTTCGGCAGCTCCATTACTGGAAGGATGATATGGAGCAGTTGTCGTATGTTTAATCCCATAGTGTTTACAAAAATTTTGGAAAATTTCACTCGTGAACTGAGTTCCGTTATCAGAAACAATTTCTCTTGGCAATCCAAATCTTGCAAAAATTTCAATTAATTTACCTACAGTTGCTATGGAATCAGTACTATTCATTTTAAAACATTCTAACCATTTAGAAGTAGAATCTACTACTACTAAATAACTTTTATTGTTTAACGGCCCTAAATAATCAATATGGATTCTAGTCCAAACAGTTTGATGCCAAACCCATGGATTTATTTGTGACTTTGGCGGTGATTCTTTGAAATCATTGCATGGTTTGCAATTCTTGCATAAAGTTTCTATGTCTTTATTTAAGTTAGGCCACCAAATATATCCACAAGCAAATAATTTTGATTTTACCATCCCCATGTGATTTTCATGAATTTCTGATAATATAGAGTTTTGAAATTTAGGCGGAATAATCAAACGATATCCCCACATTAGAATACCTTGTTCTACGCTTAATTCGTTTTTACGAATAAAATAAGGTTTAAGCTCTTCTTTAGGACATTTGTTAGGCCAACCTGTTAAGGTATAATGAATAACTTTACTCAAAATCAAGTCTCTGTTAGATTCCTTTTTGATATCATTATGAACTATTGGTAATTTTTGATCATCAATTAAATTAATATAACTTATTTCTTTTTCTTGAAAATTGGCCCTACAAACATCAACACTGTGATTACCTATCGGCAATCGAGATAAGCAATCAGCAGAATTATTTTGAGATTTAACATATTGAATGTCAAAACTAAAAGATGATAAGAAATGTGCCCAACGTTGCAATCGACTCGTTGCCATAATTGGTATGCCTCGTTTAGGGCCAAAAATTGCCACCAAAGGCTTGTGGTCTGTTGCCAACGTGAATTTTTGTCCAAAAAGGTATTGATAAAATTTTGAAACTCCAAACACTATTGACAATGCCTCCTTATCTAGTTGAGAATAGTTTATTTCTGCCTTACTCAAAACTCGTGATGCGTATGCAATAGGTTTTTCAACCCCACTATCACCTATGTGAGCTAGCACTGCCCCTATTCCCACAGATGAAGCATCTACTGTCAACTTAAGTGGAATTTTTGAATCAAAATGAGTTAAAATTTGATTAGACATTAACAATTCTTTACTTGATGTAAATGCTTTTTCACAATCAGTATTCCATTGGAATTGAACGTCTTTTTTCAATAGCTTATATAACGGATGCAATAAAGTGGCTCCGTTTTTCATAAATTTATAATAAAAGTTTACCATGCCTAAGAACGATTTTAGTTCTGTTACATTTTTTGGTTGAGGACATTTTTGTATGGATTCTACTCTTTCATTAGTCGTATGTAACCCTTCTTTGTCAATTACATGACCTAAGTAATTAATTTCCGGTTGCATAAATTGACATTTATTTAGTTTTAATTTTAATCCACTTTCTGACAATCTTCTAAAAACTAATTCCAACCTATCTAAATGATCGCTATCAGTCTTTCCTGTAATTATAATGTCATCCAAATAACAAGCCACCCCCGGTATATCAGCTAGTAATTGTTCCATCATCTTTTGAAAATAAGCCGGACCATTAGTAATGCCGTATGGAAGCCTGGTGTATCTAAATAGACCCATGTGAGTAGAAATCGTTACATAATCACGCGATTCCTTTGATAATAATACTTGCTGATAAGCTTCGGATAAGTCAATCTTAGAAAAATTTATCCCTCCTGTCAATTTATTAAATAAATATTCAATTCTCGGTAATGGGAATCTTAAAATTTCTAAATTTGGATTAACTGTCAGTTTGTAATCTCCACATATTCTAATTGAACCGTTTGGCTTTAATATTGGCACTATTGGAGTACCCCAATTAGAATATGTTACTGCCTCTAAAACTTTTAATTTAACCAAACGATCTATTTCATTTTCCACTTTTTGCTTTAATGAAAATGCAATAGGTCGCGCTTTAAAAAACTTTGGTTCAAAATGTTCTTTCATTTTTAAAGTGATTCTATCTTTGTTAAATGTTCCAAGGCCAATTTCAAAAATTCCTTTATATTTTTTACATAATTTTTCTACATTTGAATTTTCATTTGAAAATGTAAAATTGTTTTCAACCATTGGACTGTTCATTCCAATTTCAAATAATTTTAATGCTTGCCTTCCAATTAATGGTGGGCCGCCATTTTTAATGACGTACATTTCTAATGTATACTTCTTACTATTATAAATTACATTTAATATTAATTTACCAATTGGCTGAAAACTAATTCCTACATAGTCTTTAAATACCAAATCATTGTCTAAGAGTGGAAATTTCCCAAAATGTTTGCGATAAACACGATCAGATATGACCGCATGTGCGGCACCGGTATCAATTTGAAAATTCATCGGTATATTTTCAACCGTTAATTTAATATAAAATGGCTCTATAGTATTTAAATCATAAATTGTAAAAATATCAGTTTTGTGTAAGTTATCATGATTAACCTCTTGATGCGACAAAAACTTATGCGATTTGCTTTGTTTATTTTTACAAATATTTGACAAATGACCTTGTTGGCCGCAGTTGTTACAATTATAATTTTTATATTTACATTCAAATGTCGAATGATTCGCTCTACCACATACTTTGCACTTACATTTTACTTCAGTGGACGTCTTATGCGATATTGCGCGCTGATTGTTCGTATTATAATTTTTTTTATATCTTGAAAACTGATGAATTTCCGATTTAACTTGAATGCGCCGCTCTTTTCCTGCCGCCTCTCTATTTTGTGCCAATTGAACCACGGTTTCCAGCGTTGAAGCAGGTGTCGAAGTAGGATCGACTTCCAGAAGGCG
The DNA here is from genome assembly GCA_963932245.1 of Tachinus rufipes. Classification (NCBI taxonomy): domain Eukaryota; kingdom Metazoa; phylum Arthropoda; class Insecta; order Coleoptera; family Staphylinidae; genus Tachinus; species Tachinus rufipes. The sequence continues at coordinate 124,009,909 of OZ010741.1, read as the reverse complement.
ATCCAATATGGGACCGCTTCCCATTCCCACGACGAACATGTCCCGCATGATGGTGCTGATTTCGTTACCAAATCCACATCCCGCTGACAAACTTTTAACTCGCGCGGCCCAGCTCACCACGGATTCATCTTCGTTTCTGTGTGCCGTGTAAAATTTAATTCTTGCCGCAAAAAAAGACTGCACAGGACTGCAATATTTTAGCAATTTCTCCAATAAGTCTTCATACTTTAATTCTTCGATTTTTTCCGGTACACATAAATTGCGTAACAATATATATGTGTCTTCGTGTAAAATATTTAATAAAATGGCACGTTTTTTTGTATCATTTTTTTCAAAATTGTTTGCCACAATAAATTGTTGAAGTTTTACCTTGAAAACTGTAATATCATTATTTTCGTGATGATATTCTTTTAATATTCCAATTACACCAGTATTTGCACTTTCACTGTCCGGCATTTTTACGTGGATAATTTTAACTACCTCGTCGCCAATTGTTATGTCTTATAATATGATAAGAATAGAAAATACGTTTGTGTTGAGTTTACAACAGTGCGATTTTATTCTGAATATAAAAGGAACAAAATACAATATATATTCAACTAAAACGATAACCTTCAATACGCATAAGGACGATCACGGATAATATATAAAAACCGAGCACATATAAAATATATTTAAAACTAACATTATTTCTATTACATATATAAAATAAACATAAATCATATTTAATTCTTAATATATAACACTAACAATGACGTAGCAATCTGTAAGCAAGGATCAAAACCGGAAAGACCGGATTTTGCTATTTTTGACATTTTGTGAATAAAATAAACTTTGACAGTTTGTGACCAGATTTTTGGTTGCTTTTAACAATATTCTTTAAATGCTATAGTTGGATAAAAATAACAAATTTTTGAGATTTCATAAAAAATGTTAAACTATTTTAGAGTTTATAGTACTTTCTAAAAATTGGTTGAATTTTGCACTTTCAAAGGTTTTTGACTGATTTTAGTTTTTTTTAACCGTATTTTTGATATTTTAAAGCTAAGTTTTGCTATTTTTCAAATTTTATAAAAAATTTACTTACTCTTTTTAATAGTTTATATTTGGATTTTAGTGCTATCTTAAAATTGTTTAAAATTTTAAGGCCAAATTTTGCTTTTTTGTTGTTTCATAAACAAAATTTTGCAGTTTTTGGCAAAAATTTTGTTCTTTTTAAAAATAATTTATTATTTTATGACTTGGTATTTTTGTTTTGTTATAAATAAAATTTTGCATTTTTAGCAAATTTTGACCAAATTGCTAGTCCTTTTCGGTTATGTGCAAACACTTTTTAGAGTTTTCGGAAATTTTCTTTGTTCTCCGCAGTTCGACAATGTCCAAATATTGTCGCAAAGTCAGCCAAAATGTTCTCTACAAAGCTTCAAAGTCATGCCTTGCATGAATTGTTTTTTTTTTGAGGCACCGTTTTGATCGCCTCTTCTTTGGCCGCTGCTTTAGTAACTTGCCAAGCAATGAAGTTAAAATTGGCAAAGACGACAAAATCTGAGACTAAGCTTAAAAGAGAGACTCGTTAATTTAGGATTTGATTTACAAAATCTACTCTTACTTTTATCCTCTTCCATTAGGATTAACATTTTTTTTGGTTTTGTCTACAAAGTCTGCCGGAATGTAGTGTACAATTTACGGGTCAAGTTTTTGCCGTTTTTTTTCAACGTACCGTTTTCAAGATTTTGTCGTTTTTTTGCGGATTGGACCAATTTAGCCTTGATCAAAACAGGACCGAGAAAGACGGTTAAACCCGAATTGCAATCCGACCCCATATTTACATGTCATTACTTTGGTCAATAGTTTTTTTCGAATCCAAAACAATTTTTTTATTATTTTTTGCAATGTTCCTTCCTTCAAAGAAGAAAGAATACTAAACAAAAAATTTTATGCGCCGGCATTCACAAAATCATTTCTCCAGATTTTTTTTTAATTTTTAACGTTTTATAAATATTTTTTTTATATTTTGACAGATTTTTAAAATTTCATAAAAAATATATATTTTTCAACAGTTTATTGTGTTTTTTGATATCATTTTGATAATTCCAAGCAAGATTTTGCTATATTGATCGTTTTATAAATATAATTCAGCAGTTTTTAACTGTTTTTGGCTGGATTTTGTTATTTTTTTAAATAATTTTACCATTTTATAACTTAAATTGTAGTTTTTAACAGTTTATTAATAAAATTTGCTATTTCTAACAATATTTTGATATTTTATGACGGAATTTTGCTAGTTTTAAGATATAAAATTTTTCAATAGTTTATGGCCAAGTTTTGGTGCTTCATAACAATATTTTGATATTTATAAACCAAAAAAGCGTCCACCGTGTCTTTTAGCCATTTTTGACTTTTTTTGATAAAATTTTGCACTTTTAAACAGTTTATGGCCAGATTTTGATTTTATATAAAAATGTTTCAATATTTTGTGATTAAATTTGGATAGTTATAATTTTTTATGAATAGAAGTTTGCATTTTTAACAGTTTACGACGGAATTTTAGTTTAAAATTAATAAAGAAATTACGTTTAAACTGTTTTTGGCTGGTTTTTGATTCTTTCTGATACAATTTTAATAGAATATAACCAGATTTTGCTATTTTTGATATTTTATAAATAAAACTTTAAACTTTTCAATAGTTTATAGCCAGATTATGGTGCTTTATAACAATATTTTGATGTTTTAAACCAGATTATACTAATTTAAACGTTTTATAAACAAAATTTAAAACTTTTTAACATTTTATGGCCAGATTTTGTATTTTTTTTAATGTTTTTATATTTTATGGCCGGATTTTGCTATATTTGAAATTTTATAAATAGTAATAAAATAATAAAACAATTTACTACGTTTTTTACCACAAATTTATTCTTACAAATACATTACTAGTTTTGGCTGTACTAAAGCCTTCTACAAATGAAATAAATTATATGAGTTTCATCTCATTTCAGTAAATTGTTTTATTATTTCATTAACATGAATTATCACGTAGTAGAGGTCACAACCATCAATTATATTTTTATATATAGTTTTTACATAAATATTATATCCTACCTACCTATTTCAAAAAAGTTAAGAACCGCTGACTCTAAGCTTTGCCTAGTAGCTTTGCAAATTCTCTCCTTAAATCTATCTACGTGAAACATACTTGAGAGAATTAGTACTATTGAAAACAATTGTTGAGGATTTAATATACATTTCTATTTAACTAAAGTAGTTACAAATAATTCCAAAAACATAATCCACTAATACCACAAAATCGTGCATAAAAAAGTAATACACTTATTTTTCGTTTGCATGCTGCTCTCAATACCTTAATTTGCAAAACGAGTTCCATTTGAAAAGCAGATTGCCTCACATATCCAAACAATACGCTCCATACTTTGTATATTTCATTTCAAGTTTCACCCAATTCTTCTAAATTGTTTTTTATCAACTAAATTGTATTCATTCTTGCAAATGTAGAAATTTATTAGTTTTTATAATTAAATAAACTTTTTTAATTGAGTATATATATATATAAGTGTGTGCAATACATGCAATTTCAATTGCTGAATTCTGTTTTGGGAAATGTTGATCAGTAACTAACCATCAAAGTAAGTTCGCTGTATGGCATGCTCGGTGGAGGGAAACAATGTGTTTCAGTATTGAGTCGGTATTGCTTCTATCCTTAGAAAGGACCGCACAATAATTCCTCCTGTTTAAGTTGGCTTGTTATTTTGTATTAGGAACTAGGATTAGGAAGTGTATAATTTCACAGTAATCCTTTAATAATACTATAGAAGCTCTAAATAATAGTTTATAATTATAGTAAAGAATTATTGTAAAAAAAATTGTTATTATATATTTTTACAAAATCATGTAATTATATACAAACAATATGAAATAATATTTTCAATTTAAAGATAAAACAGATTTGAAATAATTCAAAATCCCCATTTAATTCATTATGCAAATGATTACTCAAGATTTACATGATGGTTAGACATTTAAATTTAAAAGTTATTTTAAAATTCCTAAACCTTACAATCAAAATGAAATTAATATTTTAATAACACACAACAATAATAATTGTTTCAACTATATATCAAAACCTCCCTAAGCCTTCGGCTATGTCTATGTGTTATTCATCATATTAATAAACATACATTTCAAAAAAATATTCACCAACCCTTTAATCATCCACACGCAACTATTTGCAGAATTTTAATCGAGCCACTTTTTAATGAACATAATACATTTTCTTTTTATGATTATTATACCAACCAAATTATAATTTGCGGGTCCGTATATGAGATGACTGAGATTACAGGCAGGTGTAAGTGTTTGATGCCGTGATTCACCTGTCCGACTGAGTCTCTGGACCGCGCCCACCTGCTGATTCGACCGCTTTAAGAATCTTCGAAAGCGCTTTCCGAGTTCACTTGTCGGCTATCGATTGAGCAGGTGCAGTTTGTTATTTCATCTCTTGAGATACTACATTACTGCATCTTTTTTTTTTTTATATTTATTATCTTGAAGTTGAATGTGTTATTAGGCAGTGATTAAACGGGTTTCGGTACATTGTTGAGTTTCCTTTAGTGTTGTGCGTTAATGAGGCAATTGGTAGTTATTCCGTGTTAATTGTAATGAAATATTAATAATAGTACGATTGGTATTTATTAGTCGTATCGTGAGAATTATCGTCGTAAGCATTAATTGGAATTTGTATAAATTAAAACTCAACTTTCCTTCATAAAAAAACATTTTTTTATTGAAGAAATAAATCAGATTCTAAATATAAAATGTAATTTTTAATAAATATTCAACTAATCAGTTATAAGCAGCGATCGAATAACGTTGTTAAATTTTATTTAAACTTTAGAATATCATTTTCAAATTCTTTAATTGGTATAACGATTTTGTAATGTTAAAGAATTTCAAATTTTGCTTTTTCACAACTTTATAATCAATTGTTGAAAATTTAGAAATAAATTATATTTAATTTTGCATCAATTAAAGATTTTAATTTATCAATATTACTTTTCATGTTTTAAATTATTGAGATTTTAAAAGCAAAGAACATATAAGTATAAAAATGAAACTTGCTACTATATGATTTTATATATACATATAAAAATATAATGAGAAAAGTTTTACCCTTAGTACAGATAATTTGGCTCCGTTTTTTTTCCTTTTTATCGACTAATAACAAATCGACTCGCAAAGCATGATGAAAAATCAGAATAATCTACCCAGTTTTATTTTTAATAGGAACATTATTGCTTATTAAAGTTTAAATAATAAATGTGTTCATGTTTCATAACTTTAAATGTGTATTTGAAAATAAAAATGAAATTATACTGTAAAACTCACACAATTATCCAGAGAATGGAAACACTCACCTGAAATTAGAAAAGCTGTAATTAGTTTAAGAGTTATACAAATATAGCAGTATAAATTATATTAAATTAAATAAGAGATTGTAATTTTTTAATAGTTGATTATTTTTTTGTAAAAAATACATAATTCAATTAAATATCATGTATTGTATGCAATCAAATATACAATCATACTATAAAACTTATAGAATTATTGATTATGATTAATAATAATAATAATAATACTTTATTCACGGTATATACAAAACCATTTACATCTACATCATTATATACATAAATAACGATGAATTACAAACAATATTACAATTACACAAAAATATATAAAAGAATATTGAAAAATAAAAGCATGGAAAAAAGTATACATAAATAAAAACAAAATATAAAATTATTCATCAACACATTTTAATTGACACTTAAAACTACATTTTAAAACACAAAATAAATCAATATTATTAGAGAAACTATTAGCAATTCTACACATTCTACCAATTGGATTATTAAATCCATAATTGGTAGAATGTATAGATTCTCTAATAAATGGAGACTGTCTGGTTCGGCGATTATTGTTGGGGACTTGAAATGGAAGAGTTACAAGTAGCTCTTGGCAATCAATCTCAGACATCATTAGTCCACGTAAAAATGATAAATCGGCTCTTTTGCGCCGAATTTTCAGCGGCGGAAGATTATATTGCAATGCAATGAGGTTAAAATCAAAATTTTCGGATAAAATGCCTAATTTGTACGATAATAAACGAAAAAATTTGTTTTGAATACGTTCTATATTGCATATATGAACGCTGTAGAATGGACACCAAAGTGACGGAGCGTACTCTAAATGAGAACGTACTAAAGCGCAATAAAGTAATTTGAGTGTGCTAGGAGATAGGTCAGTAGACATTCTGTAAACAAATCCTAACATTTTCATAGCACGGTTGCACATATAGTTTATATGCTCAACAAAAGTTAGTTTTGAATCAAAAATTACGCCCAAATCTTTTATTTGTGTAACATGCTCCAAAACATTATTATCGATAGTATAGTCAAACGATACTTTACTTAAAGTTCTGTTGAAGCTTATCGAAAAACATTTATTTGCGTTAAACAACAAGTTATTAATAAGACACCACGATTGAACAGAATCTAAATCATTTTGCAAACTAATGCAGTCCTTGATAGATGATATTCTTTTATAAATTTTAAGATCGTCAGCAAATAAAAGATAAGACGAAGAATTAATAGAATAAACAAGATCATTAATAAAGAGTAAAAACAGAATTGGTCCACAATGAGATCCTTGAGGAACCCCAGAAGGAACAACAATTGGTTGTGATAAAAAGTTATTAATTTTCACACACTGTGTACGATTTTCCAAAAAGCTCGACAACCACGCAACAACAGATTCATGAAAACCCAAAGCCCGAAGTTTAGCAATCAAAATACTATGATTAACGCGATCAAAAGCCTTTGAAAAATCTGTGTAAATAGAATCTACTTGAACTCTTGATTGAAAGGCATTCAAAAGATCATTTTCGTAACAAAGAAGATTTGTAAGAGTAGAACGACCCTCGCGAAACCCATGTTGCTGTTCCACTAAAATGCTTTTGCACATCCATTGTATTTGACCAGTTACAATTTGATCAAACAACTTAGAAATAGCAGACTGGATGCATATACCTCTATAATTAGTAATATCCTCCTTAGCTCCAGATTTATGTAAAGGCATAATGTAGCTTTGTTTCCAAACTGAAGGAAACTTGGCTTCATTGAAAGAAGCCTCAAAAAGTAAGTGCAATGGCATAGAAATTGAATAAATACATTGTTTTAACAGCATAGATGGAACACCGTCCGGTCCAGTGCTAAAGTTACATTTAAGGTTCTCAATCCCTTTAAATACATCCAACAAACTAATTGAAAATGATCGATGTAATACGTTTTTCTTAAAGTCAAACAAAGGAGTTGGATGAGTTTGTGTATCGTAAACAGAGGAAAAGAATTCAGCAAAAATCATTAGTTTTTCTAGAGTCGCTAACAAATTTCCAAAAATGTTTAGGGTTACTTTGAATGTTGTTTTCTGTTTGAGTAATATATTGCTTGTATAGACATGTACTGAAATTTTTACACGAAGTACGAATTGATTGAAACTCGTTACAATCAGACATTAGTCTTGAAGATTTATAACGTTTATGAACAGTTTTTTTTTTTTTTTAGTCTAGTAAGTGAAATCAATTCTTTATTAAACCAAACTGGAAAATTGTTTTCTCGCCATTGTTTTTTGGGAACAAAATAGTCAATAGCAAAATGCAACACAGAGTAAAATAAATTAACGCAATTATCAACATCACAATTATAAAAAAGGGCGGACCAATCAACATTCAACAAAAAATTATTGATTGCGTTAAAGTCGGCATATTTAAAATCATTAAAAACATAATTACACATTAAAATATCACGGCTAGTATCACATTTTACATCAATCACATAAGCAATATGATGTTGGCTAAGTTTTAACAAAACATCCACAGCTGTGATTAACACAGAAATATCACAGATGTTAGAAAAACATAAATCTAAGAACACAGCACCATCATTAGGTATAGAAATACATTGAGCGCAGTTTAGAAATAATATTACATGTTTCTTTCTATTAATTTTTTAATAGAAATATATAGATTTTAGTTAAAACTCAGAACATGAACTCCAACTATAATTTTTCTAATGTCAAAAAAACTATTAATAAGTTTTTTTATCAAGACCTAAACAATGGAGCTTGTTGACAAGTCTATCAAACACTTTAAAAATATCTAGAGCTACTCCAAGAATTTCTACTTGTTTGTCTAAAGTAGAACTTCGTTTGTGACTAACATAAGTCGATGATCTGTTGCCAAACTTTTTGATCAAATTTCCTATTAAGTATCTAAGATGAAGTTATTTTGTTCTAAAAACTGGACAATGTAAAAATTAATATATTTTTCAAATTTTTTTGACAGATTGTACAAAAAGGCAATTGGTCTATAATTCTTCCTATCCTTAGCTATCTCTTTTATTTATTCCCAAGTGTTCCCTTTTCTTGTAGCCTCTTCCTTTATTGCGCTGTTCCATTCTTTTCTGGGTCTTCTTTTTTTTGTATTCCTGTTACTTTTGTCTTTTACTTTTTTTTAGTGTTTCTTTCTTTATTCATTCTTCTGATATGTTCATACCTTTTCATTTGTCCTGTATGTCTCGTCTTTTATTTTATGTTTTTTTGTTATGTTTTCGATCTTTTTAAGAAATCTTATTTTCATTGCATTAATTTTTTCTATATGTTTTCCTGTCATCGTCCATGTTTTGCTACTATATGTTAACGTTGGTCTGATTACTTTTTTTACATTTTCTGTTTTTGTGGTTTTTGATATTTCTTTATTGTTAAAGAAAGTGTTTTTTAACATGTTATATATTTTTGCTATTTTTCCTATTTTGTCCTCTATCTCTTTGTCAAGTTTTTCGTTACATTGTGTTATTGTTCCTAGGTATCTGTATTGTTCAACCTGTTCTATTATCTTTCCTTCTATTCTGATGTTGTGGTTCAGTTTTTCTCTCGCAATTATCATTGTTTTGTTTTTTTATAGTTTATTTTTATGTATATTTTCTTTAGTTGTTTCTTTAATATTTTCATGTTGTATTGAAGTTCCTCTTCTGTCTCTGCAATCACTGCTATATTGTCTTCAATAGTAGTTCTGCTATTTCTATTATTTCTATCTTCCAATACCATATTTTTAGCATTTTCATCATTTTCTTTGCTTGTTTTATAGCCTTGTCTAAAACAATTGAAAACAACAATGCGCTTAGCACGCATCCTTGCTTTACCCCTTTCTTTGTTTGGAATTCTTTTGATTTCTCATTTCATATATCGTCTCTTTTGATTCTGTCAAATGCTTTCAAGGTCAACAAAGCATACGTGCATTATTCTATTTTTTATCATCTTCTCACTTTAGGTCTTGTGAGCTTCTTTCTTTTCTAAATCCACATTGTCTGTCCTCTATTGTCGTTTCTAATTTGTCTCTCATCCTTTTTTCTAAAACTTTTGTTTATATCTTGTTTGGTATGCTTGTTAGTGTGATTTTTCTGTAGTTTTTACATTTCCGTTTATTTCCTTTTTTATGTATGGGTAAGATTATTTCATTATTTCATTCCCTTGGCGTTTTCCCATTTCTAATCATGTCATTTATTAGTTCCGTTATTTGTGCAATTCTCTTTTTACCCATGTATTTCATCATTTGTCCATGATTTTATCTTTGCTTCTTTTATTATTCTCTTTGTTTCATTTCTGTTTTCTTTGTGTTTTTCATAATCTTCAATTTTTTTTGTTCTTAGATATCTTTTCCGTTTATCTTTTTTGTCTATTATCTCCTTCTTAACTTCCTCTGTCCACCAATTGGTTTTTTTATATTTTTGTTTACTATTTTTGTTGTTTCACAGCTCTCTTTTGCAGCTTCAAAAAACATGTCCTACGAGGATTTTGTAAACAATACATCCCAGTGTGGACCAAAGAAAGTTTTAGGCTGTACAATAATTACCAAAGTACCGGGATTTACAGATAGCGGAGGATCTGCTGAAAAGCCTAGACACCACAAATGCAGAATAATATTATTTTACACCACGTCTAAATCAATAAAATTCATCAGGTTATAGAAAAAATAAAAGCAAGGAAGGCTTCCGATGTGAATATGGTGTTTCCAGAATTTCTATAAGATATAACACCAGAGAATAACTTAAACAATTTTACTCAAACATACTCTTATTAGAAGAGCTGCTCCGCTTTTAAGAGATTTAAAATCATAATAATACCAAAACTTGGTAAACCAACCACGGAAGCGGCTAGCTACAGATTAATTGCACTTTTTGTTGCATCTAAACTTTTAGAAAGACTAATTTACAACAGAATCTCAAAAAGCATAAACCAAATCACACTTTCAGAACAAGCAGGGTTTTGGCCCGAGCACATTGAACGTGGGTTTTAGAACAAAGTAAAAACCTCAGCTGTATTTGTTGACTTCACCACAGCAAAACAAGGCACCTAAATAACGGTCTACTTCAAAGATCGATGCTTGCACCACTTGTTTTTAACTTATACACTTATGACTTGACGGAAACTCTCTCTGGAAAGTATTGGGAAGTTTATTATAGACTACACCTTCCAAGAAGCAGAAGAAATACTGTCCGTAAAGCTAGCAACCGTGCAGTCATATTTAAAAAAATGGATACTGTGCATAAACCCATTTAAAACTGAAACTACAAACTTTTGTCTAAATAATAAAGTGTGTGGAGTTTCCACCATCTTTACAATCAACTTTAATGGAACAATACTACGACAACACAACCAACATCTGAAATATTTGGGCGTTACCCTTCACAGAACTCTTACTTACAAGAAACTCTAGAAAATATTGCTGTTAAAATCCAAACAAGAAAAAACTAGCAGCGACTATCTTTGGCTGCCACTATTAGAACTGCAGGCATAGTTATGGTCTATTCTGTAGCAGAATACTGTTTTCCACTATGTATAAACAGCTCACATGTAAGCAAAGAAAACAATTACTGGAATAGTTAAACTTACACCAAAAGAATGGTTGCCTATCTTGAGCCACATTCCACCGCCGTACCTACGACAAATTCAGGCTTTACAAAATCTATTCGGAAAAATACAAAAGAACATCTTTTTTCCAATTCACGAAGATATGAGAAGACCGTCCAAATCTAGGTTAAAAGTAAGACAACAACTTTGATATGCTACAAACATGGATAGAAGAATAAAGAAATTTGGAACCTGGTTGAAACGCCCACTTTAACCCGTCGATGAAGCCAAGGGAGTTTGACTTTTTTGCCACCTATGAACCAGGTTAAACAATGACTAATCAACCTAAAAGTAGATTTGAATGATTTGTTTAAAAAAATTTCATTTTCCGTTCTTTTTTTGTAGTATCTCGTGGTATGCCGCTTGTATTTGTTCTTTTTTTAATTCGTATGTTTTTATCTTTATCTTAACTTCTTTTGTCTGGTTTAGTTATTGCATCCCATTTCATGTCCGTTTGTAGTAAATAGTTGTCGCTTCCTAATTCTGCCTGTTTTGATACTCTTACATTCTTTATCTTTTTTTAGTTGTTTCTATTAACTAGGTAATAGTCAATAATTGATTTTTCGTTTCTGTTTGGCTGTGTTCTTGTGTATTTGTGGGTTTGTCTGTGTTTGAATTTGGTGTTTGTTATTATTAGATTGTTTTCAATGCATAGTTGTATAATTCTTTTTCCGTTGTTGTTTTTCATTTCTTCTTCTTCATTTCCCATTGTCTCTTCTATTCCGTTGTTTTGATTTCCTTTTCTCCCATTTAGATCTTCTAGTATCATTATGTTTTCTGTTCCCTCGTCAATTTCTTGTTGTAGCATAAAAATTGTCTTTCTCTTCTTTCTTTGCTTTTTTATTTGTTCCATATGCTACTATCCTGGTCCATGTTTCTTTATCTAACAGTTTTATTTCTACTGTCATAATTCTTTGGTTTATGTGTTTTTCTCTTATTGTATCTTTTATCCTCTCTGGAGCTATTATCATTCCTACTCCTCTTTTTGTTCTATCCTTTTTCTCCACACCCGTCCACATAAACCAGTATCCTCTATGTATTCTTACTATCCCTTGCCCATTATTTTTTGTTTCCGTTACTCCTAATATTTCTATTTTTTGGTTTATCATTTCTTCTACCAATTTTACTTCTTTTCCCATGTATCCTCTTATATTCCATGTTTCTATTCTTTCTTTTTTATTTTTCTTTTTTCTCTTTATTTTTCCATTTCTGTATTTTTTCTGTTCATGTTCCTTTTCTTTTTGTTTGTCGCTGTCGTGATTATCTTCTTTCTTCTACCATTTCGTCGCCGTGTTGTATTGGGTATTTTTTCTTTTCTTTTAGCTGTTTTCTTGTTAATTTTTTGGAGCTTTCACTTCTTCTAGAACCTTTATCGCTTTATTCCATCTATATTCCTCTTCATTAATTGATAATTTTTGGTATCCTACTTTTACGCTCTTGCCATTTGCTTTATCTTCTTTTGCTACGTCTTAAATTTCTTTCTGTACAAATCTTTTTTTATATGTTAGGTCATTGTCAATGTAAATCCTGATCCCTTTCAGATTTCTTTTGGCTTTCATTGTTTGTTGTTTTGTTTCCCATGTTCCGACTTCAACTCTTATTATTTGTTTTACTTTATTGGTGAGCTTTCCCTATATTAACTTCAATTTGTAATTTTTCTTTCAAGAAGTTCTTTACTTTCTTTTGTTTCTTATTTGTTTTTAAGCCTGTTATTTCTTTTTCTCTGTCTTTCTTTTTTTCAGCTTTGTTTGCGATTTTATGTAACATCTGTATTTTTTCTTGTTCCCACTTCACTTATTTATCTTTCATTTGTTTTTTAGCTCTCTAATCTTTTCTTTTAGTTCTCTCTGTGTATTTTGCCATCTCCTTCATTAATTTTTTAAACATGCATTTTAGTTCTTCAATTTCTGCCATTTTTTTTCTGTATTTGTATTGCCTTTAAAGTAATCTCTTTGAGTTTTATTCTTGTTTTTTTCTTCCTTTTGTTGTATTGTTTTTCTACTGTCGTTCTGGTGATCTTAATATTTTTTACTTTTTTGAAATCCTTTAAATTCTTTTTCAAGGCTTGTTCGGAGTGTTGTAGAAGATGAGTGGCTTAACCATTCAGTATTTATTATGTACAATAAAATCTCCTAACAAAATTAATTCAGTTTTTCTAAAATTTTCTTAAAGAAGCCTTTCAATACTTTCAAAAAGATCATCAAAAAAGGTTGGAGTTTTCTTGTTTGTAGATCGGTACATGCCAATTACAAAAATAGTTTTATTGGAAAGATTTAGTTTAAAAAATATGCTATTATAGCCAATGCCTTAAATTTTGTACGTCGCTAGTCTAGAGTATGCTTGTTGTTTGTAGATGTAGGCACAAACACCTTGTTGGTCAGCAAATCTGGATCTTTATTGTTTACTTTAGTTTGTGTAAAAAAAAAAATAGAGTTTCCTACATTTAAGATGTTGATGGATAGAGTTAATATACTATTTTAGACCACAAATATTAGAAAAATTAATTTTTAAGCCACAAACTAAATCAGTGTCAATGTATGGTTGATTGAATTGGTTAGTGAAACAGACGAGACTTTGTTCCGCCAATTAAACCGTATCAATAGTTCTTGTCTTTGCCAAGATAAATTAACTACAGTTAAATTTTTGTTTTGCATTGAGTTATGTTCGACAAATTAGATATTGTCGTTGCTGAGAATATAATTAGACCATTGTGCTACGGTTGCCACATATTTTATTGATAGTAATTTTTTTTTGTTGACAAAAAGAACCAATTGATTAAAAACGTTTTACTTGCTCCGACAATATTTGTACGACTATCAACTATATAGTTTTATACTTAACATCAATTTTCAATGTAATCCGAGTTGTGTTAATTAATTTGCATCATTAACAAAATGGCGTATACTTAACTAGCATAAGGTTATAGTAGCTTCCATGTCAATTGCATATAACTTGGTAACTAAATTAAATAATTAACTGATATTTGTTTTATTTTGTAAACTGTTTTAAATAGTTAGACCAAGTTGATAAAATGCTTATAACTTGCTAACTAAACTTTTTTGGATTATCTGAAAATAGTTAGCACAAGTTGCATTAGCTGATTTGTATTATAAGCTAACTAGAAATCTATTAAGTAACATTAGGTTAGAGAACTGAAAGCTAAATGCTCATAACTCGGTAGTTGAATTAAATAATTAATTTAAGATTGTTTTATAAAATTAATAAACGATTATTTTATGTAAAATGTCTTTTTACCCACTAAGAAACACATACACTTGGATATGCACCCATCATCAGTGTACCTAGCATCTCACTGGTCAAAGAGACAATTTACATAAAATTACAGAAACTATTAAACAGTTTATGTTTAGTGTCAAAGTCGGTAACGCAATGCCACCTATTAGAAAAAAACGTTGAACTGTTTGTGTGTGAAAGAAAGCTGTTGTACAATTTGGATCTACTTTAAATAAAACACGCCAAAATGCCGTTGTTTGTCTGTGTTAAATTTAACTTAAATAGTATGTAAAGTCATTAACAAGAGATAAGTGCTTAGTTGACGCAGTTAGCAATTTCTACTGCATTTAAATTCTCAATAAGCAACTGCAAGAAACACCCTTTCTGTTATTTGAGTTTAGAGTCTACCGACTGTTCCAAAGAAGCAAACAAAACGTTAAACCAAACATGGAAAAAGTCTTGCAGCTACTTACAGAAACACATCAATAAAGATTTAAAATGTGTGTTCGGAATTTATTATAATCGCCTTTGATAGGGACATTTTTCTTTCAATTAAAGATTATAAGCATATTTTGCAAAAAATGAAACTAACACATTTTCATATTAAGGAACCCGATTAAATACGTTTATTTAATTTGCTTAAGAGCCAAAAATATATATATAATTTTGGCACAAATTTCAGCCAGACACAAATAGTGTGGCCTCTATAATAGGCAACATACACAAAAATTTTGTTAAATGTTGTTAAACTAATGTCTTTGCCCGTTTTAGCATATATCATTTGCGCTTACACTTTAAACATTCCATGAACGACGTTGTTCTGGGATTGAAAGATGCTAAAACGTGCAAAGGCATAAGTTTAACCACATTAAACATAATTTTTGTGTATACTAAGTTGCCTATTATAGAGGTCACACTATTCGTGTCTGGCTGTACTTAATATTTTTCACAAATTTTTAAAATTTATTATAATTTAATAAATTTTTAAGTTGCAAAATCATGATTTACAGCTTATCAAATACTGCAAAAAAAAATTTGCCATTAAGATGTGAATTCGTCATTTTAGTTCTTATTTTAGGACAGAAACAAATGGTATTGGTAGAAGGAAAAATTTTTGCCTCACAAAATTTATTATATCTTGCGCAAAAATCTATTTATAGCTCAAAATGAGTACAAAAAACTGATTTTAGCAAAGAAACCACTATTAACATCTTTTTATTCCTTAGAATAAAAATTAAAAAACTAAAATAATTGTAAAATATCATTATAAATTTTGTAAAAAACCTTTTTATTGTACAAAATTATAACAAAATCAATTTATGTCATAAAAATTAGCACAAAAAACTGATTTAACACAGTAAATATATTATTAATTGCGCAAATACTCTATTATTGCATAAAATTTACACAAAAAACTGATTGATTTAAATTAGTTTATTTTAAATCGAACTCATTTATTACATAAAATTAACTAGTTTATCTGATGAAATTTATCATAAATTGCTCAAAAAATCTTTTATTGCATAAAATTAGGACAAAAAAATTAATTTATTTTTTAAAATTAATCATAAAAGTATAATTACTGAGAAAACATTTTATAAGATTAAGTTAGAACAAAATATTAATTTAACTTATAAAATTTATAATAAATTTTGCTAAAAAAATTTTTTTTGTATGGAGTTTGCACATTAAATATATATTCTAATAACTCGTGCAGAAAACCTTTCTATTTAAAAAAATTAACACAAAAAAAATTCTAATAAAATTTATCATAAATTGTACAGCAAATTATTAATAATCAAGCAGAATAATTATGCATTGCATTAAATTGACATAATTGAAAATTAAAAAAATTGAACAAAAAACTGATTTTTCTTATCAAATTTATCATAATATTTCATTAAAAAAACTAAGAAAAAAAACATTTTATTGCATAAAATTAGCACAAAAATCAAATTTATCTTATTAGGTTTGATATACATAAGTTGCACAAAAAAAATGTATAAAATTAGCATAAAAAAACAATTTATCTTATAATATTTATTATGAAATAAACAAAAAGCCTTTTTAATGTATAACATTAACACAAAAAAATGATTTATTTTTTTATAAATTAAATTAAATAAATTGCGCAGAAAACCCATTTATTATAAAAAAAAGTACAAAAAAATGGGTTTATATTGTTAAACTAATTTTAAGTTGCGCAAAAAACTATTTATTTAAAAACAATTGCACCAAAAACTATTTTAGCGTATAAAATATATACCAAATATATTGTACAAAAAAAACTGTTGCATTGAATTAAAACATAACACTAATTTATCTACTTAATTTACCATAAATTAAAAAAAAAATTAGTTATTGCATAAAATTAGCACAATAAACTGATTTATTTTATAATATATATATATATATATATATATATATACATAAAAAAATTATAAAAACGCATTTTTTGCATGAAATTGGCACAAAAACTTTAAATTAAAATTTGTTTAATAAATTTAACAAAAACCTTATTTATTGCAAAAAATTCACAAAAATCTTTATCTCATGAAATTCATTATAAATCGCACAAGAGTTTTTATTACATAAAATAAGTACAAAAACTAAATTATTTCAAAAAATTCATCACAATTGCATAAAATTAGAACACAAAAACTAATTTATTATAAATTGCACAAAACATTGTTTTAGAAAGCTCTATTATTGTATGAAATTAGCACAAAATAGAATTTATTTTATAAAATTTATCATAAACTGCTCAAAAATCTATTTGTTGCAAAAAATTAGCACAAAAATTAAACTTATTTTATAAAATTTATTATAAATTAAACAGAAACCCCTTTTATTGCATCAAATTAGCACACACAAAAATAAATTATTTCATAAAATTCAATAATAATTTTGCAATAAAACTATTTATTTATTGGATAAAAATAGAATAATAAAAGCAGTTTATCATAACAATAATTTTTTTTTGTTTTTGTTAATATTTAAAAATATTTAAATTTATTTGTATTTTAAAAAATTGCATAAAATATATTTTTTAATTATTGTGTTAATGTTAATATTCTGTTAACATGTTAAATATTTAATTCTACTTTACACAAAAACCTTGTTTTTTTAAAGGTTTTTGGTGTGGTGTAATCATCTAAGGTTAAGCAATCTGACCTATCCAGCTATTAAACTTTTTTAAGCCTTAAGTCTTTTTGTAGTGTCTTGTTTTGATTTTGCAAAATCCCTTTACATTGCAGTGTAATACATACGAAATTGTCAAACTTATGTGGAGCATTTACAAACTAAGTTTGTCTCTTCCTAGACTGACGTGTCTTACACATGCAACAATAACTTGAATATTTTCCCTAGTCTTTGAAGAAGATGTTATTTATTCCAGCATTTATTTTTTTTAAGTTGTTGCTTCCTACTATATCTATCGCAAATTTTAAACATGTTGTCTCCGCCTTTTAAAGAGTTAACATAATGCAAATGTGAATTATTGCTAACCCAATGTGAAACGGTGCTTACATTGTTTACCGACTAGTGCTGTTGAAATAGGGTCACAATCAGTGCTTAGTTAAGCAAATTTGAAAATACATTTTTTGTTTATTGCTAAGATTTATAACTTTAGAACTGTTTTAAGTGAGAATTTAAACATAAGTTTAACAAAAATCTTTCCAACACCAAGTAGTTCACTAAGCAGATACTTTGATAGTCTCTTTTAAATAGGATTACCAATTTATGTTCTATATTGTTCCCGCCAAAGATCAACTTATACATGTCAAAAATAGCACTAAACCAACACGCAATAATTGCATTTAATAATCATCATATAATGCTTAGGTTTTATTGTTTTTAGAAAACCACTGTTTTTATAATTTCTGACTAATAATTAAATATAACTCAATAGTAAGAACATAATACGCCAAAGAAAGGTATATTTGAAGACTTTCTTTGTATAGAAATAGTCATGTTACACATTTTTGTTTTATTCAAAAAAAAATTATGTATTTGACATTATCTTTCCAAGGTTTTATTTTTTATAATTTAAATAAGGTTTTCGTAACATAAAAATAAAACAGATTTTTTTGTGTACTACATTAAAAATATATTAAAAAACCGTAATTAGTTTCAACCTTTACAAGACTATCTGACGGTAATACAAACAAGTATAAATATAAAAGAAAATTTGCAAAGAATATATGAGCAATTCCATTTCAAACGGACCAGAGCAGGGGGAAGGAGTGCATTGAGAAATTTGCTTTAGTTTTTTTTTTTAAGTTTCTTTAACATATTAGTAGTCTTTTGATCGGTTCATGAGGGTATAAAACCCTTAAAAAAAAATACAATTTTTTAAGTTTTTTTGTCGATTTTTAACTTCGCATTTTTTGTTTAAAAATCACAAATTTAAATAAAAAAAAAAAAATTACTAGTGAAATCAATCAAATTTTTTTTGTAGAATCCAAATCTAGTGCCATTTTAAGTTTATAACCTGTCTACAAGCCGCAAAAGCCATAAATCCATGTTTTTGTTTTCAGTGGGCTGGAGAAAAAGAAACATTTTTAAAATTTATTTTTAACCGCTAAATTTGACGTATGATATGTGATGTTAATTAATTAGAAAATATAAATTTGTTTTGTATAGTTGGGTTTTAGAGTTCAAAAACTGCAAAAATATGCTTATTTTTCAACATAAATTCTAACAAATACACATTTAACAGTTTTTAGAGGAACTATACACCAAATGTTATTAAAAATTTGAGTTTTGCAAACAATTCTACATCAAAATTAAGCAGTGTCGTGCTTATCTAGCGTTGAAAAACTTATCTAAAAAAAAAAAAATTGTACATTTTTTCTTTACTTAAAAAACTTTCATTTTAATTTTTTTTTAAAGATTATTTGGCTTATAATTTTTTAAGCTCATTTCAAAAGTACAACAAAAGCATCTTTTGTTGCTTGAACCAATTTTGGGACATTTTGCTTTTTGTTTAATAATTTTTGCGCTTGCGGCACAAATTAAGACTCCATCTATTGGCGCCAAAGTTTGAGAATATTATTATTTTTGGCATTCAAACATAAATCCGCTTGGCGCTTATCAAAATTTGATTTAAACGACACCCCATTGTGTTTATAATATTCTTTGTAAATATGAAAAAAATATTAAATTTTTAAGGCATATTTTGCCTGAAAATTTTGTAAACATTTCTTTCTAGATGGACTTTTCTACGGCCAATAAGTACAACACTGACTATTTTCTATGTAAAACTGTCCCCAAATTTCAAATTTTTAATAATATTTTGTGTATTGTTCTCCTGAGCGCGGCTTAACGTGTGTTTGTAAGAGTTTATGTTGAAAAATAGACCTACTTTGCAGATTTTTTGAGTTTTAGACCCTTGAAACCTAAATATACAAAACAAATTTATATTTTCCTATTAATTTACATCAAAATACAAACTTTGGCGGTTAAAAAAAAATTAAAAAATGGTATTTTTTGCCCAGCTCAATGTGAATAAAAACATGGTATTATAGGGTTATAAATAAGGTATAGACTTAAATTGGCACCAGATTTAGATTTTACGGAAAATTTCTGATTGATTTCACTAGTAATTTTTTTTTTTAGTTAATTTTGCCTTTTTTATTAAACAAAAAATGCAATTAAGTTAAAAACAACAAAAATACTAAAAAAAAGTAATTTTTTTAAGGGTTTTATACCCTCATAAACCTATCAAAAGACTACTATTATTTCAAAAAAAAATAATAAAGCAAATTTCTCAATGCACCCTACCTCACCTGTTCTGGTCTGGAATTGCCCATATACGACATTAAAACATAGTGTACAGAGAACTAAAAAAACACATTGAAATTATTAAGATTTAAATGAATATAAATTACATACAACAATACAAAAAGAAAAAAAAAAACATATTAAGCAGGTAGAGAAAAGATTAATGAATGGTGGTTTTACTTAAGATAATTACTATAATAATACAAAACATTCCTCAAAAAGGAAGAAGATTAAATTATTTCAAATAAAAAAGTTGGTTTGGTCATTATGCAAGTTTACAAAAGCATAACTTATTGAATAAGTAATGTCAAGAGCTTCAAAATAAATTTAATTTTTGCTTTTTAAACCAGTTGGGAATGATTTTAAGTATATTAATATCTAGAAATACGTGACTATTTTCTAAAATATGAATTGCAAACGTACTAGCTGAGTTTCGGTAAGGTTCTTTAAATCTAGTTTCAAAATTTCTTCTTAAAAAGCAAAAAAAAAAACAAAACCAAAACAAAAAGCACCTCAAAAATCAAAAAAAGAGTCAACGTTTTATTTATCGCATACTTCTGCTTATCTCACATTAAAAAAATGATAAAAAACTAAAAGAAAAGCTGAAAAAAAACTAAAACCGATTTTTGGTTTTTTGACTTTTGTCTTTTGTCTTTTTTTTTGCTTTTTATTTTTGGTCAGATTTGTTTTTTCTTAAATTTAAGACTAAACTTTTTGATATTTGGTTTTTTTTGTCTTTTTTAAGTTTTTTTTTTAATAGTTTTTTTTTGGTTTTGGTATTTTTTTGGTTTTCATTTTGTTTTTAATTAGTTTTTTATATAAGATGAGCAGAAACCGGTACTACTTGAAAGCAAAATTAGTATAGAATAGATTAATCTTAAGTAAGAAGATAAAACATTAAAAAACCAAAAACAATAAAAACCCAAAAATCAAAAGAAAAAGCAATATACCAATACCAAAATAAAAGCAACAAAGTAAGACTTCAAACTAAAAAAAGAATATATTTTAATCTTTTTGATATTGATGTAATGCGTCAGATACATATTGAAATTCCATATTAGGTTATTTATTAAAACAAACGTTCTTGGGTTTTACAGATTTATTTGATAACTGCAACATGTTTCATCACACAGTGGCATCATCGGACAAATCATTGATAAATTAATTTAATTATTCCAGCTCAAGTACCATGTTATATAAACTTTTTGCATTCCATGTGCGTGGCTTTAAAGTGTTTAAGCTCAATAGCATTTTATTTTCTACAACTCTGTCTTTTTTAGAGATTGGATTGAAAAACTTTTTAATTTACTTTAAAATTGTAATTGTTATCATAGATATTCTAAAGATATCCACGTAGATCATAACGCAGTAGTTTCTCCTCGCTTTCTGCAATTTTATATTGTTGTTTGCTTTAATAATTTATTTATCTTGAGTTAATGTTTAACAGTTCATTCAAAGCGGCTGACCAGTTAATACTTGCCATGTATACCTAAAGCACTTAAGCACACAGTGATCCAACAAAGATATGTAAATACTGTTGCCTATCTAATCAATGTTTATGCAACGTGCTTCTTAATAAAGCAGTCTATGTTCACCAGTCTATCAATCAACACCTAACCTACCATAACATATAACAGATGCTATGTATAATAAAGTTAAGTTAAGTCATAGTTATTGCATTGCATGTTATGGTTGAGAAAAGTTTGATTGAGTCAAGCGACGTATATTCTTATATAGTGAATTAAGTATCCGTCAAACAAGTAGTTCTAAAATAGTTTTAAAACTTTTAAAAACATTGTTTTTTTTTCGTTGTCTAAAAGAATATCATAAGCATAGCACTTAAGGGTAAGCGGCTTTCTTTTATAAAAAATGCGCTGTGGAGGCTACCATTTTTACTTGTTCTGTTTATCATGAGCCTTAAAACGTTTTTCTTGCTCTAGTTCAATTAATAAATAAAATAAATCTAATATATCATGGCAACTGTATTGCAAATATATTATTTTGTTATAAATATTATTATGCAACGCGGATATTCTTAAAGTCATTTATTTTAATTTGACTTTTAAGTAGTTCTTGTATTATTTTATTAAAATATATGCAGTTTCTTTTCAAGTTTTGTTTAATAATAATTTTAAAGATTTATTTTTTAATAAAACGTGGAATTTCACCCCATAAAATTATATGTAACATTTACATGATAATCCAAGGGCCATAGAAAATGATTATAAAGATGTATTAAATGTAATAAATTATTTAGATATGAATTTTAAGCACCTCCAATGGAAAGGGGCGTTCATCCCCTACTCGTTGCATGATGCATAGCTATGACGATTATAATGCAAGATGAAACTGAACTGACAATGGCAATTTAAAGGTGGCAAGATCAAGATTGCACAACATATTTCAGCCATTATGAGTTTTCCCCGTATATATTAAAAACGTAGGGCGATCCATCTACTTTGAATTTAGTGGATTATGCAGTTTAACCTCCTGATGCGATAAGAGCGGTTGCGATCTGGATGTAGATCCATCTTCAAGGGGAAAATGAATGGAAAACTGTGATTTAAAGAATACACGGGTCATTTGAGTGATGTGCGGCTTGTGCCTCCGTGTTGATTAGTTTAGCTGTCCGCTTTAAGATGGATTGGCGGGGATAAGGCGAAGTGTTCGTTATCTTCGCGAGACGGAAAAATCCTTTTCTCGCTTCCACCTGCAATGTAATTTACGCAAAAGGGATTTATACGTTTAAGATTTCTTTTTTGCTTGTAAGGAAATTGCAACTAATTTTCCATTAATCGACAATTTTGATTAAAAAGTAATTGCATAGTTATGCAAGTTTAAACAACGAAAATACGCAATTTAATTGGATTTTAATCTTTGCCTCAATCACGTACTTGTGTGACCCAGTTTTCCCCAATATATTATTTGGAAATAAATATAATTTTTTCCAACATTAGAATTCCAAGCACTTGCAATTTTTTGCTCTCTTCCTCAACTAGAACATCCACAAACATATTGTCGCAAGACGGAAAAGAAGATGAAAAAACTGGTATATTTGAGATATTTCAATTTTAGTGCGAGTAGATAGGAAACGGTCCCCAGCCGAACACATCGTGTTATCTCATTCCGGGATGCGGCGCCCGGGGACGGAATAACCTCAAATACAAACAGGCGGACAAGGAATATACATTTCATTTGTAAAATTGAAAATAAACACACTTTTGTTGTTTGCTTAAAAGTTGGCGAATTTGTCTTATCTACTTTTACCTTCTGGCAATATAATTACATTCAAGCGCGTAGTGTTTATCGGCTGTACTCTTTATCACTGCTTTATTAATTTCCGCCCAGGGGCTATTTTTAAATTATCAAATGTTCTTTAGAGAGTCATTTCTTAAAGTAATTATATTCATTATTAATTTATAATGTTTGTTGTAATTTACAACTTGTAATCCTTGTATTATTTAATTTACCATTAAACAATTGTATGATAACCTAAATTAACCCATATTTAAATAAATTAAATAAGTAAATAAAATAAAATAATTGAATAATTACAATTTCTCTTTGATTGTACGTTATTTAGCTTTACCATCTGACTTAACAATTGTGATACACTGTGACGATTTGTCGTCTATAACAACTATACTATACTATACTATATCTACTATACAATAGACTATGCGACTATATTGTATAATTGTAATTTTACAAATATAATTTAAAGCACAAAAAAAGTGTACTAATATTGCGGTTGCAAATAAGTAATATTCTTAAAGTGAACATTGCCCTTTACTTTTACTCAAACTCATACTTCAGACTGCTTGTCTGTCACCAATTGAAGTAAAAAAATACGACTTTACCTTTTTTACACTAAAAAATTTTTTCAACATTAAAAGCTTTTATTGCAAAAGCAGTTGGAGAGATTAGAGGCAGGGCCAATAACATCTTTTTTTAAGGAGGAAAAAAATCTTCCTAAGACTTTGTGCCGGATTCATTTGGAAATGGCCTCCAAACGTCTACCGACTAATAAACCCACCCTAAACTTACGTAGGTTGCTGTAAAATCATCGTTAAGTATTTTGTTGCAGCGGCAACCCATTTCGGTTATTCTTTACTTCTTTATTCATTTATAAGCATAGGTTCCTTATTAGACCTTTGCCTGCCTAGCTTCGCCATGACGGTCTCTTTCTTTCTTCTTTTTCTCTTAATAATTTCCGTAGCCTAATTCTCTATCATCTTCTATTTGGGTAAAGTGGTATCCAATTTTTAAATGTTTCCTCGTAACCCATAGAATCACTTTTGGAATTAGCTTTTTTGTCCATTTTCCCGTGTCACCATCCAGGTACCAGTCAGCTTATTATTTCAACAGAGTTTCAGCTCTGGTCACCGTCTTCTGCGCATTCTGGTTTGTACCAACTGTGTATTTCATTTCCAAAACCATAAAGTGTATGAGATTGGTTCTTGCTACTACTTGTATGGCCTTGGTAAACACAATGTTTTTCTGTACCCCTTCTAACATTTTTCTGTACCTTAGAATCTGTGCACAGTTGCTCTATGTAGGGGTTCCGTATAACACAATGAATATGGCTACAAAACTAATAGCCAGTCTTTTGCCCGCTCTATTTCCTCCGATTTTAGGCAAGTGCTGCTACCGTTTTTTCAACTTTTTCTGGTAGTCTCTGCAATGTGGGCTCCTATGTGCAGATTTTTGTCAAAAATAACTCTAAGGTATTTGGCGCTATTTTTGCTAGTGACAATGATTTCCTTTACTCTTACGGATACAGATTTGAGTGAGTTACGTCCGACCACAACCGCTTCAGTTTTGTGCGGGACCAGTTCTAATCTTTTCCATGCCAACCACATTTCTACGCGGTTTTTGGCGTAATTCATTTTGATATTTGCTTTGCACGACCCGCACACCACCATAGCAAGATCATCCGCATACCCTACTAAAGTTGTATTCGCCTACATGATTACTGTGAACACCTCGTCGTAGAAGGTGTTCTATAGCGTAGGGCCAAAATTGAACCATGTGGTACCCCGCAGGCTATCTCTAACTTGACAAATTAAAGATATAACATATACATCAGTAATACTGTTGTGGAGGTAGTTGCAAATCTGTTTGAATTCCAGCGTCAACAACACTGCAAACTTATTTTTCCTCTTAACGTCCTCCGCTACGCCTTTGACCCTTTGGATGGCATTTACTGTTGACCTGCCCTCTGTAAAACCATACTGCTTAAAAAATAATCTACCGGTCCTTAATAGCTTTTTACGCAGTCTCTTATTTAAGATCAGTTCAAAAAATATTCCCAAGCTATTTAGAATGCATATTGGTCTGTAGGCTGCTGCACTAACCCCTTTAGCTAGTTTTTCAATTTGGACCAACCTCGCCAGTTTCCACTTTTTGGAAAAGGAACCTTCCTTTAACAGTGCGCTAAAAGTCATTGTGCAGAACTCAGCGTTTCCATCAATAACCTCTATGAGTAAAACACATATTTACAAAACTACAAAAACTCATTGCAATAACCGAGATTTTCTTCTACTTAGTGTACCAGTAGGCTAAAAATTTTAGGTTGGCATAACCTGAAAAAATTATCTTTTCAATAATCAGAAAAAAAAGTATACAAATTGTTTTTATAAGCTAAGACACCTAGAAAAGCGTAGACCAATACCTAACATAACTTAACTCATGTATGAGACCACATTAGACAGCGACATGAACACTCAAGAATGGCTTACAACAATGTACTCGTTTTAGAACTTCAGTAGAACACTGGCTTAAACTTGTCAAAACTTGTCTGGGCTAGAAATAAACTAAAAATCCGTCCATTAATGTGTTGAAATCTACTTCCAAATTGTTAATTTGACCTCCAAATTATAAATTTAGATTTTAAAACTTCAAAATTCGGCTATTAGAAACTGACAAACTATTAATCTGGTCTTTAAATTTGTCTCAATGTTATAAATCTGGTTTTTAAAGTTTGTCTCAATGTTATAAATCTAGCTTTTAAAGTTTGTAAATTCAGCTACCAACGTAATTTAACAGAAATTATTAATCCGGCCTATAAATTAACTGAAAATCCGGTTATGTAAAATGCAAATTTAGCTTTCAAAACCAAAAATTCGGCCAACAATGTGTTGAATTTTGCTTCCAAACTGTTAAATTAGCCTCAAAATTATAAATCCGGCCTGTAAAACTTGTAGATTTTGTTACCAACGTGTTTCAACAAGTTTAAAAACTACCAGACAGACAAATACCTAACATAACTTAACTTGTGTACCTAGACAAAAACCACATCAAACAGCAACATAAAAACCTTAAAAATGTACTCGTTGTAGTAAATTGGTAGAACACTAACCAAAACTTGTTAAAACTTATTTGGGAAAACAAATCCGGCCTACATTGTGTTTAGTTCTGCTTCCAAACTTCTAAGTCCGGCTATCGATAATTTTAAAAACTGCTAAATAATTAATTCGGCCTTTAAATTGACCTCAAAACTATAAATCTGGTCTTTAAAGTTTGTAAATCCGGCTACCAACAATTTTAATAACTGCCAAACAATTAATTCGCTCTTTTAACAAAAACTATTAATCCGGCTTATAAAATGTAAATCAGATTTTTAAAAATGCTTTTAAAACCTAAATCTGGCTATCAACAATTTTAAAAACTGCTAAACTATTAATCCGGCCTTAAAATTGGTCTCAATGTTATAAATTTGGTCTTTAAAGTTTGTAAATCAGGCTACCAACGTGTTTTAACAGAAACTATTAATCTGGCCTATAAATCTTTGCCCGGTTTTAAAAAATAATTTTACAACTAAAAATCCGGCCATCAATGTGTTAAATTCAGCTTTCAAACTGTTAATTAGTTTTAAAAACTTGTAAATACGGCTACAAACGTGTTTTAACAAGCCTAGAAACTGCCAAACTTATAATCCGGCTTTTAAATTGTAAATACGGTTTTGGAAACTAAAAATCCTCAAATCTCAAAATTATAAATCCGGCCTTTAAAACTTGTAAGTCTAACTACCAACGTGTTTTGACAAGTTTAAAAACTTCCAAACTATTAATCCAACCTACAAACTGTAATAAAGTGCAAATTTGAGCTTCAAAACTAAAAATTTGACCTTGATAGCCGTGTTGAATTCTGCTTTCAAACTGATAATTTGGTCTCAAAATTATAAATTTGGCTTTTAAAGTTTGTAAACCGAGCTACAAACGTGTTTTAACAAGCTTAGATACTGCCAAACTGCAATTTTATCTTTTAAATCTAAAAATTTGGCTACAATAAACTTTGATTGACAGTTAGATTTCAGTTTGCGCTAATAAAAGTCACCGTTGGTAAAGTAACAACAATTTTGTAAGTTTTGCTGATTCAAAATCTAATAAAGCATAAACATTGGGATAATTTAAATTGATAGTTAATTATTATTTTTGACAGTTGTAGTGATGTCTACTTCTCATCTTATTTAAATGAACGTTTACCTGTTTCATAAAAAAGGTGAGTCAGATAAACACTATTTTTGACAGCTAAACAACGTTATCATACTAACAACATTAAAAATCACTCTCTTTTGACACTAAAACGTCATATTTGACACACAAAAGCAATATTGTTGAGGATAAAAAAGTAACACTTACATCATTTTTTACAAATTTTTATTAAATTCTATAAAATTTCATGCAGTTTCATCAAAATTTCACAAAACTGACGCTTGTCAAGAGTTGTTAACATAGTAGGAGCAGCTAAAAACTCAAACAATCACTATAAACATTTTGAACTAACCTTACTAAAAGGAGCTAAACCAACAAGCGGATTCAAACACGGCCTTGAATACTACCGAATAAGCTCAAACAACAGTATACATAAACGACAATCAACAAAATTTAGAATTTCTGATTGTTCCCAATCTAGGCAAAGACGTGATCTTAAAACATCACTGGCAGCGGACAATCATATTGCCTAGATTACGCCCGTAAATGCATTTAGTGTGGCCGTTATCAAAAAGAGTAGTGCCTTTGCGTACCCAAACTTCCGTAACCAGTGTCCAAAATATTTTATTCCTATCTATTTCCTTTCTAGGGTTGGTGACATTGCGTACCCAAACTCCCGGGTCCTGGACCATTCTTATTTATCCTACTTAAAACTAACTCCCTAACCTAACTACTAACAATAACTACTGACCCCAACCAGACAAAAAGTATAAACCGTGATACTATGACGGGTTGTTTTAAATCTAATTATTCTACAAGTAAAACAGCTTCTCATTAAGATGTGCAAGCAGAAGCAGTAGATTTGGAATAAATCATTAGAAGTACTACTAACGCAAGAGTTACATCATCAAAGAAAGCCTGCAATACAATAAAATTGTTAATGAATTTAAAGTTATTTTTTTAAACAGTTTTAGCCTAACAAGAAATTAAATTTTGTTTATTAGCATTTTGAACATAACCCTTATCCTTTTTTTGAGTAAAACCAAAGTAAATAATAAAGATTCAGATCGCTTTAACTTAGTAGATTACAAATATCATTTTAAACATTCAATTGCTGACCAACTAGCTGGTTGTGCCTACATTCACAAACAACAAACATATTCTAGACTGACAATGTACAAAATTTAAGGCAAATAAGTTATACTAGCATATTTCTTAAACTATTTTTATACGCATATTCCAAATAAAGCAACTCCAAACTTTTTTGATGACTTTTTGAAAGTTTCTGTAAGGTAATCATAAAAAACTAAAATAATTTTGTTAGAAGATTTTGATGTACATAATACTGAACGGTTAAGTCACTCATTTTCTACAAAATTATCCGGACAACAAGCTATAATTTTTGCTGCTTCACACAATCTTACTCAACTTATTCAGCAACCCATATATTTTGCTTGTGATTGACTTCTTGTCAAACCAAGATTATTAGATTTGTATTTTTTAACTATTCCAAAGATTATGGATATAGAACACACAAATTAGTACAAAATATTACCAAAGCATTAATAGTGCCAATCCGGTAATGCTAACTCATGGCATTAATAAATGTTGTTGAGAAAAGTTGTGTAAAATCAAGATTTGATTCTTTTTTATGCATCTGTTTTGCAAAGTTGCTTGCTTCGTTAATCACTAGTTTTCTGCAAGTGTTTTTTAAGCAATTTTTAAAAACACTTTTCACTGACTGTTAGTTTGTCACTAATTGACAATAGTTGTTTGAGTTAAAATTGATTTACGATAATTGATTTAAGTTTCTTTGACAACAGATTTTGAAGTTTTTAGGCAGTTTGTGAGATTGTTAAAATTTGACTGCTAAGTTGCTTATAAGTGTTCTCATTTTTAAGAACACTGTAGAAAGTTTGTTGAACTATTACTACAGCCTATATTTTTAAATTACATTGAAGCTAATTAAATTGTATATAACAACAATAATTGCTAACTAAGCATTCAGTATAATAGTAGAAGTTGATGTATAAGCACTATGTTATTCTATTGCCGTACTTGTTCTGTCTTGGCTTGTCATTAATTAACAATTGTAAGCTCTGATTAAACTACATTTTTTTTAGATGACTTTTAAGCTAGTATCCATTAATAATAACTGCATTGATGTTACTGTTCAAGCAGTAATCAGAGTCATACTATGGCTTAAAACTCTCACTACAATATACTACAATAAAATTGGTAAATGTTAAAAAAGCATCAAGAGTATTAGCATTAATTTTGTACAACAGTATTACTATTAAAATATTTTGCTGCGCTCCCATTGATTTTAGTAAAAAAAAATAACTGTGCTTATAAACACAAAAGTTCTACTCATGCAAAGCATTAGAACACTAACTTTATTTCAACTTGCTAAAACGACTTTTTTTTAAACGTTTGTGCACAACAACCTTAATAACCATCTTTCACAATTAGCTAGACACCAGCTTGCAACACTATAAATATATAGAAATAGTAACCTAAATAACGGTGCAAGTAATAATAGTTGAGACTACTAAAAAGAAGCAAACATCTACTTGCACAGCTTAGCGTAAATTACCGCGCCGGAAGTTGACTGGTTTGCTAATAACATTTTATTTTGGATTTCAAGTCCTTTATTGAACAATATCACTTGCATGTCGATGATTTTGTGTTAGAAGACGTAGAAGTTAACACGTAATTATCTTCATAAAAACACATTTTTACTAACCCCCCTCCCTCTCTCTCTCTCTCTTGTTTACTATTGGACGTAGATAAAAGTCAGCATGCTAGAGTATAGTAGAAACAACTAAATCTTAAAATACTGCTAGAGTACTTTTTGTTGTAAGAGTCTGCTTTTTTATTCCTTCTCTTTTTTTTTCTGTCTTTGATTTCTCACACACACCAAATAGACAATTTATCTTTTCATATTTTTTCTCTCTCAACTGTTTCTTTTACTCATTCACATACATACTCATACACATTCTTTTGCAATCAGAGTTCGTTACGCTCTTAAGATTCGTAACCAAAGATCGCTTTCTTACGCTTCAGTTGTGATGACCAGGTGGCTACTGGGCTGTTGGTGTTGACTGGCTAGGTTTTTCCAGTTCCAATAAATTGTTTGTACAAATTCTTTTTCTTTATCATTTCCTTGTTGCCCTTGTTATCTTTCTCTTTCTCTCACTATTAATTGTTTTTGGCAATCGTAAATGAGAGATCGATCAAAAAATATTTTTAAGTGTCTGACATTGACAGCATTTCCGATTATATTTCCAAGAGTACACCTCCATATGATAGATGATTGACCGCCGGGTATTGAACTCATCAATTCAAATCAGTCATCTTTGCCTAGGCTGAAATAATGTTGGCCCTGGAAAGCAGATGCGTTTGATGTTACATTGCGTTTGACTGTTTTAGTTTTATTCTTATTTTCTTCTTCTTCTTTTTCTCATTTGACCACTACTGGATGTAGGCCTCTTCCAAAAATTTCTACGTCTTCCTATTTGCTGCAGTTTGAATACAGTTTTTTTCTGCAATATTTTGGATATCAACTCGCCATCTTCTCTGGGGTCTGCCAGCACTTCGTTTGGTCTTTCTTGGACGCTAAGTTGTAATCCTCATTATCCACCTGTCCGGGTCTTACTTTGCTATGTGGCCAGCCCATTGCCATTTAAGCTGCGTCACCCTAATAAGTACCGGTTTTTTTTCGGATTTCTTCATTCCAAACTCTGTCCTTTAAAGTAATTCCGAGCATAGACCTCTCCATTGCTCCCTGTGTGGTTTGCAGTCTGCTAGATGTATTTGGGGTCATGAACATTGTGTCAAGGCCGTAAGTGAGCACTGGCATCACGCAGGATTCAAATACATTTCTTTCGAGGTTTATACGAAACTCCTTAGATTTGAGGATATGGCTTAATTTACCGAAAGCCACTCAAGAAAGACCTACTTCTTGAGATTTTAGACATCTGATTTTTTTACCGAGTTAAATTTTTTGGCCAAGTTAAATGTATGTAGATACTTGTTTAATGGATTGATTATTAATCGTTACCTGGTTATTTTTTGAGCTCATAAGTTTGGTTTTTGACAGGTTTATTTGAAGTCCGATTTTTACTGACTTTTGATAGAGTTCCTGAAGCATGCTTTTAAATTCTTCTGCAGTGGTGCCGATGACAACAATATCGTCTGCAAATTGCAAATGATTAAAGCGTACTACGTCAATATTTATTATTTTTTTATGCCAGTTTAAGGTTTTGAAGACATCCTTTAAGGCTAATGTAAAAAGTTTTGAAGACATTGTATTTCCTTGCCGCACTCTTCTTTTAATTTAATCCTATAGACAAATTATTCCAATACTTGTCTATTATTTTCATAGACAAATTAGACTTGAAACGCTTACCTTCCTGGTCGTCCCTTAGCGTACGGCTACTCATATAATCGGTGAGCTAGGTCGTGGTGTTGTAAAACTAAGTTTAACGTATCAAAGTTCAACACGCTGATTCCAACAGGCACAAAATAACTAAAGAGGGCTCCAGCCACTTTCCCTACCGTGGCAAAGTCTGAATTATAATAAAAAGGAAATACAGAGGAAATTGCAGCTGAACTCAAACAAAACATTTATTGTTACTTACTCGTAAATAATGGGAAATAAACATTGGTATTATAATAGAACAATAGGACAGGAAACTAAATCTATAATACGGTATTTGATTTACCCATAACAAAAACATCTATGACCGACAATGATTAGTCGTAGCCATTTAACTTTAGATTAATACCCGAAAATAAAAATGTATCGATAACAATAAATACGTAGTACTTGTTATACAAAACAAAAGTTATGTCTAGTTACTAACCCGCTGTGTTGTTCAAACTGGACGATACATGCCAAACAAAAGCTTGTATATGTCCTTAGCTTGCAACAGATTAATCGAGGTGGTTAACTATCCGCGTTACATAAATTTCGCATTATTATTTGATGTTGCCGCACAAAAATGTCAAAACCTTAAGAATTCCGCCGAGAGTAAGCTTACTGACTCGTTACATAAAGTAAGGTTCTAATTAGTCTTCAATGAGACAGAAATAAAGTAAGCAACCAAAAACATTGGTACTAAGTGCATAGCGCAACCGTTAACCCTCCCAACCATCTATCGTTCAGCAAATATTCACTAAACGTATCAACCGTTTAAATAAAACAAATGACTTGTATATCATAATCTATATCCTAAACACAACATTATTGACACTAATATTTCTATGTTGTTAGTGCTGAACGCACAACAAAACACATGGAACCCACATAAACGCAAAATTACTTTAGGATATTTTGGTTGTTAGTGCTGAATGCACAAAAACTCATGTGGTACCCACGTAAACAAAATTAATTTAATTTGTCTTAATCTTAACTAGTGCTGAATGCACATAAACATAAATCTAAACGACTCGTCAGATCCAAATACGTAGGGCATAAAAGCGACTTCAACTGAGTGCTGACACACACTAATGCCACTGACACATTAGCGTGAAGGTTCATTCATACTATATAGGGTTACTGATATTTGTATGCACCGAAGTGACATACTGAAAGGTTATACTTAATCTCCAAATCTCTACGAAACATAGCCTACGTATATAAACAGTTAATTAAATAATTAATCCTAGTGTATCTGGTTCCCAAAGTGTGGGTGGTAGCTGTGGACATGGATACGGCAGCGTGAAAACTCAACCAGGCTCCTTCGTTCACTTCGGCATGGAAATGGGAGATCACCAAGGCTTGGCAGTGCAATATAATTGCTCTTCCCGGTTCCTTAATTCCATAAGTACATATTAACGAGTGCGATCAACGCAGAAGGATCTCCCAACGAGATGATGCATTAAGCGGCTGGTTAGGTTACATCCACAAAATAATAACGTGGTAATATAGCCACAGTTATAAGCCTAAAAGAAAACACAAATTATAAAGCGGAAAATGCAGGATGACTTATATTACCTCTGATGATGTTGAGGCTTGCAACGACGTGGTGGACGTTTGCCATGCGGCGTCACTTCAGCTACCATTCGACTTAACCGTGATATGGTCAGAAACGGAAAAAGACTTTTATTGCAATCCTTGTTTTGTTATCAACTTTGAAAGTCACAAAAAGGACTTTTGAAATCGGCGCAACGCATTTATGAGTCGCCGGCTGCTGCCATCTACCGACAGCTCCAGACACCTACCGCTACTAGATAACACCAATAGGTGGCGGTAGCACTGACAAATGCAACTAAAGTTCGCAGCTTCGAACACTTTAGTGATTTTGACAGTCAAAACAATCAACTCTAACCTAACAAAAACCGCTTCAAAGAAGCTCTATTTACTGCTTGTAAAAATCAAGGTTTAACACAATTTCTGGTATTGGGGTGAGTACCGATGTAATATTTATCATGATTAAATAATACTTAAGTGATCCGATCTTCTTACAGATATTTACAGTCTGTGGTTGTGGAAATAATAGAAGTTAATCGCTGAAGTTCAATAATCCTATCTGGGCAAGTTAGCGCTCACAGGACCAACAGGAATGGACTAATAATACTGGCTAACCTCTCCGCCTAGCCAAACTTCCTGATAAGCTAAGTATTTTAATAACTTCTATTTTTTATTTTAGCTAGTCGATCTTTATCACCAACAACCGGAGAATGTATGGACTGTGATGTCATATAACGTGATGAAAAATAAAACGTTACAGACTGAGATGTTATTCCAATACTAGCAATATTATGTCAAACACGCGTTTGACTTTATTTGTATTCCTATAGACAACTATTATTCCCATACTCGGTAATTATGCCAATAATATTACTCCGATACACAATTATAACTTGAAAGGTGTGTTTAGTGTAATCTGTGTTACGCTCATAACTGTTAAGAAGCTGTAGTCGTATAAGTAGCGTTCATAAACTTTAATAGTTGGTACACTGGGGAACCGCCGCAAACACGCATTTTGATAAATTGGAGTTGTTTTAAAAAAAGACTTTGCGGATGCTCTTTGAAGCTTTATGGTTCATCCAAAATCGTAAAATTCAAAGCAATTTTAAGATTTCTCCACTACGCCGCCATATCAAAGCTTTCGCCGCAAAGTACTTTGATAATCTCGAGTATCACTACAATCCTGACCTGGCCCGCCTTGCCAAGCCAGATAAAAAAGTTTTGCTGCATAGGCGTCCGGTTAATCAAATGATTAACATTACCTACTTTTACTAACCCACTTTTTTCCTCAGTTTATAAGGCATCTTGTTCCCTCTTTTTTGACACTGGTATTTGTCTTTTTCTCATCTTTCTAACGAAAAGTTTATGAGCCTAACGGTCTCAAACTTCTGAGCAATTTACCAGGGGGAGTATAGTCGGTAAACGCTTTTCTCATAAGAGTGAATTAGACACTTTAAGTACAAAAACTACAAAAGAAATTGGTACAATCTATTTAGGCAACCGCAGTGATGGAGAATGCACATCTTGTCACACACACATACACACATATATTTTGCTAGATAAAAGTTTAGTGGTTTTAAGTAGTGGTCTGTATAGACAAACTAAACAGCATTAGCATTATTCCCAGAGCAATTGTTGGTGTAAACGTGAAGTTCAGTTGTTTGGTGTTTATGAGTACAGCGGGAGTTAAGTCGTAGTGATAAAAATTATAGAATTGCATGTAGTACTTTGGAAAAAATAGTTATTTTCAGTGCATTCCTGCGTAAAAGTAATGCTCCGCTAACAAAGCAATATATTTCCAAATACACATGTTACCGCCCAAACTTAACAATTTTTTTATTGTCAGAACAAAAAAATGTGTTTATACCAGCAAAAAAAAACATGATTACTAGACTGTTTTTGTAATAACTTTTTTTTCCATCTTAAACATAATGCATAACGTCCCTCCAACTATTTACGCACTAAGAAAGGCGCATTCATAAATAAATATACATGCAAATGTTCATAAAACAAAGCAATATCTAAATCTTTTGTAAAAAAATGTACATTCAAAGTAGTTTATACACTTTGTATGGCATGTAAACAATACATAAAAATATCTATTAAATAATCTGCAATAGTAGGCTAACCACCAGTAACACACAAAAACCTATAAGTAAAACCCAGATTGCATTAGACAATCAAAGCAAGTAACAATGTATCAAGTAGTGGTATTATAAAGTAATAATTTTTGAAACTAAAAAAGAAAACATAAGAAAGCGTCTGCCTTCACAACCCAGCGTATAAAGTAACCATGGTAAAAAAGAAAGCAGATATTGTAGAGTTGCGGACACTTTAAATCTTGCAGTAGTTTTAGACATTTTTAAAGCACAAACTTATTATACAAGAGTAATAGAAAAATTATAGTTAGAATTGATAGTTTTTGTTTTTTGCCAACAAATATGGAAAAGTGTTTTAAAATTTCTAGGTTAGAATGTGTAACATCTATAAACTAAGACCTCAAAACAATATCTGAATGTGGCACTTTCAACATGATCTAATAGAATTGGGTTCAGATTGGGTTATATTTTGTTTTACAACAAATTTTAAATTTTAGAGATCTCTTGTAAAAGTGTAACAATTTTTTTAAATTTTGTCATTTTTGGAAATACTGTAGAAGGTTTGTTGAACTATAGCTTATGATCATCAATAATGTTTAAACTGTGCTACTGTTAAAAGACTTAGAAGCATACTGAGGCACATCCACTGCTATATAGAACAGTAATTGCAAAATAAGCATCCAGTATATTATTCAGTTATCAAAAGCTTAAAAATTGAAAAAAAAATCTTTAAAAATAAACCTCTACCGACGTATGTGATAATTGTGTATAGTTTCTACTTTAAATAGAAAGCAATTTATTAATTTTACGTCAATTAAATTGTTTTCTTAATATATTTAATATTTTTACAAAAATTTTGTTCATTTATTTTAATTTAATTTTTTATTAAATTTTAGTGTACATACAAAATTTGATTCTATAGAAACCGTATGAAACCCTTTTAAAATAAAAATACATTTCTAAACAATGTATACATATTTTAGGTGAGTTATTACACGTCTTACCATAATACAATGTGTCGAAACAATCTTAATTTTTTATCAGAAAAAACTTTCCCCATACATCACAGTTAATTTGCATATTATAATATTCTAACAAATAAATTAGGAAACTAAGTGGTGACCTAAATTGCCACAATAAAACCCAATCTCAGAAGAAATAAATTAAAAACTAATGACTTCAGGATAAGCAAAAATATCATACAACCCCATCGATTACATGTCATAACATAATAACAGATTAAATTTATAGCCGCATTTCTTTAAACTAAAACATGTAATAATAACAATCGCATGAACATATTTCAAATTTCAACAGGAAAATAAATTAAATCTAAACGTAATGAAGTTATTAGTCTGAATAATAATAATGTCTGACTTGTGTGCTTGTAGATAGGATCTAAATGATAGCCATTCACAAATTTGACCCCTCCTATATGCATTCGCTATTTCTTTTGTGTTCGAATTACTTCAATTTAACAGATCCTAACTGTTCGCCGGGCACAAAGCGATATTTAAATTTACATAAAGGCATTGTTTTAATGTGCTTTCAAACACAAAATCACCGATTGTATTTTTCAATTCGCGAGGCACGCTCAAAAACAAGCTCGTCCTCTTTTATCACGATATTTACAATTGCAAATTGAAATTGTGTTCCTTTTAATGATTGTGCATCTGCATATAACTTTGTGGAATTTATTATTTATTTGATAATTACTATTGTATTATTATTTTTAGTTTGTAAATAGGAATTAATTAAAGGAGTTTTCAAAGTTGTTCAGCTATATTTTGCTATTTATACAAACTAATCATAACGTCAATTTTCTGTCGTATACATATAGTGAACTAAATATTATATAATTAATACAATTTAGTTACACAACTCAGTTTTTTTTAACGAAATGTTTCAAAATATTTAGCCAAAACATTAAAATTGCATGAATTTCATACAATATGCTTTAGTAGTTACTTCTATATTTAATTTGAAGCGTTGACAAAAAGCAGGAAATCTTTCTTGTTGCCCTTAATATAATTTTCTATACGATTTGACCCACTTCTCAACAATGCAACTTTGTTCTCGTATTATATAAAAAAAACGTATATATAATACATTAAACGAAGAAAAATCTTCCCCCCGCTCCTCGCATCAAAACTTTACTTGTAAATATATTTTTTCGGGGAGCGAGCCGTTCGCGAATTTATTTCTCCAGCAAACTTTCGCCATTTATCATATTACCGGAGTGAGAAATGAATATTCCGACTTATCTGATATCCAGTAATTTTATCAGACAACTTTATTATTCTTAGTTTTTTTTAGTTTGGGTGCGGAGGCGGCCAATACTTTCTCGGTCGAGTTCTGCATACAAATTGTTACAAATGATATAAGAAGATTGGGATAGAATTAATAAAACCAGGCCTGATAAAGTTTTTGATATTCAATTTTGTAATTTTATTTCAGTTGAGATTTAATCAAAAGTATTTGTTAAGAATTGGAAATGAAATAATTGAATTTTAGTATAAAATGTGATTGATCTATTATATATAACCGTATTGTTGAGTAAAGGACTGATTCATCCAAATCGACGTTGAGATTTAGAGATGGTGCATTGTCGCTTGGAGTCTGTGTGAGCAGATGTAGTTATATTTTGCGCACACAAGCACGCTTTAGTAATGATTATAATATTTATCTTTGCCGAATGTAAAGTTGCAATATTTCTTCTTTTACTTAATAAACAACAATTAATTTGATATATATTTTTAATTGAAGTTTCAGAAGTAACTAAATTTTTAGTTTCTTGAAATTTTTTAATACTTTTTGCATTCTTAAAACTACCTATGATTTTGTTTTGAAATCTTTGATTTCTTTATCAGTTTTTTCAAAGTTTTTAGAGTTATTTAAAAAAAAACGGCAAAAAAGTTGTGAAAACAAACCAACCCTTGCTATGCTCCGTTTAAAATAGAATTGCTCACAATTTTTTCAATTTTTTTTGGCAGTTTTTGAAGTTGTTGAATATTTTTATTTTAAAGTTTCTACAGCTTTTGCAGCTTTAAATTTTCTGAAGTTTTTTTTTTAGTTTCTTGAATTTTCTGAATTTTTAAATTTATTTGTTTTTAAGATTTTTTTTAACAGATTCTTTGAAGGTTTTAAATTTTCTGTAGTTTTCACGTTGTTGTAGATTTTCTATGAATTTTTTGGGAGTTTCTTTAAGTTTATGTATGTTTTGATTTTTTTAATGTTCTTAAAGTTTAAACTTTTGCAGTTTTATTAAGTTTTTTTGTAGTTTTTAGATTTGTTTTGAAGTTTTTGATTTTTTTGACAATTTGAAAAAAAATATTTTAAAGATTCTAAGGCCATTGCAGCCTTAAAGTTTTTATTGAGTGTGTTATTGACTTTTTTTGATGTGTGTGATGCTTTTGCAGTCTTCTTAAAGTTTCTAAAGTTTTTAGTTTTTTTTTTTTTTTTAATTTTAAAAATATTAAATCTTTTGCAGCCTTGAAGTTTTTATTAAAAATTTTAAAGTTTTTAGATTTGTTCTTAAGTTTTAGATTTTTTTGCAGTATTTTCAAAGTTTCTGAAGATTCTTTCTTCCAGTTTTTTAAACTTCAGCAGTTTTATTAAGTTTTTTCTATAGTTTCTAAATCAATTATAGAGTTTTTAAAATTAAAAAAAAAAAAAAAAAAAAATTATAAAATTTCTGCAATTTTTTGGTAGTTTCTTTAAATAAATTTAGTTTTTAGTTTTTTTTTATATTTTTTAAGTTTTTAGCATTAAAATTTTTATTGAGTTATTTTCTTGATTTGTTTTGAACTGTTTGATTTTTTTATTTCTAAGATTTTTGACAAATTTTTAAAAATTTTAAAGTTTTCTGGTGATATAGAATATGTTTTATCTTATCTTTCTTTATCTTCTTAAAGTTCTTGCAATTTTTCTAATGCTTTTGCAGTTTTTTTAAAGTTTCTAAAGTTTTTATTAAAGTTTCTGAAGATTCTTTCTTTTAGTTTTTTTTATGTTTTTTGTAGTTTCTAGATTTGTTATGAGGTTTTTAATTTTTTTAAAAATAAAATTAGATTTTTATTAATTTTCTGCAGCTATTTGGTAGTTTCTTCAAATTTATATAGTATTTGGTTTTTTTTTATGTTTTTGTTCATTATTTTTTTTTTATTTTTGACAGATTTTTTAAAGATTTTAAAGTTTTCTGTTGATTTTAAAGATTTTAAAGTTTTTACTGTTTTCTGATGCCGTTGCAATCTTTTGAAGTTTTTGAAGTTTTTTTTCAGTTTTTTAAACTTCAGCAGTTACATAAAGTTTATTGTAGTTTCAAAATTAAAAAAAAAATAGATTTTTATTACATTTTTGCAGTTTTTAGGTAGTTTCTTTAAATTTATGTCGTTTTTAGTTCCTTTTTCATGTTTTTTAAAAACTTAAAGTTTTTCTTGAGTTTTTAATCTTAATTTGATTTGAAAAGTTTGATTTTTTACAGATTTTTTAATGATTATCTAATCTTTTTTAGCTTCTTAAAGTTCTTGCTGTTTTCCTGATCCTTTTGCAGTCTTTTTAAAGATACTGAAGTTTTTAAATCTTTTTTTTTTAATTTTGAAGTTTTTGAAGCTTTTGCAGCCTTAAAGTTTTTAAAGTTTTTATTAACATTTTTAAAGTTTTCAAGATTATTCTGAAGTTTCAAATTTTTTGGCAGTATTTTTAAAGTTTCTGAAATTTTTAATTATTTAAAGTTTTACAACATTTTTTTTTTAAATTTCTAAAAAATGTAAAACAATTCTGCATAAATTCCTATCATGATTTTTTTAATCTTCAACAGTTTTATTAAGTTTTGATTTGTACTTTCTAGATTTGTTCTAAAATTTTTCATTATTTTACAGTTTTTGAAATTTTTAGATATTTTTATTTTAAATATTCTGAAGCTTTTGCAGCATTAAAATTTCTAAAGTTTTTTTTCCTTAAATTGTTTTGAAGTTTTTGATTTTTTGGCAAATCCTTCAAAGATTTTAAAGATTCGGAAGTTTTTCTGTTAATTTAATTTATTTTCTAATTTATATTTCCTTTTCTGATTTTGTAGTCTTTTTAAAGTTTATGAAATTTTTAGTTTTTTTTTTATTTTTAAGTTTTTGAAGTTTTTGCAGCTTTAAAGTTTCCGAAATTTTTATTCAAATATTTGAAGTTTTCTGGTTTGCTCTAAGGTTTCAGAATTTTTAGTAATTTCTTTAAAGTTTTTGAAGTTTTTGTATCTAAAAATATTTTAAAATTTATTTTTGCCGTTTTCTGGAAGTGTTTTGGTGTTTTATATATTTTTTGAAGTTGCTAGCTTCTAGATTTGTGTTAAATATATTTTTTCTGAAGTTTCTGCTGTTGCTCTGATTCTTTTTTTGTTTTTATATTTATAGATAGTTTTTTCAATGTTTTTTAAATAATTACTTCTTTCTTCTGAAATTTTTAAATTTGATCTGAGTTTTTAACAAATTTTGAAACTCTTAAATATAGGTCTACCTAAAATCTGTCTTTAAGCGCATCTTTTATAGAAAATTTCTACAACAAAAAGTTGAAACATCTAAATTTGTCAGTGTTGGTTTCACATTTTGATTACAAAATAGCAGTCAATTAACAAGTAACTAACTTTTCAAAAACTTTTAAAATGGCTAATAAAATAAATTTATAGCTTATAGTTTTTTGGAACCAAATTAATAGATTGGAATAATGTGCAATGTGTGCAATGTCTGGAAACTTATCATTTTTCTTTGCTTCTTATATTGCTTTAACTCAATTATACTGCGTTTGCTTGCAATTTAGATTTTGTATGTTTGGCATCAGTTTGCTTAATGCTATAACCATTTTTGGCCTATTTGCAAACTTTGCTGACATGTTGCTTCCAAATAGTGTTTATAACAAAATACACTCTACGTACTTTAGTTTTTCTGTAGAATCTATTGCAGTTTTGTTTTTGTTCTATCTCAATGTGTGTTAATTTGATCCATCCAATTACTCCTATCCTATCTAACAAATAATTTTTAAACAAACTTTATTATAGTATATCTTTTAAAACATAGAATCTAAAATTAAAAGTTTGATTTTTGTCTGAAGTGATTTTGTGTCTCAATTTTTTTAAAATAGCACTTTTAACTTTCTTTTATCAAGTTTTGCGTGTTTTGGCTATTCTTTATCATGACTGTCACGCTTTTGACCAGTTCTATAGTTCCATCTTATAGTCTTCTTAATTTATGTAATGAAAAGGCTCTTAGCTGTAACTTAGTTACGCCAAGTAGAAATGAGTTATCTTAAGTAAATAAGGTCAGCAAATCAAAAGTTTTTCTACATCACTATCAACGTAGAAACCACCAACATATTCTCCAATACTTATAAAGAGTCTAGATAGATGACAAATCAGTTTAACAAAGCACTACAATAAATCATCCATGGAGTAAATTTTCCGTGGTTGCTCATCTGTTGTTCAAAAACCTAATCTGGACAAGAAAAAAGTACAAATAGAACAAAGAAGTGTCATTGGCAAAACAGTAACTTCGCTAAATGTTTACTAAAGACTTTAGTGCTTATTTTTTTCTACGCCATTAAAAACTGCTAGGCTGATTCTGATACCCAAGCAAGAAAAACCGTAAATCAATCTTATTTCTTTGACGGGGCAAACAAAATTTTTAATAGAACATTGCTGAAGAAACTTAGTAAAAAACTAGAATTAAAAGAAAAGACTATCCAAATAACAATACAGTTTATGCAAAAGTCTCGCAACGAATAAATCCTTTAGACTGCAAACTCTTGGTCTTCTCAAACTTTTGTTGTCAAATAGTGTTGAAGTACTTCCAAATATAGTTAACAAATGTTGCCTGCTACCTCATAGACACTATTTTAACATGTTTTCAAGTTTATTGCAAAAGTCAATTTTTAGACTACTTCTGTAAATTACCAGCAAAAGAGCACACCATACTTATTGCCTACAAAATTGCAATTTTGCTAAAAGTGCAAGAACTAAAACAAATAGCAAATCTAAAAATTACAGTTAGCGTAAGCACCAAACTGCAGTAACGTAGCTGTGCACACAAAGAGCGCGGCGTAGATTTCATTATTTTGCGTTTTACAGCTATTTTAAGTTTTCCTGAAAAGCTTACGACTTGTTTGAAGCGGGTTAATAGGACCAAGTTATTTTGGTGATCAAACCCCGGATTGTTAGTACGCTAACGCTCTATAACTGAGCTATCACACAAAAAAATCTATTTGCTAAACTACAAGATTAGAAGCAAACAATTTATTTAGTGCCCATGTGAAAATGACTGTTTAAAGAAACAACGTGTGTTACAATAGCAGTGACTTATCTAATGCCAAAAATTGGTAGTCCATGAGACAGCAGAAATGGTGGCTTTTATCTTATGATGAAAAACTAGAAGAACTTAACATTACCAAAGCTTACATAGTATCTACGGACTGCTTTAAAAATCTTAGCGCCGGTTATATCAGCTAATATTTTAGCCAATGATTGTGCAGCACCCGTACATCGGATATCAAAATTTATTGCCATAGCCAGATCAATAAAACATTGGCAAAATCAATGAAACAAAGTAAAAACATAAAAATTAAAAAAAGTAAAACACCGCATGATCTTGAACGTCGGAAGTTGGTACAGTAGGAATTATAGTTTATTACGTTATTGGCTCTTGCAATTATTTTCAAGCCACGGGTGTTACCGTTGTTACCTAAAACTGATCTAAAAAAAAAAACTCACTAGTTCCGGTATTGTGTTGGCAAAATATACAATGCAAAGCACGTGCCAGTAGATTGCCCAAAATAATAATATATACACTATAAGCTAATGTAGGTATTGTATTTGTCCAATGTAATCACTTGAGTATCGCATACTATTACAATTTTGAGGAAGTATGACTTTGTTGCGCGTTTTGTACAGCACAAAAAACTTTTTGAAAAGCGGTTAAGTAAAACTATAATAGATCTGCGTGTAGATGTGTGAATAATACAAGTACGCAAGTTTGTGTAGATAACAGTGCAGTATAAACTTGTGCAGTGCAACGCTATTGTGTGGACCATTAATGTCTTACTAAAGTCATCAGGCACATAAAATATGAAAATTACTAAGAAAAATATAAATAAAATATATAATTCTATAATTACGGGGTCCAATTGATTGCTAACTAAGCCACAATCTATAATCCGTGATAGAAAAAGTAATAGTCGTCAGTTGGTAGTTCACACTAAGTTTAAAGTCTCTTAGGGTCTAAAATCCGTTTAATTTTTGTTAATTCCAATACTTAGACCATCAAGCTGAAAAAAAAGAAACACCACGAAAATGCCATGTCATGCAATTTATTATTCACGTGTTCAATG
Organism: Tachinus rufipes; assembly: GCA_963932245.1. Lineage (NCBI taxonomy): Eukaryota > Metazoa > Arthropoda > Insecta > Coleoptera > Staphylinidae > Tachinus > Tachinus rufipes. Next base: position 123,965,978 of record OZ010741.1, on the reverse strand, counting down.
AATGCTTATTGAGTAAGTCTTTGATCTAGGTCATCCAGGTGGGTAATAGAATTGCACTTTTTAATTGATCCATTTAAATTTCCTTCAAATTTAGAAATAAATTTATGTTTTATAATAAAAAAGAAGTTTTTGTTGTTTCAGACAATTTGACAAAAAAATTTTAAACAAATTCTACTATACATTAGTATTAATTAATGAAATCAAAAAGTTGACGGTAGTCTTTTCTTTTTGTTGTAGAATTAAAACTTTTTGTTATAATAAGAACCTCATGTTGGGCGTCATACTTTCCTCTAAGACTATGATGTGTACATGACAAATTTGTGTTGATTATACGTTACTGCTTGTTTCCCCAATGTCAAGCTGATGAATATTTTTTTAAGTTATATTTTTAGCTTACAAGCACCAATTTTTCAAAGAGAGGGAGGGCGGCATTGAAGAAGCCGACGCCAAAAACCGCGAGTCCATCCAATCTCCCGTTTGTTTCCGGCAATTTTTCGAGTTCTTTGCCTATTTCGGAATGGACCATTCCCCTTTAGCGCTTTGGATATCCCAGAAAATCAAAGGTGTGACTATTGCGCTCATATGTGTGTTGTTAAAATTATAAATCCGGCATATAAATTTGAAATTTGACTACCATTGTGCTTAGTTTTGCAACCAAACTGTTAATTTAACATCAAAATTATAAATCTAGCATTTAAAATTGTAAATCTAAATATTTTGTATGTCAAACTAATAATTTGTTCCCCAAATTGTAAATCCGGCCTGAAAAATAAAAATCTGTTCACAAATTTGTTAAATTTTACTGCCAAATTGTCAATCCGGCTTCCAAATTATAAATCCAGTCTTTAAAAATGCAAATCCAAATTTAAAAATTGTAAATTTAACTTTCATAGTGTAAGTCTTGTCTTTAAATTTAAAATCCGGCTTTTAAACTGCTAATCCAATTTTCAAAGTGTTAAACTTCACTGCCAAACTGTGAATCTTATAAATTTCTAAATTTAGCCGTTCAAATTGTAAATCTGGCATTTATAGTATTAACATTTTTCTGCCAAATTGTTAATCCGGTCTTTAAATTCAATACTAAAAACTGTAAATTTGGCTTATAAAAGTGTAAATCCGGCCAACAACGTATTTGAATTTACTGCAATACTGTTAATCCAGCTTATAAAACTGAAAATCCGGTTTAAATATAGCATTTAAAGTGTTAAATTTTATTGTTAATTTGGTTTTCAAACTATAATCTAGTTTTTAAAACTGTAAATTCAACTATTAAAACTAAAAATCATCCACTAACGTGTTAAATTCTTTTGCCAAACTGTTAATCCAGCTTTTAAATTATAAATCCGTCTTTTAAAAATGTAAATCAGGATTTTCAAACTAAAAATTTGGCAACCAACTTGTTAAACTTTATTACCAAACTGTAAATTTAGCTTTCAAATTGTAAATCCGATCTTTAAATAATATATACGGCGTTTAAAAGTGCAAATCCGGTATTTAAAATGTTAAATTTAATTGCTAAATTGTTAATCCGACTTCTAAATTATAGATCTGGCTTTTAAAAGTGTAAATAAATTCTTTAAAAATAAGAATCTAGACACCAACATGTCTAATCTACGGCTAAATTATTAATCTGGCTTAATTATAGTGACAATGGTTGATAAATTAGTTTGTAGAAATAGGGAAGAATGTTGGGTCTGGTTTGTCCCTGCTGTGCAAGTTTGTTCCAATTGACTAATTTGATTAGGCCATTTTTAATATTAATTAAGATTACTGCTAATGATTTAAGACAATTAAAAAAAAAAGCGTACACAATTTTGTTATTTTTTTTATTAACTGTTCAAAAGAAACAAATTCTAAAAATATTGAAAATATTTTTAGAAAAAACTAAAATCCGGCCAAAAACAATTAAAAAGTATAACATACAAAATGTTAAAAGTAACTAAATTCAGTCTTGATATATCAAAATATTGTCAGAAAGCACAAAAGTCCAAACTGTTGAAAATTTGAAAAATTCTATAACAAAATCAGGTCTTGAAACATGAAAATATTGTTAAAAAGTAACAAAATCCGGCAGTTAAAAAGCAAAAATCTGCATTTTATAAAATTTCAAAAACAACAAAAACCTTCTTTGAAACATTGAAAAATTGTTAAAAAGTAACAAAATTTGGATATAAATTATTGAAAGTGCAAAAATCTTCAACAACCTCCAACCAAAAACAATTTTTTTTTTATAAAATATCAATATATTGTTTGGGAAGTCCCAAAATCCGGTCTTAAACTGTTAAGAAAGTGTAAGAAACTTTATAAAATCACTAAAATATCAATATCTGGGATGAAATATCAAAATTATGTAAAAAAAATTAAAACTGTTGAAAAATGCCAAATTTCTATTTATACATTGTTAAAAATAGCAAAATTTACAACATTTTATATATAATAAGCAAAAATGACAAAATTTTGTAAAACCATGTAAAATTGATTAAAACAAAATTGTCTAGAAAACTCACGTTTACTATAAAAATTACTGTAAAAACTTTGAATACTTGAAAAAATAGGCAAAAACAACATTTCTTGCATAACATTTGTTCTTAAATCACGTTTATCATATAAAATTCATCAAAAATTGCGTGGAAAACTTAAATATGGCATAAGATTTACTTAAAACACAAACAATAAACTTATTTTTTGCATAAAATTTGTTAAATAATTATGTTCACCACATAAAACTGCTTGTTGGCTAATTTTTATCATAAAACTTATCAAAACTGAAGCACGAAACTAATCTATAACACAAAATTTACTCTCAGAACTTTAAAATTTCATAAAAAAAAAATTTACATACAAATGTAGCAGAAAACTTGTTTACAACATGAAATTTCCTTTGGAAGTTTTAAAAGTGCAAAAACAAAATATTAAAATCAAACCAAAAAAATTATTTATATAATAAAATATCATAAAAAATTATGTTTACCACATAAACTTTATTAAATTTTGCACAAAAAACTCATTTATAGAATAACATTAAATAACTCTTACATTACACAGAATAGACACGTACAAAAAAAAATCTTTAAATCGAATGTAAACACTATTTCCTTTGATTTTTATAAAACATTGAGTTTCACACAATAATTACAAGTGCAAGTATTTCATCAAGAAATCAAGAAAGTGCCTTAAAGAGAATCACAGAACACCCCAAGTGGTTGTTACCCTGTTACTTAGCTAATTATCTCACCCCTTTTCTAATTGTTCTTTTCTTATAACGAGACAGATGTTAAACTACAGGAATAGCTTATTAGCAAATCAAATAGCACAAATAAGGCGAGTTAAAATTGTGTTATAAATAGCATAATTTATACTATAAGCTAAATGAAATGGGTCTGCTATATATTTATAGGGTTGATATATTAATTAACATTAATACGGGTGAGCTATATAATGAAGATACTTGCGTTCATATATCAGCGAAAACAAAAATCTCATGTGGGAACTTAATAAATTATCCAGTAATATGAATGTTGCTCGCGAAAGAAGTGGATGCGGGAAATATTTCAAGAGTAGCCTCACACCTCGCGCTAGGGGGAGATTGATATGAAGTCACGCGAGGCACGGCACCGGGAGATCAATCAAACGGGAGCGTGTTCTCTGCAGACCTCCCGGATGCGTGTTCGGGCCTACCCCGGCGCGCGGTGCGTGTTGGGAGTTGCAGTTGCGTGCCAGTGGAATTTAATCTTCTCCGCCGTTATACCTTTAAGTTTATTAGCACCACCAGTGAAAACATCTAGGGAGTTTAACGTTTAAATTACACGGGCCCGAGAAACCCTTTAATTGTTAATGATTTATTTACGCCTTATCAGGGATGGTCATTTGCTTTTAGGAATTCATTCGGAAAGCTAAAGTGTGCGTGAATGGTTTTGATATAAATCATAATGTAAATATGTGTTTATGTTATTAACATTGAAATGTTTTAGTATGGTCTTGCTAAAGCACCAAATACATTTATTGCTGATTTATTATTATACCCATTCTATATTTTTATAAATGTGGAAATATTTTATACTATAATTACTAAATTACATAAAATATAGTTAAATAAAACACATTTACTAAGTATTAAAATACAAAATATATTTTTCAACCTTTCCTAAGTCATACAATTTGTACGTACTATGAAGACCTAGTAAGGGTTGAAACGAGTAACGGTTTTTAAATTTATTTTGTGCTATAGTATCTAGTAAATGTGTTTTAAGTATTAATTGTGCTCAATTTTGAGAATAACACAAAAGTGAATAGTTTTTTTTTTATTAAAAAGCTTTGCTAATTTATGCAATACACTCAACGATTTTAGTGCCAACCATTTTTATTCTATTTCTTATGCATGCAAAATTTGTTTTATATAAATAATGCAACAAACGCTAAACCTCTCATCCACCACACCGTGCGTATACGTCAATTATTAATTAAATTAACACTAATTCATCAAACAGCATCACTTTACTGCGCAAAAGTTGTTGACGCTTCTTTCTTTCTTCCGCTATTGCCCTACTACGTTGCGCTTGGGTTAGTCCGGTCTATTAAAAGGTTAGAAACTTCCATTTTCCAACATTTGAAAGTCCTAGAACTAACTAATGTTGATTTATTTTCAAAATTTGTTTGTTTTCTAGATTTATGACTTTTTTATGAATTTTTAAAAGATAGTAGAATAGTATGCGCAATTATCATTGTTATTAGCCATTAAAAATTTGTTGTAATAAAAAAAAATTGCGAAAATAATATTATTTTTAAATTTGTTCTTGCCAGAGATTGCCAGAGATCAATCACAATGACCCGAAAAAAGCAAGACTTGCCCCTGCTAAGTACACCGTCAACACTTTGATCGGACCACTTATTTAGCAGCTTCCAAGCGTCGTTTAAGACCTCGTTAAGTCACTCAATCTTTTTCGGCCAACTTCGTGCACCAAAAATATAATGCAAATATGCAAGTACTTTAACTCTACTAATTAATATCTTTATTTCATCAAAAAGGAATTCACCATCCACACAAAATCCGAAAAAGGCTGGAACTGCTTAATCTTAGACCTAGACCACCAGTAATTGGTGCCCAACGCGTAAAGCGTTTGAAATACAAAAAAAAACTTACCTACACAACCCACCCTGCTACTGGAAAACCATTATTGATAAAACTGAAAAATATTAATTTCTGGATTTTTGTACTTTTGTGCAAAAACTAGTCTTTAAACATTTTTTTTAATTACAAACAACTGGATTAAACCAAATGTAAAAACTGTTATCGATAACTACCCCTGCTACAAATAAAAAAACGCCTACAAACTTTCCCAGTATTCGCTGGCCGCAAGCGTGCAAATCTACCAAGAGTAAAATAAAAATAAAACATAAAATTTGCATGCTATACACAATATAACATGCTGGATAACAGTTTGTAGCAAGCTTAAAGACAACAAAAAACTACAAAAAAGTTTCTGCTAAATCACGCAACCTTGAGACAAATTTACTACCCGCAACAAAAGGTACATTGGACAATTGCTTTGATACGCAACAGAGGACGCAATAATAAAACCTTTAATAAACGACTTGATCACACTTGCAAAAGATGCCAAATACAACGCTTATCCAATAAAGGCTAAGAAATAGCAAACCTAAGCTTATGGTAAAAGCCAAATTCCAAACCAATATTTACCCTTTAGCAATTAAGCTTACTAAGGACGAAAAAAAGAAAGAAGCTATTGAAGCTAAAGACACCTGTCAAAAAGCAGAAAATCTCTTAACCAGCAGAGGCTGAGAACTTTGCAGGTATTACAAGAAAACTTTCGAAATGACTTTATGGATAACAAAACTCGGATAAAGCTGATGACGCAGGTCCACTTCCGATTGAACCAAATTAAGCCCGGAGTCCAAGCTATAGCAATTGTCAATTGACAATGATGACTAAAAAAACAAGTAAAAAATAGGAAACCTTAACTGTTTCTAGCAACCCAACAAACTACAACAAACAAGAAGAAGAAGAAGGAAAAGACTGTTTGAACTCCACTAAAACAATTAGATTGTCCAACCCCATCTTGGCTTCCTTCAACAAACAAGATTAAACCGGATGAAAGTCCTCAAAGGGCATTACGACTCTCACTTCAGAAGTAGTCATGTGCAACCAAAAAAAAAAAAATGCAAACCTACCAAACCAGACCAACGATCAACAATTTTTTTTTTTAAAAGGCTGTGAGCCAGTTCCATCATCAAAAAATCAAAACCAAAACTCAAAAAAAAAAGAAAAAAAAGAAAAAAAAGTCAACCAACCAGCAACTTTTTACTGTTTGATTATAATTATTTACAATATAAGGTTGGTTTATGGCCAAGTTAGTATATAAACATATTTAGCAAAGCCATAAATGCAGCTAACGGTTGTGTGTTGGAATTTTTATTGTACTATAAACATTTCATCTTAATATATATACATAATTTTATTAATATTTTTATTTAAATTTGAGTTTTTGGTTTGCTGTGATAATTTGTAAAGTAGCAAAAATCGACTACCTTTATTACTATTTAACTACCTTCATTACTGTTTAGGATTTAAAAAAGTGTTTCCGGGCGAGAAGTGTTTAGGGCGAAAAGGTTAACCAACTTTTCGCCCAAAACACCGCCAAACTCGGGGTAAAAAAAAATGAGAACGGCAAAAACCGGAAGCCATTTCGGTTCTCCCGCAATAACAAAAAACCGTTTTTTGCAAAAAAATTTGCGAAACGTTTGCCAGAACTTCCTTTACGCCATTTTTTAGATCCATCTTTGATGATGTCGTTTTTCTTTCCGACGCACCATTCCTAAGATATCTTTGCTATTCCAGGTCGCCGATCGAGAAAATCGGGACTCTTTTGGCCGGTCCTTCATCGGTACGCATCTCCGCCGCCCGCCGTCCGATCCCGACGCGACCTGTACCTTTTCTCACCGGAAAAGACGGCGGAATCCGAGTTTGGGCTCTGAATCAAACGTTTGTCGATTAGAAGGCGGAGGGCTCGGAAATTTGCAGGCGGCAAACGGGGGGTCGGATCGACCGGCGGTTTTTGGCGTACTTTCCTGCAGCCGTCCCCCTCCCCTCAAAAGCTCCAGTTTCAATCCTGATAACATTTTTGTCGTCGGATCTAAGAAACGGGAGTTTAGATTTTCTGAACCGCCGTTTTTTCGCGCTTCTTTTAATGCGCCGCTCGACTTTCAAATTCAACCGGAAACGGCGTGGCAATAAAAAAAAAAAAAAACGGAAAAACTGCCTTAACTTTGCCTTTGACCGCACAAAACGGCGGACACGTCATAACGTTCCTCTTGGAGAGCCCCGTCCTTCACTTTTTACCCCGTCCCAATCGTAGAGCGGCGCCACTAAAAAGTTTGCGTTTATAGTAAAATCGGTAAACCACCGTGCAATACTTAGCGGCGGTCAAACGCCAAAAAATCTTAAGACCTTATTAAAGAAGAGGCATTTAAAATTTACCTTAGCTAAAGCAATTTTTGAGTTTTTGTCTTTAAGCAACCGCTCTTCAAAGTAGGTTTTTAAATGCTCACTTTGGAAACCCGCCCCCGGTCTCACAGGGCTTGCAAAAATTGCGACTCATTTCATTCGCGAGATTTGTCCTCCATCGTTTGATAACCTCTCTTACCGTTTGCATGTGGTAGATTGCGCATTTTATCTAAAGAGAAAAAGACGCTCGGCGCGGAGTTGACTATATCAAATTTTAAAATTTTTGCCTGGGGACCTTTCCACGAATTTTTCATTTTTTTCCCACCGGGAAGAACGGCGGAATCCCAATTCGGGCTCCAAATCTCAACGCCGCCTCCGCTCTCGGAACGGCAGCGCCCGCCATATTTTTTCCGGGTTCGAAGTAACGCGCGGACAGCCGCCGCCGGAGTCCCTTCAATTTTTGGAAAAATCCGACCTGGGAAACGGTTCCGCCGGGTTTAGTAGCATTTTTGTCATTTTTTTTAAGGCCGATACTACCCTCGTTTGCCAAGTGTCCGTCAAACATGGGGCGGAGGGCTCGGAAATTTGCCAGGGCCAAACGGGGGGTCGGATGGCGTCGGTTTTCTTGCGGCCGTCTCCCTTTGGAATAAAAAGCTCCAGTTTCAATCCCGAGCGACTGCTGTTATCAGAAAAAGTGAGTCCCGCGTTTGAAGAGCCGTAACTTTTTTGTCGCCGAAGCTGAAAAACGGGAGTTTTGATTTTTGGAACCGCCGTATTTTTGCGCTAATTTAATGTACCGCCCAATTTATATACTCCCACAGGGGCGGCACGGCTATTAAAAAAAACGGAAAAACGGCCGTAACTTTGCCTTTCACCGCACGGGGCGGCGGACACTAGAAACGTTTCTCTTGGAGAGCCCCGTCCTTCACTTTTTACCCTGTCCCAATCGGGAAGCGGCGTCACTAAAAATTTGCGTTCAAAATCAAAAATCGCGTTTTTGCCGAGGTAAAAATCGGTAAACCACCATGCGATCCCTGGCGGTGTTTGAACGCCAAAAAACCTTAAAACTTTATTAAAGAAGAGGCATATGAAATTTACCTTAGCTGAAGCAATTTTTGAGTTTCACTTTTGATTTTGAGCCCTTTAAAGTAGGAATTTAAACGCTCACTTTGGAAACCGGTCCTCCCGGGCTTACAAAAAATTGCGACCCATCTCATTTGCAAGATTTTCGATATCACCGCGCGTTGACCCGCGGCTGAGCGTCGTAGGAAAAAAAAACAGTTTTTGCAAAAAAGTGGTGTCGCAACAAACAATAGAAACAGGGTTTGCACGTGGTAGATTGCGCATAGTTTTTTTAAAAGAGAAAGAGACGGAGCGAAGTTGACTATATGAAATTTTTGAGTTTTTGCTTGGGGTCTTTTTACGAATTTTTAAAATCAACCGATTTTTTTTTCCATTTTTTTTCCACCGGAAAAGACGGCGGAAACCCGAATTTGGGGTCCGAATCCCGACGCCGCCTCCGTTCTCGGAACGGCGGCGCGCTTTATTTTTTTCGGGTTCGTGGCGACGAGTGTACGGCCGCCGCCGGAGCCTTTTCAATTATTGGGAGAATCCGATCCCAAAATCGGTTTTGCCGTTTGTCGATTAGAGGCAGAAGGGTTCGAAAATTTGCCGGGGGCGAACGGGGGGTCGGATCGACCGGCGGTTTTTGGCGTCGGCTTTCTTGCGGCCGTCCCCCTCTGGGATAAAAAGCTCCAGTTTCAATCCCGAGCGACCGATGTCATCAGAAAAAGTGGGTCCTGCGTTTGGAAAGCCGTAATTTTTTTGTCGCCGGAGCTGAAAAGAGAAAGAGACGGAGCGGAGTTGATTATATCAAATTTTGAATTTTCTAAATTGGCCATTTTTTTTTTTTTCATTTTAACCTTTTTTATGATTTTTCAAAGTTGGTCGGTTTTTTATTCATTTTTTAGCCACATACAAGGCGACAGCGGGGGGCTGCAAACGTTTTAAGACCGTTTTGACGTTTTGGATTTGGATCCGCCGCACAATTTTCTTCGAGAAACCAAGTTACGTTTCGATCGGACGTCGCCTTCTTCGGTTATTTGCGGATATATGAACAGGGAGTAATGTATTTAGTTTGTTTGGCGCGCGGTTCTTAAAGAATCTTTTCTAAACTTTACTTGTAAAATATTATAGGATTATTGATTAAGCCAAATATTTATTTAAAAAGAACAAATTGTTTATGCGCCAAGACTGTCATAGAGCGTCCTTTATTATTAAAAAAAACTGCAATATTTTTTATTAATAAAAGAAGCTGTAATAAACTATGTAAAGTAGTGAACACAAAAACTTTAAACAACAACAAAAATGTAAGTAACAGTATCATAATTACAATAAATTAATTACTATAAACAAGAAAAACTCTATTTTATTATTTTTAACAAAATAAAAAAAAAAATCAATTCAGATAGAACTGCAATATTGTTTGTGTGCTTAAAATAAATATTACAGAACTAACGATGAATACGTTTGCATCAATTTGAGGATTATTGTAGAACTAATCTTGCTTAAAATAAAAATTATTATTGTACTGAGGATGAAAACTAAAGATGATTACGTTTAAATCAATTTGAGGATTATTGAAAATGAGCATTATAGAGATGTCTGTTTTTATGAATGTCTGTGAGTGTCTAAGTATTAAAAAAAAAACATTTTTTTTTTCAAATTCTTTAGTTAGGTGTAGTCAAGTCAAATACTAGACGCTCAAACTAATCAAATTTTGTTGTTAACTGATACCGACCTAGGCCTAAGATTACGTTTGGTAAACATTCTAAAAATTCTTTTGTAGTAAAAAAAAGCAAAAATAATTAATAATGTTTATAATCACTGTTACTTCATAAAAGTGTTTGTAATCTAATAAAATAAAATTTCATAATTTTAATAAATATAAATTAACTTAACTAATTGGTACTACAATTAAAAAAAGTTAATTAAAAATAACTTTAAATTCTGCAGCAGCACTACGTTATCCACAATTTTTCGTCCAAATTATAAAATCCTATTCAAGTTGTATAAATTTATAAATACATGCTTCACATACCAGCTTATTCATAAATGTATTTAAAAATTTCCTCACGATACGTGCAAAACCTGCCAATGACGTGTTTGTTATTCCACGGAAATATATTAATCTCCGGCGAAACGAGATTACATTTGACGTTCTCCTGTCTTGAAATTAAGATAATGCAAGAATTTCCAAGGCGTAACATGTATACCAAAAGTTTTTAATGTATCTTTGGGAAGTTACAAAATAATATCGAGTTCAGCAAACTTTACTAGTTCTCGTTAAAACGTACGAGGAATTTATTTGGCAACTTTATTCCATCAAACAAAAAGAGAATGAATAATGAAAAAAATGCATTTAAGCTAATTAAAAAATACAGCACATAAAGGTAAAATTTAATTAGAAGCGAAAAACATTTATATTTTTTTATAAAATGTAATTTCACATATCCTTTTTATGTTCATGCATGCTAAAAATAGCAAAGGAATCATTAATTAAATAAAAATAAACTAAACAAGCCGCAATAATTAGTATCGAGAGCTGTTTTCTTTATTTCTATATGGAAATTAACGCATGAATAATTCATAATTAATTACAACAGGACATGAAATATTCTAATAAATTGGAGCTAAGTAATTTGTATACCGACAAGATTTTCATTTACATTTCTCCCAATACAAAACAAAAGGAAAAAGAAGAGACTCATTTGAATAATAAAAGTAATGATTTGTTGGGATGTAAAACGGACTTATCGCGCTGTTCCTTTTCATAAATGCCAGACGAGCACAGAAACAATCAATTATAATCACATAACTTCACTTTGGAATAAATTAAATTGTTTATAATTAATGCACTTCATTGATTTATTAGAGATTCACACGTAGTTTATTATATTCAATTATAATAACCACTTCTTGGCATCGTTGGGGGCTTCGACCCCTTTCAAGGATTATCTTAGTATTTATTTGTAAAATTCGTGCTTACATTAGAATTAATTGTACCTACAAAAGGGGGATTATAATTAATGTATTGGGGGATGATGTGGTAATGATTGCTAATTAATATGTACTGTAAGATGTACTTAATTAATGCCTACATATAATGTAATGTGTTGGAAATCTCTTGTATAAAAGGTACTAAGCAGTTTTAGGGGATTTAACAGAGAATTGCGGAGACACGCAAACATATCAGGCTTTCTCCACTCTTGCTAATTGACTAGGATTTCATACGAAAGCAATTACTATATTATATAAAAATAAATTTAATTACATATGCAAATAAACTTAAAATTATTTTAAAACGCCAAATACAATTTTGTCTCGAATAGCATTTACGCTACATAATTGATTAGCTTATATAATAGCTACTGCAATATGTTAAGTAAGGTAATAGTTTAAATTTTATTAATCTTTGCGCACTAAATAATATAAAAATAAATATACACAGAAAGCCAAACAGCTGCTGGACTAGTTATGTACAGTTTAAAAATATTACTAAGTTTTTTTTCCTTTAAGTGCATATCCATTTTGAATGTTGGCAATCATAGTAGCTATTTTAATTTTATTTGCAGTTGCTCGAAAAAGTCTTGTAGTTGTTCCAAGATCTTAGATTTTTTAACCACAAAATTTTCCTTTTTTCTACGTATCTATTTCGTAAGATGCACTGTAAAAGCTTGTATCTGTTTAATAAGTTAAAAAAAATTGTTCAATCGTTGCTTAAATAATAAGATATGAGATTTACCTGGAAGTAATACGGGAGCAAACGTTACACAAGCTAAGGGGCAGTTAGTCAGCTTTGTTGAAGTTCCAGAGCGCTGGGGTTCTTCCTGCACCTTACGATCTTGTACAACGTTTGTAATTGTTTTGCTTAATATCTGCTCACACAAAGTGTGAGTCATTCAAACCTACTCATTCAGAATTTTTTTCTTCTTTTTCCTCTTTCCTTTAGGCATTTTGCCTGTTTTTATTAGCTTTCGGCTTCATTGTGGTGGCAATTCTATAGATGATGAGACCCAACTTTTGGCCCATCTATTGATGGTCTTCTCGGTTGTTTTGTGCCCAAGGGAATTCCGTCTTACACGGTTTTTAATGGCCAATTTTTATTCATACAATCAACTTGTGCGTTCCATTCTTTTCTTCTGGTCTTGGTCTTGGCAAATTTGATTATATCCTGGATGTCGCATTTGTTCCTGATTTTTCAACTAGGTATTCTATCGTAGAGAGTTACCCCTTCTATCGTCCTTAGCGCTCTCATCACGGTTAGTCTAAGTCTTTGTTTAACAACATCAGCAACAGCCGAGATAGAAGCATCTAAATCCGAGACGCCAGCTACCAGCCAGCCACAACGATCTACTCTACTACATAACTGCAATTATTATTGCACATCGTGTTAATGATTATTAATGCCGATCGGTATTAATAATTATTGATACTCTCATTAATATTTAATTTAATGTTTTTTCAAAGTAAAGCTTTAAAAAACAAAACAAAAATCTTCCAGGAACCCCATCGCAATGGGCAACAGCCAGACGTCTGCCAATGCCGCGTCCCCACAACTGAAGATGGGTCGGATCGTGTGTTTGATGTTGTGAGGATTGTCGGCAAACTGATCTTTTGCTTTGAATAGTTTTAAATATTTCTTATGCAGTTTGCGGAATTCGACGTGGAGTTAAGTTGGAAATCCACTTGCCAATTCTTGCGGTTCCGCTTTCTTCCGGGTTGTTGTTTGGGTAGTGTCCCAGAACACGGTGTCACGGAGTTGCCTTCCCAAATTTAGACAACAGCGGGCAAAATCAAAATGACCGGCGTGCGTGCCTAAAAACGGTGTTCTTAGTATTATTTGCATCCGTAGATTTTTTGATACTACGAAATTGTGGTATTCCCAATAGCTTCCAGCCATCCTTGGCTGCAGTCAGCATTGTAATTTTGTGTGACTGAAAGCGGGGTGCCAAGTCTGCGTGTATAAAATTTGAGTAAGCGCCTGTGTCGATCAGGCATTTATAGATCTTGTCATGGATCGTTATTAGTACTATTGGCAACAACTGTCCAATGACGTTGCATTGTCGTTGCAGCGGGGTTGGCCTCTATCAAGTTCGCGACATATTTGCAGGACGGGTGTACGAGGTAGATAAAAACGGAGAGAGAGTTTGCATGCATGCGGATGACGTACGACCCGCTCCACTAGTACGCAAACCTAGGCCGACGCCTTCAACGATACCCGAGCCGTTCAGGGCCAAAAGCAAAAAGCACAATCCTTCTCTGACAACGACTAGAATTTCCCCAAAACCGTCTGCATGCGGTAATACATGTAGTAGAGACTAATACCACATTCCTCTCGATAACTGGATGGTTCCACCTCTTCCGGAGCCGTTTGTTACCGGCAAAACTGATGAATACGCCGTTAGTTATTCAGAGTTGGAACCACTCTACCAGTATTTATTTAGTTACATTTGCCATTGTGTTAATCATAAGGGGTTGAAAACTTATTTATTTACGCTTGTTATTCTGTTAATTATAGGAGGTTGGGAATTTAATTAATAATTAAATGTCAACTGACTCATGTCAGGGAAATGTAAAAAATATAATTGTGATCAATAGTTGAAGAAATAAAACATTTGTTAACTGTGATTCTGTGATTTACCCCGTCAAAAAACCCTCTCGTGATAACCAGCAGAAAAGAACCAGGAGCGACTACCGCTCTAAGGAGACGTTGCTCAAGCGGAGCTACTCCAACTCCAGGGCCAAAGTCAAAATGTTGGAAAGCCAGCTGACGGAGTTCCAGCAGCAGCTAAAGACCATGGCAATGAACTTTGAAAAGAAGTTCAAAGCGTTGCAGGAGACGATTGCGTTGCTAACCGCAATCAACGCGGAACAGGCCGCAACCATAAAGGCCCTGTCAGCCACCAAAGCTAACACCGTTTTGCCGCCGCTATCAGAAGACAACTACTTGGATTTGCCCGCCGCCTCCAAAAAGTCCCTCAAGATAAAGAGCAAATCAAAAAAGAAGAAAATTTTTAATTTACTTTCTTCCCAAACAGCAACAGCCGCACCTCTTCCTGCCCACGCAAAGCAAAAACGAAATGAAACTGACGGAGGAGGTCAACAGCAACGACGAAGACGTCACCTGCAGCACTTGACTTGCCGAGACCACCACCGTACTTTCAGCCTCCATGGACCTCACCGTCGAAGCTCCAGCAGCACCGAGGCCGATGGATTTCAACTGGCAGGAGAAAGGAAGCGGAAAAATTCCAGGGGTGAATCACCATCTCTAAAATTAATAAAAAGGCAATCAACCATCCCTCAGCAGCGTATAAAAAGCCATCAGCAGCTAATCCTGCCGGCCTTTTAGGCCAACAACAACAAGGCCTGCAGAATATGTTTAGGGCCCCACCGATTGGTGGCCTGCCCTAACAAATCTGCGCCAAAATGTTCAAATCCACACCCGGCCAACTACTAGGGATGCAAAACATACCTGAGAGCGATGGCCGCTCACGGAAAGGTAGCTAAATCCAGGCCGACAGCCGAGCCCGCGCCGGCCAGGTTTCTTTTTCTTTGTTTCAGCCTACAGGTCCCCGCAATCCTGTAAAAATCGGCAGATCTTTTGCAACGGCTGTTGCTTTTCTATCGCTACAAAAGCCAACTGCTGCAAAAATAGCCGAAATCTTAAAGAGATGGTAGTATTACTCCGAGTCTGCTTCTGGAATGCTAATGGCATTACAAAAATAGGAGAAGTGGAAAAGTTTTTCTTTGATCAGAACTTAGACATTTTGCTGGTGTCAGAGTGATTGAGAATTCCAAATACGCCGTTGGTACCCACAAAAAACGTGGAACTTTGATCTTTGTAAAGAGATCATTGGACTATTCCGAAGTAGATACCCCCGACCTAATCTCCCTCAAATCGAATAGTGGTAACCGTGCCAGGACATGGTACGGTCAGGATCGCTTCCGGTTACATTCATCCGCAAAACGTTTGATAACAGCGGATTTTGATAATCCACATCCCACAATAATTGCTGGAGACTTCAATTCAAAGCAGGGGTCGTGGAATAGTCGAGTAACTAACGCCAAGGGGCGAGTTCTGTTTGAGAGGAGACGTTCTTGACGTAGCAATACTAAAGAAAGTCAACTCGCACGCAGTAGTACCTACGCTCAACGGCCTAAGCTCTGACCACTAAACAGCCCAGTACTACTGGAGTTACTTGGAAGGGGGTCCGGAAAGGGGGACTCTCTAATCTTGATGCCTGAAAGATAGCATTGGTAGCCTGACCCCAGTACGAACGGCTGAGGATATCAAAAGAGCCGTAGCCCTTTTGACTACTCAAATCCAGCAAGCTCAGAAAAGGCTTCTAAAACCTTTCAGGTTCGCGTCGATAATCCTCTAGGATTATCACGAGAAACAAAGGCGTTGATCTAAACAAGAAATGCCGCCAAACATCAATGGCAAAAGTATTGCAACCCCAGAGATTGAAAGATCTTAAATCGACTTTACAATTAAGTTTGAACGGCCATAAGGGAGCATAAAAACCAATGCTGGAAAAATTCGCTTGAATCTTTTACGGAGGATAAACATCCAATGTGGAGGAATTTGTTCCAGCATATTGCAGTCAGATCCGCTGAAGCAACAGACATAATCTCTTAAGTGTAACATTCTGCTAATAATATATTCATGTGTTTTAAATATTTTGTTCATCTTTTTTGGTGTCCGTAAATTGTCTAGCTTCTTCTGTAACTGAAAACCAAAATAGTGTATAAACATATCTAATATATGCTTCAACATAGTGCAAGAGTATTAACAACTTTTCTATTAATGCAATCTATGTAATCCACAACAGGAAAGTATCTCCGTAACCTCCACTAAAACCTTATGATACTTTAGATGGTAACTACTGCCCTATCATCAAAACACAATTCTATTAAAAAAAGCTATCTCCAGCAAAACGTAACCACTCCCTGCGGCAATGTTTAAGGGCAAATCAAACCCAATATTCCGCATAAACCCTAGATTAACAACCCTACTTTCAGTTCTTGCCCAAAACCCGTCAAGACTTTGTTTATCTTCTAAAAAATCCTAAATTGCTTCACCAAATTTGTCAATTTAGTTTCGGATAATTGTCTGGTATATGCCAAAAATTTGGAAAACTGGTAAAAAGTCTAAAAACTGAAAAACGTTAATAAACATCTTTTTACACAAGAATCATTTAATTTAGACTACAACCAATCTTTGAAAATAGCACCAGAGTTTATTTTAAACCTGAGACAACTCATGCGTTTATGTACATCTGCGTGGTAGGAGAAAAAAACTTTAATATAAACAAAAAGAACTAGGCAAAAGAAATGCACAAGACCAAATTATGTTGGTACTTGTTTGGCATTACACTGGCAATCAATAAAAAAATTAGATTACAAGACCAATTACTTTATTTGAAAAACTGAGATTATAAATGTAATAGGAGAACTCCAGACGTGGCACGAGTTGAGAAAATGTAACGTTAACCACAAAAACTTTGAATACTCAAAAGAAAAATAGGTTTTATGATAATGACGCTACTTATAAAATACTATCTAGTACTCAGTAAACATGAGAAAAAAAAATGCCCGAATGCTAATATTGCAAAATATGTTCTTAAGCTGTGCATTAAAAAACAATAAAATTATGATATTATGTTAACCATTAACAGCTCAAAAAAAGTTTTATGTTAATGGCGCAGTTGGTTAAGTTTTATAAATGCAATATAGATAGTACCATTTAATGCTATTGTTAACTGATTATAGAAAAAAGTAGTCAAAAGCAGCAGTAAAATAATGGAGATGCAATTCAAAAATATAATGTCAATCATTGAAAGCTAAAATATTTTTTTTTTCTAAATGGCGCAGTTGAAAAAATAATTTACAACAAGTTACATAACATTATTCCTATGATACCGTAACCAAACTTATTAAACCATTAAGATTCAATTGGCTATAACAAAACATTTTGCATAATTGAAATTAATTAAAACATTTTTTAATTATTTTAAGTTAATGAATGCATTGTAATTTATTGGTTTGATTCGTGTATTTCTAAAACGCAATATCAATATGTGTTGTGTACGTTACATCCGCAAAGGTTTATCCTCATATATAATATTTGTACAAGCAAATATAATAATTATGCCAATGTATTTTATCCATGGAAAATTCATATCGGATAGTATTTCCAAACACATAAAAGTAGCATAAATGAAGTTGCAAATTCACATAATACGGCTGTGTTTGCAAAATGTTACAAACTTTATTATATTATGCAATAGAAAATATTTTCTGTGCAGCAGATTTTATGTAATATATGGCAATATTACTGAAACTAAATTTAATAAAAATTTTCTTATATAAAAATTAGCTAATTTCAAATGAGATACAATGTTGTAGCTTGATGGAGTTTCTAAACTGTTTATAAGTCGCTTGCTACATTAATACTGATCCTACTATATTCCCTCTTGTTATTAAATAATTATTATAACATATATAATAATCTTCACGGCGCTTCTTAATTAGCAATTCGAGTAATTAGGTCAAATTTTATAAATGAAAATATTGAACAAAGTTTTTCCATCAAAATATTTCAATGAACCCGGCCGTGTGTAAAAGCTGTTGCACAATTACTTTTACACTAGATTAATTTCAAAGACTGGCTATTGCACTAATTTCCATTAACACTCCTTTTATTCTCGTTCGGGGCATGGAGAAAATAAAATAAAAATTTCGTTCCATTCGTGCGAGAAAAAAATTGAGCTCAAAGGGGACTGAAATTTTGGTGCAAGATGCAACGGCCACAAAAACTCGGACATCGTTATCAGGGTATATATATATTTGACAACGACATTGAGAACATCGAAAAAAAAAATCAATCGAGTTTAATCTTCGACGCTGCTTTTGATGCGTGATCACATTCAC
This sequence comes from Tachinus rufipes, assembly GCA_963932245.1. NCBI lineage: Eukaryota > Metazoa > Arthropoda > Insecta > Coleoptera > Staphylinidae > Tachinus > Tachinus rufipes. The sequence continues at coordinate 123,947,521 of OZ010741.1, read as the reverse complement.
GGATCGGTCTCTGTCCATCTATTTTCCATGTTATTGGTTTGATTCCGCTACGTCAATACAGACGAGTTGCCTTTGACTGACTCTTCACAAAGGATCCGAATACATGCGACAAAACTTTATTCACTCACAATGCTTTTTGTCGGTTCGTTTTGTCCTCTTTTATGTGGTAAATCGGAATGACTATGAAATCTTTTATATTACCACATTGTTTATTTTTTCTCGCTTTCTATACACATGAACCGTATGGCATTTTCACCTCGGCGAAAATATAAAACCTTTAATCCGTTTAATTTATCACTTTGCGTATGGAAAATGTTACAATCTGATTAATGAGAATGTAAATGTTTTATGGAGACAATGAATTTTTAATATAATCAGAGTGTATTCTAACGAAACAATCTGGAATTGATTGATATACATTTTAATCTAACTCACCTAATAAATGAAGAGAATTAAATCCGTTCCTGAAACAAAGAGAAAACTCATTAGTAAATTAAAACTTTGTATTAATATTTATTTATGTTTAAATTTCATTAAATCAGCTTGATATTAACACTGTTGTATATTTAACTATTGTTAGATTAAAACGTTGATTATATGTCAAATACATGAATATTGACCAATAAAATTATTATACACTTCAATATCCATACACACAACACCTACGTGTATGGGCATAACTTGTTATTGAGATGCGGTACTGTACTGTACGCAAGTTTATAATGAACCGGTCGATAATTATTCAAATACTGACTGGAGGGTCATGTGGTTATGCATTTAACACAATATATTGAACATTAAAAGTGCGTTTTTTATGAGTATTTATAATTTATTTCAGTATGCTAAATTGTATCGATTATATTTCCTTTTTTGGCTGGTACTCAAACAACCAAAACCTGACTCTATTGAACGTTTAATAAGTTTAATAACAGTAAGTATTTACAAAATGTTAAATAATTAACCAAAAACAATAGCCTAAGATGAGAATATGTTGAAATTGAATTACAGACTCTCTCTTCTCTTTCGTTAATTTATTTTCTCAATTCCTGGGCTTTCTTTCTGCTTGTAAAGCCATTTGGTTTATTGTCGTCTTTATAAGATTTATCCATCTTCTTGACAATCTTTATTTTTTGTTTTTTTTTCCAATTTTTTCTTCTACTATTAATTTTTCTAGGTTTTTGATCTTCTGCCTGTCTACTGCCTATAGCGTCTATGATTAGGCCCCGTATAATAGTATAAAAAATTACATTTACATTTTTTTTTTCAAATCAAAATAGTTTTTAATAATTGTTGGCCAAGTGTGGTGGTTTTAAAACTTTTAACAAAAGTTTCAAATGTCTATGTTGTATGTGTTGTATGTGTAAACACAATTTCAAAGTAGACTGACACTATTTTAAAACTTAAGTTTGTACTAGATAAAAAAAAAATCAAAACAAAATTGCAACTTTCTGCTTTCACTATTAGGTTTGATTATCTTTGACATAAACGCCAAAAGTCTTAAGTTGAATCCACTGTTAGATCGGATAGGCAAACATACCTAGAAAACAAACCTTTACTGTTACTAGATAAAAGTAATTATAAAAGATATCGTACATATTGGCCCTTGCAGAAGTTGTAGTACATATTTTTGTTGGCAAAAATACAAAAAAATAAACCAACAAGCGTAGTGTTTGACCACTAGTCTAATGATTAAACACAAGAAGACATTTAGAAATAGTAGATTCCAAATTTTTTAAAAACAACAACTGTTTACTAAGATTAAAGATGTACTAGTTGCATTTCTCTTTTAAGTCTACAGAAAATAAAAATTAAAGATAAGATTTACTAATATCTAAAAACGCATTTATTTTGAATGAATATTGAAATGCTTGGAATAAGCAAAATGAGGTGGATTGGCTCCGGAGATGTACCATAGATGGCTATCAAGTCTACTATGCCCTCAACGACAACCCAAGTCATTATAATAAAGTCGCTATAATAATAACTAAGGAAATATCTAGAGCAGTTGAAACTTTTATACCAATATCTGATCGAGTAATTATACTACAATTACAGGCCCAACCAATGAATATAAACATAATTCAAGTATATGCACCCTCAAGTACCAGTACAGATCAGGAAATACGTTTTTCAAATTACCACCAAGAAGACTCTATACGTGGAAATCTACTGCCAATAACTCAAACAGATTGGTACGTAATCAAATTGATTATGTATTAATCAAGAAACGGTTTAGAAACTGCATAACATCTGCAAAAACTTACCCCAGAAGCGACATAGGTTCATAAATATCAAATCAAATACAAGAACAGAACTAAATTCAATACTTCAAACCATCAACATTACAGAAGATGCAGTGGAATTTGCGTGAAACAACATCAAAGATGTAATTCTCAGTACGGGCGAGAAATATCTTAAACCAGACCCACAAATCAAAAACAAAACATGGATGACTTTCGAAATACTGCAACTAATGGATAATAGACGAGCGGCAAAGCATTACTGTAAAGCTTATAAAGTATTGCAACGGAATATCCGTAAAAAGATCAGAGAAGCAAAAGTGTAATGGCTAAGTAATTAGTGCAAAGAGATAGAAAGCTTGGATAGTAATTACGACACACTCGGCATGCACAAGAAAGTAAAAGAAGCTGCCGGCCTCAGCAAATCCAGGAAATATGCAATTCTGCTCGACAATCAAGGAAAAGTTATTCTAGACCTAGAAAAGAAGCTAGCAAAATCCAACAACTTTTTCCAGATCAAAGAATGGATCATCCGGCAGAATACAATGTGACGAAGGACCCGCAATAACAAGAACCAAAGTAATACATGCAATAAAAATGTCCAAAGAAGGTAAAAAACCAGGGCCAGATAACATATCATCTGAAATGTTAAAACTCATTGAAGAAGATCGAGCTTTAAACGTACTTGTGGACTTCTTTAATATCATTTATGCAACCGGAAACATTCCTAAAGACTGGTTAACCTACGTTTTTGTAACACTGCCAAAGAAAACAGCTCCTACAAACTGTGGTAAGTATAGAAACATCAGCTTTATGAGCCACGTTTTAAATAGTTTCTTGAAGATCATCCAAGCAAAAATATATTGTAAATGTGAAGCTTGCCTAAGTGATACTCAATTTGGGTTTCGTGATGGGATGGGAACACGTGAAGCTTTGTTCAGTATCCAGGTACTAATTCAGCGTTGCCAAGACGTGTCTGTAGACGTGTACGCGTGTTTTATAGACTATCAAAAAGCGTTTGACCGTGTAAAGCATAGCAAGCTCATAGTGATTCTGCAAGAACTAGATTTAGATGGCAGAGACATTCGTATTATTGAAAAACTTTACTGGCACCAATCCGTATCCGTGAGAGTAGATAACAACAATAGAGATGAAGTAGAAATCCAAAGAGGGGTTAGACAAGGGTGCGTGTTATCACCACTTTTATTCAACATATACTGCGAACAAATATTTGCCGAAGCCTTGGATGGAAATCTGAAGGTATCTTACTAAACGGGGAGGTGGTGAATAACTTGCGGTACGTAGATGATACGGTCCTGCTGGCGAATACGGAGAAAGATCTTCAAGAATTGCTGAATTGTGTCGTGGCTAATAGTAAACAAGCAGGCCTAGAACTATACATAAACATGACCAAGGTCATTGTAGTCAGTAAGAAGCGCAATGTGGTGACAAACATAAAAGTAGAAAATCAGCAAATTGAACAAGTTGCCCAATTCAAATATCTAGGGAGCTCCCCGAATCAGCATAGGGACCAATAAAAAAAAATTAGATCCAGAATAGAACAAGCTCGCATGGCCTTCAATAAAATGAAGCAAGTTATGTGCCACAGGGATCTTAATCTCAATCTGCAAGTTTGGTTGCTACGTTGTTATGTTTTCTCCATATTAATGTATGGCGCAGATACCTGGACGCTTACAGATGCTATGTGCAAAAAGTTAGAAGCATTCGAGATGTAGTCATACAGAAGAATGCTACGTATAGTGTGGACAGATAGAATATCTAATACCCAAGTTCTTGCACGCCTCAATAAGGACACACAAACGCAAGCTTGAGTATCTTGGCCATATCATGCAAGGCTCGAAGTATAGATTACTGCAAATTATAATGCAGGGAAAGATAGCTGGTAGGCAAAGGCCAGGTCGCAGAAAGACGTCCTGGTTGAAAAACCTACAACAGTGATTTGGGGTCAGCACTACAACTCATTTTTGTAGAGCTGTCAACAAGACCCAAATAATGTTGATTATCGCCAACGTTCGTGGAGGACAAGGCACGTAAAGAAGAAGAAAAAGATGATAGGCAGTATGGTGGTTACAAAAAAAAAATTTTGCAAGGCAAGTTTTGGTTGTGTCTTAACGTTTTTTTTATGTTGTCCAGACTTGTTGCAAACTATCTACGTGTGTTTTTAGTAATAATTGATTTAAAAGCAATAAGTGCCTGTCGTTGTTATTATTTCCTTTGAGCCTTTAGCATTGATTTATCGGTTGGCGTAAAAAATGCAGTCTAAATAAATTTATTATAATGATGGTTGAAGTAATGTTTCGTCGGTATTTTGATACTTTTTTTTCAGTTCTGTATGTGTTCTTTTTACCGGATTAGCTTGAGGATGGTACATTACAATAATGTAGTGAATTGCATACTGGAACTCTTAACTTTTAAATAAGAAAACGTTGTTGCAAAGCAGATAGTCGTGACCTATAAGCAATTGCTGTCCTAGTAGTTTAATTGTTGTTTTACTGTTGCTTTAATTTAGCGTGTTTTTTGATTGGTTTTAGTGCACATTATGCATTAACCAGACTACGAGTCAGCACCAGCCATCCCAGATCCAATATTTTGCTTTATCTCTGACTTTTTTTCCGGGTTTTTTTGTAGTTTCCATTACTTATAAATCATTTTATATAGGTTAAGTTAGGTTTGGTTGGGATGGGAGAGTTTGCGTTGTGCTTGATAAACAATCTCTGCGAGTCTTTGTTTCCAAAATCTGGATTTGTTGACGGGTAGTCTGATAATTCTGACCCAGTTGCTTCTTAAAAATTTGATTTGCTTAGTTTTGGACTGCAACATTTTTATTATATTTTTACTAGGTTTACTGATTAGTAGTTAATTGCTGTAGTTTTATAAACTTTATCAGTGCTTTATTGTTTGTTTGCAGTATAAACTCTTCTTTTTCTATATCTGGAAAAAGAAGAGTTTTTGATAGTGCATACAATGGATACGTTAGTTTAAGTAGAAACTGATTTGGAGCTTAGTCAGTTTGGTATGAGCGTATTAAATCACAAATTTATAAATTTTCTTTCTAAAAATATTACTCATATTTTTGCTAAAACCGTCTTTCTGTAGCAGTTTCAAAAGTTGGTTTATTTACTTTTAGATTTTTCAATAAGCCTATTCTATCGTTTGGACCCTCAAAAAAAATTTTTTTTGTTATTTTTTATCTCAATCAGTGCGTTGCAATCTAAGAATAGCTTGGTATTTACTCGCGCAGCCACGTACATAGTCTGAAAAAATTGCGGAGTTGTGTTTTGTTGATGAGTGCTTGCGATTCAATGCTTTGTAATGTTTTAGAGGTTTATTTCTCTTGGCACTGAATTGGCAATTTGCGTAATTTATAGTTAAGGTCTTGTTTGTAGAAGCGATCTATGTCGCAGTAAAGGTGATTTAAATAGTACAAATTGTTCTCTACGTATACAAAGGTGTCATCAAAATATACCAAAAAAAAAATCTTCCAAAAACCCGGAAAATACACTGGGCAAAAATTTCTTGAACACCGTACGGCATGACTTTAAATTAATAGGTTACACCGTTTGGCGTTGCGTAAGTTATAAGGTATTGCAAATTTTGATAAAAAGTGCAAACTCCTTTTTAGTTGCTGCATTTAATTTTTTTAAATCTATATAAAATCTTAGAGTTTCGTTGCTATTATATTATGGGCAATTTTATTTCAAACAGACCAGAGCTGGGGGGGGTGCATTGAGAAACTTGCTTGTGTATTTTTTTTTTAGTTTCTATAACTTATTAGTAGTTCTTTGATCCATGATGATAAAACCCATAAAAATATCTACGTTTTTTTTTTAGTTTTTTTGTCGTTTTTTAACTTTCCGTAGAATCCAAATCTGTCTATAAGCCGCAAAACCATGTTTTTGTTTTCAGTGGGCTGGGCAAAAAAAGCATTTTTAAAATTTCTTATAACCTCCAAAGTTGACGTGTTTTTATGTAAATTAATTGGAAAATATAAATTTGTTTTGTGTATTTGGGTTTTAAAGGTCTAAAACTCGAAAAAAACTGCAAAAAAAGCGTATTTTTCAACATAAACTTTTACAAATGCACATTTAACAGTTTTCAGAGAAACTATACACCAAATATTATTAAAAAATTGAGTTATGCAAACAATTCTACATAAAAAATAGTCAGTGTTGTGCTTATCTGGCAAAGAAAAACCCATCTAGAAAAAAAATATTTATCATTTACTTAAAAAATATATTTTTTTAAATTTTTCTTGAAGATTTGGATTATATTTTTTTAAGCTTATTTGCCAAAGTTTGAAAATATTATTATTTTTCTCATTCAAATATAAATCCGCCTGGCGCTTATCAAAAATTGTAAAAAAAAAAGTTTTAAACCACACCCTAGTGTGTTTATAGTATTTTTTGTAAATATAAAAAATAATTAATTTTGTAAACATTTCTTTTTATAGACGATTAGTACAACACTGACTATTTTCCATGTAAAATTGTCCCCAGAATACAAATTTTTAATAATATTTGGTGTATTTTTCCTCTGAGCGCGACTAAACGTGCATTTGTAAAAGTTTATGTTGAAGATACGCCTACTTTGCAGATTTTTTGAGTTTTAGATCCTTAAAAACCAAATACACAAAACAAATTTATATTTTCCAATTAATTTACATCAAAATACGTCAACTTTGGTTTAACCACCAAAGTTGACGTATTTTTTTTTTAATGCTCCTTTTTTCCTAGCATGGTTTTATGGCTTTTGCGGCTTTTAAACAAGGTATAAACTTGAAATTGCGCCAGATTCAGATTCTATGGAAAATTTCTGGTTGATTTCATTAGTAAATTTATTTTTTTTTAGTTAAAATTGTGGTTAAAAAAAAATGCTATTAAGTTAAAAAATGATAAAAAAACTAAAAAAAAATTGTAGAATTTTTTTTATAGGTTTCATACCTTCCAATACCAATCAAAAGACTACTAATAAAATATAAAAACTAAAAAAAAATACGTAAGCAAAATTCGGGGGGGGGGGGCATTAAAAAACTCTCAATGCACCCCCCCCCCTCAGCTCTAGTCCCTTTGAAATGGAATTGCCTTTATATATTCTTTCCACCTCACTGTAGACTATTTTTTTATGCATAATATACAAACAACCTTTCAGTTCTTTAAAATATCCTCTCCACTTTTCCATTATTTTATCCTCTTCTGTGATTATATTTTTTTTGTCTTTTATGTTCATCATATTGTATTCTTTCTTCCTTTTCATCTGTTTTAGTGTTCCATTGAATAGTTTTTGTTGTCTTTATAGTTTCCCGCCATCTTTTTAGCAAATTAATTCCATGATTCTTTTTTAGCTTTTTGGACCTCATTATTTACTTCTTTTCTTTTAATTTTGTATTTTTTATAGTCTTCTTTATTTTTTGTACTAATGCATTTTTTCCATTTTTCTTTTTTCTCTTTAATTTTCAATTTTATTTCATTTGTTCACCACTCAGTTTTTTTATTATGTTTGTTCTCTATTTTTGCTGTTCCACAGCTTTCTTTTGCTGTTTCTAGTATGTTGTTCTTGAATGTTTCTCATTTTTCTTCTACTTTCTTTGTTTTTTTAATTTTACTACATTTCTTTTTTACTATTTCTAGGAGTCTATCTCTGTATTCTTTTTCTTTAAGTTTGTAACTTTTTATTATCTCTATTACCTTCTTTCTTCTCTTATCTGTTTTTTTTAAATTTTTTTCAAGTCCATTTTTACTAGGTAATGATTGCTTCTGATTTCTCTAGATACTTTTACATTTAAAACATTTTTCCATTTTTGTTTGCTTATTATAAAGTAGTCTATTATTGATTTTTCTTTTCTAGTCGGTTTTTCTCGTAAATTTATGTATCCTCTTGTGTTCAAATTTTGTGTTTGTTATAATAAGGTTATTTATTTAGCCTTCAAAATTATGTAAGTTCAATTAATGCCTGAGGTTTAGCTTTTGACAGAGATGTTGCCAATTCTAGGTGTACGACAATCTCGTTTTCAGTGCAGTTTGATGGTTACAACAACTAGTTGTTAAAAGCAACCCATAGAAGATGAGACAACCTTGCTAAAAACTTACAAATTGTCCAAAACAAGTCAAACATTATTTTGAGTTTTGTTTGACATTATTTGCATACAGGGTTAGTTGAAATTACCGGAACACCTAAATAATTCTTCAACCGTAAAAAAAAAATCAAAAACAGTTAAAAAAATGTGTTTTTTTTTTAGTATAAATATTTTTAATATTGTAATAAAATGGTAATTTTTTTTTTTTAATGGAATCATTGTATATTTTTACCTATTTTTGATTTTAAGATTAAATCTTAATATTTTTTGTAAAAATTATTTTTTTATTAAATCATTTTTGAGTTTTATGTAAACTTCTTAACTTCAAATAAAGAACATTTTTTCAAAAACTTAGACATTTATTATAACCAAACAAAGAGTTTGCTTATAATTTAAAAATGGTGCATTTTATTTAAAAAAATATAAAAAAAAAAAATTCAAACATCCCACTTTGAAAGCAGGCATTTGAGCGTTTTTTTTATGGATATAAACAAAGCGTTCGACTCTGTCTGGCATAAAGGTCTTCTTTTTAAACTTTCCGTTCTAAATGTTCCCAATTACCTCATAAACATAATTAATTTTTTTCAAAGAGATCGAACACTAAAGGTACGGATAGGTTCCACATATTCTGAAACCTTTAGTCCAAAACAGAGTGTTCCGCAAGGATCCCCATTGTCGCCTCTTTTATATAATATCTTTTGTGCTGATATACATAATCTTAATCCAAATCACTTTAATCCAACTTCATATATCCTTTAATATGCCGACGACACAACATTGATATCTTACGCCAAATCGTTGCAATTGTCTATAGCACAACTACAAACGTTACTAGACAATACGCAATTGTGGTTTAATAAATGGCGGCTTTGTGCAAATCCTTCCAAAACTAAACTTCTAATACCCCACCATAAAATACACGAAAACTCTCCTAAAATCCAAATGAACCAACAAACAATAAACCCATTCCAAATATGAAAATATCTAGGCGTTTACTTTGACAATAAACTTAACTTTATGTTTCATACTAGTTTTATCAAATGTAAAATTAAACCCAGAGCAAACCACTTTTGTTCACTTACTTACAAAAATAGTAGAATCAGCATTAAATGTGCAGCACATATTTACAAAATTATCTGTAGCCAAATCCTGGATTACGCATCAATAATACTCACAAATTCTAACAGGACCACTCTCAACCACTTATACGTAGGTGAAATAACCTTTCTTAATCCTTTCTAAATGTACTGGTAAAAAAATTAATTGATTATCAAATTATTTGTAGAAGCAGCAATGAAGGTGAATTTGCCGTTTTAGTTAAAATACTACAAATCAAGGTAGCGGTCGGTGTGCTCTTAAGAGAAAGAGAGTTTAGTTGGAGCCTAAACCTGTTCTTTAGAACCAAACTGAAGCAAATACTTGGTCTTTTAAAAAAAAAAAAATCAAAACTACAAAACAAAAACTACGTGTGTAGTCCTAGAAGTACCCGACTTAACGTAGGGATGGTGGTTCTTGTTTGGGAATGGCTGTGGTAGAAAGTACCAATTTTATAGAGTTTAAGTTTAAAATTTGACAACACTACGTTGATGCTTTGAAGTTTTCTGCAAAATGAACTGTTTTTGTCTTTTTTGAAGCCAATTCTTCTTTTTCAGTCTATGGCGTTGATTGTTCCTTCTCTCAGGTGTAAAATGATAAACCCATGTTTTAGTCATGGTTATAAATTGATACAAAACTTTAGCTTTATTGAAAAACTTTGCCAAACACTTAATTGAAATATTCTCACGACACTGTTTTTGTTCCCTTGTGAGTAATCGCGGCATCCATATTGCGTACAGCTTTCTTATGTACTATTTATTTCTCAATATATCATGTAAAGCAGTTTTTAAAATGCCTACTATGTCTGCTAGTTTTTGCACTTTCAGTCTACTTTTTTGTTGATTTTTTTACTATTTCTGTTGTGGTCACTTTATTTGGCCGATCATTACAATGTTTGTCTTGGCAGTTTGTACGGCCTCGTTTTAATTCTGCCACCCAATATTTCACTGTTGTAAACGTAGTAAAAAAATCCTCAAGAGTAGTATTTAGCTCCGCTTTGATATTGGTTGGACTGAAGACACGTGACAATGACCAATTTTTTTCATGTTTATAAATTTACTGAACGTGTTCATTACTGATGGCTGCCAAACGCTACGTTGCGTTGTCAAATTGTCATCTTAAGCTTAATAAGGTTGGTATTTTTTACAATAGTCATTTTTCTCAAACAACCATTGCCATCTATAAGTCAAGTCAGGTACTTATAGAACTACCCCAATAGCTTGTTCTACAATCAGACTTTAATGCAACAACAGAAACAATCAACTCAAGTCTTATTCTTTTACTTTTAAGTAGAAGTTAAAATAGATTTATATTTAAAATTTAATAAACAGCAAAATGTATTGTTGTGTACACCTGTTAATTGCTGATTTAATACAGAATAATTGATATCCTTGTTTTCTGACAAAGCATTTACAACAACTTTGTCTTGACTTAAGATATGTTGAATATAAATTATAAAGGGTCTTCTATTAAAAGCGCCCCCATTTGAAATGTAAATAAAACGAGCAATTGATGAGATATCAAAGATCTGTTTATTGTGTGTTGAAGGTAACATTATACCATTAAGAATGGAACAGATCATCGTTCAGATGGCCACCTCTGGACCGCCGGCACGAATGGAGACGCTGGACCCAATTTTCACACAAATCTGGCAATATGTCAGAAATGGCTTTTTTAATATTGGTCTGGAGCTCCTCCAATGTTGTTGGTTTGTTGCTGTAGACCACTGACTTAACGTACTCCCAGAGAAAAAAGTCTAGGGGCGTTAAATTGCACGAATGAGGCGGCCAATTAGTTGGGCCTTGTCTTGAAATAACACGGTCTCCAAACTTGGTCTTCAATAAATCGATTGTTTGGCCGGCTGTATGGCATGTGGCCCCGTCTTGTTGGAACCACATATTGTCCACATCAAAATCATCTAATTTGTCCCAAAAATAATCGGTTAACATACCCCGATAGCGATCGCCGTTGACCGTGACGGCATTTCCTGCATTGTTGAAAAAGAAATAAGGGCCAATGACTCCGCTGGCATGAAAACCACACCAAACAGTGAGTTTTAATGGATACAAAGGTGACTGGTTGATTTCCTGAAAATTTTCTCTTGCCCAAATGCGACAGTTCTGTTTATTAACAAAACCGTTTAGCCAAAAATGATCCTCGTCACTCAGGATGATTTTTTGATGAAAATCATTATCCATCTCCATCTTGTCTAAAGCCCAATTGGTGAAATTTCTGCGCAGCAAATGGTCATTTGGCTTCAATTCTTGGGTTAGAACGATCTTATACGGGTGTAGGCCAAGTTCTTTCCGCAAAATCCGCCACAATGTTGTTTGGCTGAACCCCAACTCCTGAGAACGACGTGAAACTGATTGTTTTGGTTGTTCGGCTACAGAAGCTCGTACAGCGCCAATATTTTCTTTGCTCATGGCTGGTCTTGCTCTTTTCGGCACGGAAACATCCAATAATGAGTAGGTCAACTCGAATTTAGCCACTAAACAAACCACAGACCGTTTATCCGGACGATTATAACGACCAAAAATCGGAGTCAACGCACGTAAAGTTGCGGTGACCAAACTCAAATGTTTGTATTAAATTTTAATAATTTGCAAACATTTCGTACACTTGGACTTCACCATGATGAAATGGTATAATGTCTCGAAAAAATTGACGTTTATATAATGGAACTAACTTCACATAACAGCTATTCAAAACAGGGGCGTCCCTATTGGAAAACCTTTCAGAATAAGTAACATACTTTTAAGACAAACAATATGACAAAGCTATAGACATTTTTCTTGTTACTAAAGCTTAATATCACATCTCTGTAACAAAACAATCAAAGCAAAAACATTTCAAAATATGAACATTCTGTAATGCTTCTTTTAAAGTTAACACTGCTGAATTAAACCTGAGCGCTTGTTTGTCTGCTAGTATAACGCCATCAATAAAAATTCAAACTAGATAAAAATATGTTGGTTACCGCCTGTTATTATTAATCAAAGTACAAACTAAAAATTATAATAATAAAAATAAAACATTCAGATTTTTCAGATCTAAAATTAGTCAAGTTTATTATTTAAAAAATGAATAAAATTTATCAAATAACTGTAAAAAGTTGTAATTTATTAGTTAGATAAACAAAAATGGAACTGTTTATTATATGTTTTTCCATGTAGCTTCGGTGTTAAAACTTGATAAGAAACACGAACCTAATTTGTTTTGAATAATTTATTCAAAACTTTACGAACTTTACCATGAGTATATTTAAAAAAAAAGTATATATTCACTTTATGAACGCAGCTAGTAGCAACCGAGAGAAAAAAATCGTTAAGTGTATCTATATATAGGTAACATTTTTGATAAAAATTTACGCGCTTCTCATCCTCCCACATTTTTACTTGTTTCAATATCGGGTAAATGTAGCAAAAAAAAATACATAACAAACTTCATAAAATATTTTTCCTCACCCGCAGCAACATCGTGAAAAATGCGAACGGAATGATCCCATAAACTCTAGCTAATTGTAAATCTTAGGCGGAAAAACTTTAAATTTCTCTTTTTCCTTCCTAACAACCATTACTTCAATACAATGAGCCATAAAACTTGAAAGGTTTTCCTAAATCGCACTGGTGAATTTAAAATATCGTGAAATTCACAACGGATTGCAGTTTATTATGAACATAAATTGCTTTGCGTTTTATTATGCTTGATCTTATTTTATTGACTTGCATTGATGGTTATATAAACCGCTTATGTAGTATTTACAATTATTTTTGAAATATTTGTTACCTATTTCCCAGTGGAACTTTTATCTGTCCATTATATTGCCTCTTCATTTGGTAAAAGATAACGAGCGTTTTATGTACTTTACTGACATATTTGTTTGCTGAAATAGCATAGAAACTTTAAGCATTAGAACTGGATATCATTTTAATTTGTTGAAATAACATTTGATTAGGAGTCAAAATAGAAAGTTGAAATGAAAATTGATAAGATAGTTGTAATTATAATGGTTACTACTCTGCTAATAGTTGGATTATAAATAACAGCAAATCCACATACAATGTTAACTCGGCTTGGTTTATCTACACAGTACATGGAACTTTGTTCTGAGTATAACCGATTAATTAAAACCGCCACTAAAAAAATAGTTCTTTAACAATTTTGCATCTTACTGGATGAAAAAAGCAATTTATTAATTTTAAATAATAAAGTTTCGGTCATCTAATTTAAATAAAAAATGCAGTTGCCTGCCCGATAAACTGTTTAATATTTACTGTGATTTTATGTGAATTGTTTCTTTGACCAGTGGGATGCTAGGCACACTGATGATGGGTGCATACCCTGAAACACAAATGTATGTGTCTCTTAAGGATAAAAAAGCAATTTACTTAAGAAATATCATTTATTAATTTTTAATAAGAAAAGAGATGTTGAAGGAATGCAAAATAACAGAAATAACGAGGTAGATACGCTATCTTTAGGTTGACGAATAACGCATCTTTTGAGATGGTCATAATATACATGGCAACAAAAAAAACACAAAAAAGTATCTAGACGTATAAAATTTAGTGTTTTCTAACAATATTTTAATGTTTCGATGCCAAAAATTGCTACTTTTAAAACAATTTTGCACTTTTTAACAGTCCATGTCGAATTTTTGCAGCTAGATTTTAGTACTTTCTGGACATTTTTAAAATTTTTAGACCAAATATTGATTTTTTTAAAGATATTTTACTATTTATGACCAAAAAATATATGACTTTTGTAAAAATTGCAAATGCTCTCAAAATGTATTAGTAAACGCTGTGGCAAGGTATGCACACAAAATAACAAAGTACATTGAAAGAAAATAAAAACTGTCAGCGCGTATTAAACGTTATATAAGATTGAAAAAGTAACAGACTGGTACTGCTGAAAAAAACGCGCTTAGCCTCGCTTGTACTTTAATATACAGACCATTCTGCGTTTAAAATCGTATGAGAAAGCTACTTAAACACATTCAAAATGACAAGATACTGCTAAAACTAAAAAAAATAAGGTTTAGCTAAGTCTAAAGACGGTTTTGTAAAAGGCAATTCGACACTTTGAGCAATAGAAAGAGTTAAACAAAGCAAGAAATGGTAAGTAACGGTATAGAAAGTTCAGTGTACTGGTCACACTCAACATTAAAAATTAACTTGGTTTCTAGAATATTGTCAGTTCTCCAAAAAAAAAACATCTCACCGTACCTGTTGCAAATAGTATATAGCTATTTTTCCAAAAAACATTGCTAGTGAGAAGCAGACAATTTAAAAAGTTACATACGGGGTCTCACAGTGATTGATTTTGGAACAATTATTATTGAAATACGACTTCTACAACTAAAAATGCCATTAAACGTAGACGACCTAGCAATAATAATCATAGCTAAGAGACCACCTACTGCAAACTCTGCAAAAATGCATCTCTAATAATCTTTATTAAAATGTACTTAACAGTACTGTCGGAAACCCAGAAATGTTGCAAATTTTTGACATAAAAGTTGCATTTATTCTAGTTAGTTTGGGTGCACAAACGTAGCAAAAAAGGTTTCAAATTTTTGGATTAAGCTAAAGTGCGCGCTACAATTGTTGAGTGTCAAGACGTAGTGTAAAAGGTTGCAAGTTTTGACTATAAAGTTGCATTTTTGTTAAAAAATTGCGCTTTTGACCATTCTTGTAAAAGTGTAGTCGGGTGTCCAAATGTAGCGTAAAAAATTGGAATTTTTTAGTTAGAAAATTGTATTTTTAATAATCATTGTTAAAATGATCTCTAATGTTCTAGTGCTAAAAAGTACCCAGACTTGGCGTAGGAGGTTGTATATTATTGGCTACCGGGTACTCAGAGGTAGCGTTAAAAATTGTAAAATTTTGACGTTGACATAGAGATTTGGATAATCTTTACTAAGATGCGTACAAATGTCCAGGCGTAGCATTAAAGTTTTGATAATGTTTACTTAGATGCACTCTACAATGCTGTCTGGTGTTAAATTTGATATCCAATTTAGACTGACAAATACATAACTTACTTAGTCAAAAACTTTGAACTGAGCTTATAAAAACCAAACATTTTACATAAATCTACGTAAATTTGTGCACATGATGTTAATGGTTGATTCACCGTCTGACTTTGTGCAGTAGATTTATAAAAAAACTAGCTATCAAACGTGAAGTAAGATACTGTTTTAACTTTGATTTTATAATTTAAAAAGAGCGTTTTCAAGTGGCAGATAAAAAATTGCACACGCAGACCACCAACTTTTTTTAACCACTGATGTTATCAGACTAGAGAACCAAAAAAATTTACCATTTTATTTTTTTACTAAAAACCTGCCAGTGCGCATCAAATAAAAAAAAATGTCGGAAAAGAACAACAAGATACCTTAGGTAGGTAGCACTAATTGTTCAGAATCCTACCTCGGGCAGTTCCCAAAATGTTGACGGAAACAATTATTTGATAACAATTTTTGAGGAATGCGCGAGAGAAGAAAGACGACCGCACAAACATTGATGGCAAAGCAAAAAATCTTTCAAACACAAAGTTAGATGGACAAACAAAACAAGGCCGCAAAGCAACACTCAACACCCCTTTTATCAGCTGCAAGCAGAAAAAGAGGTAAAAACAAAAGTTGTGCTGCGTCACAAAAAATAATAAAAAAAAACAAAAAGATTTAAAACAAAAACTTTTAGCAAAAGCTTTACGGAAAATGCATTAGCAATAATACTAGAAATGTACCCCAAATGTACTCTAAACGGCAAAAAAACAACATCTATCAAATTCTTTATTTTTAGCAAAATTGATAAAATAAAGAAGCATGCATCAAAATTCTATATTCAGACGAACAAACCAAAAAGTAATTTTGTAGCACATCTACTAAAACAAGCTATCTAAAAGCAAACAATTTTAAATTATTGGTCTGAAGGAAATGCCAAATATAAAAAAAATGATATGGGTACAACTAGAATTGCATAAATATGCAAAACAGTTTAAAGAACAATACCTAATCAATGATAAGCAACAGATTAAAACTTTAAGAAGTAAATTGCACCTAGGTTTTATCAAAGTTTTATTTAAGATACTATTTTAAAAAAAATGGCGACAAATCAAAAAAAGCACGTCCCGTCAAAAAGATAATAGTAGAACAAGATTTGCCAAAAGACAAAGAAAAAACCAATAATAAATAAAGATTTTGAAAGTTGTGCAGCTCAATATCCATACCGTATAACATTGACAAGAACAAACTTTGTCTAAAAAAACTGATTTACAAGGAATAGAACAGAAAAAAGGCTTAGCATTCCGGGCAAATAGCTTTTATAGACCAAACCCACATGCAGTCCACATAAATGTTTTACAGCAAAGCAAGCAATAAACTTAATGCTATTATGAGGTCTTAGTTCCAAAAACCAAATAACAAGATGTAATAGTAAGAAATAAAGACAAAGTGCACATCACAACTTTGCAACAGTTTTATCTAATTTTCTATTTGCTTTTGATAGCAGTTTATTGTTTGCTGGTAGTGACTATTTTTTGTGACTAAGTGGTAGACTGTAAAATCTTATGAATTGTAAACTTAAAATTCTGTTACAAACCAAAAAAAGCAGTATTTGGTCTGCAAGTCATGTTGCAAAATTGTCCTTAAAGATCAACAATATCTTTTAATTTTTGTAACATTTTATATGATCATATGCAATTTTACTTTCAATTGTGTACCATTTGTCATTTTTATATCATTTTAAAAAGGCAATTAGAACAAAGAAGCGTCATAAGAAAGAATGGTGGTAGTGTAGAGAGAGCATAAATGTTGATTGACCACTGACTAAAAATTTTATTGAACAAATGTTTGTAAAATTCTACATAAAGGTTTAAGAATAAACAAAATGTCAACACAATAGAGGCATAACCTGCACAGTTCAAACAAAAACATAGCAGAAAATAATTTTGCAAAAAAAAATTGACTATTTTATAAAAACAAGATAAAAACTTCTTCAATCAAACTGTAACTGGAAATGAGACTTGTTATTCTTATCATTCTTTTTGATATATATTTAATTAACAGAATAATTTTAGCGTCCCAGAAAACCCTTATAAACTCATTGCATAAACTTTTATTTTGATGATGGATTCTTGAGGTATACAAAATTTTTCATCAAAACAAAAGTTAATGCAATAAGTTCATAGAACTCAAAAACGTAAATTGCTTGACATGAACTAAAAAAAAAACAACAACTTCTAAAAACAAACCCACTAGCTACCAAACATCCAACAGTTTATAACCAAATTTTGATGTTTTATGGCCAAAATTTTTGACATTTTATAAATAAAAATTTTAAGTTTTTAATCGTTTTTGACTATCTTATTTCTTTAATGTTTTATAATCTAATTTAGTTATTTTTGATTTCTAACACTAGAATTTGGTTTTTTCTAACGATATGTTTCATATTTTGTAGCTAAATTTTGCTATTTTAAAACCTCATAAGCATTTGTAACTTTTTTAGCAGTTTATAGCTGGATTTTGGTAACTTTTACCATTTTTTTAAATCTTGTCATTTATTACTTTTTATAAATAAAATGTTACAGTTTTTAACAGTTTATAGTAAAATTTGAAACTTAATAACAATATTTGCATACTTTATGATTAGATTTTGCAATTTTTGACATTCTATGAATATAATTTTGGACTTTTTAGCAGTAAATGATCGGATTTTAATTTTTTTTCAATATTTTATGCTTGGATTTTGCTATTATTGAGATTTTAGAAATTTTTTTACACTTTCTTAAAAGTTTGTAGCTTGATTTTGGTAATTTCTAATAATTTTTTAAAATATCTAAGCCAAGTTTAGTTACTTTTGACATTTATGACAAAATTTTGTATTTTTTTGAAAATATTTTACTATTTTATGGCAGGTTTTTGCCATTTTTGATTTTTTATAAAAACAATGTTGCAGTTTTTAACAGTTATGGTAAATTTTGGAATTTTCTGACAATATTTTTATACTTTTTATAAGCAAATTTTATATCTTTTTGAAAATATTCTGATATTTTATAGTCAAATTTTTAACAGTTTATAGCTAAATTTTGATTTCATGTTAAAAATTTGCTATTTTTTACGTTTTATAGTAAAAAAAATATATTTTTCAATTGTTTTAGGTCGGACCTTTATTCTATTTGAAATGTTTTAAATATTTTATGAAAGGGTTTAGCTGTTTTTGACTTTTATTGATAGAATTTTGAACTTTTTAACAGTTAATGCCGAATTTTGATACTATCTAACAATATCTTTCATATTTCATAGCTGGATTTAGTTAATTTTAAGATTTTATAAAAATTGATACATTTGTTTACGGTTTATGTCCAGATTTTGACAACTTTTAACAATTGTTTAAAATTTCTAGGTTGGATTTAGCTATTTTTAACATTCTATAAACAAAATGTTGCACTTTTTAACCGATTTTGGACACATTTTGTTTTTATATTTTATAACAAAACTTTGCCATTTTTGACAGTTTGTGGTAAATTTTGGTAAGTTTGGACAATATTTTTACCCTTAATGATTGCATTTTGCTATTTTTGCAAATATATGATAATAATTTTGCATTTTTTGGAAGTTTATAAACCAGATTTTATTACATTTTATAGCTAAAATCTAACTATTTTTGAAACTTAAAAAAATTACACTTTTTTAACAGTTTATGGCCAGAATTGTTAGAAATATCTAGGCTTAGTTTAGCTACTTTTGACATTTTATGAATAAAATGTTGCATTTTTTAACCGTTTTTGCAAATTTTTTTTTTTTTTAATATTTTAATATTTTCGACAATATTTTGTAATTTTTGACTTTTTATTAATTGCATGTTTCAGTTTTTAACAGTTTATGGTGAATGTTTGTACTTTTTGACAATATTTTTATTCTAAGCAAACTTTGAATCTTTCTGGCAGTATTTTTATAGTGCAACATTTTTTTCATAAAATGTTAGACATAGCTAAATCTAACCTAGAAATTTTAAACAATTGTTAGAAATTACCAAAACTTGGCCATAAATTGTTAAAAGAATGTAAATAATTTCATAAAAATCTAAAAAACAACAAAATATAACTGGATTTTGTTGTTTTTTAGATTTTTATGAAATTATTTACATTCTTTTAACAATTTATGGCCAAGTTTTGGTAATTTCTAACAATTGTTTAAAATTTCTAGGTTAGATTTAGCTATGTCTAACATTTTATAAAAAAAATGTTGCACTTTCTAACCTTTTTGGCCAAATTTTGTTATTTTTTGTAATGTTTTTATATTTTAAAACAGAGTTTTGCTATTTTTGACGTTATATAAATAAAATATTTCAGTTTTTAAGTTTAAATCAGTTTATGATGTATTTTGGTACTTTTTGACAATATTTTTATACTTTATGATTGATTTTTACTGTTTTTGACGTTCTATTAATATAATTTCGCACTTTTCGGCAGTCTATAAACCAAACTTTGAATCTTTTTGACATTTCATAGCCGGTTTTGCTATTTTTGAGAATTTATAATTTTTTTTTTGCCTTTGCGGTACCAAATTGATGCACCTTTAGTTTACTGTAATAACATTACATAGACTCAATAACGGACCAGCTACTTTTCAAAAATATATGTCCTGAATATTAGATAAGTTTTTTAGTACAATCGTCCTAGTTTACCTAGAAGACATAGTCTACTTTTAAAACCATGAAAAATACATTCACCAGATCCCCCAAAATAATTGCAAGAACATGGTCAAAAATTTCAGATGTCAAAGTGCAAGTTAGGAAAGAACATTGTTAAGTACCCAAAACAAACAACAACCAAATTTTTGTTTATATCCAGCTTTCTCGTAAAACTACAAGGAGCCAACAAACTTTTCGTTAAGATTGAAGCCAAAAAACAGGCGTTTAAAATTGTAAAAGCAGTTCAATGTTAGGCTAGACCACAATCAGAAACACTATTTATTCTCCAAACTGACGCATTTATTTTGAGTTTTAAAGCCAAGAATACCAAGAAAAAAACGATCAAAAACATGTTGTGTTTTATACCAGAGTTAAACTCACTAAGTTCCAGAACAGGATAAGACCATCATGCGCTCGTATCACTAGCCGAAAGTCAGAACACATGTGAAATTTCACATTTGTTTCTATCTGACATGTTCCTGAACCAAGCTTGGCGTACAACAACCAAAAACTCTGCACCAGTCGCATCCTTCCTGCAGGCCCCAAAAATGAGTGGCAATAAATTTTATCAAACCTTTTGACACAACCTTAACCTAACCTAACCTTTTTTTTTTATTGTGGTTCAAGGGAAGCTCTTTTAGTCTGAGTGTAGTGCTCTTACCTACTAAACCTCCCTCTACTTGGCAAGATCTTGTATCTTTGGCATTGTAAAGCATATCTTCGAAGGTACACGCCCGGACGCTGAACGCACCCTATATGTCATCGTCTAATTCTTTTTTGCACCATATAAGATAATCGAGATTTCTTTAACGTATTTTTGGATAGCTTGCCTGCAGTCTACGTTTTTTTAGCATAATGTCTATCATGTTTTCTTTTTCGAGGTTCCATTTTTGAGGTTCCATCTGCTGCAATTGAACAGAGTGTGTTTAGGACTTTTTTTCTTTTGACACACTTTGCATATCCTTTCTTCCGTTATGTGAAAACAACTAAGATAAACTTTAAAGTCTCCGTGTTTGCGCTTAAGGCTTGGGTTAGAAAATAATCCGTTACTCCATGCTTCCTGTTAGTCTATTTGGTTACATTTTTAATTTGCTTTTTTGTCCAATTTGTTTTGCTTGAGTCTTTTTTCCAGAAAGTTTGCCACTTTTTCATCATTTCTTCTTTTATTTCCTTTTTTTCCTTTTTATTTTTCTTGTACTTTCTGCTTTTTAGCTCTACTTGCAGTTCAATAGGCATTATTGAAGCTATCACAAGTATAGCTTCGGTTGACGTTGTTCTATAGCCGCAAGTTACTTTGATAGCTAGCCTTCTCTGTTGTTTACTTAGCATTATTTTATATTTTTAGAATCTCATAGCTCTGTTCCAAATTTGGGCACCATATAAGATAATTGAGTGTGCTACACTTGCTAAGAGTTTCCGTTTGAGTTCACTTTTTGAGTGATCTAATGTTAAGCATAAATTTTGTTAGTGCCGTTATTGATTTTTTTGCTTTTAAAGTAGTTTTGGTCAAACCAGATTTCCAAATATTTAATTTCCTTTTTGGACTTAATTTCAGTGTTTCCCATCTGAACTTTAATCTCGCCAAGTTTCCTACTTCCGTACAAAATAAGACATTCAGTTTTCTCCTCGGCTATCTACAATCCTAGGTTCTAAATTTTAAATTTTATCTTGGCCATCGCCTTGTTAGTGTTTGCAACTACCTTATTTTTGTCTTTTCTTGTGGTTACAATTTCGGTATTGTCCGCAAAGCATATCACTTTAGTGCTTTTCGGCAAGTTTACTCTTAGCATCCTGTCGTAGTATATTAACCACAGCAGCGGTCCTAGTATTGATCCCTGTGGTATCCCACATGTGATCGTCATTTTTTACGTTTCCCCTATTAGTAATTTTCTGCTTTTCAGATATCTGGACAATACTGCTATTAGGCTGTGGCTTATTCCTTTTTCTCTAAGCGCCTGCATGCATTTTTGATGTCCACGGTAGAGAGAATACACATTTTTTTTTTGTAAGCTTTTTTCTTTATTTTGTCTACTATTACCTTTATTGCGTCTATTGTTGACATGCTTTTTTGGAAGCCAAATTGGTTGGCAGCAAGTTTGTTTTCTACTTCATCCCTCTGTCTTTCTGCAATGAGGTGTTCATACAGTTCATACAAGTCTAGCCTGTTTCCACACATTCAAAAACTTGCTTTCAACAAATTTTTTGTTAAACATTTTTAGTATTTCTTTGGTAGCTGCTTTGACCATTTCTTTTGTAATAAATAGCAGGATTTGATCCGGTCTTGACGCCTTGTTTATTTTTATTTTGTTTGCTGCCTCCAATAATTCATTCATGGTAAATCAGTGTTTCTCAACCTTTTTTGTCACATGCCCC
This sequence comes from Tachinus rufipes, assembly GCA_963932245.1. Classification (NCBI taxonomy): domain Eukaryota; kingdom Metazoa; phylum Arthropoda; class Insecta; order Coleoptera; family Staphylinidae; genus Tachinus; species Tachinus rufipes. The sequence continues at coordinate 123,925,016 of OZ010741.1, read as the reverse complement.
ACTTAAGCCTTTCTAAAATTCTTATGCCCCCCTATGTAACATATACAAAATTTTTAATATTAAAAAATTGAATTGATCACTTAAGAAACTTAAATGATAGGTTTTACGAAAAAATCACTAAGAAATTGTTTCAACACTGCGTTGTTTAGCGAGATTTTAAAGTGTCCGGAGCCTGACGTCTGCCGCAGGGAAATTAACTTGACGATGCCAAAAACCAAGTTGATATTTTGGTCTTGTTTAACGAATATATAATATTTATTGGCCGCAATTATTTAAGAATTTGCATTTTTGTTTCAATTTTGGTACCAAAATCTAGCATTGCATTTAAATGGCCCGGAGCAAAAAAGTTAAACTCGTGTCGAGTTCATTTTTGAATTGCCCCCCTTAACACTCAAATTGCCCCCCTGTGGGGCGTGGGCCCCACGTTGGGAAACACCGTGGTAAATAGTATTATCTCTCCTTTTTTGATTAGTTTTGGCCATCTTAAAAGCGGCTTATTTGGGAATAGCATCTTGGAAATCTCTTTTTGTTTTTGGTCGTCTAGTTTATGACTGCTTCTGCTAGTTAGTTTTTGTGTGACTAACCCCCAGACGTCTTCTTCCACTTCATCTACTAATGACTTCCATGTTTTCTTCTAAGCTGCAATTATTTCTTTTTTAAAAGTTATTTGTTTCCCCCTAAAGTCTTCAGCTGTTTTTTTTTCTGGATGTTTGAGTTTTTTTTATTTCCTCTGGTCAGTTTTCTTTTTGCAAGGTTACATTCAGTTTTTAGTTGTGAAAGTTTTTCACTCCACCAGTAAACGGTTTTTCTGGATTTGTGCGCCTCTTCCTCTTAAAAGTTTTACTGAGTGCCGTTGTAATGGCCTTCATCGTGTCTTTAACGTTTAAGTTTCCTTCTAGGCTTTCCCTGAATTTTGGCAGCAATTCCTTTTTTATTTTCCATCCTGTTTTTACCTCCACTTTATTTTTGTTACAGGATTGTTTAAATTCAAAATATAAATTTTGATTTTCTATTTTGTTATTTTTGCTGCCGCATTTCTATCTGAACATAGAGTAATCCAGGTAAAACTCCTGGGTGTTCCTGATAAAAGATGGTTTATTTCCTACATTTGCTGCTGTTAGGTGCAAACCCGCCATCCAGTCTAGCAATCTTTCACCTTTGATCTGTCGCTTTGGCTCCGCAGATTGTGGATTTTGAGTTGAAATCTTCTGCTATTATTATGTTCCAGTTCTTTTGCTTCCTAACACTACTTTCTAGCCTGCTTAAGAAATGATCAAAATCTGCTTTAGGTTTGTTTGGTAGGCAATTACTAGTTCGTTTAACTCAATCCACACAAAGCTTTCTTGGTTCTGGTCGTATTTTTTGATCACCATGTTCGTGTTATCTATGTTCATAGCCGCATCTTGGTTTTTGTCCAATATCCAATTTCCAAATTTGGTCATGTTTTTGTTTGGTTCCGCTATTATTGTCATATCAATTCTTTCTTTGTTTGTTATTTTAGTTAGCAGGTTCATGGCCGCCTTGCCTCTTTAAACTAACCTAACCTAACCTAAAAGCTGCTCAAAATTAAATTTTGAGTTAAGCAAAATGCTAATATAAATTAATTTTTACAATTAAGAATTCCTCTTCTATTCTGCCAATTGATGTCCTACTCTATTCTTCAATCTAGATTCCGTTTCTACTTACTTCTAAATTATACAAAGAATTAACATGTTACTTGACAATACTATTATCATTTAAATCAATTTATATTTAAGCTTTATTTGGTAAGATGTTACTATTTAAGTTTACTACTAAAAAATAAAGATGACAATACCTTCATGAAAGAATAAACTGCAATTCAAAAATTGTGCATAAAAACTGATTGATAGTTTTTGAAATGTAAATACAAATACTTTTATAATTTAGTTCATGTAGTACACAACATTTTTGTATTCAACAAAAAACTATATTGAATAAATAAAAGCAGTGAACGAGCTTTCAGCAATTGCTGGGTAAACAGGGACCGTTGGAAAACAAAAGGAGGGAAGACCTTTTTCAAAAGAACCCCGCACAATAAAAATGTAAATTTCGACCCCTAGTTAGTGAGAGTTAAATATGAATTTTTCATTGCACCACCTCGCGAAATTTCAAGCTCCTCCGCTTACACCCATCCAAGCTACTTCTGACGTTTTTTCCTGTTACGAAAATCCTTTTGTTTCCCACGAATAAAATTATATGATTAAATTGAAGCACCAATTAAAATTATTTACATACTATTTATAGTTATGCCTAATAATTCAAAACTAATTAACTAATGAAATTTTGCAAAAATATTGAATAAGCACTTAATTTAACAAATTGCGTAGCAAGCACCATCCATTAAATTTTTTTCAGCATTTTAATATTTTCATTTCCCTCTTTTTTTCTTTAGGGGTAGGTTGAAAATATAACGCATACTTTTATGTGATGAGTTTGGCCTTTGAGTAAAAAATATATTTGGCAAATCAATCCAATAACATGAAGTAAAAGTTACAAAGCCCATTACATATATTGAAAAAATATTTCAATTTCCTTTTATAAATAAATGAATATTTAATCATCACAAACAGAAAGAGTTGTTTTAAATATAATAAAATATTTATTCGAATTTTATTGTGCTCTTATCTAGTAATATATACAGAAGATTAGCAAAAGAGAATGCAAAAGCATAATTCTGTAGTATTGTGTAAAAATGAGACATTTATAAGATATTTTAATGGAATCTAGCTTCCTATATATTTTAATGGGAAGATTCAGCGATGGCCTCATTCTAAACCGCCCTACTTTTGTTCCCTGTTCTAATATAGTTTTTTCCCCCAATCCAACTAAGAAACGATGGAAAAATCAGAAATCCAATATCCACACACAAGCAAACAGTGGTCCCTTTTCTCCGCATAAACTGACGCTGTCCTGACATCTTTAACCTTTATTTCGATTCCTCTGTCGAACACTTTGCAACTTATTTCCATATAGGGAGGAAAGTGAATGAAATTGTTCCACACTTTCATGTTTATAACACATAAAGATATATCATTTGAGTGTGAGGGTGTTAGGGGGTGTGGATATATTTTCTTTTTATTTATTTTTTTCTTCTGTCCCTTACATATATTTTGCATTTTGTTTCATAGAAGTGTATAAGTTTTCGATGCCTATTTCCATCTGTCATGGGATCGGTGATTGATATAAATAATGCAAACCAACTTCTACAGATATATTGGAAACAAAGAATAATAAAAGTCATGTTATATTTACATTTTAATATACATATTTCACCATAAATATTTTTTTATTTTTGTATATGATATAAAGATTTGTTTTTTCCATATTGTTATATTTTATGGTTTAGTACAAATTTACAGAAAATTGTCATTATAATAATTTAAATATAACATCTTCACAGTGCATAAATATATAATGAAATTTATATCTCCAGTTTTATTATCTGTGAGATGAGATTGGTATTCTATTGGTTGACCGATCAGTATTTTATAGTATTGAAAAAATGTTATTTCAAATGGAAGAGACATTCAGTGTTGATGAGTAACGTGAAGTTAGACGGTCACGTAATTTATATACTGTGGAAAATTTAGCACTAAAATGCAAACCAATACAGCGAGACCCGGATAACAGAAAAAGGGAAAAATACGATCATGCATCTACGCTGTACGTGATCGTGATACAGTTTGACTTTAAACTATAAAGCATGATCCGGTTACCGAGTGGTAAATAGTGGAGTATATACACAGGAGACTTAGCCCGAATTGTGAAACAGTATCTAACCCCTGACATCACATAAGAAAAGTTCATTTATAAAACAAACCTTGTGATGTATTAAAATCAATATGTATTAGATATAACACGATTTAAATATTAAGGAAAATGGAAAGATCTAATTAGAAACTCGGTGCTTTTACTCATTTCGCATCCTGAACTGTCTAAGGAGCACATATAATATCATTAGAGAAGACTCATTATGCCATTATTGCGCTATTCACGAATATGGCGGACCAAGCAAATATTCTGAGACTGTATTCGGGTTTGTTTGAATTGTTGAAACGCGCTGCTGTAACTCTTGAAACTACCTGTCTTACATAATTTATTATATTTTAGAACAAGTAATAGTTTCTAACGTAAGCTCTTCAAAGAAAAATTTATAATGCACCGAACTCCATTCGACTATTATATTTGTATGTAGAACTTAATATTTCAGAACTTACAAGTAGTTTGTGTAATCGATATCTTACGTTTAATGCATTATGTTACAACTAATGGAATAACAAAGTAACATAAATTAAGATGTCTTTCTTGTTGGTCTATTACATTATTTTGTTCATTTTTGTTTTTATTTTTTAAGACTATTACCAGCATGCGATAAAATTATAGCTATTATAATACAAAATAAAATTTTATAATAAAATTAAAAGTTATTATTAACTATCTTATACGTTTTCTTAAGCGCAAAACTTAACTTTGAACTAGGTGATGGGGAAACAATCTAACCTCACCGCACCGATAACGACGGATGCAATCCAAATAGCTACGACTTTGGCACCAATCTTTACAACTTCAAGATTTGTACCCGACCACGCTACGTCATCTAACTCTCTCCCTGGCATCAACAAGAAAATCATAAACTCCATCGCGGCAAATTTGTTCAGCAAAAACACGAAATCCGGAGAAAAAAATGCCAAGCGTCTTTTTCTCCTACTCAACCAGCTTCAAAACGCAACAACCAATCAGTTAAGTTTCACTATACTTTGCACGATCCTTTCAAAATCCCAAATTTTCTAAAAAGCCCATGCCCCAGTTAATCAAAGTATCAAATCCATGCGCTTTTACAAAAGATACTTAAAGCTCATTTCCGACAGCATTGGCTAACAGATTTTTTCAATCTTTTAATCTTAAATCCCAATGACTTCAATAAATCACCCGCACTTTTACTATTTCCTGCGTTCTAAAGAACGCATCACACAATGTAACCTACGCTGACCCAGCTACTATCAATACAATCATAACCTTCGGCCAAATTATTTTTAAAATTTTGCACTGCTCTAATTCATCCTTTCTTTCCCCCCTAACCCTTTCAATCTTCCCGCTGCTTCCAGTTCTTAAAATCTTGTAAGCCATACCACAACCTCATCGTTTGTAGTACTTTCTCAAGCTTTCACTACACACACACTTGCCAATCTGCGGTGCATAAATGCACCTTCTTCAATTCCATAGACCACATTCTCCCACAATTGCCCTAACCACTCCTCTATCAAATCCACCTAGTTCCCTTTAAAATTGTTGAAAAACCTTTCAATCTTAATTGAAGCCAACATGGATTGATTTATGATGCTGACACTACTCGACCTCCACCTCAATAAAAGTGGCCAAATAACCAATACCGTAAATCGATACTCAACTTAATGATTTAGGTTTCAGACCCAAGTCTATTACACGGGCAATATAGTCCACATCACCTGTGAGTCTAACTTAAAATGGCTGCACACTCTAGAACTATTGCTACTCTCAACACCAACGGGTGATTGCAAAAACGGACACTCGTCCTGCATCTGCTACAATCAACCATGAGCCATAGTTTATAATTCCCATTTCCCTATTTTTCCTATCACTACGCCTCTCACTGACAAACCTGGATGTGGTGGCGGTCGCTTTGCAAAGCGCAGTCGGCAGTATATCTTTCTTTTCCATATACCTCAAACCCACCAAACCATAGTCTATCATTTTAATCTATCATTTTTGGCAACTTGAATGCCCGGCATGTGTCGTTTGGCAACCATGCCTTCAAACCGAAAAACATTATCCTGGTGGATTTCTTCATCAACCACCCCTTATTTCTATTAAGCTGCTCCAACCCTACCTATTATAACTACTACGACTATTCTACCATCGATCACATTGTGATAACGTTAAACCTCATTCTAAGCTTTACCTTGCTTATCAACTCCCTTCTCCCGCCCAAGTGTTGGTTATCAAAAAATTAAAAGTTACTCTTCTCTGCTAGCCTAAAAAGTCTATATGTCAAAAAAGATGATTGTGATATTCAATTTCTTGATAACAGACACTTGGGCGGGTGGGTGGATGGTTTAAACTGAGATTTTTGCCCACCTGCCCAAGTGTTGGTTATCAAAAAAATTTAAGTTACTCCTCTCTGCTTGCGTAAAAAGTGTCAATGTCAAAAAAGGCGATGGTGATATTCAATTCTTTAATAACGAACACTTGAGCGGGTGGGTGGGTTTCTTCAAAACATGAGTACGGACAGATGATTTAAACTAAAGTTTTTTCACCTGCCCAACTGTTGGTTATCAAAAAATTTGCTAGCGTTAAAAGTCTCTATGTCAAAGAAGGTAATGGTGATATACCATCACTCTAGAACATGAGTACGGACAGATGATTTAAACTGAAAATTTTGCCCACCCACCCAAGTGTTGGTTATCAAAAAATTGGAAATTACTCCTCTCTACTAGCGTTAAAAGTCTCTATGTCAAAGAAGGTAAATGTAATATATAATTCCTCAATAACGGACACTTGGGCAAGAAGGTGGGCAATTCCAGAATATGAGTACGGATAGTTTAAACTAAAGTTTCCGTCCATATACTTAAGTGTTATAAAAAAATTAAAAATTACTTTTCTCTGCTAGCGTTAAAAGTTTGTATGTCAAAGGAAGTGATTGTGATATTCAATTCCTTAATAACGGACCTTTGCAATAACAAAAACGGTTATTTGCAAACGTTCCAACGCAACATTTCAAATAAATTACCCAAACCTCCTTCCCTCAACTTGTTTCAAGACAACTTCATATACGTCTACTTTGACGCATTAAATTTTGTTTGTTCCTCTCACATTTTCACCAAAGTAAAACTGCTCTTACAAAACCTACCCAATACTCTTCTAATCAGCGAAAAGCACCGTATTTATAAGCAATTATTTTGCTCACGTGATTGCTTTATTAAAATTGAATAGAACAAGATCAACGCTAAAATTCGTCGTAATATTTTATGTTTCAAAGAAAAAATTGATGGAAACCACCAATGCCTTCAACTACAAAGATGAGATACATTTTGAAAAAAGAAGATCAAGAAAAACAACATTCTATATTCTACGCCTCAGAAGAAAACCGACACTTTTTTGGCTACTTCCATGTGACGTTCACTACCCGACAGGACCCAATCCGATGTTCCTGGCAGTGCAAACAAAAGTAACCAACCGGTTTTCAAACAGCTATCCGCTGCATCCAACAACCATTTCACCGGCCCAGATCTGGGCAAAATTTTCAAACGGGTATTACAAAATCTGCCCCACTTTGCTATCTCATACTTAGTCCTTAATTTTAATAGGTGCACTTTGGTTATTTTGTTCAACCAACACAATCTTCATAAAACAACAAAAATCTAAGAAAACTCCGACTATTACCACCCTATTTCTCTTATAGTCTTATTATCTAAATTTTTAAAAAGATTAATTCAACCCCTCAAACCATTATACAACAATCGAGATGCCTTTCCTGAATCCTAATTCAGATTCAGGAGAAACTTTTCAACCCGTCACGCCATTTTTAACCTAATAACAGACCTGTTTGTTTTAATGAACACCAAAAAATGCTCCCTTGCTATTTTTCAAAACATAACCCAAGCATAAGACCGTTTATGGCACAATGGCTTGATTCACAAGCTGATTTTTATTAAAATTCTCCTCACATTATAGCCACTATGAAATCTTTTCTTACTAACCGATTAACTCAAACCCGCAGCGGCACTTCAGTTACAAATCCTTTCTTGCCTTCCGCTAGGGTACTCCAAGTTTTTGTCTTTTCCTTAAAATCACGCATCAAATTCTAACCATACGCGGATGACACCGCGGAGTAGGTATTCTATAATTTCCCCAAGTTTGTTTGCAAACATCTCCAACTCTACCTTTCCACCCTCCAACACTGGCTCTAAAAACGGACATCTTTAAACCTGGACATAATCTCTATTAATCAAATTACTTTACTTACTCTTTTTTCACTTTCAACCGTTTAGTAACCGTCTCGGCAATCTGCTCGAAAATCCTCCAGCTTTTAAGTACTAACCTGAAACCCTCCTCCACACCTACAAAATTTTATCTTGTTCCCTGATAGACTACTAGGCCATTACCTTTTTCATTGCTAGACAAAACCACATAAATCCTATCGCCACCCTTAAAAAGAAAATTATAAAAAGGTTTCTCAACCTTCTCCTTTGGCACCCTTTATTGGCTCTTTCGGCACTCTCTAACATCCCTCCAATTATTGCACGCCTTTGGCATACTTAATGCAAATTTACCATTGCCGCAAACTACCTAACTTTGCTCTGATTAACAAGCCGTAGTTTTTTGTCACTGCAAATTTATTAAGTTTTTGGTTAACAAAGTTACATTATCAAAAATGAGCTTTGTCCTTAAAGATATTTTTTGTCACAAAAGCAAAATTATAAACAACTTCTTCAGAGCTCAAACATCTAAAAGTTTTTTTTAAAGTTTTGTTAACAAACTTTAGACTTAGAAGGTTTTTGTTCTATCATCAGATTATCAATTGCAAAAGCGTTTCTAAGTTTCAATTATAGTTACATCTCTTTCTAAAAGCAAAAACCAAAATTAAAGAAAACATGAAAAAGCAAATAAAAAGAAAGTCAAAGCAGCCGCTTTAAACTCCCTCAAGCATCTAACAACTTCAACTTGAAAGACAAAGGCAAAACCACCAACTTTTAGATAGACTACCGTCTATAAGCAAACAACCTTTTTTCCTGCCAAAACACCTCAAAAAACAACAAGAGATACCAAATGGTGCAAGGAATGCAAAAAAATTCAAGGAGTGAGTCACTACCACAAATCTTCAGGCAAGGTTTCAGCGACCACGGTACGATTAACTATCAGCGGCTACCGGTTGTTTAGGCCAAAGGACACATAGGCCATTTGTCTCCAACGCGTTAAAAAAAAGAAAAACCAAAGAACATTTACCTAGGTAAAGTTTAGGCCTGCCGTTGCAAACCTCAAACCCCCTGGTAACGTCATAGCAGATTCCAATCCTTTCGACACTCCCTCAGGCAATTCAAAATAATGTTACCAAGCAATAAAATTGTTATTACCCAAAAGTTATTTTGTACGGAGCTCTCAAAACAATTTAGCAATCAAAAAATTGCCATCTTATCTTTGCATAATACCCATCAAAATAATTGTTAAAATTAACAATTTTTATAAAAAAATTAAAATCGTTCTTCTCAAAAACTAGTCTGGACAATATACCAAAAGTATTACTCCGGGTTTGTTTCTGAAATGCCAACATCATTTTAGAAAAAGTGGGTAAAGTAAAAGAATTTTATATCAAATTAAACCTTGACATTATGCTTATGTCTGAGTCAAACCACAAATCCACTCAAACGCTGAGATTTTCAAATACCTTTACGTATTTGGGAATTTTGGTGGTACCCATAAACCGCAAAACACTATTTTTGTAAAAAGACTTTTGGACCATTTCAAAGGGGTATCTACTTGATTGAACATATTTTTTCTTAATACAAATGCAATAATGGTAAATGTGTTTGAGCTGAACGCAATCAAGATTGCAATAGACCGACAAATCTTATCAAAACAACAGATTTTGATACAGTTTTTGCAAATTCTTTTCTTACAGTAATTGCTAAGAATTTCAACTCTGTACACCTACACAAAGCAGAGTCCATTACACGGGCAATATAGTCCACATCACCAGTGAGTCCAACTTATAATAGCTGCACACTCTAAAATTATCGTTTTTTTAACACCAACGGGTGGTCGCAAAAACAAACATTTGTCTAGAACCTGCTACAATCGGACAAGATTTTTAACCTTGCCCTTCAGAAAACCAAATTTTTTTCCAAAACTAACTTAGTCACTTTCCAAATACCTGTTTTACTCCAAATGACCACCCCGCCCTCTGATTGGTTTACCGCGTAATCAATTAAGAGGCGTGGTTATAGCTTAATTCCCATTTTTCTATCTTCTCCTTCACCATTTATGCAAAGCGCAATCAGTAGCATATTCGTTTTTTTCCATATACCTCAAACCCAGCAAACCATGGTAAATCCATCATCCTTGGCAACTTGGGTGCCCGGCATGTGTTGTTTGGAAACCATGCCTCAAACTCAAAAAACATTATTCTGGTAGATCTTCTCATCAACCACCCCTTATTCCAATTAAGCTGCTCCAATTCTACCTATTATAACTACTACGGCCATTTTATCATTGATCACATTGTAATCACGTTAAACCTCATCCTAGGCTTTACTTTGATTATCAACCCCTTTCTCCAAACCACCCGCCCAATTGTTGAGTATCAAAAAATTAAAAGTTACTCCTCTCTGCAAGAGTTAAAAGTCTTTATGTGAAAGAAGGTAATTGTGATATTCAATTAGTTGATAATGGCCACTTGGGCGGGTGGATGGGTCACTCTAAAACATATTATAAGTACGGACAAATAGTTTAAACTGGAATTCTTGCCCACCCGCCCAAGTGCTAGTTATTAAAAAATTAAAAGTTATTTCTTTTGGCCAGCGTTAAAAGTCTCTATGTCAGAAAAGGTGATAGTGATATTCAATTCCTTAATAACGAACACTTGAGTTCTCGCCCACCCGCCCAAGTGTTGGTTATCAAAAAATTTAAACTTACTCTTCTCTGCTAGCGTTAAAAGTTTCTATGTCAAAAGAGGTATTAGAGATATTAAATTCTTTAATAACGGACACTTGGTCGGGTGGGTAGGTCACTCCAAAACATAAGCACGGACAGATAATTTAAACTGAGGTTCCTTCCCACCCGCCCAAGTGTTTGTTATCAAAAAATTGAAAATAACTTCTTTTTGCTAGCGTTAGAAGGAGGTGATTGTAATATTTAATTCCTTGATAACGGACACTTAACTTGCTTTAGGACATTGACACTTCTATAGACGTTTACTTTGACACATTAAATTCTGCTTCTTCCTTCCACATTCCCACCAAAATAAAACTATTCTCACAAAACTACCTAATCCTCTTCCTAATTAGCAAAATACATCGTATTTATAAACAATTTTTTTGCTCACGTATTCCTTTCATTTAATTAATAAAATCCGTCGTAATTTTCTTTGTTTCAGAAAAAAAAAAATAGAAACCACCGCTGCATTTAACTACAGAAATGGGAATAATTTTTTGTATAAAATAAATCACAAAGCCACACAACAACACCCTTTTAAAAAGGATGATGTCCTATATTCCACGCCCTAGAAAAAAACCAATCTCTTTGCCTACTACTTCCAAACAACGTTCCAATATTCCCGGTAGCGCAAAGAAAAGCTCTAACCGGTGTTTAGAAAGCAAGCCACCGCATCCACCAACCACTTCCAGCCAGTTACCAAAAAAAAAACTACAAAAACTGCACCTATTTGCTATCTCATATTTAGTCAATTTTTAATAAATCCATGTACTCCGACTATTTTTCCCCAACTCAAACAAACCCTCACAATCCTCATTAAAAATCCAAAAAAAAAAAACAGGATTGCTCCGACTTTTACCGCCTCATTTCTTTTATAGACATCACATCTAAACTTAAAAAAAAATACTAATTTAAACCAACCTCCAACCCTTTTTCAATAATTGCTTTTTTTGAATCTTAATTCAGATCCAGTAGGGGTATCTCAACCCGTCACGCCATTTCACAAACTGATTTCTATTAAAATTTTCCCCCACATTATAGCCACTTTGAAATTATTTCTTCAAACCTTTTTTTACCTTTCGCAGGGGTACCACAAGGTTCCGTCTTTTCTCCACCCTCTTTAATATATACTTTATGGACACCCCTAACCCTCAAAACCACGCATCAAACTACTCAAGCTTGTTTGCAAGCATCTCTAACTCTAATTTTCCACCAGTGGCTCCAAAAACCACTAATTCAAAAAAACCCAACTTATCCTCTTCTATTACCCCAACTTTTGCCACATCAAATCACACATCTGCATCTCCCTTTGAAACCAGGACATAATCCTTATTAATCAAATTATTTACTTGGGCATCACCATCTCCTTCACATTTAACCTATTCAAGTCTTTTCGGGGTACATTTCAGTACTAACCTAAAACCCTCTACCACACCTACAAAATGTAAATTTGCCTCTTGATACATTAGGCCATCAGGTTTTTCATCGCTAAAGAAAACCACACAAATCTTATTGTCAGCCTTAAAAGAAGAATTATAAGAAAGAGAGAGGAAGTCACTCTTGGCACCTTTTATCGGTTTTTTTGGCACTCTCTAACATTTCCCAATTATTGCACGCTTTTGGCATCTTTGAGGCAAGTTTACCATTGCCGCAAACTACCTAACCTTGCTCTGATTCATCAAACGTAGATTTTTCTCATTCTAAATTTATTAATTTTTTGGTTAATAAAACCATGACCAGAAATGAGCTTGTCCTTGAAGATATTTTTGTCACAAAAGCAAAATTAAACACAATTTTTTTAGAATTCAAACATTAAATTTAAAATTTTGGATTTGGTAAATTTAGTAAAATATGAGAACTAATTACGCAACACTTGCCAAATTATTTTCTAACAAAAATCAAATTTTTACAAACAAACTTTGAAAAGTTTGACTGACTTGGGTTATCATAAACACTGTCCCAAATTCGGATAATATTCTCTAAAAGTTTTTTGTTTTGTTAACAAACTTTAGACTTATCTGAATCATCAGATTAACAATTAAAAAAGAGTTTCTACGTAAATACATTCAATTATAGTAGCATCTCTCTTGCGGAAACCAAAATTAAAGAAAACTTAAAATAGGAAAATAAAAAGAAGGTCAAAGCAGCCGCTTTAAACTCCCTCAAGCATCTAACAACTTTAACTTGAAGGACAAGAGCAAAACCACCAACTTCTAGCTCACCCGCCGCCATAGACTACCGACTATAAGCAGACAACCTTTTTTTCATCCAAAAATCCTTAAAAAACAACAAGAGATACCAAATGGTGCAAGAAAAGCAAAAAGTCAAGGAGTGAGTTATTACCACAAAATAAAATTTAAAGAATCTTCAGACAAGCTTTTAGCGACTTCGGCACGACCAACTATCAGCGGCTAATTTTGCCGGTTGTTTAGGCCAAAAGGCACAAAAGCTTTTTGTCTCCAAAAACAGCGCCGACGCGCTAAAAAGAAGAACAACCAAAGATCATTTACCAAAGTAAGGTTTAGTACTGCCGTTGCAAACCTCAAACCCTCTGGTAACGTCGTAGCAGATTACAATTCTTCTGACACTCTCTCAGGCAAATCAAAATCTTGTCACCAAGCATTTGTAATTACCCAAAAGTTATTTTCTTTGGAGCTCTCGAAACACTTTATTAATCAGAAAATTGTAAAATACCCATCAAAATAATTGCATTATTTTGGCTTTAAGTGCCTATCCCAGGAAGGCATCCGCCCACCGCAAATCTGTCAGAAAGGACTTCCACATGTGGTTGACCGCTAAAGAACGCTGTCTATAGGTAGTGACTAAACACGTTCCTAAATACCTTACAGATGAAGAAATAGGCCTGGCATTAGAATTCCTTGCTCCCCACTAACATCCATCACAACAAATTTGTTTCTTCATGGTCTTGGTGCAATTCCCAAAGTAAACCAAAAGTGCAAAAATTTAAGATTTTACCAAGTTTCTTAGCCTAACAGTTTTGGTCAAACCAAAGAAACGTAGCGGTGACGTTCCACAATCCTAAAAGTGCCAACAACACAGCCACACTGTCAAAAGATGTTTTCCTGCAACTTTCATGTGCGGTAATTCGTTGAGGCATTACCGGCAGCCTGCGCACTCTGTTCTGGCTCTCATCCAGCCAATTTTGGGGTTGTAAAGTATCATATATTAAAATGTTGACTTTGCAAAAAAAAACAAAAAATACGCCAAATTGGCTGCCAAGCCAACAACGTCTCCAAAAACTTGTTGCAGGTACAAATTGTTTGCAAACGCCGTCTCTTTGCCGACGCCAAAACGGGCAACGACAAATAACGAGATAGTTTATTTTTTTGCCAAAATAAACGGTTTTTATAAAAATATTGTGATTGGTCTTCTCAAAAACTAGTAATGGACTTCTAGTGTAGTGTTTGTTTCTGGAATGCCAACAGCATTTATGAAAAAATTAGTAAAATAAAGTTTTTCATCAAACAAAGCCTCGACATTATGCTAATGTTTAAGTCAAACTACAAATTTACTCAAGCGGTGAGACTTCCAAATACCTTTGCGTATTTGGAAACTTTGGTAGTAGTCATAAAGCGCAAAACACTAATCTTTGCAAAATGATTTTTGGACCTTTCTGATGTGGATACCACCAACATATTTTTTCTTAATATAAATGCAATGGTTATTATGTCTGAGTTAGGCACAATCTAGATCGCATCAGACCGACAAATCCTATCAAAACGGCAGATTTTGATATAATTTTTGCAAATTCTTTTTTTCTACAATAATTGCTGAGAATTTCAATTCTAAACACCCGGCATGGAACAGCTTTAGAACTAAAGCCAAAAGTTAAATGTTGTAAAGCTAAATAGTCCGGTCCTATATTAGAGATCTGCAGGCCACTTAAAAGACGATGCAATACTTAAGATCGTCAACTTCTAAGTCAGCGTGCAAGTCATTAATAACCTTAGTTCTGATCACAACTCAGTACTACTGGAGCTTCACAAAATAGAATCAACCGGGAAGGAAGGAAATTTTGTAACACTTACGGATTAGACTTTCTTTTTACAATCCTTGGAAGAGATCACTGGCCAGGTAAGAACGGTTGAGAGTATAGAAAGAACCGTTGCACTTTTAACTAATGAAGCTGATTCCAAGCTACAAAAAAAACTTCTAAAACTTATCAGGTTTGCGTTAATAGTTCTCTTAAATTTCTACAAAACTACCGGTTTATTAGTTCTCTATGTACCTTTACTAAAATTATAGAAAAAGTGATGATATAGTCAAAGGTTTTAGACCAGAAAAGAAGTGGTTTTTTTAACGTCAAAAGAAGTCTTTGATAAGTTGTGAAACAAAAAACTTTTCTGTAAACTGCTTCCGTTTACTTTTTATAAGCTGATAGCTTTTTATCTAAATTGCAGAATTCTAACAGTCAAAATTTCTAATAAAATTTCTCCTTTACGATAGATTTTAGCAAAAGTTCCTTAAGGCTTTATTCTCTGTCTTTTGCTATTTAATCTGTTTGTCGGTGACATGTTTTTGAGATAGAAGTACAAGATAAAAATGTTTCAATAAGCTAGCAACACAGCACGTCTTTACTTTTCACGGTAGTTACTTCAAAGCTACAAAAAACTACCACCGACCTTGAAGATTTGGTTGAGAGACAAGCAAAACTGATTTCTTTACACGGCGACAACTTGTCTTCCATAAGAACGTCTATCTTAATAACGTTCCTTGTTAGGCTAACATATAGAAACTTTGACCAAAAAAAATTTTGATAATCTTGCGATTTACCCCAGTCCTGATCTGGCTCAACTCGCCGATCATCTTATAACCTAAAGTGGATAACACAAATCTCACCCCACAGCTTATAGGGCGTCCCATTAACCATCTCTTAAATCCTTTATCTTCAAACGGAAGGTTTATAAATCATACGGTCTCAAACTTTCAGGTATTTAACACTGGGGATGGTTTAGTCGTTAAGCACCTTGCAAGAGTGAATCCAACACGTTTAGTCTTTAAAATATTTCCTTGCCAAATCACAAACAAACAAAAAACCAATAACAATTCATTTTTAATAATGACGGAGTGTTTACCAACAAATTCATAACGGTTTGACAATCAAAACACAATAGCAACAATAGATAATAGAATTTTTATAATACTATTGCTCAAATAAAATTGTATTATAATAACTTCTATATAGAAAAATAAATTATATATTTTTCATACTCGACAGATAAGAAAAAAACGGTAAAATCTCTCCTAACGTAAAAGATATGAGCTGGTAGATTTATTCGAGTTGCATAATGACGTATTCGTTGGCTATATCAGTAGTAAAACAACAATAAAATGCTTTCTGCAAGCTCTTTTTGTAACAATAGTCCATGCGCGTAAAACTGCTTTATGCAATTCTCATTTGCGAGTCTTATAGTGTGCAAAGAAACGGCATTTTGTGCACACACTAAACTCCTATAAATGCATCATTTATGCTTTGCGGCTATATTCATGAATGACATAAAAGGGATTCGTGAAGTGAAAAGATTGATATTGTCGCAGTTCGTACCCTCCATATCCAAGAGAAACCTTGAGAAAATATTTCCTAGCAACGCGTATTAAATAGATTTCATCATATGGAAGCTATTCAAATTTATTTATTAAAATTTAATTAAATCACTTTTATAATGAATTTTAATTAATTATCACTACCAAAAGTCAACTGCAGAGATTGTATGGGTTTTATTAACCATTCTGTCAGTAATATCAAAAACATTATTAATTTCATGTATAGTAGAAAATATACAAATATACATTTTTAATGTAACGTGATTTTTTCGGTAGTTTACATTGGAATAATAAATATTGATAAAATCAGTACCAAACTGTTATTTGTTTTGTAAATTAAAATTATTAATGCGACAATATAAATATTTGCATTGGTTTCAGAACTGTTTGCTCGTTATTGGCAAACGTGAATGAGATCCCAAACTGATAATAATGGTCAATCCGAATTCAATATAACTTTTATTGCCTGCAGCTGAAATTTATCAAAAATATAAAACAAAATAATTAATTTAAAATAAATAAATTTGTGCAAATCTGTGTAAAATTTGCTCGTGTTTGTCCGGCGGAATTGAATAAGTTTTGTGTTGACAGGTGTCAACCCCCGGCGCGACCAAACAAAATCCGAACTCCCATATAACCCGACAAACTCTACGGTCCGAGGTCCCTCGTCCCCAATATTATGATACATCCACAACAGTCGCACTTGTTACTACTTTACGCCACTTTCCTCCGGCTACAACTACAAACACAAAATGTAGTATTAATTACACTCATATATAGCTACCCAACTAAAACCCGGCAGCAGCGCAAGATGAAAAACAGTGACGTTTAACATTTATTGTCTACATTGTTTTGTGTTTTCTGTGTGGAAAACTAATTTGTTGTGAAAATCTCTCATGGTGTGTATTAATGTTGAGGATTATCGTCGTCAAGTGCTGGCTTGTTATCCAGCAGGACAAACTTCGGAAATTAGATATGATGTGAAATATGCTTTGTGTACATAGTGTGAAGGAGATATGTGTTTGTTGCAAGAAGGTGCAACGTTAAATCTAAACTCATCTAGAAACTGATGTACAGTAATAAATACAATTAATTTAAATTTATTGTTATAAAATTTAATTTGTTTTATTTTTAAAATAAATTATAGTATAATATAATAGAAATAGTGCACTGTCAACTATGGTGGTTCAATTAAAGTACACGCAAATACATTTGCACGATGAATAAGAGATAAACTATACCATATCAAATGAATTATACTAATAGTAGGGCAAGTCCAAACGGCTCGCAAAAAGAAGAAACCAATTTTTCTCTAGGAGTGAGGTGATGCGGTCGCATAATATATCAGCTGACATGCAATTTAGCGCCCGCCTACAATTAAGATACAAACTATATAAGATTTTTTTCCATGACACAAAGCCAATCTTTTTATACACCAAAATAGTCAGTGTAATTATTGTTAACTGTTAGGTCTTTAGTAAATAGCAATTGATTTTAATAAAGTGCGTATTTTCTTAAAGACAACCAACGTACCGTTAAAAAGGTTTTTTGTTTTAACACTGAATTTAGAAATAACTTTTTCTGTTGCTTGAATAATACAATCAGTGAAAACAATGATCTCGATTAGCTTCAAAATCTTGCCAGAGCTTTGGATGTTAGGAAATATTATAAAAATTTGGATTTTATTTGCGAATAAGACCGTTGTTTTGTATTAAATCAGTTTTTTAGTCACAAAATTCTTCTTTTTTTGGTCTTCTTTTTTCACCTACTTTTCCTTGTATAAGTATAAGCTGCAACAGTCTATATATATATATATCGTTTATTGTTCCTCATTTTATGGTCAAAACATTTCAGTTTCATTGTTTTTATTAATATTAATATCTTGTTTATTTTACGTATTCTCTCCAGGATTTGTTTGTTGCTATTGTGGTCCGTTCAGAAAATTTTGAGTATACGGCGGTATAGCCATATCTCAAATGCCACAAGTTTTTTTTTGGTAGCTGTTGTCAGAGTTCAGAATTATACTCCGTATAAAAAAAAGATTATAGAGCATTTTAATAGCTTAATTATTGTTTTATAAGTAGATAATCTGCTCTGCTTTAAATATTAACATTTCATTATAGACTTTGTCAGAAAGATGTCTGATTGCAAAATACTCTCGAGTAGAAAAGAACAAGCCGACAATTGAAAACCAGACAAAGAAAATTTACGCCCTGGAATCTTACATCATAGCATTGATAGAATGCCAAACAAAGAGGCAAAAATTGCCATTAGCAAGATGAAAACCTCCATCAAGTACACTATCAACAAATTGCCCATCCAGTTTCCAGTTCTATCAGCAACATCAACCTTGCCTAGTACTACAAAAGCCTTCATGGAAACCTGCACGGTCAACCAGGTTTCACCAAGCAAGCTAGCAATTCCCCAAGCTCAGGTTTCCCTCAAGAAACCTGCCGCCGGATCGCCCAACTCCATGTTCTCCGAGAAGAAAGAAATGGTAACCACTCACATCAACAAAGTCAACTTCTACCAAATATATCCATCCCAAGAGGGCGGTTTTGTCCTAGTAGAAAGAAAAAAGGCAAAAGCAAAGTCATCATCTCAGCCATCAAGGGTAAAGAGTCTTTGCCTTGCCCTGCTACTAAGGTGCAACCAATCAACCTTATCAGGTTAATTGCTCCCTTTTTTTTAATTTTCCAGTGAGCTATTAGGCCCCTTAAACCAGACAGCACCCACAGAGAGACCTGGCACAAGCCGCCCTCCGCCCATAACTATTCGGGACAAATTTAAATAATTAGGGTTGATGGCTACATTTAAAGATCTCAAGATAATTATCAATCGCGTTGTAAACGTGCTTGAGGTTGCAAAGACAACAAAACAAAGCCATAAAAACAATTTATCAACTGGAAAAACTAACACCTACTAAAGAGATACATGAACTATCTAAACAAATAACTATTAAAAACAAGATAAAACAACAAAATATAGTTTTAAATTCACAAGATCAAACTCGGACAAATAAAAACGGAATTTAAATTAAAAAGCAAAAAAGAATTTCACACCTACAACACTAGAAAAAAAAAATGACTTCAATATTGAACTTAATAGAACAACCACAAAAAATCAAAGCTTGGCTGTTAAAGGAATCCAAGAATACAATAAAATGCCTAATGAAATAAAAAACTTTATTTCCAATACCAGGCCCCTTGAATCTCTAACAGATGGATGGCGGCACTGCTGGAATATAATATATTTAAATACAAATTGTAAATATGTAAATAATTATAATTAATAAAGAAAAAAAAAAAAAAAAAAAAAAAAAATACGCATGCATTCTCAAACGCATGATGATTTCCGCGTCGCGATAAGTCACTGCAAAAAGCATTAAATTTTTTGACTCAATATGTGTAGCATATAGAGTCCAAAAAGAGCATTAAATATGTTATCAGAAGTGTACCTGACTACATCAAGGCTGATGTGGTGCAGGCTGAGCTCATCACTCAGAGGTACACCTCTTCTTCTACGACACTTATGAGAAGGGACAAAAAGACTGTCCCTATGCTGTACGTACAGCTCACCACATTATGTGGGCTTTTCAAGACCAAAATTTAAAAATATATATATACTCGTATACGGCCATGTATGAGTTAAGTGTACGGAATAAAATTTTGTTTTGCTCAAACCACTGAAAATGCTTTTTCTGATTATGTAAGTTTCTTTCAAATTTTTCTAGTGTTCCATTTCCGAGTAATACGCAATCAAGATTTAAAAAAATCAATTTTTTTACGTATTTTTTAATGTTTGTAACTCCTTAGGATTGCATTTAAAAAAAAAAAAATTATAAAGAACTTTTTTCTTCAAAATTGTCCAAAAAAATATATTTTATATAAAATATATAAAAAAGAGAAGTGGTGAACAATGTTGACGAAGTAAGTTAAAATCAATTATTAAGTTTAAATAAATAAAGCCATACTAATGAGAGGTAAACCTCGAAACGCGTCTATGGATGTTTTTAGTTTAGAATATTTTTTCATAAATTTAATTTTTTAATATATTTTATATTTTAATACATTTTGAATTTTGAACATTTTGCTTAAAAATAGACAGTTTTTCTTAAAAATAAAATAATGGGTGTTTTCTTTTTTTCTCAAATATGGATAAAAACGTGCTTTTATATGTGCAAAAGTAACCCTAAAAACTTCAGGAAAAACCGTGCACTACGCTTCAAGATATCTTAGAATGTATCCACAAAAAATTTTAAAAATTTAAATTAAAGCCTTTTTCTTTTTTAATAACTTTTTAGAATTGCATTCTTAGAAAAAAATTATTAGGTACTTATTTTTTATCAAAGAATAAGTTTTCACAGCCAAAAATATTGTTTCTTAAATTTTGCTAAAATTTAAAAGACAGTTTTTTTTAAATAAGATAACGAGTGTTTTTTTTTTCTCAAATATTAATAAAAACGTGCTTTTATATGTGCAAAAGAATTTTAAATTTAAGTTTTTTGTTATTTTTAAGTATTTCTGTGGATACATTGTACGATATCTATATTTGAGAAAAAAAATACCAATCATCTTCTAAAAAAAAATTTTAAAATTTAAGAAAAATAAAATCAATTTTTTCAAATTTGATTGCTTATTACTCAAAAATGGCATACTGAAAAACCTAATAAAATTTTTATAATCAGCATTTATGTAGAGAAAAGCATTTTCAATGGTTTGAACAAAAAAAAAATATTCCGTACACTTGACTTATACATGTCCATATACGAGTATATATTTTTAAATTTTGAGAAGATTTTGCGTTTGACCTCTTTTAGTAGTTTTATTGTCTTGTGACTTTATCTATTGTTATTGTCAAGCCATCTAGCTTATTAAATATTTTGTCTAATTAATTGTCTTCAAACAGTTTGTTGATGTATTTTTTGCAAATCCATCTTTTCTGACTTACTAACTACCTTACCATCCGTGTTATATATTTTTTTACTGCGTTTAGTTTATAGTCACCGCTGGGCCACAAAACAAACGCGCCGCTTGTAGCGTCAAGAACGCTGGGAGCGTATTTTAGCAGCGTCAAAAACAAGGCCACGAGCCTGTCAATTTTTGTTGGAGCGTTTATTTTGACATTTCTATTTAGGGTTATGATACATTTATATTTATTTATATAAACTTTTTAACACTTTTTTTTGTTTTTAAATATTCATTCTGCCAATATATTCATTAAAAATAAATTATATTATTGTTACTTTTCAATATATACAAAATTTTAAAAATGTAAATTATTTACATAAACAAAAAATCATAGAATGCGGAAAAAAAACAAAAATTATCTTGCCGCTTATAGCGTCTAAACACGAGTAGCTCAATTCGTATTATATTTGACATTTCTATTTAAGGTTATGATACATTTATATTTGTTCATATAAACATTTTATTATTTTTTTAATTCAAATTTTATTTATTCTACCAATAAAGTATTTAAAGGTAAATTATATTAATCTTACTTTTCAATATAATATGTATATACAAAATTTTAAATACATATATACAAAGTATATATACAAATAGAAAACTACAAAACGCGGGAAAAAAAAATTTATTTTAAAAACTAAATTAATTAATTTTTAAAATAATTTTATTTACGTATTTGTCATTTGACTTATTGAACTATGACATGTAAAACTATGTCATTTTTGTTACTATCTAGCTTTGTTCTCCCATCTTTTCTCATTAATGATAAAAAATAATAGTTTTAAATTAAATTTTATTTCTTCAAATTTAATAATTAAAAACCCAAAATCTTGGCAGAATTGGCTTTGGCAAACTAAATTTGATAATAGAATATAATCTAGCAAACAATGTAGGTTTCATCCATTCTAAAATTATGCCAGTTTAAATTCTTCATTATTAACTATTAATATATAATAGTGCAAAACCTATACAAACATATCATAAAATTATACATTGTTTTTTTTACTTAACTAATAATTTTACAAAAAAAAATGTAATAATAATAAATACATTATTATATTCAATATAGTTAAATAAGTTAAATCATAATAATAATAAAATACATTTTTTTTTATAATTACAATCTAGACAAAATTATCAATTAAAAAGAAAACGTTCTGGCGTCTATATTTAGGAGCGTTTGAAACAAACCGATTTGTTTCAGACGCTGACGCTCAAATAATACGCTCCAACGGTATAAACAGTCAAATTTTATTGTGTACGTACTTGATTTTTTGTATTAATTTGTTTTTAAGAAGCTTATAAGATGAGCGTCAAACGCAACGGACGCTCGTGTTTGTTTCGCTAGAAGCAAACGACGCTGCGTCTTGCAGCGCTATTTCGTGGCCTGGTACGTATAAACCCATGTATTTGAATTGGACGCTTGACGCTCCTTTTTGCAGCGCCGAGCGTTTACGCTCATAGCGTCATGGCTCGTGGCCCAGCGGTTAGTTTTTTTGTGCATTTTAAATCTATCATACATTTGTTTCAAAGATTCTATTTTGGCACATTGCATTTAATTCAGATTTCCGTTAGTTTTTATAATTATTTCTTTGTTTTTCATAATTTTGCAAAAAAATTAAAAAAAAATGAATTAATGTATTCGAATAAAAATTTCTTTTATAACGTGATCTTTATGTCCGTTTTTTTAATTCTTGAAAAAAAAAACAGAAAATTAGTAAAATTACGGAAAATTCAAGAAAAATTCTTTAAAAATATTTTTTTTAGCAATATTGAGTTATAATTTAACACTTGTCCAATTTTTTTATTTTTGCGATCAAATGTACTATGTTTCAGGAGTATCATATTCAAATTTCAAGTTTCCAAGTGTAGCTAAATTGAAGATATCAAAGTTTTACTAAAATGGTATTTTTCCCATTTTCTTGCGGGTAATTTTGGAAAACCAAGAGCAGGATTATGTTTTACGTATTTTTGATAAGATACACCGTTTTGAATATTATAATTAAAAAATGGCCGCCAATTACTATTATTTATATTTCTAACATTTTTCTATAAATTTTTGAAAAACAAAACATTTTTTTTTTAAATTTTGTCGGCATAAACACACTTTGCACAGTACGACGGATAGACTCAATAATAAGTGCCACTAGTTATTGACCCCGCAATATTTAGACTTATATGGAAGTTTGTATGTTTTTTACTTTAAAAACACACGTGGTAGTCACTATCACATTGTTGCACATTTAGCAATAAACAAAGTAGGGCCAAAAATAAAATTTAGCAGCCCGCCGTTTTTAGCAGCACAAAAAAGCAAAGCAAGTGAGTGTTGCTAAAAACGAAGAGCTGCTAAATCATTTTTAAACAAGTTACACTCAATATTTTTTGCCTGCCCCAAATAAAAACATTATTTTAAAAAATTCAAAAATTTATTATACTCTGTCACTACTGTCAAATTTTAAAGTATGACGTCATGTAAAACTGTAGATTTTTAGACTCAAATTGTTGTTTTAGCCCGCATTATAGGACTAAAACAAATAGTTTTGGTAGAGGCAGGCAAAAAAAGCTTTAGCAGCGCTGATTGGACAAAGTTAGTTAAAGGCATTACAACCAATTAAAACTGAAAATGCTATAAGTCAGTTCAAAAATACACAAAACAGTCTAAGATAGGCATATTGGTTAACAAATTGTTATTTGATTATTAATTTTAATTATACTTCTTACCAAAACCATAACAAAAGAAAGATTTAGTTTAAAGATTTTAGTTTCCTATAGTATGTAGAAAAAACATTAAAACTAATATTTTAAATGTTTTACTCCTAATTTGGACCAAAATTTAAATGCAGTCTAATCTCAAAATTTGATAATACAAAAAAATATGATTTTACACTTTTTTAAATTAAGCAAATGTCGTTATAGTTACTTTTACATCTTTAGAGACAATAACTAATTAAAATGGCTAAAAGTCTAAAACCTTTTTTGAAAAATGAAGTATTTTTAAATTACAAATGTTTAAGTAAACGTTTTCATTTTTTTTTTGTCCGTAATACTGGCAACTTACATTACGGATAAACTTACAGTTTCAAGTGGATTTCATAAACCACTGAAAAGAATATATATCTACTCCGGATTAGAGAAGTAGTACAACTCCATGCTTGTAAGGTGAATTGGAGATTGAGAGAAGATATTTACGTTTGGAATATTTTCAAATGAGGTTCAGTGCAGGACTTGTACGCCACGCTTCCAGCCACCTGATTTGCCGCCCTTTAGTTTTAAATCAAATAAAAAACTGTTAAATTAGGTTAGGTAATTACATTGTACTATCAGGTGTATAGTGTGTGATGAGAATTAATAGCCTCTCCATATAAATTTCAACTTCACCTACAAGCTGTTTTTTAAACAGACAAGAAAATAACAACCAAATGATTGCCGTAATAACAGGTCCAACTCTTGTGACCAATTACTTTGGATAGAAGAGCCATCAAAAGAAAGGCACATTTTTGTCCTAAAGCTAAAAAACTGGTTCTAAAAGATGATAAAGCAAAAAAACAATAGACTACAGCATTAAAAATTAAATGGTATTTCTAGTACAATCATCATGAAAAAATTCAGAGCAAAATATTTCAGAATCTTAAGTTTCCTAATCGACTCTCCGGAGAAGACAGTTTTGAACAACAGAAATAATATATCCATATCCATATCCGCACGATCAACTTAATGAGCCACCTCCAAAAACTGTTATTAAAAATAATTTATTAAAAAATTGTCAAGATATGCAAAAAACACATCAGT
Source organism: Tachinus rufipes (assembly GCA_963932245.1). Lineage (NCBI taxonomy): Eukaryota > Metazoa > Arthropoda > Insecta > Coleoptera > Staphylinidae > Tachinus > Tachinus rufipes. Next base: position 123,899,985 of record OZ010741.1, on the reverse strand, counting down.
CGTACACAGTTTCGATTCAGAGACGCGGTAGGAACAAGGAAAGTCCTTTTTGGCAACCAAGTCTTTGTCCAAAAATGTAGAGACTTTGATTGCAGTGTTCGCACATGCTTTATCGACTATCGACAACAATTTTATGAAAATATTAAAAAACATAGAACTAGAAAACAACGATAAAAATATATCCGGTGTTTTATACTTAATTTAGACAGCTTCAATTCGTGTTCACTGGGAAATCTCAGAAGACATGTAGATAAAAAAAAGCGTTGAACAGCATCCGTGTCATCAATAGTATTCAACATCTTAGATCAATTTTTTTAAAAAGCGTTAGAAGACATAGACGCTGGAATATAGATAAACAAAGAGAATATAAACAATATAAGGTACGCTGATGATACAGAAATATTTGCGGACAGTCTCAAAAACCTCTAAAAGCTGATGACCAGAATAGCAGACGCAAACTACTCTTGCTAAAAAAAACAAACATACCTCGGAACAACAATCAATAACAAATAGGATCACTCACTAAAAATTAAATGCTTAATAGAGAAATCTAGAACTGCATTTATCAAAATGTTAAAACTATTCAGAAATCACAATCTACTTTTATCATCAAGGATCAGATTACTAAAGTGCTACCTGTCAATATTCCTAAATAGAGTACAATCATGGACTTTAATAGAATCCAGCTGCAAAAGAATGGATGCATTCAAAATGACGCATCTTAAATCCCTTGGACAGTGTTGTCCTCAAAAAAATTAACAAGAAGAAAGAACTCTTAACAATAAAAGCACAAAAACTAGAATACTTGGGAAACATTATAAAAAACAATCAAAGATACGGATTGTTGCAATTGATCCTGCAACGCATAGTGGAAAGAAAGAGAAGACCAGAAAAAGAAAAACCTCTAGGTTTAAAAACCTGCAAACATAGTTTAACACAACAACGGTGGGTTTCTTCTAGGCCGCAACCAATAAAGTCAGAAACGCAATGATAATCGCCAACACCCGAAACAGATACGCCCAATAGAATCTCAGACAACCCAAACTGCAACTGGTAGAATGGTCAATATTCTTAAAAGATATCTGTTTAAACTACATATTCTTTTAAAGAATATTGGTTTAAAGAAAATAATTAAATCTCAAAAATAAATTTTCATGGTTATTATACAAGATAAGTCAAAATTGCCGAAACGCCTAAATAATTCTGCAATCTTCAAGAATTCAAACAAAATCTCAAACAAAAGTTTTTGGTTTCAAAAACCAAGTGTCGGCAAGCTCCAAACCATAAAAAACTAAACAAATCGGTTTTTAATTTTATGCAAGCCAAGAAAGATTTACAAACATTTTGCCCAAGTGGTCTCTAAATATAGTCTACTTACAATTAAGAATCATTTAACAAAACAGGCGTTAGTAGTATACTTGACACCAAAGAAACACACAAATCCGTTCAACGATAAAAAACTTGTTGCATTACAAAATCTATTTTGTTAGCTAACTTTGATTTTTTCCATTTCTTATGCATAATTTTAGAACCAGCGTTTGCAACATTTACCTTAAAACTAGATAATCTACATAACTTTAAAAGTACATCGCGGGCAGCAAACATTAAATTGTCATAATAATTTTTTCAAATTTTTTTTTCAGCAATGATTTAATAGAAATACCAACTATAAAAACACGTAAAAGGTCCGCCAATTAACATTTTTTTTTAAATGCTATAAAAAAAAACTACTGAATATTTTCTCAATATTCTTTTTTTATTTGAAAGTACAATCCTTCCGGTTAAAAATAGAAAATAATTTCATTCAAATGGCTGCCTCGGCTGGTCATGCAGTAGCCTACACAATCGGTCCAATTTTTAAGCACATTATCGATTGTGTGCAGCTGTATTTCACCAATGGCTTCACGAATATTTTCCTTTAAAGCGTCAATTGTCTCTGGATTGTCGGCGTAACACTTATCTTTGAGGGCACCCCACAAATAATAGTCCAACGGTGTCAAATCGCAGCTCCGAGGTGGCCAAACGACATTAGCTCTGCGGCTGATAATGCGATCTTCAAAAACAGGGCGCAAAACATCGAGTGTAGCTTCGGCTGTGTGGCACGTAGCGCCGTCCTGTTGAAACCAAATGTTGCCAATATCCTCCTCTTCATTTTTTGTAAACAAAAATTTGTTCAACATGGCCCGATAACGATCACCATTGACTGTAACGGCCACTCCTTGCTCACTTTCGAAGAAAAATGGCCCAATTATGCCTCTGGACCAAAATTTTTCAATGTATGCGTGCGGGTTTTCTGTGCTCCAAATGCGACAATTTTGTTTGTTTACATACCCGCTAAGATCAAAATGAGCTTCATCCGAAAAGATGATTTTTTCGGCAAAATCGGCATCTTCTGTAAGTCGATCGCAGGCCCACTCAGCAAAGCGAAAACGCATTGGATGGTCAGTTGGCTTCAACTCCTGAACCAATTGGACTTTGTATGGCGTCATACCAAAGTCTTTATTCAAAATTCGTCTCAATGATGTCTCCGAAATGTTCAATTGTTGAGAACGACGGTGAATTGATGTTGATGGCGCTTCACAAACACTTTCTGCCACAGCATCAATATTCTCGGGTGTACGCACTATTTTTGGCTTTTCACGCTTTGGTTTATCGATGAGGATGCCAGTTTCTTTCACTTTTTTCACAAGATGCTTCTCTTCTTCCAAAATCCGTACGCAATTTTCGCACACATTCTGCAACATTACCATGATTTTCAAAGTAATGTCGCAATATTTCCCAGCGTTGTTCAAGCGTATACACAACCATATTCGTTCAGCGGAAGGATAAAACTAATTATCTGTCAAATCTGACATGAGCTAAGTGTTACCATTCACGAAATAAACACTAGTTGAAAAAAAAAACTTTAAATGGCGGACCCATTAGTAGACAACAACCTGTTGTACATTAACTCAGTTGCAAGGCATGGCCATTTTTGATAATCTAGCAAAATATCTAAAATTTGAACCAAAACAAACCATAAACAAACTAACAACTGTTGTTGTTTTACTGTTTATGGATGCAAATTATAAGTTAAGCACAATGAAGTTTAAGCTTACAACATGCAGAACCACTGCTACAGTTTCAAAAACTCTTCAACAACAACTTAGTTCCTAGAGCATTTCCCAAAGTATCAAACGTCACTAGAAACTAAAGAAAAATCAAAAACTACAATTTTTGTTTTAGATTTACTGAGGTCAATGCCTTTGCTGCCTAAAGACCGCTGTTTTAAAACGTTTTTGAAGAAGCACCAGTAGTCATCATTATTTTACTTCTTAGAACACTATTCAAAACTAAAGGCTATAATTGTATAAAAATATTTATTCATTAAGGATACGTTTGTTTATAACTTAAAACGTAAAATCATGTTTTTTTAATAACATTAAACGCAAAACAGGTGTACTACCCCAGAATATTGTTGTCATCTCTAGGTTACAGAAGAATTATGTTATACCTAAGATTGGTTCCAGGTACAAATTACGTGGCGCAATTGTAGTAAATTGACTTTTAAAATGATAAATTTTATATTAAAAAATCTTATGCACTTACAGGTTTTTCAATGCTTACACCAACTTTGATTGGACTTACCTGAAACAAAAAAAAAATTATATTTAAAATACAATCATTAATAAGTCATAAAACAAATTGTAATATATTTAGTAGCACAGCGTTTAAGGACAAGCTAGCCTGGCGATCTTGTTATACATTTTTTTTTTTTTTTTAATAACCAATTGTCACCTTTAATTAATGATTTGTGTTTAGAGTGTTTTTGCAACATTGTTAATAAACTATCGTTTTTGCCATTTTTTTTATTTGCATAAATCTCCAAAAGATTATTAACTCCTATCGGCCTAAGTTATAAAAATGTATCTACTGACATCCTTGCTAAACTGCTAGATAAGTAGACGCAACCAATTTAGAATACAAAAGCAAAAGTAAAATTATAAATAAATGAACCAATTTGTAAACCATATAATCCGCAAGTATTCATCGACAGACTCGTCCTCAAAGTGATAGTTTTTCATTTTATTTTAAAATTCAAAGGTATTTTTATGTTGTTAAATATCACATTTTGAAATTAGATGAGAGAGTAGAGAAACATAGAGGCAAACAGAACAAAATATAAAATATTTAAACTAAAAATTAATTTTTATTTGTACAAAATCAGCTATAGTATTAATTGCTACTTTTTTTGAAACTTATTAAAATTAATTGAAATCATAAAAATTTCTAAAAATGTTATAATTTATAAATTGTTTATAAACCCACTAAATTTAAACTTTATCATAATTATTTTTTATATGTTCAAAAGAGAATAACGCATATTTACAATAATAAACTAAATATAATTTTAATCCCACTATCCATCAAACTTATCTTGCTAAGCAATATCTATTAACGTACTAGTGATTTTATAAATAAATTAAGTGTTACTTGTCAACGTTTATAATGCATAACAAAAAACAAATCAACTACAAATCTTTATAACATAGCAATAAATGATGTTTTATTTGTTGCTATGTTAAACCATGAAATAGGTTATCAAAGAATAAGTTACCATGTATATTGGACATTAACTAAATAAACTAATTCCTTGCAAGCTTATCTTTAATTATAATTTCTTTTATTGTTTCCTACAAAATTGCTGTTACATTACACAATATTGTAATACAAAACGAAAAAACATAATAAAACTTTACTGCTAATTTGGGCGTTTATCTCGTCGCTCCATTTAAGACAATACAAAGTGATACGTCCCATTTTATTAACACGTAAATTTCATTACTGTGCCCAGACTTATTTAACAGATCGCGAAACGTATAAGTCTCAGACGTATGCTGTCGTGTCGTGCCATCTCGAATTTCGGGTGATAAAGTGCATAAAATCCCCAGACAAGAAAACAATAGATCACTTCGGGATCGAGCGAAACGGTCGCAAGGATCGTCGATCGGATCTTTTTCCTCCCCTTGCTTGCCGGCGCAATGTGTATCCTTCGGGTCACGGGATACATCGTTCCTGCGGAGGCTAAAGTAACCTTTGCCGTTAGGTCGAAAGCTCAATGATTCGGATAGGCCGAACAATCCTTTCTCCCAAATTGTTACTCTCTCGGTCCGCTTTATTTGAGGAACCAAATTGATAAAATAAACTACAGCCCATTTATATACTACAGCAAATTCGAAGCATTTTTCTTTTAACTATATATAATTTTTCTTGGCTTACAATTGAATTCGTTCAAATGTACTTATTTGATAATAAATTTTGTATATTGTCAATGTATTATATTTTTGTACATTATTTATGCTTAAATTCTCACATTTTCGTTATGATTGATGCATTGCGGTTGGTAAAATATATTACGTTTTTTAGATGTTACCTTTTTTATGTCCTCGAAATAATATTTCAAATTTATATATTTATAATACTAAGTATGGAGGATAAATGTGACAACGCGGCAAATAAAAACATTTCAAACCTTTTGTAAAGAAATGATTTAAAGTTTTAATGGAATTTAGAATGTATGAAGATCATTTTATCTAAGAATACCAAATATATTATTATGCTTTAAAATACGTTAAGCAATCATAAATACATCTTTATTACATGTGTTTGCTGCACAGTTTAATAAAATTGAAAAAAATATGAAATCTTGCACTTTAAAACTCTGATTTTTGCTAAGTTATAAGTAACTTGCACATTAAATTTACAAGGTGATACGCCATAAAAATCTATTCTTCTTCTTATAGTGCCATACAAATTAGAATATTAGTCAAAACAAAACCGTAGAACTTTTTAAGACATTCTCGGCAAGTGCCACTTCAAACAATACTAAAAAAAATCAAATTCTTTTTGCTTCAAATTTTTTAGAACTTTATGCTATTACCTCATAAACCCGTTTTTGGAAGTAATGTTTTAGAAACTGCCAAGCAATAATAATAAAAGGTTGTTTCTCACTCTTACAGAACAACATCACTTATTTCTTTTTATCTTGCGTCAGTGTTTATTCAAAAAAAATTTCAAAGATTTGCGTTGGTTTGCTAAAAAACATTTTAAAATCAGTATAGTTAAAGTTTTTTTCTAAATCTTTGATGGTAATTATGATCTAACTGAGGCACGTCTTTAGGTGGCAAATGGGAGTATTCTATTTGCGGACCAACACTATTCCACAGTAGCTTTACTTTGGCACTTTGCCAAAGAAAAAAGTACAAAACCAACTCGTTTGGCAAGCATGGCCTTTAAACTGCTATAAACCTTCTATTCATGAAATGTTAACCATAAAAACAAAAATACAACAAAAGAATCAGAATCTTGCACTGACCAATCAGATAGCCTCATAGATTCTATGGGAAGCAAATGTTTGGCTAAAGCAAGACCTAAACAAAAACAAACAAACCAAACATTCAGAATCGCCATCTATAACATTCGAATGATAAGACTAGAGAAACACGTAAAAAACTACAACACATAAAATGGGCTATCCTAAGTCTAAGAACGGGACACCTGTTATACCAAAATAAGATAACAAATAAAGTGACTACTACCTGAAGAGTAGCACGGTTAAAAAACAAAAAACTGAAATATTAATTTGTTAAAATACAGGCTATATGTACTCCAAATCATCTATTTACTGTTACGACTCAACAAAAGATATAATCTACAGATGATACAAGTATATGGTCCAACCAGTACATCAGAAGATAAAAAAGTAGAGCGGATGTACAAAGACATAACGAAAGAAAGATTAAAGGAAAATGCAAATTTTGTGATAGTAATGAGAGACTTCAACGCAAAAGTGGGCTAAAACACAACAAAGATAGTCCAAACATAAATAGGTTTAGTTTAGAAGAAAGAAACTAGAGAAAAATAAAACACTTAAGAAAATGAGTATAGATAAACTCACTGAAAACATTACGAGCAACATACAGAGGTTGGCAAACTGAGCTCACAAAAAAAAACTGATTAATCAAAAAAGAAACCTATAGAACTAGAAAACTATAAAAAACTAAACAGAGACATAAGTAGGAACATACGGAAAGACATAAGATACCGCAAAACAAAACTTTTAACTGATACCATAGAAGAAAACAAAAATATGAAGGCCTTAAGATCAAAACTATCTCTAGGAAAGACAAAAACAACAAAAATAAAGAACAGTCAAAGTAGCACTGTTAGCAACAGAGAAAAAATCGAAATGGAGATTTAGGGTACTACAAAACTCTATATAGCTTCACACCCAGAACTATCAGTATAAAAAACAGAAAATACAAAATAGAAAGTCAAAGAAAATTGCAGAAATTAATTGCCAAAAACTGAAGCCAGCTTTATACCAAATAAAAAACAGAAAATGTGCAGGCAAAGATTAGATAACAAGCAAAATGTTGAAAACAGAAAGTAAAGACTTAAATGTTTAATAAAAGAGGTGATACCAAGTAAATAGCAAAACATCATTATTCTAAACAAAAAAGAAGACAGAAACAACATTGTAAACTACCGCCTTTTAAACTTATTACCATATTTTTATAAACTCTTTACAAAAATAATAACAAACAGACTAGAACTTAAATTAGGCTTCCACCAACCAGTTGAGCAGGCTGGATTTTAGAAAGGAATTTAGTACCACCAATCACTTGCAGACACTGAGGACCCTCATAGAGAAAAGCAATAAATATAATATACCATTAAACATTGCTTTCAACAACTTCCAAAAAAGCATTGGACTCCATAGAAAAGTGGTCAACCCTAAAAGCCCTCGACAACGCAAAAATCAATTCCAGGTACTCAAACCTTATTATGTATATCTACAAAAATGCATTTATACACGTTAAAATTGATGAAGATACCAGCAAGGAGTAAATACCGATAGAAAGTGGAATACGCTAAGATCTCTCCAAAGCTGTTTACAGCCGCGTTAGAGAGTGTTTAAGAGCATAAACTGGGACCAAAAACGAATTAAAATTGACGGAGTGTACCTCAGCCACTTCAGGTTTGCAGACTATATTGTTATTATCAGCAGTTTAACCGATGACCTAAGGACCATGCTAGAAGACTACAGATAAACCTTAATAAAACAAAAATAATGACCTCCGAGAACACTCAGGTGGCCATCAAAAACAAAATACTTAAGACAATAGACAAATACATTAACCTAAGCTCTATCCATAATCCCGGCAGGTAAAGAAAACCAAATGACCAAAATAGTAAAAAAGATAGGTCAATGCTAGGCGGCGTTAGTGAAACTGGGATTCATACTTAAATCAAGCAAATTTTCTATCAATCTAAAAAGAAAAAATTGCGTGGAGTGTATTCTACCAGTGCTCACTTCTAACCTTGAGAACATGGCAATAACAAAAAAAAAAAACAACAATTAAACTACTAACTACCCAACAAGCAATGCAGAAAACCATGCTAAAATCAGCATCAAAGACCAAATCAAAAACGAAGAAATTCAATGAACGAGCCAACGTTCTTATGAGAATAGCACAATTAAAATGGGGATAGACTGACCTTGTAGCAAGGCAGGACCATACCAGATGAACAAATAGATTGGCGCAATGGCGCCCGAGAGACACAAAAAGAAGCGTGAGAAAAAGTGAAGAGACGACATCCAGGAGGTTGCTGGATACAAACTGCGCAAGACAGGAAGACATGACAAAATTTGAAAAAAGCTTACATCTAGGAGTAGATAGACAATGGTTGAAAAAAAAAAAAAAAGATTATACTCGCGCGCCACAAATACTTCAGAGGAAATCTGAATTTCCCCATTAGCCATGACCGACTTTCGAAAAGCAATTGCATACCTCGTCAAAAACACGAAAAACCACCACATTTAACAAACCTAGGATGAGAGATGCCTTAAGGCCGTGCTCAGTTCCTAACGAAGGAATAAATTAGGCAATAATTAGAGCGTTTTGGGTTCAGACCCAAATTTGTTCATAGAATTCCTTCCTTTAGAAAAACTTTGTAGTGCAGCCCGAAAAGAGCAACGAGATATTTGGTCTTGTGGAACTGCTCAAATTCACCATTAAAGTGGAAGCAAATAAGGAGAGTAGCGGTATTGCGCAAAGCACACGCTGTCAAAGACTCGGGCATACCTCAGCAATACCGCCAACCCAACCTGTAGAAAATGCGCCGGACAGCATAGAGTATCGGATTTCCGCAAAGAAACACAATCAAAGTGTGCCAACTGATCCTAGCAAATTATTTAGGCTGCAAAGCATATCAAAAACTTTGAGCAAGTTAGCATCACACGCAAAAAAAGTGGAACGGCAGTCTTTGTAAAAAGATCACTAAACCACTCTAAAGTTGCCACTTCAGACACTGTCACATTAGAATCAAATGCAATCGTAGGAAAAGTGCCAGGTTTTAGGACACTCAAAGTTGCATCCGCTTACTTAAATCTTTCTAACTTAATAGAAATTGCCAATTTTGACAAAATCTTAAGTGACTAACTGCCAACCACAATTGCTAGCGACTTTACCGCAAAACACCTTGCGTAAAATAGCCGATTGACAAACACAAAAGGGAGAGTCCATCAGGGTGATGTTTTTGACGCACAGATAAACATGAGGGTAGTAAACGAGCTAAGCTCTGACAACAACCCGGTAATTCTAGAGATTTTTGGAAAGGAATCGGGGGCACAGGAGAAATTTGTACATAAAACAGACTTTCCCCTGTTCACCCAATTGCTGGATACAAGTCTGAACAAATGACCCAAATCACAAATTTTCCCAGAACTTGAACAGGCCATCGCGGACCTAACAAACAAAATTACAGCAGCTATGTAAAAAGTTCTAAATCATTTTCCGTTTGAAATGATAACCCTTTAGAACTCTTGCGCGCAACAAAAAACCTTATGCGCAAACAAAACGCAACCAGACGGCTTTGGCAAAGAACTCGTGATCCGGACTATCGCAAGTCAATGAATATGCTAAGCCGCCAAGTTAAAGAAGCCACCTGTGCCCATAAAAATAAGAACTAGAAGAGAGCCATGGAATTCACCATTGAAGATGAAAATCTGATGTCCCAGTTTGCCAAGAACTTCCGTAATCCTGCAAAACCTTTCTTTATGGTTCACGGCAAATGCGGGTTAGTTTATTTATTAGAGGAAAAAACAAAAGCATTTGCCGACAGCTTAAAACAACAATGCACTCTAAACTAGGATGACGACAAGATTTGGGAACACATAGACAGGGTACGCCGAGAAGTACGCAACCGATTGGCAGATTACAAATTTTTTTATTTAAAACGATTATAGCTGTCATTAACTTAACTAACGCGAGCCTTTGTACTGGCTACTTTCCGGAGATATGGAAGAGGTCATACGTCATAAACATCCACAAACTGGTATAGGCCACAAAGTTTTCTTAAAACTACCGTCCTATTAGTTTGCCATGTACCTTGAGCAAAGTTGTAGAAAAGGTCATTTTGAAGCTAATCTTAGACCTCACAGAAACGGAGAGATTGATACCCGATCATCAGCACGGGTTCCGCCGCAAATATTCAATTATTTACCAACTGAATAGAGTAACTGACCACATTGCAGAAGCGTTTAGGCAAAAAAAGTCTACTGGAATTGTATTTATAGATGTCGAAAAAGCATTTGACAAAAAGTGGCAAAAAGGGCTACTTGTTGTTAAATTTTCCAACTCATCTGGTAAAATTAGTTACACTGTTTTTGAAAAACAGAATTTTGGCCGTCAACCTAATGGGTCATATCTCTACGTCGCGCAACATATCCGCAGAGGTTCCGCAAGGATCAATTCTTTTTCCAATTTTGTTTAATCTGTACGTCTCCGACAGGTCCAAAGTAAACGGAGTCAAAACAGCACAGTAAGCTGATAATAGAGCGCTGATCTATAGTTCAACGGCTTCTTAAGTGGTCACCCGGTGAATTCAAATAGCCACTAAGGCATTAGAAAACTGGCTATCTGTTTGGAGAGCAAAAAGCAAAAAAGCGCATAGCAATGTCTTCCTCGATAACATTCCAATACCGTGGACGGATTTTGCAAAATACCTCAGGGTCATCCTGGACAAAAGGCTGACATTCAGATTGCACGTGCAATCAACCCTAGCTAAAGCTAAAACGGCAGAAAACTGTTTGGTCTCGAATCTGCAACAAAACAGTGGAATAACAATTAGCAATAAAATTTGTCTCTTCAAAACTTTAATTCGTCCACAATTTACATTTGCGTTTCTGGTATGAGATACTATCGTCATCTTATATCTTGTTAAACTAGAAGTCATTCAAAGTCAAATGTTGCGTTTGCACCGTGGTACGTCCGCAATGCAGAAAAGATCTCAAAATTTAAGAATTACGCGAGTTTATCAAAGAAAATGCTAAAAAGTACTTTGATCCGCAATCTGGCTATACTTGCTAAATCAGATAAAGACGACGTCTCTTCAAGACACAAGCGCCCGATCAATATGCTTGAAGTATAACACGGGCGGATAATAATAATATCATAACCTTAACCGATCTATAAGGCAATCTTAAAAAAAAACTTTCGACGTTTAAATAGTTAACTTTCGTGATGAAGATTAGGTTTGTCCCGTTCTGTAACTTGATATGATTGTGTTCCTAGCCTGCAAAGTGCTATGAAGAGGTAATCTGGTGTTGTACTTAGTACGTTACCTTTAGAAATACCAATCAGCGTCCCTGGAAGCCTTTTTTTAGTTTTGCAAAATATAAAATAGGATTGGTTCTGAAAACTTTTCCCAGCTATAAGCAAGGCTCTGCAATGCAGGAGTATATTATAAAGTTAAAAAAATTAAGTAAATTTTATTTAAACCCATCTGAGTAAACTCGTTTTATTTATTTTTTAAATTTAAACCCATTAAGACTGTAATTACACAACATTGAATTATAAACATTAAAACAATTTTATGTTTATGCGCGTAATGTTGTTACAGATAAAACACATTGCAAAATATTTTGTTATCATTCTAATTTGCATTTGCGTTTTTTGTTTAATCTGTTATATATGCAAAAATTATTATATTGTATTTTTCAATTTCATCTGTAACCATATGCTGTAAATTTCATATAAAAAAATGTGTTTGTATCGAACATGGTAAATTAAGCACTGTTAAGCTAGAATTACATAAAACCCATATGACGGAGCAATTCTACACACAAACAATCTGAAATCTTGCAAACCCCGGACCAGCTAAAAATATAAAATTACATCGCCTAACACGTTTTTTACATTGCACACACACACACTGCCCATATCGAGTAGCAAAAGTTTATGTTATGGTATAAATATAAAAAAAAATAAAAAAATAAAATGCACTCTCCCCCTCAACCTTGTGTTTTATGTTTACTCTTCTTTTGCATGTTAAACATGACGTACTGATCACGCATTCCCTCCGCTGTTTTATTTCTTATGTATTTTTTTCTTACACAAACACAGAATAAATTTCCAGGGTGGATATATACATACAAACAAGAACAAAGAATGTGAATTACGGGAATGCCGCGGGCCGATCATCCTGAAAAGAAATATATTTTATTCCGTTGTGAAGTGGTCGTAATGCAGAGCTATTATTATTATTATTATTATTAACCTCACGACTACGTTATTTAAAATATATTATTTCCTACAGATTCCAAGAAGTGCATATTACGCTTTGAATAATAATTCGTCGGATCATTATGTAAATATTTTAAAACAATGAAGCTTTCACGGGTTTGAGAACACAACGGTTGAGAACAATGTGTACGGAGATTAGGAAGTAGAAAGAAAATTAATCATGCTATTTGTTTGCATCATTTTTAATGGAGTTCTGTTTAAATTTAAAACGATTTATTATTATTATTTTTGACTTTTCAAATAATCAACCAACAAATAATATTAAGATTAATTGTACATTTTTCACAATGCTGAAAAGCTTTTTAATTTTTATACATATCACACCTACTCGCATAGTATTTTTTTTGTTGTTGCGTTGTACGCCGGGAATAATAAAAATAATAACGTAATAAATAAAATACAAAAGCGGAAGTAGTACAGTATTTTCATGCAAAAATTGCTTTTTTATGTTCCGCTACAAAAATAATAATAAAACAATACATCGCACAGCATTAACTACAAAACGCGTTTTCATGTTATTTATTCCCAGCGAGGATCTTAATTCGTAAATTATGTCATACATCAATTTGTGTTACACAAAAAAAAGAGGCAGGCTTGCTTGTAGTGTGATGCTTAGTACAAGATTGATTTAATAATGATATTTTTGTATTAATTTTATAATCTTATATTTGATTTGATAATGTGTACGCAAAATAACAACTTTTTTTTTATGCAGCGTCATCTGCTAAGGTCATTGACTGCATATGCTAAAGTGTAAAATAATCATCTCAGCCAAAAAAACTGACGTTAAACCTAATATGTGAAAATTAAAAAATAGATATAATCTAATATCACAAGTTTGAAAAAAAAATGCATCAGTCTAAATGTCAACCTAAACAAATTAGTAATCTTTCAAAATATGTTTCATAGTCAGAGGGTTGTTTGGTTATGTTTGGTAATTGGGATGTTCCTTTTCGGTCAGGAAATACAAAAAAGTCAAACTAGTACGTCCTTAGCGCAAATTTGTTTTAAACTTGTTGCCAATCTTTGATGGCATTTGCTATGATGCCTCAAAAAAATGTTGTTAGTGGGATTTTGCATCTGTTACTTGACGGGTCTAATCGGCCATGTTGTAATCTGAATACCGATATGACCTAGAATCAATAATTTCACAGTATGTTTGAATGCATACAATTCTGCAATATACAAGTACCGGCAGTAATGAATGCACTTTCTACTTCCTAGTCCGTCAAAACAGTTTCTCGTTTTTTTTAGAAAGTTAGATTAAAACATGTTATTATGATCGGCATCAGCCAATGGAAAAACTCAGTAATGTTGGTAACTTACCATCAAATAGATAACAATGAGAGTTTTTTTTTAATTCTTACGCTACCCCTTTAAAAACGGTATATAAAAGTTTCTAAATTTTGTTGCCATAGCGTATGTGAGTACAAAATTAGTCAGACACACTTTGATCAAAAGCAAACCGAAAAGCTTTTCCAAAACCTTACTCCAGTAACCCAACTATAGTCCGGCGCTTTATTAATTCCCATTATTTTAAGGCAACTTCCATAACCGATTACCAGATGTAAACTTAGATTTAAAAAAATCTCAATCTCACTACCCTTAAAAAATTAATTTGCAAACACTCAGTGCTATTGAACAATTTAATTCCCAATAACAATAAATCCAAAAAACTAAACCAAGGTGCTGAAACCAGATAACATCATTATCATGGACAACGTAAATTTGTTGTTACTGACTTACTCATCAATTGGTATATAAAAAAATCAAAAAACATCAAAATTTTGTTAGCCTATTTGTCTACTTTGTTTGTGGTTATCTGTAATTGACGTTTGACGTGTTATGGTTGGTATGGCATCACCTCCCATGTAGTTTATTGTATTGTATTAATGTAGTTGTTAACAGGTATAACCACCAAAGATGCAATACCTCAATGGCAAAAAACATAAAATAAAATTTAAAAATACGGACAAAATATTCAGTCAATTTCTATTTAAAGTGATACAATTTGACCAAAAAACAGCCAAACTAGGAGTAGCATTTACCTCTACTTCAGTAAAGTAACCGTAAACTAACCTCTCGTCTGTTGTAATTTTTTGGTGCACAGAAAAATTGCCATAACCAGAATCAAAACTATTCCAAAACCAATAGCCAATAGCAACTAAACGTGTCAAAATTTGGAAACCTTGACCTATATAATACAGCATTTACAAAAATAATGTACTTAGTACACCAAACCTAAGGCCATGAAAAACAATACAATATAAAAAGAAAAAACTAATTTGCTTAAATGATTTGTACCTAATACTAGTGGCCAATAGAAATTAGACAAGTCAAAACATGAAAACTTTTTGGTACATTTAATGCAAATATTCTATTAATAATTAAAACACAAGTAATTTTAGGTTTCAATAATTGATTTGAAAAACTACAACATGTTTTACCATACAGTGGCATATACACTGCCGTCAACTACTCACTTTAAAGAAATCCGCTCTTTAAAGATAAAATTCGGTATTTAAAAAACAAATCTCTTCAAAAAAACTAATCCTTGAAATACAAAACTTTGTCTGTAAAATAAAAAAAAAAAAAAAAATCCAGCTTTTATAAAACAAAATCGGATCTTTGAGAAATATAATTAAGTCTGTAAAACTAAAACTCTAGTTTTTAAAAACAAAATCCATCTTTTAATTTTTATCGGTCTTTAAAAAATTAAAGTCAATTTTTAAAAAACAAAATTTCTGTGTCTGTGAAAGACAAAATCTAACTTTTAAAAACAAAATCCGGTCTTTAACACAAAATCCGATCTAAAAAACCAAATTCAATCTTGAGGTAACAAAAATTAGTTTATAAAAAACAAAATTTAACTTATAAAAACCAAATTTAGTTTTAAAAAACCAAATTTAGTTTTTAAAGACCAAAGCAGAACATTTAAAAATAAATACAAAATTCAATCTTTGAGAAACAAAATTTAGTTTGTAAAATACAAAATCCGGCTTTTAAAGACAAAACTCACTTTTAAAAATAAAATTTGGTTTGTAAAAAACAAAGTTTAGCCTGTAAAAAACAAAATCTAATTTCTAAAAACAAAATCCAGCTTTCAAAATCACAAAACACAAAATAAAATTTTTGGAAGACAAATTACAGTCTAGAAAAATTGAAATCAAATAATTAAAAACAAAATTTGTTTTTAAATGACAAAAACTTGCCTTTAATTACAAAATCTGATTTTTAAAAGATAAAATTCAATCTAAAAAGACAACATTTGGTCCCTAGAGACAAAATCTGATCTTTTAAAACAAAATTCAAACTTAAAAAAAAAATTTTAGACAAAAATGTGTTAATTAATTAACAAAATTTAATCTTAAAAAAAAATTGAAATTAAAAGACAAAATCTAGTTTTTAAAGATTACGGTCATTAAAGATCAAATTTGGTATTTAACTGTTTTTTAAACTGGATTTTAAAATAAAAAAATTGGGTAATCAAAATTAAAATCCGGTCTATAAAATACAAAATCTTTAAAAAACTAAAAAATTAAAAATAAAATTTGATTTTTAAAAGACAAATATCAATCTATGAAAAACAACTTAAAAGAAAAATTGAGCGTTTAAAGACAAAATTGGGTCTTTAAATTCAATCTTTAAAAAACAAAATTTAATTATTAAAACAAAATCTGGTTTTAAAAACAAAATCCGGTATTAAGTTCAGTATTTAAAATCAAAAATCAACCTTTAAAGGATAATAATCTATAACCTCTAAAAACGCCGTTAGGTGTTAAGGTGTCGGGCAAACCGAGCCACGGAAAAAAGTGCACATGTCTGTTTGGATACCTACATGAGGTAACTGGCCCTTATTGGATAGAACGCTACGCTTTGTATCACTTTGTTTGTCACCCATCCAAGTTAAGCCGTTTCTTAACTTTTGTTAGCGCTGTTAATCATACATATTCTCTTTGCTATACTGTCAACTAAACACAGAGTATGGTCTTTAAAAAAGCAAAATTCAATGTTTAAAAACATAACACAAAAATTGGCATTTTAAAACAAGATCCGGTCTTTAAGACAAACCTAACATAAAAAAAAACAATTTTTTATAAACAAAATATGGTTTTTTAAGACAAAATCCGATCTTTAAAAAACAAAATTTATTTTTTAACAGACAAAATCTAAGCCGGATTAATTATATAATCTGGGCCCTAAATACATAATCAATGTGGTTTTTATAATCCACATAATCCAGCTTTTAAAAACAATATCCGGTCTTAAAAAATGGATACTATTTCTTAAAAGACAAAGTTCAGTCTGTAAAAAACAAAATCTAACTTTTAAGAACAAAATATTACTTTTAAAAGCAAAAACGGGTCAATAAAAAAAACCGTTTTTTAAAACAAAAAAGTCTATTTTTTGAAGCTACAATTTAGTCTGAAAACACAAAATTAGGCTTTTTCATTGACAAAATTCAACTTTTAAAAACAAAATCCGGTTTTTAAAAAACAAATTTCAATCTTTAAAAATTTAATTGTTAAAAAACAAAATCTAAATTTAAAAAAAATAATAACTTAATCTGTATTCAAAATCAATTTTTTATAAACAAAATCTGGTCTTTAAAAACAAAATCCGATCTTTAAAAAACAAAAATCAATTGTTAAAAGACAAAATGCAGTCTGTAAAAAACAAAATCAAAATTTGGTCTTAGATTTTGGGTTTTAAAAGCATAATTTGGTTTTTGTTCAGTTTTTAAAGAAAAACAATATTTGGTTATGTAAAATACAAAATCAAGTTTTTAAATAAGACTATTAATGTTTTCAATACCAAAATCAACCATTAGAAACAAAATCTAGTTTTTAAAAATCTAAATTCATTTTTTTTTAATAAAACTTTGTATGGAAAGACAAAATCCAACTTTAAAAACAGAATCTGGCTTTTATAGACAAAATTAAATTAAATTTAAAAAAAAAATCTAATTTTAAAACAAATTTAATCTTTGGCAAATGACAGCAATCCAGCTTATAAATACAAAATCCAGCTTTTAAAAACAAAATTAAATCTTCAAAAAACAAAATACATTATCTACTATACAATTAACAAAATCCGATTTTTTTATAAATTCATCATAAAAACAAAGTTTAGTCTGTAAAAAAAACTTTTCCGTGCGTGTAGCTGGAACGTTTTGCAGCAACTACCGTCGCCTTTACCTCCGCAAGCGCGTTCAGGGTTGAAAGGCCTTTCCTAAAGCCGTACTGACGCTCGCAGAGAGCCGCGTCACTTTGGAGCGCCTCCAAAAGCCTTCCCACCACCAAATATTCTAGGATTCCCCCCCCCCCCTCGTCCAGAAGACATATTGGACGATACGCTCTAGCCTCCAGCAGGACCAGGTTTGCCCTCTTCCACACTTCCGGAAAACTTCCTTCGACCAGGCACCGATTGTAGACTCTAAGCCAGGCTTCAGGGCACCGTCCGATTAGGGTTTGACAAATTTTGTAGGAAACCCATCAGGCCCCGGTGCCTTCCCTGGTCTAATCTTTGCCGTGGCTTCCAAAAGCTCTTCTTCTGTGAAGAGTCGGACGTCCCCAGTCTCTACTGGCCACCTCCTAAAAACCCTCTCCACCTGCGCTGGAAAAAGCTCTTTTACCACCACCCTCTGAACCTCCGTGTTTACCTTCACAATTTTAAATCCCCTGCCCCATACGTCAGCATCAACTTTATCGACCAGGAGCTTCCACTTCTCTCTCTTGGCCAACTTGATGAGACCCTCCAGCCTCTTCTTTAACCCCCCTTATATTTCCCGACTAAAACCCTATTACCCCTCCTCGTGGCGTTGGTTCTATTAAGTGCTCTACGAGCTTTGTTGCAAAGCATCCTTGCTTCCGCAATCTCTTCATTCCACCAGTATTTTATACGTTTTCCGATTTGACGCCCCTTTCTGATGAGATGAAGATCGCAAAGATGCCTTATGCTCTCGCACAACTGCGCCGCATTTTCAACCTCCCCCACTCCAATCTCCCCAAAATTTTTACAAATCTTTTTTAACCTTCCCGACGTTATAACCCACCCGCTTTGATCCGCGTCCCTTGCGCGCGTCGAAGCCTTCATCAACCTAACCTAACCTAACCTAACAAATTAGCTTTCATCGCTTGGCCGCTTAACAATGGATTACTCTGTATAACAAAAAGTTTAAGTTATATGACAAATTTATCGTTTTTCAAAACCAATTTTCAATACAAAATCCGACTTTTTAATACCAAGTCCAGTTTTTTAAAACAAAACACGGTTTTTGAAAAACAAAACACAATCTTTAAAAAACAAACTTTAATTTTTATAAAACAAACTTTAGTACAATTTAAAACAAATATTTTAAAGAGAAACTGCATTTAAAGACAATATCAGGCAAATAAAAAACAAAATTTGGTTTTTAAAAAACAAACTCTGGCAAATTTTAGTCTGCAAAAAACAAATCTAAATTTTAAAAACAAAATCCAACTCTCAAAAACAGAACTCCGTCATTAAAAACAAAATCAATCTTTGGAAAACAAAATACAGTATGAAAAAAACAAAATTTGATTAAAAATAAAAAGAAAATTAGATCTCTAAAAACAAAAATTTCAATATACAAAATATCATTTTTAACAGACAAAATCTGACCCTTAAAAATCAAATTTAGTCTTTAAAAATAAAAAATTATCTATGAAATATAAACTCCAGCTTTGTAAATATAAAAACTAGCCTTTAAATACAAATTGGTAAAAAACAAAATTCAATTTTAAATAACAAAAATTAGCAACAAAACAAAATCCGACATTTAAAAACCAAAAATCTGATATTTAAATAACAAAAATTAATCTTTAAAAAACAAAATCTGGTATTTAAAAAAAAACAAAATTCGGTTTTTTTAATTTAAAATCTGGTCTTTAAAATACAAAATTCAACTTTAAAAAAATATTTTTTTTAAATAAAATTCAAAATCAGATATTAAAGACAAAATCCAGCCCATATAGATAAAACCCGGTCTTTAGAAAACAAAATTTAATTTCAATAGACAAAATTTAGTCTGTAAAAACCAACATCTAACGTTTAAAAACAAAATCTACCTCTTAAGAATAAAATGTTCCGTTTAATAAAAAAATTGAGTCTAAAAAACAAACACAATTTTTAAAAAACAAAATTTAATCAAAATCATATTTAAAAAACAAACTAAAACTAGCCTTTAAAGACAAAGTCTGTTTTTCAAAAATAAAATCTCAATCTTTAAAAGACAATGTTTATTTTAAAAAACACAAAATCCGGCTTTTAAAGACTATATGTAATCGTTAAGGACAAAAATTAGTTAAAAAAAATTAAATTTGAATGACAAAGTTTGGTTTTAAAAAATAAATAAAACAAAATTTAACTTTTGAGTAACGGTAAAAACAAAATTTGGGTTCTAAAAAACAAAATTTAATTAAAAAAACTAAAATTTAGAAAAGCCGTTTTTTGCTTTTATAGGCCAAATTTTAGTTTATTTTATACTAAATTTTGATTCTAGCATTTAAATCCAATGTTTGGTATTAAAATAAAATTTTTAAATATAATTTTTAAAAGACAAAGTTTAAACTAAAAAAGACAAAATTTGAATTTTAAAAACAAAATCCTACTTTAAAAGATAAACTCGTTTTAAGTCTTTAAGGCAAATTCTAGTCTTTAAAAAACAAAATTCAGTTTTTATTAAATTTTTAATATCTAAATCTGGTCATTAAAAATCTAAACCGGTTAAAACAAAAAAAATCACTACTTGAAAGACAAAATTTAAATGTAAAATACAAAATTAGGCTTTTAAAGACTAAATCCAACTTTAAAAAACAAATCCAGTTTAAAAAAACTAAAATCAATTAATCATCAATAAAAAAAATAGTTTGTAAATATTGTTTTTCAGCAATCATTAGTCTGTTAAAATCAAAAACTGACTTTTAAAAACAAAATTTAATCTCTAAAAAAAATCAGTAAGCTAAAGACATAATTCGGCTTTGAAAAATAAATTCCAGTCTTTAATGACAAAATGTGGTATTTAAAAAAAAATTGCTTTTTATAAAACAAAATCCGGTTTTTTTAATTTAAAATTTGGTCTTTAAGATACATAATTTAACCTTTAAGAAATAACATTTTATTTGTAAAATAGAAAATCCGGCTTTAATGAACAAATTTGAGTTTTTAAAAATAAAACTCGATTTTTAAAAATAAAACTCGATTTTTAAAAAACAAAATTTATTTTTAATAAATTAATTTTAGTCTGTAGGAAACGAAAATCTAATTTTAAAACAAAATCCGTCTTTAAAAACCAGATCTTTAAAAACAAAATGCAATCTTTAAAAGTTAAAGTTAAACCTGCAAAAGACAAAATCCAACTTTTAAAAACAAAATTTTGCTTTTAATAAGCAAAAATTAATCTGCAAAAAATCAATATTTTGTTTTTAAAAATAAAATTCTTAATTAAAAACAAAACTAATTTAAAAAAAAAAAATGTATTTAATACTAGATCTGGTCAAACAAATTTCAATCATTAAAAAACAAAATTTAGTTCTTAAAAACTTAATTTAAGATTTAAAAAAAATACTCCGGTCTTCAAAAATTAAACTCAATCTTAAACATAATTCAATTTCTAAAAAAACAAAGTTGAATTTTTAAAACAAAAACCAACTTTTGATACAAAATCCAGTATTTAAAACATAATAAATAAAAAATAAAATAAAATATTTTCTGTAAAAAACAAAATTAAGTCTTTCAAAAACAAAATTTAATCTTTAAAGGTAAAATTTATTCTTTATAAACAAAATTCGGTTTTTAACACACAAAATCCGGCATTAAAATACAAAATTTAGTTTAAAAAAAAAAAAAAAAAATTTGGTCTAATATTCAGCAAATAAAGAAAATATCTGGTCTAAAAAAATAAAATTAATATTTTTTAAATTACTAAGTTCAGCCTGTAAAAAACAAAATTCAGTTTTTAAAATTAAAATCTTTCTTTTAAAGACATAATTGGCCATTAAAAGAAAATCCGGTTTTTAAAACAAAAATTTTATTTTTTGTTAAACAAAATTTGATCTGTACAATACAAAATCAAGCTTAAAAGACAAAATCCAGTTTTTAAAAAACAACATTTAGTCGGCAAAAGACAAAATTTAAAAACAAAATTTAGTTTTAAAAAATAGGCTTTTAATCTTTATCATTAATAAACATAATTTAATCTTTAAAATACAAAAACTAGTTAAAAACAAAAAACAAAAAGGCTTTTAAAGACAAACTTCAGATCTGTAAAGCAAAATCTGCTCTTTAATAAACAAAATTTAGTTTTCAAAACACATATGCATTCTTTGAGAAACAAAACACAGTTTTTAAAACACAAAACCCGGCTTATAAAAACAAAATACACTTTATAAAAACAAAATTAAATCTTTAGACAAAATTCAGTATAAAAAAAACAAAATCTTGCATTTAAAAACAAAATCAATTTTCCAATAAAAATAAAATTTATCATAAAATACAATGTTTAGTCTGTACAAGACAAAATCTAACGTTTAAAAACAAAATTCGTTCTTTAAAAATAAAATCCGGTTATTTAAAAACATAATTCAGTTTTTAAAAGATAAAATTCAATCTGTAAAAAACTAAATTTGGCTTTTTAAGACAAAATTCGTTGTTTGAATAACAAAAATCCAGCATTTAAAAACAACATACAGTTTAAAGAAAAATTGAAGCTTAGAAAAACAAAGAATAATTTGTAGAAAACAAAATCCAACTTTAAAAATAAATTGTTAAAGACAAACTTTAGAATTCAAAACAAAACATGATCTTTAAAACCTAAATTTTACTATTTAAAAAACTAAGTTTTGGGTTTGTAAAATATTAAATCATGGCTTTAAAAACAAAATCCAGTCTGTAAAAACAAAATTTTGTCTTTAAAAAACTAAAAACAAAATTTAATCATTAAATTAAAGACAAAATCCGGTATTTAAACAACAAAATTGGCCTTTAACAAAATTTAATTTTAAAATACAAAATCTAACTTTTAGAAACAAAAACCTGTTTTTAAAAACAAAATCCAATCTTAAAAAAAAAATTAGTATATTAAAGACAAAATTTGACTTTAAAGACAAATTTTGGATGTAATTACAAACCTAATCTTTTAAACCTAAAACTCAATCTTTAAAAGACAAAATCTGGTTATTAAAATAAAAAATTAGTCTAAGAAATACAAATTCCGACTTTTAAAAACAAAAACCTGATTTTAATAAAACATAATTTAGTCTTTAAAAGACAAAATTTAATTTTTGAAAAACAAAAATTTTATTATATCAGTTTTTGAAAACAAATTCTAGCATTTAAAAACAATATTTGGACTTTTTAAGAAATAAAACTTAAGTTTTAAAAAACAAAATTCAATTTGTCAAATACTTTTATAAACAAAAACCGGCTTTTAATTTCAGTCTTTAAAAAACAAAACTCAAATTTATTAAATCTGGCCTCTAAAAAATAAATTTGGCTTATAAAATAAAACCTTGTCAAGACAAAATTCAATCTCTGAAAAACAAAATCTAGCATTTAAATTTAATAAATAATTTATTTTATGTAAATTGCCTGGCCTCCCAGTGTGAGACACATGCCTAGCACTTACTGGTCAATGAGATAAATTACTTGAAATTACAATACTGTGTACTAGCATTGATAACTATCTTTGTTGCAAAAACAAACCAAATAAATATATTAATTAAAAAAAAAAAAAATTTAAACTTATACAAAATATAAAACTTATTAGTGGGCAATTCCACATGGTATTCATTTCCAGATATAAAATATATTGATTTTTTTCCCGTTTGCATTATGTATCAATATGTAATTTTTTCATCACAAGTGATAGAAAATATATATATAAACTATTCATACACAGGAAATATGTTTTAGTTTTTATAAAACTTTCAAGAATGTTATCGGAATTCATTCGTGTCTATCAATACTTTGTTGTTTAATTATATTAATAATAAATAAATAATACTCTAGTAAGCATATTAGAGTATTCTTTATTTATTATTAAAACCAACTATATTCTCACAAGTATGCAAGAAATGATTAATCAAAACAATATATACATATATTATTATACGATTTAATACCATTAGGTTTTTTATCGGTTTATTTGAAGTCAAAGGTCTATGTCAACAAGCCCACAACCACCAGTGCATTACAGGAGGAAATTAAACGCTGCATCAACAAAATTTAGCCACATTTGTGCAGAATGGTCATTGAAAATTTTGACAAAAGAGTGCGTATGTACCAGTAAAACAGTAAAGGCCATTTGCCCAATGTATTATTCCATAAATAAGCCTATCATAGTCAAGTGAGCAGTCCATTTCACGCGACCCTCTCCGATTTAGCTCAAATTTTGTACCCAAAATATGACTTCATGCCAAATTTCAGACCTGTAGGTCACATAATTCGCTTCGTAGAGCCAATTGAATTTTACGGCAATTTTTAAGTTCAACTTTTAACTTTATTTATCTTAATTGCATTTCAACCTGGAAAATTTTTGGAATGGTCATAACCGATGGGAAATTTCTCAAGAAATTAAATGCAGCAGTTAGATTTTTGTTATAATAATAATAATAATAATAATAATTTATTTGGTATTAGGCCATTTTAAAAATGGATATACATGTCATAGATACATAATGTTTAAAATTTACCAAATACATAATACAAAAGTTACAAAAAATGTCACAAGATAAAAACAGCTAAAAAAGAACACAAGAATATATATTATTAATCATTAAAATAGTCCTGAACAGAGTAAAAACATTTTTTTAGTAAAAAAGATTTTATAAAAGTCTTAAAATCCTTGAGATTCATATGTTGTGCCTGAAGAAGTAGTTTGTTGTACAGTAGAATTCCCATGTAATATGGCAATTTTTCAAATTTAGAAGAGTTATGAGGTACTATTAGCAGTGACGTAGCATTGCGTGTATGATACTTGTGAAAATCGGAATTTTTGGAGAATGTTGAGATATTTTGCTTGACCATTAACAGTGTTCTATAAATGTAAATCGATGGCAGACTTAAAATGTTTACATTAAAAATGAGGCAAATAATTCTTTTTTGTCCAATAAAGACTCTTTGCCAGTTAGATGCTGCTCCCCAAAGAACGACGTTATATGCTATATAAATGAATAATATGCATTAAGAAGACCCGTTAAGTCTACTGATGATTTCAACTGAGATATTGCATAGTAACCTGTGTTAATTTTTTTACATACATGTTCCAAGTGGTAGTTCCAGTTTAAGAGATTGTCCACTACTAAACCTAAAAACTTAGTTTTATTTTCCGATGAGATATTTAGATTGTTCATTGCAAATGTTAATCCAATGTTGCTATTTGAGTTACGAAAATATATACAAACTGTTTTGCTGATGTTTACCATTAAAATATTTTTTTCACACCATTGATAAAACTGAGCAGCTGTATTTTCAACATTAATACGAAGTTGATCCAAACTATCAGCAGATATTAAAAATGATGTATCATCAGCATATATTATAATATTAGTGGTTGGGAAGATGTAACTTACTAAGTCATTAATAAATAATAAAAATATGAGAGGACCTAGCACTGAGCTTTGCGGCACCCCTTCTTTGCTTTCAAAATATGTAGAATATTTTTCATTTGCCTTTACACAGAATTTTCTATCACTTAAGAACGATTTTATTAATTTAAGCGTTACACCGCTGAAACCGTAACAATTGAGTTTTTTAATGATTAAATCTAGGTTAAGGCAATCAAAAGCCTGAGAGAGATCAAAAAAAACACCTGCTACATGTTTACTTTTATCTAATTCTTTGTAAACATCATTGTTTCAGTAGATCGACCTTCACGAAAACCATGTTGCCAACCAATTTGTTTAAAAAACTCATCATTTTGTTGAAAATAATTTTTTTAATAATTTTAGAAAAAACATTAAGTACTGCAATTGGTCTATAGTTTTCGATATTTTGAGAATCATTTTTCTTGAAAATAGACACTACTGAAGCATTTTTAAGCATTGAAGGAAATATACCAGTTTTTAATATACATTAATAAGAAGAACTAACGGTTCTGCAATTATAGGAAATATGTGCTTAACTATTTTGGAAGATATGTCGATTAAACCAGTGCTGTTTGTGTTTTTCATATTATTGATTACAGTTAGTACGTCGTAGATTTCAACAGAATTGAAGAAGCAACTACTTGCATTATTACTACCATATACAGTGCATTCAGAAGATGAGTGTAGTCCAAAGTGATTTGATAGTGTTTTTTGTGTTTTGGTTGCAAAGTGCATTGCAAAGAGTTCTGATACAATTTTAGGATCTTGAGTTATTTTATTATTGTGCTTTAATTTAATACATTGATTAGTTTTTGTTCTCCCTAACGTTGAGTTGATGATTTTCCATAGTGTTTTAGATTTATTGTCTGCTTCAGAAATTATATTGGAGTAGTATTCTTGTTTGCGTGCGTTAATAAGTTTTTTATATTCTTTTTTATTGTCTCTATATCTAATTTTAAGGTTAACGTCATTACTATTTAATAATATCCAGTAAAGTTCTTTTAAGCGTTTGCTTTTTTCGATTATGTCATTTGTAATCCATCTATTTTTCTCAGGTTTTTTAACTTTAGATTGAGCAATAGGACAATTAATGTCATTAGTATGTTAATAATCTCATTAAATTTTAAATCCACATCACCATCATCATGGTTGCAGTTTAAAATTTTGTCAAAGTTAGCATTACTTAAAAATAAAAACAATTCATCTAAGTTATTATTATTGATTTTTCTATAATTATTACTTCTATCATAATTAGGTTTACTTATCGGTATACATAGTTTTACGGTATAAATCATAGTTAGATGATCGCCTAAGTTAGCTTGGACAATTTTTGAATGCTGAGATCTATTATCTACGTTAGTCACTATATAATCAATTTTAGTGATAGATGTTTTACCTCTAATGTCAGTAAATATTCTTGTCGGCTCATTTGACACTTTAAATTGAAACAAGTTAAAGTTATCTTGTCCCGCACGCGCAGAAAACTCAAAAAACAGTTTTTTTTCAAAAGTTTATTTCTCAAAAGTTGCCACCGATTAAGACTCCAAATTTTGGGCAAAGACAGCCAATAGTATGTACTTTAAGATGTTTAAATAAAAATTTCCCACACTAGTAGTGGTTTCCGCTCTAGAGTCTCTTGAACGCACAAAACCATTTTTTAATCAAAATTGTAGCACATATTGATTAATATACAGGGTGTTAATGAATAGGAGTAACAAACTTTTAGGGTGGGTAGGAGGGTTTATTTGAGACACTTTTTAATCATAAACTTATAGGCAAACATGTTCACCCTAGAAGCTGCACGTCAAATTTTTTTTGTTTTTTTTTTATACAATACTCGAAATATCTCTTTTAAAAGTCTAAATTAAAAAAACAATAGAATATAAAAATATAAGCAATTAAATTGTTCATCTTTTTTGAACAGCATATCTGGATCTATCTCTAACCGTACTTATGTCATAAATTAAACAATAATTTTTCAATTTTTTTTTGTTGTTTTTGTTAAAAATTATGTTTAAAAGTCAAAAATTTATAAAAAAATCAAATTTGAAATTAAAGGCCATTCAATTGCGCATTTTTCACCTAATAACATGTTTTAATGTAGCTCCTACCGATTGTGTGCTATTAAAGAAAAATTTCAAGCATTTTTTAACCTTACTTAAAAAAAACATTAATATAATGTTACAAATTTGACAAAATAAAAAAAAATATGAATAATACGTCATTTTAAAAGTATTTTAAATTAAAAAAAAATTATAGGCCTAAACCTTAATTCTAATCATTTTAGTTTACGAGTCTAATTTTATGTTAAAAATTTAAAATATAATAAAAATATTATAATTTAAAAAATATATATATATATAGAGTATATTGATGTAAAGTTTCATGTGGAACCTGATTAGCAAGTACTCATTTGGTTTTTTAGAGACCCAAAGTATGAATCTGATTCAAATCTGGAAGCTAATGATACTTATTAAGTATATTAATTTTAAAAATTCAATGGTAGTGCGACACGTGTTCTTTTGAATCTTAAGGTCTGAAATTTCTCATGGCATACTTTTTTTGTATAAAAATCACTTTCTGAGGGTGTACACAAAGAAATTCTACAAAAAAATTTAGAAACCTAATATCAAAATACTTGATTAAAAAATGGTTTTGTGAGGCTCTAGAACAAAAACTACCACTAGTGTGGGAAAATTTTATTTAAGCATCTCAAAATACATACTTTCTGCTACCTTTTCCTGAAATTTGAAGTCTTAATCGGTGGCAACTTTTGAGAAATGAATTTTTGAAAAAAAACTGTTTTTTTTGCTTTTTCTGCGCGTGCGGGACAAAATAACAAAAATCTGACCGCTGCATTCAATTTCTTGAGAAATTTCCCATCGGTTATGACTATTCTAAAATTCTTCCAGGCTGAAATGCAATTAAGATAAATAAAGTTAAAAGATAACTTAAAAATTGCCGTAAAATTCAATTGGCTCTACGAGGCGAACTATGTGATCTAGAGATCTGAAATTTGGCATGAAGTCATATTTTGGGTACTCAAATAAGTGTACAAAATTTGAGCTAAATCGGAGAGGGTCGCGTGAAATGGACCGCTCACTTGACGTGGAATTGCCTTATTATCAATTTTGCTTAACCTAAAAATTTAAACCAAAACTTAAAATCCCTTTAATAACAAAAACTTAATTTGATCAACAAAGTTTGCAATATTATCAAATTAATTAAAATTTCGGTAAAAATATTTTTTTTCAAAAAGGTTTTTTTCATGTTTATTTTTAAATTCTTTTTTATTGTTTATGCACTATAATAATATAAATTTTATATTATTCGAATAAACTTAAATATCAATCAATATAATTTAATTAACTATTTTTTATAAACTTTTGTTACATTTTCATTTATTTTCATCAAATAATAAATTGAATTAATTATATTTTTTTTACAATATAATAGCATTTTTACTCATTTTTAACAAGTCATTAAATAACTGAATTGTATGTAATATTGACTTTTAATTTCAATACATAATACTTGATTCTATATGCAACCGGGTGGTTTGTATAGCTCGCGTAATATTTTCTAGAACGTGTTCTTCCAATGTTTACATCTAATTATATTTTTCCCCGTTCTCACAAGGCTCCCCCTAGTTTGAACTCTTTTTTTTACATAGGTAACTATAAAAGTCTGAACAAGGCTCGATGTGCATATTGAAAAGGGTTTGGCCTCTGTACTTTCCTGCATAAGTACACTCTTATAACAATGCATACATTACAACGCATACATAAGCTAATAAAAGAGTGTGTTTACCCCCTGAGCCATATGATTTATACAGGTTTTTTGCGTGTGTGCGAGTTTTACAAAGGAGTGTGTGTTAAAAATGTAATGAAGTGGTAGTTGGGTTTTACTGGGTTAATGAGATTTCCTCATTATACATTTAAACAGACGGGTTGTGATGATATTTCTTAACTTCTTTTTGCTTGTTTAGTGGATTTAATTAAGTTGTATTAATTATTCTCTTTCGAAGATTAACAATTTTAACTAAAAAGTACACAAATCTTAAAAGATAAACTAAAGTAAGTAGAAAAGTATAACAACATTGACACTAAACTAAAACAAAAAAATTTAAAAAACTTAAATGAACTAGAAATGTACATCGGAATGGTAAAAGAAACATCTTGATAAATGAGTAAGATGTTTCTGTACGCATGCAAAATAATGTTGTGACAAATTAAGTAATTTTTAAATTTCACATTTTGTTGAAATAAAAAAACCAATCGATGACCATTTATAAAAATTACAACAAAATCATTAATTAGTTTTTGTTTTATGTCATAATTGGTGACAAAAATTGATTTTAACAGTTAAGAAAAATTAAAAAAAAAACATGGCTCAAAAGAAGTTAATTTTTTTTATATTTTCTACTATTAAAGCACCAAATGATGCTCATTTATAAAAAATACAACAAAATGTATCGATTGGTTTTTATTCTATATCACAATCAGTGATTAAAAATTAAAAAAATAATAATTTTTTTTTAAATTAAAAAAAAATTGCTTCAAGATGTTTAAGTTTCCATTGCATTGCATCACTGATTGATGTTCAGTTATCATAAGTAACAACAAAATTCATCAATTAGATTTTGCTTTATATCACAATTAGTGATTAAAAACTAAAAAAACAATTTAACAGTTTTTAAAAATTTAAAAAAAAAAACTGCTAACAAATTTTTATAGTTTCTACTACTAAAGCACTAATTGATGATCATTTATAGAAAACTATAATAAAATTCATCAATTAGTTTTTGTTTTATACCATAATTAGTGATAAAAAGTCATCATACACATGTACGGGACACTGAAAACATCACACACAACCAGCTTGCTCTAATATCTTATTAATTTTTGCTATTTATGTTTTTAGGGTCCATCTATTGTTAATTTAATTAAACTTATAAAATCAAGTTGGTATGGTTGCATAAATACGAATATGCATAAAAAGTTGTATCTCATGCCATTTAATAATAGCAAAACGACAAAATCGTTGATCAAGCAACAATATTAAAAGTTATTTAAAAATAATTTATGGATTCGTTGCAAAGCGACACAATAAGTTTCAAGCTCCTGAGCATTATTAAATCTTTATTTATAATAAATGACTGCGTTTTAAATTTGCGTTTTAAATTATATAACTATTTATTCAAATGTGTAATATAAATAGCATAACAATCTACTTGCGTAAATTTTTTTTTTTTTAAATTTTTGAAAAAAAAGATTAGTTTTTTTGCATTTCTTGACGTAAAATTAAGCCTTGATTACAAATTTTAGATAACCAACAAAACATGTTTTTTTTGCGTTTCCCAGAGCTATAAAGGGTACTAAATAGTAAAAGGGAGAGACGCAATTGCTCCTGAGCTAGCCTCAGGAGCAATTGCGTCTCTCCCTTTTACTATTACCCATTTGAATGCTCGCTAAACCGAAAATCCGTGGTCGAAGGGTTTTTCTTTGGCAATTGACAAACCGTCTGGCTTTATTGCCAGTACGTACATATGCTCATGTAGCCAGCCAAAGTTTGTAATTTTTTTGGTTTTTTGAGGTAATTTGGACTCTGATTACAATTCCGGAATCGCAGCTTCAGTATTCTGAACATTTTACCTTCTAATCGCAAACGGTTTTTTGTTATATTTATATTACAAAAAAAGTGTGAAACAGACATATTTTTAGCCGGCGGAAGAGGATGCAGATGCTTCTGTGGCAAGCCAACAGACCTCAGTAGATGTTCTTGCATACCAAATGTCCGTAGGTCAAAAAGTTTTCCTTCGGCGATTAACAGAAATGAAATGTAGAAAAAAAGGGGAGGGGTATATCTAAGTTTATTTCAAAAGTTTTTTTAAAGTGTCAAACAAACTTACTAGGTTTCAATCTGCTGAACATTTTATCTTCTTATCTGAAGCGAACAGACCTTAGTAGATATTCTTTTAAACCGGAAGTCCGTAGGTCAAACAATTTTCCTTCATAATCAAAAGAAACAAAATGTAGGAAAAAGGGGAATAGTATATCTTTTAGTTTAAATAAAAAAATTTTGTTTGTCTAACAAACATACTTCTAACTGGCGGGCAAAACGCGGATGTTCTTGTAGCAAGCTAACAAGCCATAGCAGATGCTCTTGCAAAACGAAAGTCCGTAGATCAAAAAGTTTTTTTTAGGTGATTCAAAAAAAATAAAATGTAGAAAAGGTTTAAGTTTTATTTGAGTTATTTATCAATTTTTGAAAAAAAAAGTCGGGTTTTTTACATTTAACGTAAAATTAAGCCTTCATTACAAATTTTGGTGTCTGACCACAATATTCTTAGACTTATTTATCTATTTTAAGATAACCACCAAAAATATGAATTACAATCACAATTACAATCAAAAAACAAAAAAGACACTAAACGGTAAAGCAAAAAAACGTAATTGATTCTGAGGTTAGCCAACAAATTCATCTGAATTCCCGCCCAACCAAAAACCCATGGCTGAAAGAGTTTTTCTTTGACAATCGACAAAATGTCCAGTTTTATCTCCAGTACGTAGTACATATACTCATGTAGCCAGACTAAATTATGCAAATTTTAACCTAAGATTGTACGGGAACAGTCAATACAGCCAAGTAGGGAAATTCACCGACTACGTTCCGTGAGACTGGCGCACCTCACTCAGCTCGCTCCTCGTCCACACATTTTATCTTTTATAACCGTGGCAGCTCAGCTCTAGTGCGAGTGTAAGCTAAAAACGGTGCAGCAGAGCCCGGCAAATCCGGCCACACTGTAAAATAGTAATTGAATTGCAGAACTATAAATAAAATCAACCTGTGTGGTTGAGGTAGTTTGAGTGATTACGTGTGTAGGATAAATTATTATTAATCGGAACTTGAATAGTTTGTGTGTAGAGTCTAAAAAATATTCAGTAGAGCCATTAACTTTGTTAACCACGGCGCAAAGTTACGTCCTACCAAACAAAAACATCCTCTGGGTTGTAAAAAGTGAAATAGGGAATCAAAACACACTCCTGGTGTTCCGAAAGCTCAATTCAAAGAGACCAAATTCTAACACCCCGACGTTTTAAATGCCAGCGCCTACAAAACTTTGCTTTCAACCATTGCCCCTGGTAGACCCAAGAACCAAAACGCGGACAGATTCATTCATTCTGAAAAAAAATCGATCGCAAAAAAAAAACTAAGGATGAATCGCTTTCTATTATTAATGGGCCTTCAACCACTTCCTAGCAACTTTTAAATGCTGGTTGAAAACCATTAGAGGCTTCTCTTGTCTGACCTTCAGGTTAAAAGGCAAAAGGGATTTTTACCCTAAACGCGCCGCCCCGCCCAAAAAGGGTTTCCCTTCACCAAAGTGAGGTACCAATCAGTTCGCGGTGAAAGCATTGTAAATAGTGACAAGGTCAACCCACCTTCCCAACCTCCCGCCAATGTTTTATCATAAGCCCGTCCGCCAACATTTATTTTTACGGACAAGGACAAATTCCCGGCTTTCTCAAAACATTTTAAGAATAACTGTGTTGTTATCTTATCTTCAAAAACACCTCTGATGATATTCAAATGACGCTGGCCACAACAGAAAGGCAACGGCGCACCTCAAATCTGTGGGTGCGGCTTTTATACCTGGTCTACAGCTGAAGAGCAGTGTCTTGACTTTGTTATCCAATACGTCTCTAGTTTTTTCACGGAGCAGGATGTGTTTTTGCAAGTCCCCGCAATCCTGCATTGGCTAAAACAAACTAATCGTTTGTTAGTACATTGGCACCGCCGGTTCCTTCTCTTGCTGTAGGCAACAAGAAGATCGTCGGCCTATTGAACAATTTTAATCTTTTTACAAGAAAATTTTGACCGTCCTTCTTGTGAACCAGTAATGGCTGACACAAAACTATTACTTAAGATCAGCTTCTGGAACGCTAAAGGTATTACAAAAAAAGTTAAGTGAAGATCATTACAAAATCGTCGATATCACGTTGGTGTCCGAGACAAACCACTCACCCAACCAGGTATTAAAACTACCAATAAAATTGTGTTTTTTGGTTGCATGAGAAGTTTTGATGGTAGTTGTCTATCTATACTCAATGAGAATGTCAAACTGTTTTGACATTTCTGTTCAGATTAGGCGTATTATCTTGAATTGTTTAACGCCACAACAACGCTTCCAAATAGTAAAATATTACTTTCAAAAAAATAAATCTGTTTGCAAACTTTATAGAGCACTTTATTTTACGGTCAACATAATCGGCCTAGTGAGCAAGCAATTCGTGCAGTTATTGGTTGTTTTTGCACTAATTTTACTTTTTTTCATTCAAAACTATCAACAAGACAAAGAAATGTGCGTACCAAAAAAAATATTAATGCTGTAATTTGTTGGCCTTTGTTCTTTGACTACGTAGAAATTTTTACGTAAGGATCTTGGATTACGTGCTTATAAAATGCAACAATTAAAGCCCACTGACCATTGTTTACGTTGCATTTTTGCTGATTGGGTTAATTTGAAACTGGCCATAAAGAAGCATTTTTATCGAAGAATTGTGTTTAGTGATAAAGCTCATTTCTGGTTAAATAGCTTTGTCAATAAGCAAAATTGCCAGATATGGAGGAAAGACAATCCTCAATCTATTAACATTGATTGTTTGGTGCGGTTTACACGCTAGCAACATTATCGGTCTTTATTTCTTAACCATCAATTTATTGCAAAATCAATACTTTATTTCCAGAAGTGGTCCTGTTAACTAGTCCCTTTGTTTGTGCTACTTAACGCTTCTCGATTACTTTTTGTGGGGCTACGTTAAGTCATTGGTTTATGACGACAAACCAACAACTCTTGAAGCATTAGAAGCCAATATTCAAGCCACCATTGACGCCATACTGCTAGTTTTATTGGAAAAAGTAGTAAGAAATTGGACTGATCAATTTATCTACCAGATTATAATAATAAAAAATTCATTCCAACAATACTTCTGTTTTGAATTATTATTTAAAATTCTCAAGCTTTTAAAAAACACCCTTTACAATCACGTATTAGAAATTGTCGGTGGTAAGGTTTAGGCACGGGACTTTAATTTTTGCAAAAAGATCAATGGACCATTCCAAAGTTGATACACCCGAACCTTACTGAAATCAAATGCGGTAGTGGTCAATGTGCCCAATCATTTAAAATCGCATCCGGCCAGCTCAACCCAAGTAACCAAACCAAAACGGCTGATTTTGTTAAGTTTTTTGCTAACCCTCTCTTCACAATCATTGCTGAAGATTTCAACACCCATGTAATAGTTTACAGACAAACGCCAAAGATTGGGAGTTGCTTGACTATAAGAGGGTTACAAGTAGTAGATCCAGAGAAACCTACCTTCTATGATAATGCAGGATACTAAAGAAACGTACTTGATACGGCTGTTTTCAGGAACGTCAACTTTGACCACACCATCGGAGTAGTTAACAAAATAATCTCCGACCACATCCCGGTCTTACTGGAGCTCTTCGAAATAAGATTACACGGGGAGAGAGGAAGATTTGTTATTTGCACAAATTAACATCTTTTCTCGCAATTAGAAGCTTTCTCAGAAGACAACATTCCAGGTATTCATGGCATAAATGACAAATACACCATTGAGGAAAAAGCCAAAGAATTTGTAGACAGTCTACAACTCCAATGCTCCTTGTCGTCTAACTATGACACGGATTTGGAGCACGTCAAAAGGGTTGAACGGGTAGTTAAAAAAAACCTGAAAACCCCTGACGATGCCACGCCGCCGCAAAGCGTTAGACCGTCTCAAATTTTAGAGATAATCAACTAACGCAAAACCCGGTCTGCTCCTGGCTCTAACAAAATTTCTAATAGAGCGCCAAAATGGTTCTCGCACAAAGCAATAATAGTTCTCACCAACAATGCCAATGCGGTTTTTTGTAATTTGGAAAAGACCGGCGGTTTCCTCAAAATACTGGCCAATCAGCATACTATGCAACTTAACTAAGGTCACAGAAAAGATTAACTTAGACTTAATTCAAGATCATGTTGATAGACAATCTACATCTTTCTCACCAGCACGAATTAAAAAAAACACTACCAGCTAAACTGAGTTACAGATATCATCGTTAAAGGTTTTAAGTTAAAAAAGACTACAGAGATGGTAATTTTTGACGTAGAAAAAGCTTTCCTCTGCGTTTTATAAGGCCGATAGCTTCATATTTAAACCGCAAAACCCGAACTGTTAAAATTTAAAAACACATCTCTTCCACAAGGAATATCGAGATTTCCTCAAAACTTCATTTTCTTTCTGGTCTTTTTTAACTTCTTTGTCGCGGACATGTCCTTGGGATAGAAGCACAAGGTTAAAATGACACAATACGCCAATAACACAACGCTTCTCTCCTTTTCAAAGTCACCTATAGTGATTATTTCCATGCTACAAAAACCTACAAAATGCTACCAACAATCTGGAATTCTGGTTAAATAACTGACAAATCAAAGTAAATCCGGAGAAATACAAAGCAGTTCTCTTCACTAGGCGACGGAACGCAACTTATCAGAACGCACTTTATGGAAACGCCTGCCTCAACGCGTTTCGCGATTCTCTTTGGAGCAGTTTGTCCAAAATAGTATAATTCAAAGCAATCATTAAAGCTTTGGCCGCAAAGTACTTTGACAATTTTGCGGTTTACTCCAATCTTGATCTGGCCCGATTTGCCGAACCAGACAAAAAAGTTTTACAACATAAGCGTCCGGTTAATCAACTGATTAAGGTTACCCAACTTACTTACTTACTCTTTCCCTAGCCTATAGAACAACTCAATTCCCTCTTTTTCGACACTGGTTTTTGTCTTTTTCTATATTTCTAACAAAAGATCCATGAGCCTAAAGGTCTCAAACTTCCGGACAATTTACCAGGGAGAGTTTAGTCGGTAGGCACCTTTGCCGTAAGGGTAAATCCGACACTTTAAGTCTTTAAAAGATTTTCATCGTAAGTCACAAAAAATTTATAATGATTTGCTAATTCAAGTCGTCAGCCAAAGTAAATAATAGTGCAAAATACCAATTCATAAAGAATTTTGAGTAGTTGAGAATGCCGTTTGCAGATAATCAGGTGCTCATGACCCAAGACAAGGACAACCTTCAATACATGACCAGGAAAATTAAAGAAGAATATGAAAAAGCAGGCCTTCTGATGAACCTTGACAAAACTAAATACCTATGTATTGGGGGAGAATCCGACGACTTGGAACTTGAAAATGGAGAAATAATATCAGCGTGCAATAGTTACCAGTATTTAGAGGTAAAAATACAAAAAAATGAAAAGGACAAAAAAAAAATCAGGTAAAGAATCGGACAAGGAAGAAGATGTATCAAGAGACTAAACGGCATATGGTGGAGTAAAGAAATTACAAAAAAAAGAAAGTAACATATACAACACAATTATAAAAAGTATCGTATTCTACGGAGCAGAAGGATGGAAGTGGACAGAAGCTGACAAAAGAAGACTAGAGGCTCTGGAAATGGATGCTCTTAGAAGATCATGTAGAATATCGAGGTTGGATAGGGTACGCAAAACAAAGATAAAAGAACTAATCGGCTTGAAAGAAAACATCGTACAGGAAGCAGGAAAACGTCAACTTATCAGGTACGGACACGTGAAAAGTATGGCAGATCATCGACTACCAAAAATTACGCTTGACTCGGTCCCTTCCGAAAGACGGAAACGAAGCAGGCCCAGGAAATCCTAGAATGACGACATCCAAAAATTGATGAGCGAAAGGAATCTGCAAGACGTTTAATGACAGGATAGGTTAGGATGGAGGAAGAGATCGGATAGCGTCAACAGACGTTTTAAAACCAATGATAAAAAAAAAGAATGCCGTATAGTCCTGCTAATGGCTGTTTTCTAGGAAACCATAAACCTTGTTTTGAGATGCTTCAGAAATGAAATTGCTTTGGTTTATTTAGATAACATATTAATGCCAAGCTTAAATTGAGAAATAGGTTTTATCTATCTAAGGCTAGAAACACTAAACTTTGCCGTTTTTTTTTTCTTTACATATAGAAATATTAATTTCTTTAAACACCCTTTAAATGGCATGACAAAATAAAAAATAAACAAAAGATTTACAACTAAAAATATAATGAAGCCCATCCTAGGCACTATAAATGGTTATAACATCATATCCACCATGGTAAGCAACATTGTGCACACCAAAAAAAAAAGAAAAAAGTAGGATAGAGGAGGTAAGGTTCTATCATCAGGAATAAATGGATAGACGTTAATTATAGACAATACCAAAAAGTGATTTATTAAAAACTTTGTAGTTGAAACTATTGTTTTGGTGCCTTTTAAGGTCCCACTTCAAAATCATATTTATTTCATATTCCGTATAAACATAAAGATTATGCGTGGCATTTTGTCCCTACACGTATTGCGGTATGCTAACAAGGTTAAAGTAGGTGTTTTAAACCCTCTGCCTTGAACTTGCTTTGCAAACGTAACCGCTTTAGTATTCAGTTTTATGGGGAATTATTATTTGTTTTAAGATGTATCTACTACTATTAATAACTATTTTATAATAGTTTCCGTCGACTAAATAAGTAAATAAATAAAATAATGTGTGCAATGTGAGAGCAACAGAATGGGTTTCCTAAAAAATAATAAATCCGATAAAAAAAAATTGTTTGCAGAAAAACGTTATTGAAAATAAACTATAAAATAAAAAAAAGCATAATGTAATGATGTAATAAAAAAGACAATATATATTAAGATAATCAAAAGAGCACAAGACTGTAAAGAATACATCTGCAACTCATAATTACAATATTAAATATTTAGACTGTCGGTATGATTATGATTGAATTATATTACTGCTATCATATTTTCTCAAAACAAATAATATGGTGACATACTAATTCCAAGAGATTTATACATGCAGACAATGTATGTACATTTCAACTAATGCAAAATGATTATATTAACAAAACATAATTCATATGTTAAATCTCTACTTTGATGGATATAGTAAATGTCATGGCTACATATAATTATAATTTATGATTTTAAAAGCTGCTAATAAATAATGAGTAAAGACATATTTTAACTATTTAGTGTAATTTCAAATGTCTTCAATGAATAATTGCTTAATTTATTAAGCAAACAATAATTTTTTCATGTTAAATAAATGAAATTTATTCTACAAATATTGATATTATTTATTAATACTGAATATAATTTATTTTATAATAATTATAATATTCTATTAGTGTTTTTTTATGTTTAATGAGTTGTTTTGCTATTTTAAATATAAAAACTATTAACAAATATAAATTTATTCAATAAAATTAATAATGATTTTTGTTTCTTTTATTTTCTTTCCGAACTGATTTTGTATTAAGAAAATAAATTCGAATGTATCACAAAGGGCCATAATGTGTGCAACGTGACGCTCTACGAGTTTCCTAGTTTCCTGTAAAGCTGTAAACTTCAACCACACCCGCAACATGTGTGTTTCGCTCATTAGCAGAAAGTAAGAATGTTCAATCCCCACTAGCGCGGCCGTGGTGGAGGTGTAACGCCGCTAAAAGGGTGCCACTATTATGATTTAACTTCCTCTCCCACGCAATTTACCTTATTTATATCATTTTGATGTGTCATGGGGCTTTTTGTTGATTATTTTTTTAATGAATTTTTTTTGAAAACATTTAAAATATGTAATATTTAATTTCTTCCGTAATATTGAAAAGATTTTTTTAGATAAACATAATCAAAATTCAGAAATTTTCATATTAACCGGCGAATTTTTGTTTATAAAAAAATAATTGAAAAAATATAATTCGTATGTCACAAAACGTTGCCATAAGCATAAGCCAGTCGGAAGAAACAAGCATTAGTATGCTGCATGCGTGTTGTCATCTATAAATACAACACCAATCTATTAAAAACGTATATAATATAGCTCCACAAAATTTGAATCACCGTCTTTCTCTCCACAATTGTAAATCAATATGCAAAGTTTAATTTTAATGTTGCTTTAGAACTTATCGCTAAATTTATCACAATATGCATACTAGTAAAGTGTGTTTTTTTAGAGGCGGAAAACTTTAAATTAAAATAAATCACAAATAAAAATTAATATCCAGATCATTTTATAGCATTAATGTTTGAATATGATTTCGAGCATATGACCGCCGCGGCTGGAGCGTACATGGCGTAATCTGAAAGTTCACACACTGTTTTCAGTAATTCAGGCGGTATTTGGGCAATATTGCGTCAAATGTTGGCTTTGAAGTGCTCAATTGTTTCTGGTTTATCGGTGTAGACATAGGACTTTACATACCCTAGAGAAAATAATTGAATAGCGTCAAACCGCACAAACAAAGTGGCCAGTTAACAAGTCCATTTTGTAAAATTAATCGTTTGTGAAATATTACTTTCAGTAAATTAATTGTATCGCGCGCTGTGTGGTATGTGGCGCCGTCCTGCTGAAACCACAAATCTACAACATTAATGCTGTCCATCGGTGACTGTCACTGTAGACCATCACCATTTTTGAAGACATATGGAGCAATAATTCTACTGGCCCATAATGCGCACCAAACGGTATTTTCTCCTGGATGTAATGGTGTTTCGACAATGGCTTGTGAATTATTATCTTTCCAAATGCGACAATTTTGTTTGTTGGCATAGCCATTTAACCAAAAATATGCTTCATCACTGAACAACATTTTCAAATAAAATTGTGGATCGATAGCAATGTTTCCTTTGGCTCATTTACAAAATGTACGGCGCAAACAATGATCGTGTGATTTCAATTTCTGTACAAGTTGAATCAAGATCTTTTCGCAAAATTTTCTATAAAGCGGATAAACACAAGTTTAATTATTGAACACGTTGACAAATTGGCACATTTAGATCATCATTAACACTACGATGCACACTATCAATTGCTTCTTCGTGTGCGCACTGTACGACGTCGTTCTGGATGTTTATAATCGTTTAGATTAAACGTATTGCAAAAACTACGCACATTTTCTCCAATTAATCGTTCTGATGAACAATTATGAGCATACAATGCACTTAATGTTCAGTTTAGAACAGCTGTTGCAAAGACTTTAACTCAAATCATCCAACTTGGCACAGGAGACTAACAAATACTAATAGTCCAGTCAAATATGCTCGATCTCACCTCTACAAAAACTCCAAAAGTTTTAAAACTTTGTACACGATTTATAAATACCTAATAAAAAATATACTAAAAATCCTGACAAATATGATACGAGCTTCAGCAGTAATGACCAAAAACAGGGCACTTTTTTCGTTTTTTTTGCTAATATCTCAAGAACTGTAGGTAGGAGGTAAAGTTGACTCTATACATAATGAAAGCTGATAAAATTTGCAATAAAAATGCTTATATACATTTTTTTGTATTCATTGTATGTTAGTGCGGTCTCTCTTTTACCTTTTTTGTTCATGGAGAAAGGTGGTAATCAAACCTTTAACAATGTTTCTAAAGATAGCTATCAACAAGCAGAGTAATAAGGACTTAAACAACTACTTATATCATAAGCTTGCTCCTTACCCTTTATCTTTATTTGAGGAAACTAGAATGCTGAAAACAAACAAATCCGCCTTATACGATACTTTTCCTGTACTACAAGAAGAAGCCAATTTTTTCGATTTTGACATTGTTTTGGATGGACGGTTACTTTTACACAAGGTGGTGTGGCCCAAAAATCCTCAATCTCAACAATTTGCCAATGTTATGTCGCCTATGTTCTTAAACATTATGCCGGCAAGAGCCGTACCGTTGCGTTTGATGGCTATTCAGCAGCACCATCCAGTACGTAGACAGCTGAATAGAACCAAAGTACAAGCTAAAGAGGTCAGTTGACATAAACGTTGAACACAAAACACAAATCACAGTCGAATTGGATAGTTTTCTTTCTAATAAACACAAAAAATCCAGACTTAATTCATTCTTCTTAACTGTTCTTTTCGACCATGGAATTAAAACAAAACAAAAGTTTAGTAACGCTGGTAAATTGATCATCCGCACAGGAGTCATAAAATGCTAAACTAGTGACAAAATAGCAATAGTTGGCAAAGATGTTGATCTTTTTGTCCTCCTCATGGCTTTAACCCCATCTGAAAGACAGATATTATTTGTTATACCAAGCCACGGCAGAGTAGAAAGAAAGGTATATTTGAGTCAGCAATGTGCAAATTATGGGAATAAAAAACTGCATACTTCTTGTGCATGCAATCAGTAGATGTGATACAACTTCCGCTGCATATCAAAAATGGAAACTTGTTTGTTTTATATTAGAAGCGAGCTACACTGCAAAGTATTACTAATGTAATAAAGCTAAAGCTGGACACAAAATATTCTTGGCATAATACAATGCACCTCACAAGCAAACTTCCCTTAACATGCATTGTTACAAAACTTTTACCAAATCAGTTTTAAATGCTAAACCAGACCTTTTTGCGCTGTCGCCCACAGAAGAAATCCAATCTATGTTGGGCTATGAAATGAGTTAACAAAAATTCGTAAAAATGACCTGCTTTTGTGATTCCCGCTAAAGCTCGTGTCATATTTGTCAGGACTTTTAGTATATCCTTCACTAGGTACCTATAAATCAGTATACAAAGTTTTAAAACTTTTGGAATTTTTTAGAGCTGAAAAGCTACTTTGAGTGGACTATAAAAGCAAAATACTGTTTGAGTACGCCCAGAGTACAAACTATACCATACTTAAGCCAGACATGCCAACTTATTAAAGCAACCAGAAGTCTCTGGAAATGTTTGTGACATTGCTTTACTCAAAAACATTTCAGCTCAAAATATTTCAGTCATTTTTCATCTTAACTCAGACGACACCCAAGTAGTTTTTATAGAAAAAATGAACAAAAAGTCAAGTTAATCTACTAGACTTACTGGTCCTGATTTTTCATATCCTAGAAAAGAATATTAGATCATTACTTTTTTTTAAATGTAGTATTTTTATTGCCTAATATTTAAACGGCTAAAGACTTATCTTGCTAGCAATGAACAATGATAAAGTCTACTAAGATTTTGCCAAAAATAAAATCAAATCGATTAGGTCCAATATCATAAACCAGAAAGCTCATCCAATCTCAAAACTGTGCTAGACACAAATGATAAAGGTTTTTTGGCCCAACTGACTAACCTATAATAAATCAATTGAACTGTGAAGTAAAGAAGGCAATCAGAAAATACAGAAGTTAGTGCTAGAAATCCTCCAACAAAGGTAATAATCTAATGTGGATGATAGCTCTTCTAAGTAAGAGTACACCGCTTTCTTTTATTTGTAGCAAAACAAGCTTTGAATTTACTTTGGAAAACATGGCCAAAGCATTTGGTGACAGCTTTGTACTCTAATGCACGCCGTTTTTTAACAAAAACTAAGACAGTATCTGCAAAGTACTGACATTGTTTTAATTTTTTTGCCTTTTAGAGTAAGAGATATATTCTCTTATTTCAAACCAAAATTCAAACCAAGACAAAATTTTGACAATTTTTGGTTTTATAAAAAAAATTTATTATCATTCTTATCACAAAAGCTGGGAAAGATAGACATTTTCCACAAAATAACCGCACGTCTCCTGTAGCAAAAGTTGTAATCTTGGACAAAATCTTGAATAAAGTTATTTATCAAATCAAAACTATTTTTTGTATAAAACAAGCTATTTGTGTCATATTTTTTAAAATTGAAAACAACTTTTAATAAAGTCTGGAACCAAGGCCTATTCACTTCAAGTTCAATCTGAGATTGATAAAATTTATTGCTTCTTATCTGAAAGGAATAACACTAGTCGTAAAGTTTTTGCACAATTGAAGCAGGTGGTTCTTTAGGGTTTAGTACTATTTATCATTTTTATCATTGTCAAAATTGTTTAAATGATGGTAAGGTACCGTTGTACACTTTAAAGAAACAAAAAATTATTACGCTAAGATTTGAAACAGCGTATGAGCCACTTGATACTTAGCTAACATACCAACAAAAAAAATCTATTCTGAAAAAAGCAATCTTTGCTAACTTCTTATCAAAACGTTTATCTTGGAAACGTTCCAACTTCATTAATAAGTAGGTACTGCAAAGAACATAAGAATAAAAATTAAAACTTCACTTTTAGATTGCACATAACGACCAAACTAGGCCAAAACAACAACCAGTTTTTTGACTTTGCTAGCGTAAGATGCGCCATTTTACTGAATTCCCAAAAACGTCATTTACAAGGTACTATCAGATAAGAAATTTGTACACAG
Organism: Tachinus rufipes; assembly: GCA_963932245.1. Classification (NCBI taxonomy): domain Eukaryota; kingdom Metazoa; phylum Arthropoda; class Insecta; order Coleoptera; family Staphylinidae; genus Tachinus; species Tachinus rufipes. Next base: position 123,856,446 of record OZ010741.1, on the reverse strand, counting down.
GATAAAAAAAGATAAGTTTAAATAGTAAGCGTTTAGATACTTTTAGAAACTAATCCAACACATTAAGTTTTTTTTTAACTTTTTTTTCTAACCACAAAAAAAATTAAATTAGGCTTTGGCTATTAGCTATGAGTATAAACAAAATACGGCACTGAAAGTATTAGTTATTATATTTTTGTTATTATCCTCGCAAGCAACAAGTAAAAAATTTTAAAATTATTTTTCTGTTCAAACCACAGAATCTATTCTGCAACAAAAAAAATCAATTTTTTTTAGTATTTTGCAAATATTTATAAAACTTAATAAATAAATTATTTTTATACCAATTTGTTAAATATATCTAAAAAGGCTTTCTAAAGACTTGGTTACACAGTGCGAGCTAGCATCCGAGCTGTCCTAGTCAGTTTTTGCAGTGCAGCTACTTGCATCATCACAAGTTACTGTCATGTGCAAGTCGGTACCTAGCATCCGAGTTACAGTAACATTTTTTGTTTTTACTTGTTTCTTGCAGTAGTTGTCCACTGTCAGGTCAGCAACTTGTATTGTGTAACCAGGCCATTAGTTTTAAAACAAGACGACAAAAACACCCTACAACAAATAAACATTTCACCTACACGGGTGCCGACAGGATCACATATTGCAGCTGCTGCCACCTGCTGCCAACAATCTGTTTGCCGCCACTGAACCAATACGCGTTTGAATGCAGTTGAACTTGTTAGGAGCGCAAACAGATTACTTTTCTTTATGTTTTAATGATCCTACAACGTGCGCACACATAAAACAGAAGAGTAGAACGTGGTCAATGATACGATTAGAATCTATACGAATGGCTCAAAAACTAATAAATGTTCTGAAGCAAGAATCTTCTTGCAAGACTTGGACCTCAAAATATCTTTACCAATAAAAACCACACAACTATTTTTCAAGTAGAAAAGTTGGGATAAATTATGGGGTTATAAAAATAACAAGAATGTCCAAACTCTAACAAACCTAAAATCACATAAAACCTAATTTTTGAATGTCATTATGTCCTTACTTCAGCAATCTGTAGAATAAACATCAAGCTGCTCTGGGTAAAAAGACATTATAACAAAGTAGTTAACATTAAAGCGGACAGGCTAGCGCGTAAAGGGTCAACCCTTATGACGTGTAGACCTGAACCATGAACAGCATTAACACTCAAAAACTTAAATAACCTACTAAAAATTAACACAAATAACACACTAGAAAGACGTTTGAAATCATTCCTGCATCAAACGCTAAGACAGCCAATTACTACTTGCCAGAAAAAAACTTTGAGATTATGACAAAACACTGCCAACTAAAAAAACAAAAAATAAACTAAGGTGAAGAAGATGTGAAATCAAGACAAGACAATAGATGCCTTCTCATACAATAAAGAGCTCATATTGGGGAGCTGCTGGCTTGACATAGCCAGGATAAAGAAGACCTCTCCAAGCATTGCACTTGTATGCATCAGCCACATAAGGTGTAGAATCACCACTGGAGAAGGTACAAAAGACTTAATAAAGCCTACGTTTAGCAGACTTTGAATTACCCTCCAACTTTCAAACCCAAATTTACCAAACTAATAACAATACTTGAACTACAAATCCAAAAAAATAATAAAATATAAAAGAAAACAAAATAAAACATACGTTATCAACATTAACTTGATGTCAATAAAGCACAAAAACCTCCATAGCTACTACTATAAGGACATAGAAATTTTTTAAAAGCCAAACTTCACTGTATTAAATTTTAGGTTGCAACCTTGATCGTTGACATCAACTCTTAAAAACCATCTAGGGAAAAGCCTGTAACAATGTAAAAAAATGTTTGAGATTATTTTACAAGAACTCACTCAATACAGCCGACCTATCAAAATAGCTTTGTCAATAGCCGTCAATAAAGAATCGGAAAACCGAAAAAGCGTATCTGCTTAATAGCAGATCCAATTACAAACAAATCTACTTGCAACACAGCAAAACTCAAATAGACAACAACCTGTTTATCAAATTAAATCTACACATTGCAACATCTCTGGACAAGTATCTTGCTATCATTATTTGTCATAAAAGTTAACAAAATAATTTAAAAAATAGCTATAGCCAAAAATTTAGACCAGTTAACAACCAGTCAAAAATTTCTAGGCGGGGTGCAGACTAATAAATGTCTCCACCTTCCCAACCTAAAATTACAAAAAGATTCATATCAAGATTACCGACCAAACCTAACTTGTTAGAAAAATTCCTAGAATAAACATCTAATAGCTTGAGTTTAAACCTGCTGAACAAGCCACCGCCAATGCAATCGTCCTAAAAAAACGATTTCTAGACCATCAAGCATTTCAAGATCTCTTTACGTTTTTTGCAACTTAGCTGCCAACACCCGCTTACTAGTATGTTCCAATAACAGAAAAAAGCAAACATCTCATTGTTTTTGTCACACCTAACAGCGTAGCGTACCCGTTTGAAGTAGCGCCGTTCAAATTAAAAAAACCTCCGCCACTTTCCAAAATTTGATGACCAAGATTTTGGCCGGGCAAAATTGTTGTATTTTTCAAAAACTATGAACTTAAAATGCTTCTAAAACAACTACAAGTACAACTTGATTTGCAACTGACTAAATGTTAATTTAAATAATCCTAGATTGAGGACCAAATCACCGCCTAAAGCAATCAACTACAAAATTTATCCAATTTGTAGACACAACTAGGTCTTTATAAAACATAAAAAGTTTAAAGAAATTAAGTCTGCTCTCAACCAAACACTACATTTTTACCAAACGCAACCTAGCCTAAAACTTGCTCCGCAAACAGATACTATGATGTTAAGAACAAACATCTAATAGCTTGGGTTTAAACCTGCGGAACAAGCCACCGCCAATGTAATTGTCCTAAAAAAATAAATTTCTAGACCAACAAGCGTTTCAAGATATTTTTGCGGCTTTTGCAACTTAGCTGCAAAACACCCACCTACTAGTATGTTCTAATAACAGAAAAAGCAAACACCTCATTGTTTTTGTCACATTTAACGGCGTAGCGTACTAGTTTGAAGTAATGCCGTTCAGATTAAGAAAAACCTCCGCCACCAAAAATTGATAACCAAGATTTTGGCCGGACAAAATTGTTGTATTTTCCAAGAACTATGAACTTAAAAAGCTTTTAAAACAATTACAATTACAACTTGATTTGCAACTGACTAAATGTTAATTTAAATAATCCTAGATTGAGGACCAAATCACCGCCTAAAACAATCAACTACAAAATGTATCCAATTTGTAGACACAACCAGATCTTCATAACACATAAAGTGTTTAAAGAAATTAAGTCTGCTCTCAACCAAACACTACATTTTTACCAAACGCAACCTAGCCTAAAACTTGCTTCGCAAACAGATACTATGATGTTAAGAATTCTAACAAATATTTACTGACAGTTTAGAAAATTAGAATAAAACTTTTAAAAGAAATTTTATATTCGGATGGTTGGTAACAATGAATTACTTTTTAAACATATTTATTGCACAAGACTTATATATATATATATATATATATATATATATATATATATATATATCTATCTGTTGGGGAGCATATCGCGGCCGGGCTTGTATGGGAGCTTGTGGCGCATGCACACGGCAGACCGCCCGCCGGGTTTTACGATCTGTAAATAAGAAAAGGTCTCCATTGTATTGCTTTAATGGCACAAGCTAGACATAATTATTTATTTTTATTATTATTTCGTTTTACAAAATATTATTTCTTCCTTAATCAAATTTGTTTGTGATTGCAGTTAAATTTAAATGTCAAAATATTAATTATCATTTTATAAAGATGAATTTTAAAGATTCTCGTTATTAACTTACGAATATAATTAAAATGAGTAACATCTTTATTTAAAAAAAAGTAAAATAACAATACTGTTTCCAACTTGATTAAATAAATAGATTAATTAAATCAATCAACAACAACTTTATTTGTGTGTAAAATCATTTTTGTATTTAGTGTATTTTTCATTGCATTTTACAGTTTGGTCTATAAATAAGAAAAGGTCTCTATTGTATGCTTTAATAGCACAAGCTAGACAGTGTAGTTGTTTTACAGAATATTATTGCTTGCCTACATTTTTTTTTGTAGTTACACTTAAATTTAGATGCAACATATCATAACAGATTTTTTAAAAACAAATGGATTTTAGAAGCTTGTTTAAAGACTAACAGATGTAATTATTATTTAGTAAAATATTTATTTCAAAAACTGAGATATTAATGGGTTTTACAACTTGATTGAATAAATAATCTAATTAATAGACATTAGCAATAACTTCAATTGTGTTTTAATATTATAAGTAATTACGTGAGAATACAATAGTTGTTTAGTAGTTTAGTAGTTGTTTACATGTTTAATTGTTTAATGCACGTACTAATAGTCAGAGTGGATTCATAAATCCGAGATTCATTTTGCTGTTCTTTGATTAGCTCTAAGCCAATACACGGATATTGTGACGGCAACTTTAGTTGCATTGAGCCAATGTATTCCTCGCTTAATTCTCGGATCGAGTTGAAAACTATACCTCAACCTATACCATCAATATGCAAATAATCTTGGGTGGTCCCAAGATTATTTAAGTCTAGAATTATATTGACGGTTGCATAGTTTTCAACTCGTTCTGCACCGTCACAATATCCGTGAATTACCTTAGAACCAATCAACGACTATCAAAATAAATTTCAGATTCATAAATCCAGGATCAATCCGAGATTTTTAATCTCTGACTATTAATATGGGCATAAATGTTTAGTTATTTAGTAGTTGTTTAGTTGTTGTTTAGTAGTTGTTCAGTAGTAGTTTAATAGTTGTTTAGAAATTGTTTAGTAGTTTTTCAATAGTTGTTCAGTATTTGATTAGTAGTTGTTGAGTAGTTGTTGAGTAATTCTTAACTAGTTGTTTGATAGTTGTTCAGTAGTTGTTTAATAGTTGTTCAGTGGTTGTTGTTCAGTTGTTGTTTAGTAGTTGTATAATAGTTGTTTAGTAGTTGCTCAGTAGTTGCTTAGTAATTGTTTAGTTAATATGTAGGAGTTGTTTAGTTAATGTGTAGCAGTTGTTTAGTTTATGTGTAGTAGTTGTTCAATAGTTAAATAGTAGTTGTTTAGTAATTGTGCAATAGTTTTTTAGTAGTTGTTCAGTAGTTGTGTAGTAGTAATTCAGAAGTTGTTCAGTAGTTGTTTAGTAGTTGCTCAATAGTTGTTTAGTAGTTGCTCAATAGTTGTTTAGTAGTTGTTTAGTAAATGTTTAGTAGTTTTTCAGTAATTATTTATGAGTTGTTCAATAACTGTTCAGTAGTTGCTTAGTAGTTGTTGTTCAGTAGCAGTTCAGTAATTGTTTAGTAGTTGTTTAGTACTTGTTATTTAGTAGTTGTTACTCAATAGTTGTACTGTAGTTGCTTAATAGTTGTTTAGTAGATATTTAGAAATTGTTCAGTAGTTTTTTAGTAGTTGTTTAGTAATTGTTCAGTAGTTGTTCAGTAGTTGTTTGGTAGTTGTTTTGTAGTTGTTCACTAATTCTTCAGTAGTTGTTCAGTAGTTGTTCAGTAGTTGTTGAGTAGTTGTTTAGTAGTAGTTTAGTTGTTGTTTGGTTGTTGTTCAGTAGTTGTTTAATAGTTGTTTAGTAGTTGTTGTTTAGTTGTTGTTCAGTTGTTGTTTAGTAGTTGTTTAGTAGTTGTATTGTAGTTGTTTAGTAGTTGCTCAGTAGTTGTTCAGTAGTTGTACAGTAGTTGTTTAGTAGTTGTTGAGTAGTTGTTCAGTATTTGTTTGGTAGTTGTTTAGTGGTTGTTCAGTAGTTGTTCAGTAGTTGCTCAGTAATTGTTAAGTAGTTGTTTAACAGTTGTGTAGTAGTTTTTCAGTAGATGTTCAGTAGTTGTTATACTCAACAATTGTTGTTTAATAGATGTTTAGTAGTTGTTTAATAGTTGTTCAGTAGTTGTTCAGTAGTTGTATATTAGTTTTTAGTAGTTGTTTAGTTAATGTGTAGTAGATGTTTAGTTTATGTGTTTAATAATTGTTTAGTGTTTGTTTAGTAGTTGTTTAGTAGTTGTTTAGTATTTGTTTAGTATTTTTTTAGTAGTTGTTTAATAGTTATTTAGTAGTTGTTTAGTAGTTGTTTAGTAGTTGTTTAGTAGTTGTTTAGTAGTTGTTTAGTAGTTGTTTAGTAGTTGTTTAGTAGTTGTTTAGTAGTTGTTTAGTAGTTGTTTAGTAGTTGTTTAGTAGTTGTTTAGTAGTTGTTTAGTAGTTGTTTAGTAGTTGTTTAGTAGTTGTTTAGTAGTTGTTTAGTAGTTGTTTAGTAGTTGTTTAGTAGTTGTTTAGTAGTTGTTTAGTAGTTGTTTAGTAGTTGTTTAGTAGTTGTTTAGTAGTTGTTTAGTAGTTGTTTAGTAGTTGTTTAGTAGTTGTTTAGTAGTTGTTTAGTAGTTGTTAAGTAGTTGTTTAGTAGTTGTTCATAGTTGTTTAGTAGTTGTTCAGTAATTGTTTTTCAGTAGTAGTTTAGTTATTGTTTAGTAGTTGATCAGTTGATTTATTAAAATTGTTAATTTAGTTGTTTCTTTTTCATATATAATTAAAAGAAATGTTACGGTTATTTATAAAGCCTGTTTTATTTATCTAACTTTAGAATTTATAGCAATAAATAGTTTTAAAAACATGATATAAAAAATATCGTTTTTGAGTTCTCAAAAACCAAGTACTAAGTAACTAAGATATTAGATTCTGAAAGAAAACCATTTGAACAGGTTTTTGGGGAAATATAATTATTATTTGATAATTTGTATTCTATGTTGAATGTTCAGCCAACCTAATTATTTACATTATAGTAAATGTTTAATAAATATGCAATGTTTTATATTAACTATTGATAAAATATTTGAGAAAAAAATTGTCATTTGATAAAGTATAAAAACAAACTAAAAAATGACAAGCCATATGATTGAAGACAAATTATAATTTATAGCTCTACAATAATCTTTTTTTTTTTAAACATTTTATTTTAATCTGATTATGTTTTCCCCACATTTTTTCTACTTCCTTAAGTCGGCTTTTGTTAGTCTAGCCAAATACTTATCGATTACCGTATTAGAAGCGGTTCCAATATTAATAATCTATAATAATCTTTTTGTATTATATTATTCGGCACCAGCAAAGTAAAACTAGATTATTCAGAAACGTCAGTCGTGTTGCACGTATTTTAGCGTTGAATGCACATTTTGAATTTTTGAGTTCAGATTTTGGTTATTCTTATTGTTATTGTTGTTATTATTGTTATTTTTTTTGTGATAAGTGATATTGTTATTATTGTTTCATGTTTTGCTTTTAAAGTGACATTGTTAAGTGTTATAAAAGTTTTGGACAATGTCATCGAGAACGAAACACCTGTAAAACTGGCACATGCCGTGCAGAGGTAAGTTATTTTAATATTATTTATTTTGATATATTTTCAATTTGTTTTTAATATCATGTTTTTTGATCTGTTTGGGTTAAAATAAATCACTTCATTATGATTTAAAAGTACTTGATTTGCATTTTTGTCATATTATTAATAATGATTCAATTTATATTTATTATTATGGATAATATTACAATTACCAAGTATAATCATTCATTTATAACTTTTTTGACATTGTTTTTAGAAATCACAGATATTTTAATTTGCTACAATAATATTGCCAATACAAATGTTTTGATTTAGGGTTTTTGTGTAGTTCAAGTTATATAAATTGCTCTAAAAATAGCATTAAACCTTAAATATTGTTAATTTATATATTAAAACTGAATTATTTGTATCAATATACATTTGCCATTATAACTTAAAATGTTTATAATATAATTAGGTACTTGATTTATTTATAAATAGTTATAGTTAGGTTTGTTTATTAAAAAATATACAGACCGGTCTGTACATTAAATCAACAATTAGCAGATTACAGTATATTTTTAAAAAACATAATTATTATACTTGTACATCAAATATATGCAGATCATATCAAGCTTATTTTAATTCAGTTTTAATATGTAAAATAACAATATTGAAGGTTTAAAGCTATTATTCGAGCAATTTATATAACTGAACTACACAAAAACTCTAAATTAAATTATTTGTGATGGCAATATTATTGTAGCAAATTAAAATATCTGTAATTTCTAAAAAAAGTTATAAATAAATGGTTATATTTGGTTATACAGAAGTTGTAGTATTATTCATAATAATAAATTGAATCATTATTAATTACATGACAAAAATGCAAAAGAAGTACTTTTAAATCATATTGAAGTGATATATTTTAACATAAACTGATCCAAAACTATGATATTAAAAACAAATACATATATCAAATAATATTAAAGTAACTTACCTCTGCACAGCATGTGCCAGTTTGAACAGGTGTTTCGTTCTCGACGACATTGAATTCCAAAACTTTGCTAACTCTTAACAATATCACTTTAAAAACAAAAAATGTAACAACAATAACAATATCACTTAAAAAAAATGTAACAATAATAATAATAGTAATAACCAAAAACTAAACTCAAAAAGTACATACAGCGCTAAAATACGTACAACACGACTGAAGTTTCTGAATAATCGAGTTTAAATTTACTGGTTCCCCAATAATATAATACAAAAGAATTAATTTTATTAAACATTACTGAGAATACCGCACTAATCCGGTAATCGATAACTATTTGGCTAGACTAACAAAAGCCGACTTAAGAAAGTAGAAAAAATGTGGGGAAAACATAATCAGATTAAAATAAAATGTCTTTTTAATAAGATCAAGTAAAAAAGATTATTGTAGGGCTATAAATTATAATTTGTGTTCAATCTTCAATCATATGGCTTGTCATTTTTCAGTTTGTTTTTATACTTTATCAAATGACAACATTTTTTCTCGAATCATTATCAATAATTAATATAAACCATTGCATAATTATTAAACATTTACTATACTCTAAATAATTAGGTTGGCTGAACATTCACCTTGGAATACAAATTATCAAATAATAATTATATTTCCCCAGAAACGTATTCAAATTCTTCTCTTTTAAAATCTATTATCTTAATTTACTTAATTTTTGAGAATTTAAAAAAAGTTATTTTTTATAACATGTTTTTAGAACTAATTAATTTTATAAATTCTATAGTTAGTTAAATAAAACAGGCTTTATAAATAATAGTATCATTTTTTTTTAATCTGTATAAAAAAACAACTAAATAAACAATTAATAAAACAACTGAACAACTACTAAACAACTATTAAACAACTACTAAACAATTACTTAATAACTGCTAAACAACTACTAAACAACTACTGAACAACTACTAAACAACTACTTAACAACTTTTGAACAACAACAACTAAACATCTACTAAACAGCTACTAAACAACTACTAAGCAACTATTGAACAACTACTAAACAACTACTAATTAACTACTAATTAACTACTAAACAACTACTAAACAACTACTAATCAACTACTAATCAGCTACTAAACAACTACTAAACAACTACTGAACAACTACTAATTAACTACTACACAACTACTAAACATCTACTAAACAACTACTATTTAACTACTACACAACTACTAAACATCTACTAAACAACTACTAAACAACTACAAAACAACTACTAAACAACTACTAATTAACTACTAAACTACTACTAAACAACTACAAAACAACTATTAAACAACTACTAAACAACTACTAAACAACCACTAAACAACTACTAAACAACTACTAAACAACTACTTAACAACAACTAAACAACTACTAAACAACTACTTACCAACTACTAAACAACTACTAAACAACTACTAAACAACTACTAAACAACTACTAAACAACTACTAAACAACTACAAAACAACTACTAAACAACTACTAATTAACTACTACACAACTACTAAACATTTACTAAACAACTACTATTTAACTACTACACAACTACTAAACATCTACTAAACAACTACTAAACAACTACAAAACAACTACTAAACAACTACTAATTAACTACTAAACTACTACTAAACAACTACAAAACAACTACAAAACAACTATTAAACAACTACTAAACAACTACTAAACAACTACTAAACAACTTCTAAACATATACTAAACAACTACTTAACAACTACTAAACAATTACTAAACAACTCTTTAACAACTACTAAACAACTACTAAACAACTACTAAACAACTACTAAACAACTACTAAACAACTACTAAACAACTACTAAACAACTACTAAACAACTACTAAACAACTACTAAACAACTACTAAACAACCATTAAAACAACTACTGAAAAACTACTGAACAATTACTAAACAAATATTAAACAACTACTAAACAATTATTGAACAACTCTTGAACAAGAACTGCTAAACAAGAACTACTAAATAACTACTGAACAACTACTGAACAACTACTGAAAAACTACTGCACAGTAACTAAACAACTACTAAACAACTGTTGAAAAACTACTGAAAAACTACTGAACAATTACTAAACAATTATTAAACAGCTACTTATCAACTATTTAACAACTTTTGGACAACTACTAACCAACTAATAAACAACGTTTACTAAACTACTAAACTACTAAACTACTAAACTACTAAACTACTAAACTACTAAACTACTAAACTATTAAACTACTAAACTACTAAACTACTAAACTACTAAACTACTAAACTACTAAACTACTAAACTACTAAACTACTAAACTACTAAACTACTAAACTACTAAACTACTAAACTACTAAACTACTAAACTACTAAACTACTAAACTACTAAACTACTAAACTACTAAACTACTAAACTACTAAACTACTAAACTACTAAACTACTAAACTACTAAACTACTAAACTACTAAACTACTAAACTACTAAACTACTAAACTACTAAACTACTAAACTACTAAACTACTAAACTACTAAACTACTAAACTACTAAACTACTAAACTACTAAACTACTAAACTACTAAACTACTAAACTACTAAACTACTAAACTACTAAACTACTAAACTACTAAACTACTAAACTACTAAACTACTAAACTACTAAACTACTAAACTACTAAACTACTAAACTACTAAACTACTAAACTACTAAACTACTAAACTACTAAACTACTAAACTACTAAACTACTAAACTACTAAACTACTAAACTACTAAACTACTAAACTACTAAACTACTAAACTACTATACTACTAAACTACTGAACTACTAAACTACTAAACTACTAAACTACTAAACTACTAAACTACTAAACTACTAAACTACTAAACTACTAAACTACTAAACTACTAAACTACTAAACTACTAAACTACTAAACTACTAAACTACTAAACTACTAAACTACTAAACTACTAAACTACTAAACTACTAAACTACTAAACTACTAAACTACTAAACTACTAAACTACTAAACTACTAAACTACTAAACTACTAAACTACTAAACTACTAAACTACTAAACTACTAAACTACAAAACTACCTAGTTATGTTATTAAAATTTTAGGTTATAATGGCAAATGTATATTGATACAAATAGTTTGAAATGTTTAAGCCTTCAACATTTAAAATTTTACGTAAATAAATGGTTATTTTTTTATTATTGTACATTTAAATGCACTTTATAATACAATGTTTATACAATAAAAGTATACAAAATTCTTTACGTTATAAATTAATTTTTGAGCAACTTTTACTTATTTATTGATTATTATTTAAAACTTAATTATAAATTAAACAAAAATAAAATTGTCATGCATGAGTCAAGTGTATGAAATAAAATTTTTTTGCACAAACTACTGAAAATGGCTTTCTTTACATGAATCCTGATCATGTGAATTTTTTCAAATTTTTTGAGTTAGTTGTTTACGAATAATGATAAATTTTATTTGCAAAAGATACTCTAAAAATTTTAGGATGTGCCGTGCACTACGCTCCGAGATATCTTGCAATGTATCTACAGAAATACTTAAAATTTAAGCCTTTTTGGCAACTTTTAAACGTATTTGGCAATTTTGTTGATTTCTAATGTTTGCATTAAGTGCTGATAAATTTTAAACTTAACAAACTACATCTGTTCTATTAAATTTACTTGCAATTCTATTATAAATAGTACGACTACGATTGTTACTAAATTTTCTATGAGTAAAAATATAAACAAAACTTATTTTTATTATTATTACATTTATTTAATTATGTACCGCAAAGTTTTTAAATTAATCAAAATTATTCTACTATAAAAATGGCTTAAGGTCGCATTTATTATAACAAAACATTTGTGGACAAAGAATTCGAATTGAAAAGGCTTTCAACTGAAACAGCAAACACATTTATTATATTACAATAGAGCACGATGACAGATATATTGCAGCGAAACTCAACAAAAAATAATATAGGCAACGCAAACGTGGCTGCGAGATGCTCACTTAGAAGGAGAGTCATATGACACCGGCCGCAACGTTACCTTTTGGCCGCTACATGCTCCCATCTAAGAGCATATTGGTTGTCATAAGCTCCCATTAATATATATATATATATATATATATATATATATATACAGGGTGTCCGGAAAATACGTGTACAACGTTTGACGACAAACTCCTGACGTCAAAATAGGTCGATCTAAGCCGACTTAGTTATATCCAAAATTGTCTCGTATAGCCGGTAGAGGGCGTCAAAAATTTGTAAATATTAAAAAGAAATTACCTGTAACAATAATTTTTTAAGTGACCTTGTTGCTATGGCGTTTAATAATTTGACAATTATTGACAAATTGTCACCAGTCTATGAAATTTACTCAAGTATACGATCAACATTCTTGAATTACAAGTTCATTTTACCATTAAAAATGGAAAATTATACAAACTCTCAGAAAGTTGACATGCTCCTGGTATACGGGTTTTGTCAAGGAAATGAGCGTCAGAGTGTTAGGGTTTACATGGAGAGGTTTCCTAACCGTCGAATACCAAACCACCAAACATTTGCCAATATTGAGCGTCATCTTCGGGAAACGGGCAGTTTTGAGAAAAAGTTTGAAGGCAGGGGTCGTATGCGAACAACTCGAACTGTGAAAACAGAAGAGATGATTCTGGAAAGAGTTGAAGAAGAACCAAGTACCAGTACCCGTCTCTTAGAACGTGAGTTAAATGTTCCTAAAACGATTGTCAATGAGGTTTTAAGAGAACAGTTGTTACATCCTTACCACATACAAAAAGTCCAGGAACTTTTACCGACTGATCCCCCCATGCGGCTTACATTTTGTCAATTTATTAGAAACAAAAGAATCCTTGTTCCAAATTTTTGTAGAAAAATTATGTTTACTGACGAGGCATGCTTTACAAGATCTGGGGTAACCAATCTGCACAACGAACATATTTATTCCGATGAAAATCCACATGCCATTAAAGTTGCACATCATCAGCATCAATTTAAAATTAATATTTGGGCAGGTATTATTGATCACTACCTTATTGGTCCCATTGTTATTCCAGACAGGTTAGATGGAAATATTTATTTAATTTTTTTGCAAGACACATTACCAATTCTTCTGGAGAATTTGCCCCTTTTACTTCGGAGGGAAATGTGGTATATGCATGATGGTGCCCCGCCCCATTTTTCCGTTGTCGTTCGGCAATACTTACATCATCAATATCCCAACCGATGGATTGGAAGAGGCAATGATGCACCAGTAAAATGGCCACCACGTTCTCCTGAGTTAAATATGTGTGACTTCTTTTTGTGGGGCGCTATTAAAACAGAAGTTTACAAGACTCCGGTAAACACACGCGATGATTTATTGCAGCGGATTTTAAATGCAGGCAACCATTTTAATAATCCCGAGACATTAGATACGGTCCAATATCATTTTTTAAAGAGTGTTAATAAGTGTATTCAGCAAGATGGCGGTCATTTTACACATTTGCTTAAGTAATGTTTTTGTTTTACTTAGTTTCTTACAATAGATACTTTCAACTTTGTTATACTTTTGTTTTTTTTTGGCGCCCTCTACCGGCTAAACGAGACAATTTTGGATATAACTAAGTCGGCTTAGATCGACCTATTTTGACGTCAGGAGTCTGTCGTCAAACGTTGTACACGTATTTTCCGGACACCCTGTATATATACTTTGAGAAAAACTTGATCATAAACAAAGAAAATTTGAATGACGTTACCAATGACGTCACACCAGTAAACAATCTTATTACGACACTAAAGAATATTATTTCCCAAAAGAAAAAAAGTTGATAAACAAGTTGAACAGTTTGTTGCAATTAAAAAAAACCCATAAAGGTCTTAGCTTCAAGTTAATACCAAAGTATCTAAGTCTATATTACAAAAGTTAAAAGAAACAATAATTACAACGTTACAAAAAAAAAAACTGACAGGTCAAAGAAGACTTCAGTCTGCGCAAAATATATCAAGCTTTAGTCAATTACCATTGCATCTTTATGTAAGGTTACTAAATCCCAAATAAAAATGTTTTCAACTTTAACGTAATTTCATTTTAATTTGTTTATAAATAACAAAAATGTAACTTTATCCAAAATGCCGCGTAATACATAAACCCTAATACTCAGTCAAAAAGAAAATATGAGATTAATTATGTTTAAAAATCCAAAAAACAAAATTTAAATTCATTTTTAGACCGCAATGATTTGAATTAATGGTGAAAAAACAAATTAGGTCCATATTCGGCTGATTGTTTATGAAACTTATTCAGTCAATTTAATTATAACATAAACCATGTTTGCCATTGTGGTTTTGTGAATTTGTGTCACTTGTTCCACTATCTACTGTAGACTAAATTTTGTATTAATTACTGGGCCTAATTCAACCATGTAATAAAACTATAGTCATTTTTTTTTTACCTCTTTGAAATCGTTCTCTGTCCGCACACCTATATGTACAACTGATAAAACTTATAAAACTTAGAGACAGCTCCAGCAATTTATGTAGTTTTCAGAGATACTAAAGATTTGCTGAAATGATTACTAAACGCATGAAGTTATTCTTAGTGTAGTTTCATATGTTCCTAGTTTTTGATTAAGTAAAAGTATATTTAAGAAACTCTTACTTTCTTGACTAGAATAACGTTTTTGTAGTTTTTAAAACAAATATATTTGTCAACAGCATAAAAAACTACATTATTAGATTTATTACAAAAACAATTAAATTCAAATCTAAACCACAAGTTAAAAAATTTGTAATATGCAATATGGAACGCAATTCCAAATTAACAAATGTGTTACACGTTTACATATAAAACAATTTCATTTAATGTTTGCTATAAACATTTCTGATCATTAACTTTAAACAAAAGAACATTAAGCAATAAATGATAGCCTTAATTTATTTTTGAAAACTAACTTTATCAGAATCTATAAATAGCAAGTGTTGTTAATTATTTTAATTAGTACAAAAAATACTCTAAAATGAAGACGTTCCTGATATTTACTACTTGCTGTTTGGTCATTTCGTACGGATATTTTATGGCTGAACGGAGTAAACATGGAACACGTAAGTTATTAATTTAATTCTATAATAATTATAATATATAATTTAAGACTTAAATGAATTTAGTTAGACAGAGTAGTTACTATTGTTTTATTAAAAATAGAAAGATTTAGATTAATTGAAATTTCAATACGTATAATTATTTCAAATGTTATTATGTTTTATTCATTTATAAATTAAATAATTAAATAATAATTTTTGTTATTAAGTCATCATTAGTAGTTACTATAATAAAAGTGTAGTTTAATGAATTAGTATTTAAAGTAAAACTACAATAAAAAATTATTACGTTTTACTACTATATAGCAAAAAATTGTTTTAAAATTAATTTAATCTTTTCAATATTAATACTAGGTAGGTGTAGATTAATTAATTTAATTTAAAGATATACTCGTTTATTATTAATATATCGTCGTATTTAATTTTTTTACATTATGGACTTTTAAACATTAAACTTTTTTTTTAATTTTAGCTCCAGACAGATGTTTATCAGAAAACAATAAATTAGGTATGATGGTTGTAGGAGAAAAAAAGCAAGTTTTGGAATCTTGTAAGATGGTCACTTGTTTAGAAAATGGGATAATTGAGTATGAAGAGTAAGTAATTTGTATACAATTTAATTTTTCTATAAATTAATAAACAATTATAATGTTATACAGATGTCCTTCCGTTGAATTACCACCAAACTGCAATTTTGAGGAGTTTGATCCAAAAGCACCATTCCCAAATTGTTGCGAAATCGGATGCAACGGTTAAAATAATTGTTCTACATATTTCTTATAATTTATTGATTAATTATGTTGTTTAAAAAATAAATACATTTTATTAAAAGTAGATGATGGATATGCATTTTAAATATATGTGTTATGATTAGATTAATAAAAATTAATAA
Organism: Tachinus rufipes; assembly: GCA_963932245.1. Classification (NCBI taxonomy): domain Eukaryota; kingdom Metazoa; phylum Arthropoda; class Insecta; order Coleoptera; family Staphylinidae; genus Tachinus; species Tachinus rufipes. Next base: position 123,839,966 of record OZ010741.1, on the reverse strand, counting down.
AATTTGTTTTACAATTAAACCATTGATGTCTAATACGCATACCATTGATATTAACTAGTAATTTCTAATACTTTATTATTATTATAAATTTGGCAATAAGTATATATTCATTAAACCAAATCAGGTAAACTTAGAAGCTGGTTTCTTCTTTGAACTCACTGGGTAAGTTTTGGCAAGAGCGTTCACAATGTGGAAATAAACCCGTCTCATAAGAAAAAGTAACGTTTTCCATTGCGCAAAAACTAGAATAATAAAAACACTCAACACAAAAATTTTTGATACAGACAAACCGTGCAAAGTAGCTCTATTAAAATTTTATGTAGACAGAGATCAAAAAGATTAAAACTGTTTAGATTAGAAAAGGCAGCTGTGTTTAGTTAGGTGGTTAGGGTCACTAAGTAGAACGTCTTTAAGAGAAAAAATATCGCAACTAATTCATTTCAGGCTTTGTTTAGTAGCGCTCAGCAGAAACAAAAAAATTGTGCCAAATCTGTTTGCATAAATTATAATTATTAATTTTTTCCTTAATAAAAAATCAACTTTTAATCTAAAAACACGTTTCCTATTAAAAATCAAATTTTCACCCTGCATAAAACATTTACTAAAACTAATTCTAAAATAAACCAAGCCCTTGCATTAGAAAAGGTACGCCCAGAGAAGCATTCTGCTCATCTTAGATCAGTCTGGTCGTCTGTGTTAATATTGGTTTCAGATCTTAACACTAGAAGTATCAAAGGCAGTCAATTGACTGTTTTATATTTTTATCGTTCTATAAATACTATATTATTCACATAGTTATTTTGTAATTTTATAACTTTTAATATTTTAGTAAAAGTGTACTTTTGAAGTTTTAAATATTTTTTTTGTCAATTTGTTTAGGAATACTTACTTATAAATACCAACGCTTATTTGACGCTTACAATAATCGATATCAGCCGACTGCCACCAATTGCTCTGTTTATAAATTTGTATTTGATTGTTATGTTTAGTCGTTTTCAGTGCCTCGCAGTGTTAGGGTTTTATCAGTTTTGTTCTGTTTCTGAGAAGTATTATAACACTCGCCGTTAAAGAATTATTAGAATATTTAGTAAATATGTATGCCATAATTGATGTGTGATTAATTCTGGCGGTGATGAATCTGCATCATACTCCGAAAACGAGTTCAACCATAAAGAATACGCCATTTATAGTCACATAGTCATGAATCTGAAAATGGTGAAGATCAATTCTAGAAGCAATCTAAAAAATAAAAGATTTGCAGAAGAGGAAAAAAAAGAAACTCCCAAAATGCCGCCATGTAAAGATTTTATATTTTTCATATACAGGCAAAGCTGCGATGGCTACAAGAGAGCAAGAAATTCAAATTCAATTCGAAATAATAAGATTTCTCAACTTGAGAAAGCAGATGTTGAATGTAATAAATTAAGTTTTGCAGGACCTACAGGATTTGCAAAAAGACAAAGAATTCATCTGTAAGTGCTTGAGAACTAACAATTTGTGATCTGCATATCTAGAAAAACTTGATTTATTTATTGCAATTTTGTGTGCTAAAGAGGTATATGGCGCAAGAACACTCAAGCTGCATGATTTGTAGAATCACTAATGGAACTTCCGATTTGTCTCACATACTATGGCAAAGAATAGGTTCAACGAAATTTTAAGATTCCTGTAATTTGACAAAAAAAGAAACACGTAGTAAACTATACAAGTATAGAGTCAAATATTGACTTGCTACAGATGTCAAATGACACATTTTGAATAGTTTTCAAAATTTTCATTTTACTTTTTCCTTTCACAAGCTCCGTGAAAGTTTCATCAATTTTGTCTTTGTTAGTTTTAATTACGTAATAGTCTAGCCTATTTATAGTTTGTTTTTATTTATTTATCTACTTCCACCGTTACTAAAATATTATTCTCTTTTTCTTGATTTTCTTTTAAACTTTATTTTTGGACGTCGCTTTTTTCATGCACGTTCGTACCCAAATCGGTGTTTTGTAAAGACACTTTTATCGCTTCAAAGTTTATCTTTAATCTTTTGCAACAATTTAAAAATTATTTTAAATTTTTTAAGATTTTATCTTTGCTTTTTACATAGTTTTTGCTTCTTTTTTGGGATCTTTATTAAGTTCTATTTTCTCAATTTTAGAACCAATTTTGTTTTTTACTGAAGCATTTTTACCCGTTTTTATGAGAGAGTTCTTGCGTACTTTCTTGTTAATTAAACTAAACAATTCATGTTTTTTTTTTTGAAAAGTACTTTTTTTTCAGTTTAGAACCAATATTGTCTTCAACTGAAACATTCTTACCCGTTTTTATAAAACGGTTCCTGCGTACTTTCTTGTTAAATGAACAACTCAATTTCATACTCCGCAAGTTTTGTTTGATAAGAGGTACTAGCTCTATCATCTAACTTGAAAATCTTACCATCATCATCATCATCATCTTAAAGTAAGCTGAACGGACTTTCTTCTCTCCTACCTTATAATAATCTATCGCTTTGTTGATCCCCCAGAAATTCATGGAGCAGCCCGGATTAACTCCGGTAGAGGGAATTTTATCTATATACTTGCATAGACGTACATTAAATTTTTGCTGTCAACTTGTCGTCTTCGGAAACTTTGTAAAAACTGGGAAATAAAAAAATATATAGTAGTAACATCAAAACCCGCAAACTTCAATATCTAGGCTACATTATGACGAACAAGAACAGATACGCCCTATTTCCATTGTTTAAGGCAAGATACACGGCACGCAAGGTCCAGGACAAAAAAGAATATTATAGTTGTAGAATTTTATAGCGTGGTATGGAAAGACGTCGAAGAAGCTCTTTAAAATAGCAACCAATAAAGTAAAGATAGTCATGCTTATCGCAAACATCCAAAATCGGATATACACCTGAAGGAGAAAGAAAAAAGTAGTACGAGCTGCAACACGTATTTTAGGGAGTTTTGTCACTTTGTTATCATAAAGGTTCACGTAAGCTATTTTATTTTGCTACGCCATCTTACGTTTCCAAAAAAAGATTTTCTATCTGCCACCTTTAGTTCAAAAGTCAATTGTCAGTAAACTATGGAGTAAAGTTGAGAGATCCAATCTTTTGATTACAAACAGTCGGGTAAGTAGGCAAAAGATTCAGTTCATTGATTGCGTCCAAAAAATATCAATTGCTCACTAAACCAATGTGCGGCGTTAATTCTGTAATTTTGTAAAGTAGAATGTGTGATATAAGGTGGTTGATCATCCAAGAGGGTGCCTGCTGGCTCAATGTAGATGGGCGGGTATAATTGTAAGCGCTACAAACTTATACTCTTGTAGATTCTTGTTGACACAGGGCTGCGTAAGAAAAGTTTGAACCTACTATTGATTTTTTAAACCTCATCCCAAAAAAATAAAAAATACAAGTCCAACTTTAAAATACCAAACACTGCAAATTACCTGACCTTATGGTTTGCGACTTTTGTAGGATATTTTCTTAAGATGACTGCGGCAACCCCAATTTCCTACATTTGGCCCATAAAATAAATTTAAAAAAACAAAGCCCTTGCACCGGGTTTCACAATTTACACCGGTATTCAAATATATAAGTAAATTATTAAAAATATAGATTTCAAAACATGTGAGGCACTTCAGTTCAATACACATTAATAATAGCTTAAAAGACAACAAATATATAATAGATATTGCAATCCTTAACATGCGATACTCAGCTCAAGCTTCAGTTTGTTTTCCTTGGCATCCCAAATTCCAGCAAGTGCATTTCAGCCAAAGTGATGACCGTTTCAACAACAACGCAACTTGTCTCTCAACAGATGAATAGAACGCCCAAATCCAGTTTTCAAGACAGGTATCTCATCTTTACAAGACATTTAGACATTTTAACAAACTAAGTTTTGATCGCCCTAACATGTGTTTTGTAAGACTCCCATGAGGTAGTTGCCACAAGGTGAGAGTAGTGTAATGTAAACTTAGCATTGCGGTATGGTTAATGCTTCACTCCAATATTTAGTGGGTGCACTTTATAATATGCAGTTACCCCGACACAATTTTAATTAGCATATACCATAAAATGGCCACAAGCCGTGAGATTATACCCTCTCCCCGCCACAAGTACTTAATTAGCGTGTGTAATAAATAAATATTTATTTTATAAACCACAACGTCTAAAGTGTATATTGGGTTTGCCTACGTTCATAATATATACTTTATTTGCTTTAGAAAACCAACCGGTAGCTCTTATGGCAAAAACATGATGCTACAAATATCCAGAGATTTGAAGAATCTCTCTCAAAATGTCATCTATTATTAAATTAGAGAAGAAGTTGACAAATTTAATCCTTTAATTACCAAAAACCAGGTGTGTGGGCGCTGCATTAAGTTTATTTATTTGCGCAACTAGTTTTAATTGAAGTGAGTGTCTAGAGATTACCCGACAATAAATTGAAAAAAAAATGTGACAAATTGGATAATTAAGATTTTTTTTTGGTGAACCAAAATTTTTTTTTGTATAAACAGAATTGTTACAATTTAGTTTTACTCTTTGTATACTTTAACTAGCTTTACTAAGAAAGTAATGGTGCCAAGGCAACCAATAGTACACGTACTGAATAAAATCTGTGGCGAGTAGTACACCGCAAACTTGGTCTTAAAGACTTAGTTGTCAAATAGCATCATAGTGGCCACATAAATTATCAAAAATTTATTCTCGTTAAACTGAATAAAAACTGGTAACAGCAAAATTTGCTAAAGTTAACAGTATAAATAGAATTTACCATCTAAAAACTCCAGACCTTAAAACAACAAAATATTTATCAAAAACCAGTTTACTTTTTTCTCCAAAAAGATGCTGCTAGATAACCGCAATTCATTTGATGTTTTGCACTGAATGACGGAGCAATGAAATAAAAATCGTTAATAAACACTGTTGAACCATCCCATTAAGATTGATCCAAACATTGAACGAATAAAATCTTACGAACAAGAACGAATGGTAAGAAGTTTTAATTGCAGTACGTCTAAAAGCATAACTGAAACTGCCAAAATGGTTTAAAAAAACATAAAAAATTTTATTAATTCTTTTTCATAGACTAAGAAACGTGAAATGACATCAAATAAAATGTTTGAGAAAACTTTAGATGGTGCAAAAAAATTATAGAAAAGCACCCAAAGTTTAGATCATTTTATGACAAAAACAACATACACAATACAATGTCAAATAATTGTTTATATTTGAGATTAAGATGATAAAGTATCAAAAATAAGGAAAAGTTAATAGACAAGAATTGAATACTATTCAAATATAGTTTAAATAATAAAAAGTTTATAATATCAGTAAAAAATAATAATAATAATTCACCAATACAACAATCCCTAGAAGTATAAAGGTTACCCTTAAACAATCAATATTATCATCAATAATATTGAACAATCTATTGCACAATATATTGCTAGGACCACCTACACGTTGCAATATAAAAGCGCAAACTTTTTGTTAGTTACTGACACTTCTGCAGTCAACATGTAGAATAAAATATAGCAAGTTGTGTGACTATTGCTTTAGTTATAACTTTAAAAAGGTATTAAATGGTTTTGAGAAAAATTATGATTAAACTCTATACAGGGTGTCCGGAAAATACGTGTACAACGTTTGACGACAGACTCCTGATGTCAAAATAGGTCTATCTAAGCCAACTTAGTTATATCCAAAATTGTTTCGTTTAGACGGTAGAGGGCGTCAAAAATTTGTAAATATTAAAAAAAAATTACCTGTAACAATAATTTTTTAAGTGACCTTGTTGCTATGGCGTTTAATAATTTGACAATTATTGACAAATTGTCACCAGTCTATGAAATTTACTCAAGTATACGATCAACATTCTTGAATTACAAGTTCATTTTACCATTAAAAATGGAAAATTATACAAACTCTCAGAAAGTTGACATGCTCCTGGTATACGGGTTTTGTCAAGGAAATGGGCGTCAGAGTGTTAGGGTTTACATGGAGAGGTTTCCTAACCGTCGAATACCAAACCACCAAACATTTGCCAATATTGAGCGTCATCTTCGGGAAACGGGCAGTTTTGAGAAAAAGTTTGAAGGCAGGGGTCGTATGCGAACAACTCGAACTGTGGAAACAGAAGAGATGATTCTGGAAAGAGTTGAAGAAGAACCAAGTACCAATACCCGTCTCTTAGAACGTGAGTTAAATGTTCCTAAAACGATTGTCAATGAGGTTTTAAGAGAACAGTTGTTACATTCTTACCACATACAAAAAGTCCAGGAACTTTTACCGACTGATCCCCCCATGCGGCTTACATTTTGTCAATTTATTAGAAACAAAAGAATCCTTGTTCCAAATTTTTGTAGAAAAATTATGTTTACTGACGAGGCATGCTTTACAAGATCTGGGGTAACCAATCTGCACAACGAACATATTTATTCCGATGAAAATCCACATGCCATTAAAGTTGCACATCATCAGCATCAATTTAAAATTAATATTTGGGCAGGTATTATTGATCACTACCTTATTGGTCCCATTGTTATTCCAGACAGGTTAGATGGAAATATTTATTTAAATTTTTTGCAAGACACATTACCAATTCTTCTGGAGAATTTGCCCCTTTTACTTTGGAGGGAAATGTGGTATATGCATGATGGTGCCCCGCCCCATTTTTCCGTTGCCGTTCGGCAATACTTACATCATCAATATCCCAACCGATGGATTGGAAGAGGCAATGATGCACTAGTAAAATGGCCACCACGTTCTCCTGAGTTAAATACGTGTGACTTCTTTTTGTGGGGCGCTATTAAAACAGAAGTTTACAAGACTCCGGTAAACACACGCGATGATTTATTGCAGCGGATTTTAAATGCAGGCAACCATTTTAATAATCCCGAGACATTAGATAGGGTCCAATATCATTTTTTTAAAGAGTGTTAATAAGTGTATTCAGCAAGATAGCGGTCATTTTACACATTTGCTTAAGTAATGTTTTTGTTTTACTTAGTTTCTCACAATAGATACTTTCAACTTTGTTATACTTTTGTTTTTTTTTACGCCCTCTACCGGCTAAACGAGACAATTTTGGATATAACTAAGTCGGCTTAGATCGACCTATTTTGACGTCAGGAGTATGTTGTCAAACGTTGTACACGTATTTTCCGGACACCCTGTATATATGTTAACCCGGAAAGTCGGGCTCGTAATATATATTTATATTATGTCATATTCTAATGTATTTTGTCAAACTAACCTCTTAGGGACAAACAAACCCTTGTCTATTACTTCAAATAAAAAAGTTATAGCCACAATGGTATAAATCCGGCAAGTCGGGCTCTTTGCTACTTATTGTAACTCAAAGTGGGTATAATATTTTTAAAATATATTTATAATTTATTGTTATTTTCATAGCTTGTAAACGTTGCTAATACTTTTATGAAAAAAAATTATAAATAACTTATGTTTATTTGAATATTCTTGTATAAACTCGGCAACGTGGGCTTTTATTAGAATTTATCGAATAAGTCCAAGTTAAGAAATGGTTTTATAGAAATATTTAGAATCTATTATCATTTAAGTTGTTTCTTAATATTTCTTATACATTTGTGATAAAAAAGTTATAAATGTTTATTTGAGTGTTCGTTTATAAACTCGACAACTTGGGCTCTTACCGTAAAAGTTATAAGAAATTGTTTTACAAAAATGTTTATAATCTATAATAATTTAAATTGTTTCTAAAAGTTTACTTACACAGTTACGATGAAAAAAATATAAATTAAGTAAGTTTTGTTGAATGTTTATGCATAACATCGACAATTTATATTTTGATTTTTTTAAATATTACTTATTATATTCTTTTATAGACTTCTTTGCATATTTATTTGTCAAATAATTTAATGATGTATACTACAACAAAATAATTGTATGTATTTGAAACTACTATATTATTGATTAACAAGTATAAACAATATTCAAAGTATTACATCTTTAATTTTTATTATTATCAATGAATTTATGATGAATTATTTTAAAAGCAGTAAAACTATTTTAAGGTTATTCATGCATGTTTTTTTTAATTTACGACTTCTATATTGTCCTGATATTTATTCAGAATTTCCTTACATCTGGATAGTTGCAAAAAATAACAAGCGGCAATAGTAACAAGTTATTTACATAAATTTTAATATTTATTAAAAGTTATATAAATTAGTAATAGTCCAAAAGGAAAATATTTATTTTCCACTTGCATTTGCGACAAACAAATAGGTTGAAAATTTTAAAAATAATTTTTATACATATTGTTAATTGTAGAATCACCATCTTTGTAATTTTGAAAACTGAGAAGTTTTTAATCTTAAGTCATGTGATTCATTACATGGCCATCATCTTATGATTTTATGTTTGTTTGTTGTAAAATTAAGAGCATTCAAAGTAATGTCAAAGTTTTAATCAAATTATCAATATTTAAGTGAATAATTTGAATCATATTTTTGTTCAAATACAATAAATTCTACTAACTTGACAAATACTTGTTAAATTTTGAACAGACAAAACTTTGATATTAATTTAAGGATTAATAAATTTTATAAAAATTTAGAAAATTTGTAAAATTAGGAGTATTAAAAGTAGGACAAAATAACAACATTTATTGGTTTAGCTAAAAGTTGCGGTTTAAAGTATGCAAATTACAATAATGTGGTGAAGTTATAAGCATTTAAAGTAACAGGGTCAAAATTTTGATATGCTTGTGCAGTATCTTAGATTTCTTTAAAATTTGGTTAGCAATTTTATTACTATAGACTTAGCTGACATTTTCAACAAAAATGTTTGATACAGAAGTTTCAAAGCAAGCGGTCAAAAGTAAAGTTGAATTATAAGCTTTCAAAGTAGCAGGTCCAATATGTGTGGTCATATGCAATATCTTAAATTTAACTGAAATTTAGAAATCATAAGTTTTATGGTTTGCAGATTACAATAAAAATGACAAAATGAAAGAAGTCTGACTAAATTAAATCAGTAAAAAATTTGTGAAAAAATTTGTTTGAAATTTTGAAAGTGTTTATGAGACACTAAGTAGCATTGAGGTTAAATGACCAAAGTACTAACTGGATTATAATTAAAAAAAGAGTGAGACAGGGTTGTTATTTATCATCAACGTTGTTCTATATGCATGCCAAAAAGATGGTAGCAAAGTGCTAAAAAGGGAACGATCACTCCTTTGTTGCATAGGAGAAAGAAGAATATGATCTATTTTTATTGCCGATGATATGATCGTGTTTGCAGAGAGCACAAAAGCACTAAAATACTGAGTATAAACAAAAACAAAACAAAGGTTATGAGAAAGAAAAAACGTACGTTAAAAGAGATAAATTGGAGCAAGTGAAAAAGTACTGCTACTAAAATAACAAAAAATTAGAAAAACAAAGATAAATAATAGGAATAATAAAAAAGCTTTTAGAAAGAAAAGAAAAATTTTGAGTAGCAAGTTAGGTATAAATTTGCAAATAACAATTGTGAAATGTTAAGCATAAAGTGTGAAGCTTGGACATTACGTGGTCAGACAAGATCCGGAATAAAAGAGTATTAAGAATGTCAGGGGAGAAAAGAGCGCTAGTAAGAGAGAAAAGGCGGATAGTACATGCAATGAGAAGAGATTGTTTATTAAAGAACGTGATCAAAAGAATGGTAAGTGCAAATCCGTAAAGAAAAAGATAAAGAAAAAGATGCAAGATAACTGATGTTTTAAGGAATAGGAAAAGGTATAGTGAACAAAGCAAAAGACAAAGAACCAAGAACCAAGAAAACTGAAGAAGATACACTTAGGACCTGCAAAAAGCAGAACACTAATAATGATAAAGTCAACACATTATTTGCAATTGTTATAAATATGATTTATGTTCAAAAACATTCAAAACAATGAAGTTTAAACAAACTCTTAGTACATAGCAAAGCATTTTAACACTTACATACTATATTTAGATATGTAAGACTAAAATTTTTACAAAGAATTTTTTTAACTCAAGACAATTTTTTGGTTTTTAATTTCATAATTTTCTAAGAATCAAAAATTGCTACTGTTCTAGATTAACAATCAGTTTTTCTTTAAGAGATGTTAATTAAACTAATTAAAAAAATTTATCGTTTTTGAAATATATATTGTGGATCAACAACAATACTAAAATTAAAAACATAGATGCAATCGGTAGAAAAATAAAGATATTTAACATACGACTTATGTTTTATTATCCGCATAAGACTCAATTAAGCATATATTAGATGTTAACATCATGCAATCAAATAATGAACTCTCTATAGATATTTTTATATAAGTATGCAATATCATTATTTCAACAAAATCAAAAACTAATACAGATAGCTGCTGACTTTTGAGCATTTGTAATAAATAGCACAATAACCTGTTTTGATAGAAATTTAAATAAATCTATCCCATCAGAAGAAAATGCAATCAATGTAAGATACACATTATCTAAAAGTTGAACATATTTTTAATTGTGTAGCTATTGCAAAAACAACACGACATTATATTATGTAATATAATTCTATTATATTTATGTTTAAAATATTTCTATAGGCCGCAATTGGGTCTATAGCAGCAGGTAGTGTCATAAATTAAAGTGATAACTTCTCATGTCCGACACAGAATCGTATTATAATGCAATGTTAATATTCTTACATTTATTATATATATCTAATTGAATAATAATAAATATTTAAAACAGTTTTTTGTTTTTGTTTTACTTATTGCTATTTAATTGCAAAGAGGCACTTGTGGCTTAGTAATGACATGAAAAATATAGAATATGAAAGATTTTTACAAATGAAACTGCACATCTGGGCTATAAAATATTACAGTACAATGCATATAAAACAATTAGAATAAACATTTAAAATAAGAATATACAAAATTTCTTGCCGTCGGAACACGACTCAATATACACATTTGCTGGTAGATTTTAAATCTCGAAGTCGTTGGTTTGTGGTAAAGGCTGATTACAAAAAAGATCATAAATAAATGTAAAGAATTTAGGGTCAAATACTTGGAAACATTTGCTCGTAAAGCGGCAATGTTTTCATTCAAATATGTAATAATCTTAATATATAATATATAATTTGATTTTACCTTAAATTATTTTATTTGATACAGAAGTAAACAATGATTAAGAAAAACAATATAAATTTAAATTAATTTTGATTTATGATTCAATTAAAATTGGCATGTTATATATATACATATATTTATTCAACTATACAAAATAGTTATTTATGGATCAAGTGCAGTTTACAATGATTGTTTATTATTATTACTGCATGGTTGCTAAATTTCAATAGAATCCAAAAATTCTAATTATAATTGAAAACTTTTGGTTTTTGAGGTGGTCTAGCGACTACAATTTCTTGTGTGACTGTTTTAAACTTTTCTTTGGTTAGCTTCTGCTTGCTAAAGAAGGCTCTACGTTGCGTTTTGTAAGCCTTTTTAGATTATCATCTTTTGGTATGCAGATGAGGCAGACTCTGTTGTTTGTGGCAGATTGTTTATGAAGTTTATCACTAGTTTGCATTTAATTACTAACAACCGTATAGCCTATAGAACCGATTAGCTCTGCGACATGATAGTTATTGGTCAGTTAAAGTATTGTCTTGATTTGATGTTTTTAGAGCTACATTTAATAATAGCTAATTTTGCTTGAAAGAGCATGTTTGTCCAGCGATAATTCCGGTTCTGATGCTATTGTAATGTTTAGATCTATCTGTATATCATATAAATTCTTTTGCTTTGCGACGGTAGTATTAAATGAAAAGATTTATTCATGCAATAACTTTTTATAAAGTGTGATATTATTTTCAGTGTTTCTTTCTCATGTAACACGTTTGTTGGTCTAGGAACCTCAAGATTTACGGTGTGTTTGTTTATCTATATTTGATACGTTGCTTACTTCCCCTCGATCATCACAAATAAGTGAAATAGTGGTAGCAAAAGCCGTGTTTCCATAGCTGCTGTGAGAGTTGTTCTCGTTGCTTTCTTTATTTAATTGCGTTGACTTCTAGCTTGGGGTGGGGGGAGACATCCGCCAGCATTTTTAACTCTTTTCCTATAATGTAATTGTTTTAGTTTGATTTTTGAGCATAAAGTTCACCCAATATCTAACAAGAAGTAAAGAGCTTCTGTTTTCCATTCCCGTAGCAGTTTATTAAAAATGAAGTATTGTCAAATGCTCCTTAAATGTCTAAGAAAGGTCCCAAAAAAATTTTTTTGCAGTGGATAGTCTTTTTGCACCTGATGGAAAGCTGATTTATAGCTAAATTGAGGATTTAACTTAAATGCCAAAAGTTTGACACAACTATTTAAAATACTTATAACTTAACACTACCGTTGTAATCCTCCAACTGTAAAACCTTTCTATGCAAAATTTTAGTAAAACCTAAAAATATTGAACATACATAAATGTCAAAGGTGCCGTGGAGCCCGACTTGCCAGATTAGTTCCCGAAAGTGAACGGCAAGGTGACACACGAGCCCGACTTGCCAAAAAGAGCCCGACTTGCCGGATTCATAGCCAGAAAGAACCCGACTTGACGGATTAATATACATATATATATATATATATATATATATATATATATGTATATTAATCCGTCAAGTCGGGCTCTTTCTGGGACGAATCCGGCAAGTCGGGCTCTTTTTGGCAAGTCGGGCTCGTGTGTCACCTTGCCGTTCACTTTTGGGAACTAATCCGGCAAGTCGGGCTCCACGGCACCTTCACCAAAAATATTTTGATATGTAATAAAAATAATTTGACTTTACAAGATAGTATACATACATCCAATACATTTTTTATAATAAATTAAATAACAAAATTTTTAGAGTAATTGCTTCTTGGAATAGCAATTAATAAGCACAATTAAATTTATTTTATTATTTTGCGCAGTTTACCATTAACAACTCCTAATTATAAAATTCATTATTTTTAATTAAATTTGGTTGACAAACGGCTTTTGAAGTAAGCGGATTACAAAGGTAGTGTTAGATTATATGTATTAGAAATAACAATGTCAAAAAGTTACAAATTAAGTTAAATACTTTGGAATTTTACAAAATTCAACAAACATGCTTTTTTTAAGTTTTTGATAATTTTAATGATGATTGAAATAGATTATGAGTTATCACAGTAGTAATGCCAACATTCTGACATTAATTATTAAAATAATACATTCTATACCATATTCACTATTTTGTGTAGAAATGTTGACATTTATGTATGTTCATTATTTATAGATTTTACTAAAATTTTGCATACAAAGGTTTTACAGTTGGAGGATTACAACGATATTGTTAAGTTATAAATATTTTAAATAGTTGTGTCAAACTTTTGGCATTTAAGTTAAATCCTCAATTTAGCTATAAATCAGCTTTCCATCAGGTGCAAAAAGACTATCCACAGCAACTTCATTTTTAATAAACTGCTACGGGAATGGAAAACAGAAGCTCTTTACTTCTTGTTAGATATTAGGTAAACTTCATGCTCAAAAATCAAACTAAAACAATTACATTATAGGAAAAGAGCTAAAATTGTTGGCAAATATCCCCCCCCCCCCCCAAGCTACAAGTCAACGCAATTAAATAAAGAAAAACGAGAACAACTCTCACAGCAGCTATGGAAACACTGCACTGTGATGATGGAGGGGAAGTAAGCAACGTATCAAATATAGATAAACAAACACACCGTAAATCTTGAGGTTCCTAGACCAACAAACGTGTTACATGAGAACGAAACACTGAAAATAATATCACACTTTATAAAAAGTTATTGCATGAAAAAATCTTTTCATTTAATACTACCGTCGCAAAGCAAAAGAATTTATATGATATACAGATAGATCTAAACATTACAATAGCATCAGAACCGGAATTATCCCTGGACAAACATGCTCTTTCAAGCAAAATTAGCTATTATTAAATGTAGTCTAAAAACATCAAATTAAGACAATACTTTAACTGACCAATAACTATCATGTTGCAGAGCTAATCGGTTCTATAGGCTATACGGTTGCTAGTAATTAAATGCAAACTAGTGATAAACTTCATAAACAATCTGCCACAAACAACAGAGTCCGCCTCATCTGCATACCAAAAAATTATAATCTAAAAAGGCTTACAATTCGCAACGTAGAGCCTTCTTTGGCAAGCAGAAGCTAACCAAAGAAAAGCTTAAAACAGTCTATCTCTTAGCAAAAGTTTCTGAAGAAAACTGGATTTACGAAAAAAGTAACAAGGTACACAAGAAATTGTAGTCGCTAGACCACCTCAAAAACCAAAAGTTTTCAAAATTCTATCAATTATAATTAGAATTTTTCGATTCTATTGAAATTTAGCAACCATGCAGTAATAATAATAAACAATCATTGTAAATGCACTGGATCCATAAATAACTATTTTGTATAGTTGAATAAAAATATATATATATAAAAAAACATGCCAACTTTAATTGAATCAAAAAACGTAATTAATTTAAATTTATATTGTTTTTCTTAATCATTGTTTACTTCTGTATCAAATAAAATAATTTAAGGTAAAATCAATTTATATATTATGTATTATGATTATTACATATTTGAATGAAAACATTGCCGCTTTACGAGCAAATGTTTCCAAGTATTTGACCCTAAATTCTTTACATTTATTTATGATCTTTTTTGTAATCAGCCTTCACCACAAACTAACGACCCAACGAGATTTAAAATCTACTAGCAAATGTGTATATTGAGTCGTGTTCCGACGGCAAGAAATTTTGTATATTCTTATTTTAAATGTTTATTCTAATTGTTTTATGTGCATTGTACTGGAACATTTTATAGCCCAGATGTGCAGTTTCATTTGTGAAAATCATTCATATTTTATATGTTTCATGTCATTACTAAGCCACAAGTTTTACCATTGGCTAATTATTTATTGCAATCATTTATCCTTATCTTTTAAAAACAATTTGTATTAATTTATATATTTAAGTATAACTTTTCAAATTTTATTTATGTAATATAATAATAATAGTATAACAAAATTAATTAAAATCTTAATATACCTAAACATAAATATAACAAAACTAACTATTTTCACCAACGTTTGTTTTCATTCTTCCAACGCGGCTTCATTATAATACACGTCATTAATTGCCTTTTTGCAATTAAATAGCAATAAGTAAAACAAAAACAAAAACTGTTTTAAATATTTACTATTATTCAATTAGATATATATTATAAATGTAAGAATATTAACATTGCATTATAATACGATTCTGTGTCGGACATGAAAAGTTATCACTTTAATTTATGACATTACCTGCTGATATAGACCGAATTGCAGCCTATAGAAATATTTTAAACATAAATATAATAGAATTATATTACATAATATAATGTCGTGTTGTTTTTGCAATAGCTACACAATTCAAAATATGTTCAACTTTTAGATAATGTGTATCTTACATTGATTGCATTTCCTTCTGATGGGATAGATTAATTTAAATTTCTAACAAAACAGGTTATTGTGCTATTTATTACAAATGCTCAAAAGTCAGCAGCTATCTGTTTTAGTTTTTGATTTTGTTGAAATAATGATATTGCATACTTACATAAAAATATCTACAGAGAGTTCATTATTTTATTGCTTGATGTTAACATCTAATGTATGCTTAATTGAGTCTTATGCGGATAATAAAACATACGACTAAATATCTTTATTTTTCTACCGATTGCATCTATGTTTTTAATTTTAGTATTCTTCAAACTTTCATAACAAAATGTTGTTGACCCACAATATATATTTCAAAAACGAGAAATTATTTTAATTAGTTTAATTAACATCTCTTAAAGAAAAACTGATTATTAATCTAGAACAGTAGCAATTTTTGATTCTTAGAAAATTGTGAAATTAAAAGCCAAATAGTTGTCTTGATAGTCCAGTTAAAACAATTCTTTGTAAAAGTTTTAGTCTTACATATCTAAATATAGTATGTAAGTGTTAAAATGTTTTGCTATGTACTAAGAGTTTGTTGAAACATCATTGTTTTGAATGTTTTTGAACATAAATCATATTTATAAAAATTGCAAATAATTGTATGTACTTAATGCGTTAATCCATCATCACTGCTACATTAAGGCTAGTTTTATTAATTTTTAAAATAAATTTTGATAACATTACTTTGAATAATATTAGTTTGGTATTATTATTATAATCCGCATACAGTAAAAGCAAGCAATGCTTATTATTACTTTTATATACTGCATTTAAAACCAGTATTCTCTAAATACTTGGAAATTTGAATTTTTATTTTTCATTTATTTGATATTACGCTGTTTGCTAAACTTTAGTTAAATTCATACTTTTTAACATACATTTTGACATTTTGATTTTATCATTATTAGTGTTCTGATTTTTGCAGGTCCTAAGTGTATTTTCTTCAGTTTTCTTGGTTTATTGTTTTTTGCTTTGTTCACTGTACCTTTCCCTATTCCTTAAAACATCAGTTATCTTGAATCTTTTTCTTTATCTTTTTCTTTACGGATTTGCACTTACCATTCTTTTGATCACGTTCTTTAATAAACAAATCCTTCTTATTGCATGTACTATCCGTCTTTTCTTTCTTACTAGCGCTCTTTTCTCCCCTGACATTCTTCGGCGTTAATAGTCGTATTAGGCTGATACGCCAAAAATCTAAACTAACTAATCCCCTGACATTCTTAATATTTTTTTATTTCGAATCTTGTCTGACCACGTAATGTCCAAGCTTCACACTTTATGCTTAACATTTCACAATTGTTATTTGCAAATTTATACCTAACTTGCTACTCAAAATCTTTCTTTTCTTTCTAAAAGCTTTTGTATTATTCCTATGCTAACTATTATTTATCTTTGTTTTTCTAATTCTCTGTTATTTTAGTAGCAGTACTTTCTCACTTGCTCTAATTTATCTCTTTTAACGTACGTTTTTTCTTTTTCATAACATTTGTTTTGTTTTTGTTTATACTCAGTACTTTAGTGCTTTTGTGCTGTCTGCAAACACGATCATATCATCGGCAAATTAAATAGATTATATTCTTCTTTCTCCTATGCAACAAATGAGTGATCTTTCCCTTTTCAGCACTTTGCTACCATCTTTTTGGCAAGCATATAGAACAAGTTGATGATAAACAACAACCCTGTCTCACTCTTTTTTTAACTAATCCACTTAGTACTTTGGCCATTTAACTTCAATGCTACTTAGTGTCTCATAAACACTTTCAAAATTTCAAACAATTTTTTTCACAAAACACAGTCAATTGCTTTTACTGATTTAATTTAGTCAGACTTCTTTCATTTTGTCATTTTTATTGTAATCCGCAAACCATAAAACTTATGATTTATAAATTTCAGTTAAATTTAAGATATTGCATATGACCACACTTATTGGACTTGCTACTTTGAAAGCTTATAATTCAACTTTACTTTTGACCGCTTGCTTTAAAACTTCTGTATGAAACATTTTTGTTGAAAATGTCAGCTAAGTCTATAGTAATAAAATCGTTGTTAACCAAATTTTAAGTAAATCCAAGATACTGCACAGGCATATCAAAATTTTGACCCTGTTACTTTGAATGCTTATAACTTCACCACATTATTGTAATTTGCATACTTTAAACCGCAACTTTTAGCTAAACCAATAAATGTTGTTATATTGTCTTACTTTTAATACACCTAATTTTACAAATTTTCTAAATTTTTATAAAATTTAAATTAATATCAAAGTTTTGTCTGCTCATAATTTAACAACTATTTGTCAAGTTAGTAGAATTTATTGTATTTGAACAAAAATATGATTCAAGTTATTCACTTAAATATTGATAATTTGATTAATACTTTAGCATTACTTTGAATGCTCTTAATTTAACAACAAACAAACATAAATTGTAAGATGATAGCCATGTAATGAATCACATGACTTAAGATTATAAACTTAATCTCAGTTTTCAAAATTACAAAGATGGTGATTCTACAATTAACAATATGTATAAAAATTATTTTTTAAATTTTCAACCTATTTGTTTGACGCAAATGCAAGTGGAAAATAAATATTGTCCTTTTGCACTTTTACTAATTTATATAACTTTTAATAAATATTAAAATTAATTTAACTTTTAATAAATATTAAAATTTATGTAAATAACTTGTTACTCTTGCCGCTTGTTATTTTTTGCAACTATCCAGATGTAAGGAAATTCTGAATAAATATCAGGACAATAAAGAAGTCGTAAATTAAAAAAAACATGCATGAATAGACTGACCTTAAAATAGTTTTACTGCTTTTAAAATAATTTATCATAAATTCATTGATAATAATAAAAATTAAAGATGTAATACTTTGAATATTGTTTATACTTGTTAATCAATAATATAGTAGTTTCAAATACATGCAACTATTTTGTTGTAGTCTACATCATTAAATTATTTGACAAATAAATATGCAAAAAAGTCTTACTATAAAAGAATATAATAAGTAATATTAAAAAAAATCAAAATATAAATTGTCGATGTTATGCATAAACATTCAACAAAACTTACTTAATTTATATTTTTTTTCATCGTTACTGTGTAAGTAAACATTTAGAAACAATTTAAATTATTATAGATTATAAATATTTCTGTAAAACAAATTCTTATAACTTTTACTGTAAGAGCCCAAGTTGTCGAGTTTATAAACAAACATTAAAATAAACATTTATAACTTTTTTATCACAAATGTATAAGAAACATTTAGAAACAACTTAAATGATAATAGATTTTAAATATTTCTATAAAACCATTTCTTAACTTGGACTTATACGATAAATTTTAATAAGAGCCCACGTTGCCGAGTTTATACAAGAATATTCAAATAAACATAGGTTATTTATAATTTTTTTTTCATAAAAGTATTAGCAACGTTTACAAGCTATGAAAATAACAATAAATTATAAATATATTTTAAAAATATTATACCCACTTTGAGTTACAATAAGTAGCAAAGAGCCCGACTTGCCGGATTTATACCATTGTGGCTATAACTTTTTTATTTGAAGTAATAGACAAGGGTTTGTTTGTCCCTAGGAGGTTAGTTTGACAAAATACATTAGAATATGACATAATATAAATATATATTTTACGAGCCCGACTTGCCGGGTTAACATATATATATATATATATATATATATATATATATATATATATATATATATATATATATTCAAGTCAAAATTTACTAAGTGGACCTTACTGCTAAAAAGTTTAATTTTCTATCCCGACAACCAGATGAAGAGCCAATAAAAGAATTGAAGAAAAAACAAAAAAAAAGACCATATGGTATTACTCAAACTACACATTAAAAAAAAACCGAATGAAAAAACCCAAAAACTTTCACAAACCAAAAAATTGTTCATCTTGAAACAAAAAAACCTTTATTGCTGCTGTCCAATGTACCATATGGACAAATCAGTTGGCAATACCGCAAGCAATGCAACAGCATGTTATCTAGAACAATCATTAAAAAAACAAAAAGACAATCATAGATATTTGAAACACGTACCATGAGCTAAGAATAAACAAATTATAAGAATTAAAAAATTACGTCCAAAAGTTTATCTAAAAATGTTTCGTCTACACTATGGTGGCTAAGCAAAACACACAAAAAAACATCCCCTCTCCCCATGCATAACCAACAAGCTTTGAGAGAGTGCCGTAACTAGCTTCTGATGCGAGGGCTTTTAATTTTTTTTCCAGTTATGAAGTTAAGGTCGTTTTGAGCGCCCCAAATTGCTTTACATTAACAGTCATTGACATATGCACTTGATAGACCAAATTTTTCTTTGTCTTAGCTGCCGTTAGCAGGAGGGGAGGCGTATTTATTGCCGTGTCTAATAAGTACCAATCCTATAAAATATTTAGTCATTGCTCTGTTTGTGTTGACATCATCAATATTAAAATAGTTTTAGATACTGTTTATATTCCACCTGGTTTGGATTACTCTAATTACTTACGTCACTGTGAAAGTGTAGAATTAATTAGTGAATGCATCACTGTTTATATTATTGGTAATTACAACTTGCCACAAACGTTGTGGATTAATAATAAATTTGGAGTAAAAACAAAATCCACTTGTCCTAAAGGTACTTTAGTTGCCAACACGTTTGGGTATATTAATTCGCATCAATTAAACAACATACTAAACATAAATTTGGTTTTTCTAGATTTATTGTTTGCTTTAGATCTAGTTTTGAAACTAGACTCTTTACAGGATACACCTGACAACGTTTGGTGTGGCAAAGAAAACGTGGTACAATATAATTTCAAGGATGCTGATTACGTTTTCTTAAATAATGCTTTTATCAATACAAAGTGGGATAATATGTTTGTCAATTGTAATATTGATGAAGCATGTCACCGTTTTTATTCCTTAGTTTTTAACACAATTGACTATTATGTGCTCAAAATAAATACGTGTTATAAAAAAACCTATAAATTTCTAATATAGTTCACAATAGGGCTAAAAGAACTTGTGTTTACCAAAAAAAAGTTACACAAAGCATAATCTCTTTAATGCCAAATACCGGAGCCATAAAAAAAGTTTATTCAAATAATAGTAAAAATGTACCAAAAGAAAAACAAAATTTGTTATCTCAAACTGCAACTGGAAACGACAAAGATGGTTTTACAACAGTAGTTTACAAAAAAACACGCAACAATAATAACATTAAAAATCGGCCTACAATACATGGTAGTGGAGAAGATATTGCTATAAAAGGTATTGCGAAAATGGCACATATTCACGCCTCGCGTTTCAAACCTGATGTAAGAGAAGAAGATTTAATCAATTACTTAAAAAGTAAGTCATTTAAACATGTAAGATGCGAAAAGGTAGTATCTAAGTATCCTCTTGAATACTCCTCATTTAACATTTCTGTCCCGGTAACAGATATAAATGCTTTGAAGGAGCAATCACTCTGGCCTGTTGGAGTTTGTATAAACCCTTTTCTGTCTTGGCTGAAGAAAAAACCAGATGCATAAGTGATTTAGATGGTTTTTTAAACATTGCTCATATTAATGTGCAATCTATAACAAATAAAATAAATGTCATACAACTTTTTGCGGCTCGTGAAAATATAGATATTTTGTGTGTCACAGAACATTGGGCTATGCACAATGATCTAGAAAATTTTTGTATATTGGGATATAAACTTGCTAACCATTTTTCAAGAAAAATTCATATTCACGGTGGTGTTGCTATTTATGTTAAAAATTATTTGAAATATGAAAATATAAATTTTTTAGAAAATTTTTCAACAGAAAAGCATTTTGAGATAAGTGGTATTATTATTACATTATCAAATTTAAAGATAAAAATTATATCATTGTACAGATCACCTCTTGGTGATGTAGAATTTTTTTATAATAAACTATTTTATATTTTAAATCGTCTTTGTTCTCAACAAAGTAACTTAGTAATGAGTGGCGATATTAATATTGATTACTTAAAAGAAACTCCTCAAAAAAAATCATTAGTTGATATTTTTAACTCATTTCAATTATATGTACCAAATGAGCAGCCAACAAGAGTTTTTACAAATGCAACAGGTCATACATCCTCAACCTGTATTGATTATATAGCTACAAATTTAATTAATAATCAATTCAGCTGCACAGTTGTTAATCCTGTTATGGGGGATCATCTTTGTGTTTTATTAAAAGTGTCTATAAAAGCAGAAAAACCTCCAATTCAATACTTTTCGCGCAGAGTATATTCTGATTTTAATATATATAAACTAATACATTTAGTAAATACAGCTGACTGGTATACATTGTACCAATGTGACAGCATGGATACTGCTTTTAACTATATGATTCTAGTATTAACAAGTTGCTTAGATAAATCTTGTCCTATTGAGGCATTTAAACATAATAATAAACACAATAAATGGATGTCTAAAGATATTCTTGAAGAAGGCAATAGCTTAAAAGAATTGTTCTGGCTAGCCAACAGTCTTAACGATGCTAATCTAAAAAATATGTATAAAACTAAGAAACGAGAATATCGGAAAAATACAGCAGCATGTAAAAGAAGCTATTTCACTAACAAAATATTAAACTCGGAAAATAAAATAAAAACAACTTGGTCGTTAATAAATGAAACATTGGGTAAATCAAGTCGGAGTAGTAACATTATACTGCATAAGAATGATCAAAAAATTATACATCCACAAATGATTGCAAATGAGTTTGTTGAGTATTTTTCTACTATTGCATCTTCTAATGTAAAGAAAAATTTCGGCAATTCTCTAGCTTGTGACTGTACCTCAACGTACAAAAATATTGCAAATTGTTTTGTTTTGCAAGAAATTAATATTATCGATGTAACTTCGACAATTAGACGAACCAATTCAACAAATTCATGTGGCAACGATGAACTATCAAATAAAATCATTAAACTACTAGTTGATCACATTAGTGATCATTTAGTGTTTCTGTTTAATTGGGCAATCAATATTGGAGTTTTTCCTTTAATTCTAAAAACTGCTGCAATTACACCAATATTTAAAAAAGGTGACATTAACAACATAGTTAACTATAGACCAATTTCGGTACTGTCTACCATATCAAAAGTCTTTGAAAGAATTATTTATGATCAAATAACTTCTTTTTTAAATAAATATAATATATTTTCAAATTCCCAACATGGATTTCGTTCAAATAAATCAGTTGAAACCGCTGCTTGCGAATTAATGAAATATATTATTTGTGAAAATGATCAAAACAAATATGTTGCTGGTTTATTCTTTGATCTGTCACTTGCGTTTGACAGTGTAGATATTAATTATTTGTCAACTAAATTACAAAGCCTTGGATTTAGAAATTCTGCATTAAATTTTATTATTTCATATCTTACAGATAGAAAGATGTATGTAAGAGTAAATAAATCTTCATCTCACTTGAAAGATTTAGAAATGGGGGTCCCACAAGGATCAGTTCTTGGCCCATTGTTGTTTTTAATTTTTATAAATGACTTGCCTGAATTTATAACTGAAGGTTTAGTCATAATGTATGCAGACGATACAACTGTTGTGGTATCTGCTGAAACTCCCGAAGAGCTTCAAATTAAAATTAAAACCGTTATTATACAATTTAATACCTGGTGTTTTAAAAATAAATTGATAATAAATAGTAGTAAAACTGAATGTGTATTTTTTACAAAACGCAAAACTTTACCTGATAATTTTACGATTAAAGTAAATAACTTTGTATACTCTTTAAGTCAATCATGCAAATTTTTAGGACTAGTTATTGATTCTAAGTTAATCTGGTCTAGCAATATAAGTAATATAATCTGCAAATTAAATAAATCCTACTTTGCTATATTACAACTAAAACAACTAATATCTCCAGAAGCTCTTCTAAACATGTACTATGCGCTAGTGTATTCTCATATGTCCTACATGATTTTAATATGGGGTCGTGCATCAGACTCTCATAAAGTATTTTTGATACAAAAAAGAATAATTCGATTAATTTTTAATTTAAATTATCGAGATTCATGTAAAGAAACCTTTATAAAAAACAAAATTTTAACTATGCCGTCAATTTATATTTATAAAACACTTTGCTATATTAAATTAAATTTAACATCATTTCATACATTATCACAATATCATAACTATAATACCCGGCATGGATCGTTATTAACTGTAAACTTTCACAAAACACAATCATTTCATACTTCGTATTTCAATACAGGTATTAAATTATTTAACATGTTAAGTTCAGAAACTAAGCAACTATGTTTTACTAAATTTAAAACTCTTATAAAACATTTCTTATTGTCAAGAGCTTTTTATACTGTTGAAGAATTTTTAAACTGTTTTAATGTAAATATATAAGTTATTTTATTAAATTGTAAGTGTGTATATATGTTTATATTTTAGTTTAAATTGTAATTGTACATGTACGTATATATTAATTAATTACAACTGTATTTATTATATCATCTCATCCACATATATATTAGACGTTTCATATCCATCATTATGTTTTATCTGTGTAAAATGTATAATTTGGCATACATGAATAAATTTATATTATTATTATTATTATTATTATGTGCTGTCTAGATCAGCAGCTGACTACCACAAATTTAGTTCAACGTGATAAGTGTAAGCAATTGGCTAATACGTGTTATTCTAATTACATTAAAAAAGTGAATGATTGGATTAAATTTTTTGGAGGCACGTCAAATCTAAACCTAGCAGTTATCAAATACCATCTACTTTCACAAATGGTAAATAGACATTATTGATGGCATTGTAAACCTCTTTGCTGTTTTTTTGGGACAGTTTACAGTCTGCTGATGGTTTTGATGAGTTCACTCAGCACATATTCTCCACCAATATAAATAAATTGCATCTTGTGTTAAAGATATTTGATGTTATCAACAAACTATTACTATTAAAACCCAACAACTGTCTAGGACCTGATAGATTAACTGTTTTTTTTTTCTCAACAAATGTGCGTTTGCCTTTTATTGGCTTTTATGGCTTTTATTTAACTTATCTCTAGTCATAGGTACTTTTCCTACTTGCTGGAAACAAGCTTATGTCACTCCGATTTATAAGTCCGGTGCTAAAAATGATGAATCAAACTATAGACCTATATCTATTTTATTGATTATTCCAAAAATCTTTAAATAGTTAGTTACCTGTCACATTTCTCCCATTCTGCAATCTGAAATAGCTGTCAATCAACACGGTTTTTGAACTGGCAAATCGACATCTTCCAACCTTTTGTTGTATGAATCTTATTTAACAGATGCGCTCAAAAACAGATTCCAGTTAGATTCAGTTTACACTGACTTTTCAAAAGCTTTTGATACCGATGACCACAAGATACTAATTATGAAACTACGTGGTATTGGATTTAATGGCACCTTGTTGCTGTGGATTCAATCCTATTCATCTAACAGATCTCAATTTGTGCGCATCGGTCAGTCGTTTCTCGTAATATTGATGTTACGTCGGGTGTTCCACAGGGGTCACATCTTGCACATCTACTATTCAATATCTTTATCAATGATGTAGTACACTGTTTTTCTAATGCGCGTTGTTTATTATTTGAGGACGATATAAAAATCTTTATGAAAATTCAGCCTTTGAATAATGCTGTACTACTTAATAAAGAAGTACAGATATTTTCTAGTTGGTGTCAAGTTAATAACTTACTATTTAATTTAAATAAGTGCAAAGTGATGACAATTTTTAGACGTCAGTCTACGTTGATGTATGCTTATACTTTCTCATGAATGTAATGTTGTTAAGTGTTAAAACTATTCGAGATTTAGGCATTACGTTTGATTCAAGCTTTTTATTTACACTACATATCGAGATAAAACTAGCAAAAGCATGAATTTAACCACAGCCAACATAATTTTTGTGTATATTAAGTTGCCTATTATACCGGCCAAACTATTCGTGTCTAGCTGTAATCTATTCTTATTTAATGCAGTTTTAAGATCTGTGTTTATTTTAAGAGAACAAATCCTTACTTGTCTCGTTTTTTTTTGTATTAGTTAAAAAAAAAAACTTTTTAATTCTTGCGATTATTTATTTATTTTAAATGTGTTAAATGAATTTTAATGTATTAGGATGCTTTCTGAGGTCGTTGGCCTAATCTAAATATTATTTTATGCGTTAGCATCTTAGTAGTCGGCACTGCACAAAAAACAAACAGAACCATTGATTGCAAAATTAATAATAGAATAAATAAAATTTACGATTTGAAACAAACTTGAACATAAATTAAAACAAATTGATTTTTCAGATAATTTAAAATATTGCAATAAAAGAAAGAGACAATTAAATTACCAATCGTCTGATAACGAACAAGATAGATTACATTGAGGTAATACGATTTCGTGAAGTTGTGCTTTTTTATGCGGTCTGTCTCGAACAAATCCATAAAAAGAAGACATAAAGAGGAGGAGTGCAATGTACACTTTTGATCGTTTATCTCATCCCTTATTTACCTCTTGCATGTAAAATTAGAAGCGTTATTTCGTTATCACCGTCCATAAACTACAACTCAAATAATAACTTTCCTTACTTTACAACCCACCCAAGTCTGGAAACTTAAAAACTAAACGAATTAAATGAAAAAAAGGTCATCAACCTTTATTAATTGCAAATGTTCATATAATCATTATTTCCAGTTAAATTGGCTTTGAAACAATGCATAATATATCTTTGCAATTAGATATTCAATTGGATTATCAAGTAAACTTCCCTTTCATTTAAATTTAATGCGAATGCACACAATACTGCACTGCGAGATATAAATTTATGAAATTAAATTGGCTTTAGTGACAATCACGTTCCGCGATTAAATCCTAAATTTATGGTGCTATTAGTTTGTTTGTTGCCTCCGAAATAATCATTTCTGTTGTTATCTGTATTTATGAAGTAATAACTGAAATTATCATTTGAAGACAAATATTTTACAGCTAAGCATTTTAACTAATTTGAATTAGCAATTAAATAACAAAAAATTATTATTACCTTAGGATCCAATATAGTATTAACAGCTTTCCAATAACAAAATAGTTTATAGCTCTACTGCAATCAGTCCACTTATTAGCACAACACTTACCGATTTATGCCTTTCTTTTGCACTATTTAATATTTTATAAGTTTTCACTAAATCACAATTAATGACAGCTGACGACAGTGTTGCCAATAGCAAATTTTTTGTAATTAATATGGGAATAGAAATATTTGATCAATTCTGCAAATATAAACTGTTTTATTTCTAGGAAAAAAAAATGAATTGTACTTTCAATATAAATAACATAATGTTGACATTTATGTTTTTGATATTTAGCTATATGTATACCTATTATATAATGTTATAATATGAAAATGTAAAAATGTTAAATCTGAATAAATACATTATTAACGCATCAAATACGGCTGTTGTTATTAAATAATAACAAAAAATTGACAAAAAATAACTATTTACAAACGAGAATTAATTTAATTTAAAATTTAAATTATTTGAACATGCAGACAAGCTTGTTTTCAATTTTCATAATAATAATAATAAATTTACTAACTAATAAGTCCCCTCAAGGTATGTAACCTAGATAGCATGTTGTGTTGACCTAGTTGCCTATCATTTAATAAAAAAATACTATAATATTAATTAATTAAATACATATTTAAAACATTACATTTTTTAATTCTAAAGCAGTTTTTATTTACAAACTCGGTTCAATTATATATTGGCATTTTCGATGTGGTGAAAAGTATTACATAAACAGCAGTCACCTGTGTTTGACTTCAGTGCTCGTGGAGTGACAGATCTTGCCGGTGATTTATTAATCTAAATTTAGTAAAAATCGATGGAATATTGTGTTGTGTTGAGTGTAAACTTATAAAAACATTGTTTGTTAGTGTCGAACTTGTTATTAGTAGTGATAGGATTGTATTCGCCGGTGTAAAGAACTGATGTACAAAATTCGCTTTTGTTGTTATTATCGCGAGCCATACATGGAATCATAATAAGGTAAGATTTACTTTTGTAGTTGCTTCATGTAAATATCTAGGTGTAGATTTGTTATTATATATTTATTTATTACAATACAGTTACTTTATTTACGATATAATACAGAAGTTGACAATTTTATTTATAGTTGATTAAATATTATAATTTATTGAAACTGATTTTAATATTCGTTTTAAAAACATCCTGTGAATTGCAATAATTTTAATAATTGTTTAGAATCATTTTTAATAAAGCGTAAACTGTTTTAAGAAATAATTATTCAACTTTGTTATGTTATGTGTTGTTAGGAAGCAGAGCCGTAGTCTGGAATTATATTGTATTATTATACAGTGGCGTAGCTAGGGTTTTTTGGCCACACTGAAAAATATTGAGAATGAACTTTATTTTCTCATTTTTTTAATTCTTTTATTAATTGTTGTAAGTAAAAGTACAAAATTGTAATAATTAAAAATCAAAAATAATAAAATGATGTCATAAAATATTAAAAAACTAAAATGAGGCTAAAAACGTGTAAAATTAAGTTAAAAGTTAAAACTAACAAAATTTGGTGTTTTATGAAATCAAAAATAACTATAAAATATAAATTAAAATGTCAAAAATACCGTAATTTGGCTTTGAAACATCAAAATATTGTTAGTAGACACCAAAATCCGGCTATAAAGTGCAAAATTCATTTTATATACAGTTAAAAATAGCAAAATTTGGGTATGACATATTAAAATATTGTTACAAGTTACCAAAGTTTGAGCATATACTGATAAGATAAAATAAAACTTTATGTTTTTATATGACAATTTATTAAGTCGCACTGTGACTGCAGTTTTGGGTAAACCTTAGACAATATATGAACACATTGACAAAGAAACAGTCCATTTTATATAACTCAAATTCTTAGTTTTTCTTACTAAGTGGAATTGTCAATGCTCAATGAACCATAGAATTATATGCGCCTGCCTTATAAGATGTAGGGTGAGTCCTAAAAGATTTTGATATCTGTAAACGTCGGTTTTCTAACTATATTAAATGATATTTGACTGTTTTTTCTAAGTAAGGCTTAATTTGGTTGTTAGTTTAATTCTACTGCAAACTGAATGCGTGGATGAATGATTATGAAGGAAAATTTCTAACTGTTAAGTCAAAACTAAAATGTTATCTACATATCTGTAGTTAAATTTTAAAAGTGTTTGATATGACAATGTTGGCAAGATGTGGACTAAGTGGTTACTTCCACAAAAAAGCCTGAGTTTTGTTGGTTTAATGCATATTTCAAATCTTGCGTAAGTTTTGACTTAACAGAAATGTTGATTAAAGATTTATCAAGAATGTCTTATATGTCTTTGAGTTTTGATGTAAGAAGAACAAAGTTTTTTATACTATTTGGAGATTTAAAATAAGTTAATTGTTTAAAGCATTGATTTAATTTTATAGCAAATTTATGTGTGATACTACTGTTTGTAAAGGGTTATTTTGTTTGTGGGTTTTTACCAAACCACATAATATAGGGGCAGGTGGGGATCATCTTGTAGCTCAAAATTTACTTTCAAGACGGAAAAAATGAAACCGGATTTTGTAAAAAAGTAAATATGTAACTTTGGACAAAAAGATCAAAAAAAAAAAATTTAACTCAAAACAAATCCATAAAGCTATTTAAAAGAATAATGCATTGCAGTAACCATCAAAAGATTCTACTTAAACTATATATAGTTGTATTATAATTTGTTTAATCCAAAGATAAGCTGACAGAGTCAAGACAAACAGTCCTAAATGTAGGATCTAAAAAACTCCAAATGATTGATAGAGCAGCATTACACTATTTGATGATTAACAAAAGACCAAGCAAAGGTCAAATAACTAGCAAAATACTGAAGACCGGAGGAGAAAAATTGGAAAAAGCGATCCTGATACTCTTGAACAAATGCCTTGAAGAGGACAAAATTCCTGATTTATGGCAAAACACGAAGGTAAATTTTTTTTTTAAGAAGGAGACAATATAAATTTGGAGAACTACAAACCAACCAATCTACTGTTTACCTTTTATAAGTTACTAACCAAAATAATAACAAATCGACTAACTCAAAAATTTGACTTTATGAACGGCTTAACAAGCAGGTTTCAGGCGAGGCTACAGCACGACCGATCATATTCAAACATTGCGTATACTGATCGAGAAATGTACAATATTTACCTTCACATGGCATTTGTGGACTATCAGAAGGCCTTTAACTCAATTGAAACAAGAGCAGTATTCCAATCAATGGACAATGCCCAAATTGATTCCTGGTGCACAAACTTGTCTAAATACATCTACAAACACGCAACTTTACACGTCAAAATGGAAGAAGATTAGACGACGAACAAATTTATATATAAAAAACGGCGTTTGGCAGGAAGACACCTTCTTGCCAAAATTGTTCACCTCAGCTCTGGAAGACGTGTTCAAAAAACTATCGTTGGAGAGAAAAAGAGTAAGCATCGATAGTAACCGTCTAAATCACATTTGTTTTGCCAATGATATTGTCCTCATTAGCAATAATTCAGATGAACTGGAAAAAATGCTACGCGCCTGCAAATGAACATGCACAAAACAAAAATCAAGAATCACACTTTAGAAAAAGTCAAAAAGTATATATACTTGGGGCATAGCATTAAATTTGGAATGGCTAACCAAACAACAGAAATCACCAGGCGTATCGGATTGTTAGTTAGGATACTTTAAAAATTTAAAAATTAATTATTACAAAACTTAACGATACTTATTGTTAAGTTTTCTGTATCTTTATTGTTTTGATATTTGTTTAGATGCTACTTTTATTTAGTGAATTACTGTTAAAAATTCTATACACAAAAGTCAAAAATAGCTAAATCCGGTTTTAAAACAATACTATTTTAATTATAAAATGTCAAAAATAGCATTCTTTGGTCTTTGAAAGCTTTTATAAACTTTTAAAACATGTAAAACTTTTCATAAAATTCTTAAAGTAGCAAAATCTGGCTATAAAATATCAAAATAATATCAGAAAGATTCAAAATCCGGTCATAAACTGTCGAGAAGTGTAAAATTCTATTCTTAAAATGACAAAAATCCAGCCAAAAAGTAAAAAAAAATTGTCAGAAAGTAAAAAGATTTACCATGAACTGTTATAAACTGCAACTTTCTTTTGAAACGTTAAAAATAGCAAAATTTTGTCATAAAATAGTAAAATATTTTCAAAAAGAATCAATATCCGGTCTTAAAATTAAAAAAAAAATTAGAAACACTAAAATTCATCTATGAACTGTTGAAAAAATGTGAATCTTATTATAAAATTTTAAAAATAGTAAAATCAAGCTACTAACTATCAAAAATATTGTTAGAAAGAACTAAAATCTGTCATATACTGTTAAAAAGTGCAAAATTTTCTTAATAAAATGTAATAACAGCAAAATTTGGTCATCAAATCAACCTAGAAACTATTGAAAAATGCAAAATTGTTTTGGAATTTCAAAAACATCAAAATTTGGTTATAAAGTACTATTTTTTTTTCAAAAAAAAACAAAATTTGGCCAAAAATTGCACATAAGTTCAAAATTATGTTTATAAAATGTTTTGAAATTGCAAGAATGTTATAAAATTCGGCAATAAACTATAGAAAAAGTGTAAACTTTTATATGAAAATTTTAAAAACAGCAAAATTTGATGATAAAGTATAGAAATATTGTCAAAAAAGACAAAAAACAGCACAAACTTAGCAGTTTATGGTAAAATATTCGAGTTCGGTCACCGCAACTTTACGTGCGTTGACTCCGATTTTTGGTCGTTATAATCGTCCGGATAAACGGTCTGTGGTTCGTTTAGTGGCTAAATTCGAGTTGACCTACTCATTATTGGATGTTCCCGTGCCGAAAAGAGCAAGACCAGCCAGGAGCGAAGAAAATATTGGCGCTGTACGAGCTTCTGTAGCCAAACAACCATAACAATCGATTTCACGCAGTTCTCAGGAGTTGGGGATCAGCCAAACAACATTGTGGCGGATTTTGCGGAAAGAACTTGGCCTACACCCGTATAAGATCGTTCTAACCCAAGAATTGAAGCCGAATGACTATTTGCTG
Source organism: Tachinus rufipes (assembly GCA_963932245.1). Taxonomy (NCBI): domain Eukaryota; kingdom Metazoa; phylum Arthropoda; class Insecta; order Coleoptera; family Staphylinidae; genus Tachinus; species Tachinus rufipes. The sequence continues at coordinate 123,808,249 of OZ010741.1, read as the reverse complement.
CGCAGAAATTTTACCAATTGGGCCTTAGACAAGATGGAGATGGATAATAATTTTCATCGAAAATTTATCCTGAGTGACGAGGGCTCATTTTTGGCTAAACGGTTTTGTTAATAAACAGAATTGTCGCATTTGGGCAAGGGAAAATTCTCAGGAAATCAACCAGTCACCTTTGTATTCATTAAAACTCACTGTTTGGTATGGTTTTCATGCCAGCGGAGTCATTGGCCTTTATTTCTTTTTCAACAATGCAGGAAATGCCGTCACGGTCAACGGCGATCGCTATTGGGGCATGTTAACCGATTATTTTTTGGACAAATTGGATGATTTCGATGTGGACTATATGTGGTTCTAACAAGACGGGGCCACATGCCATACAGCCGGTCAAACAATCGATTTATTGAAGACCAAGTTCGAAGACCGTGTTATTTCAAGACACGGCCCAACCAATTGGCCACCTTGTTCGTGCGATTTAACGCTCCTAGACTTCTTACTTTGGGGGTACGTTAAGTCAGTGGTCTACAGCAACAAACCAACAACATTGGAGGAGCTCCAGACCAATATTAAAAGAGCCATTGCTGACATATCGCCAGATTTGTGTGAAAAAGTGATGGAAAATTGGGTCCAGCGTCTCCATTTATGCCGGCGTTCCAGAGGTGGCCATCTGAACGATGTTCTGTTCCATTTTTAATGGTATAGTGTCACCTTTAACCCACAATAAACAGATCTTTGATATCTCATCAATTGATCGTTTTATTTACATTTCAAATGGGGTCACTCTTAATGGAAGACCTTTTAGTATAAAAAAAGCCAAAAACACTACAAACTGTTTGAATTGGCCAAATTTGGTCATAAAGTGGTAAATTATTTTCAAAAAAAAAAACAAAATTTGGCTAAAAATGGTAGACATGTGCAAAATTATGTTCATAAAATATCAGTCTTGAAACTGCATACAATTGTTAGACTGTATTAAAATCCGGCCAAAACTAAAAAAGTATAAACATTTTTATAAAAAATCTTAAAATCGGAAGTATAAAATATTGTAAAAAAAAATAAACAAAAACAGCACAAACTGTTAAAAATGGCAAATATGGTCATGAGGTAGTAAAATATTGTCAATAAGTAAACTGAAATCTGGCCTTAAAATTTTAAACTAATCTCAAGAATCTAACTGTAAACTGTTAAAATATTTTTTTTTTTCTAATTTTATTAATTCTAAAAATTTGCTATAAAATACATTGTTAAAAAGTGCAAAATTTTCCTAATAAAATGTGAAATCAGCAAAACTGGACCATGAATTAACATATTGTTCTAAAGCACCAACATTTGGTCATAAACTTGTAAAAACTGCCACATTTTTTTCATGGATTGTCAGAAATAGTAAACTCTGACTATAAAGTATAAAAATATTAACAGAAATCGTGAAAATTTAGTCAAAACGCTTGAAAAGTCCAAAAAGCAAAGCAAATTTTGGCTTTTAAACATTAAAATATTGTTGCACTGCACTAAAATTTGGCCATAAACTGGTACAGATTGTAAAACTTTTGATGAAATCACTAAATTAGCAAAAACCGGCCATAATATATCAAAATAGTATAAGAAAGATTTATATCCGGTCAAAAAGTGTAAAATTGTAGATTTTTTTTTAAGTGTTTTATACCCTTTTAAACCAATCAAAATATAACTAATAAGATATAGTAACAGAGTTGGTAGGCTTAGTTGGTTATCCAACCAGGTATCGCAATTTATCCCCTCGCCAGGAGAAGAGGGTATAAACACGTGAGTATTGTTAGGAAGCAGGTCACAGTCAGTCACTGCCCGGCACAGTCAGCCTTATCTTGCCAGAACCAACCAAGTTATACAGTAATAGTGTATAGTATATCAGGGTGAAGCACCAGAAAAACAAGGTAACTCTCAACAGAATACTGTATTGCCAAGTCCTGACAGGACGTACTTATATTCTGTGGAGTGCAGTATTGGTAGACGATATTAAAAATCCTGGTCTTGCCGGGACATTGCAGTATTGTCGTCTAATACAAATAATGCAAGTTGCAATCTTGCCTGGATTTGCAATCCCCCGATATACACCTATATATATATATATATATATATATATATATTAATATTTTTGCAGTAAGTTTTATTTTAAGTTTTTGTACGTTAATTTACCTGATTTTATTTTATGAACAAATCTTTTGATTTGCATCCTTTTTTTATTATTATTTTCCTTTTTTTTTTCCAGTTCACATTTATATGTGGTGGCGCCCAAAGCATCTAAAACACCCAAAATCTAAAACCTGTGGATCACGTCTTTTTGCTACCCGTGCCGCTTTCTAGTTTTTGGAACGGGAAAGCGTTACAAATTTCATTGTCTACTCCAATTTGTTTTGTAGTTGCTAGTGGATAAGTCTGGACTGTAGGGTGATGATCTATTTTTTGAAAGCCGCATTCATTTATGGTCAGTTATGCAACCTCAGCGTTGTGCAACAACCTAACTCCTTTTGTTAATTTTCTTTGACGCTTTGCCTGAATATTTTTGCTCAACTTTTGTAATAAGGTAGCATAATAAGCGCCATTTACCGTAGTATTTCTTTTTTTTTAATCAATTCTCAAGATGCCTTCACAATCTCAAAAGATTGTAATCTTGACCTTTTTGAATGAGTCATATTTTAAAGACTCATAGCCTATCTTAAACTTTTTTGTTCATTCTTTTACGGTGGAATAAAAAGGTAAATTACCGTATACGCCATCTAATCTAGACCGTTTGGTACTCATTTTTTTGTAAACCTAACCTAACGATTTCTGTCTGGATATTACTACAGAACTAATTAAAATAAAGGGTTGAAATTGCGCATGTACGTTTATTATACTATACTTTACTGACAATATTTGACATTTATTGAAGTTGTTGAGAAATGTAGTAGGCCTGGAGTTAATAGCGATTTTCTTGTACAGCTCTTGCTTTGTTCAATTGTTCAACATTCAGCCAACATTCAAATAAAACATAAGCAAAACTGTGTCAAGGTTTCAATAAAAATTGTAAGTTTAGCAAGGCGTAAGCTAGGCATTTTAATATTTATATTGGTATTAACTGGTAGATTACATAGTTTTTTTTCTATGCGACGAGGAAGTGTGAAAATATATTTGGTAAAGGCAATTTGAAGCATCGGTGAACTGAGTTAGTTTTGAATTCAGAGTTAACTTAAAGTGGTATTTGTAGCAACACCTGGTAGCGATGTCAATAGTCTTGGTGTGTTGGATTTATTTTTTATTAATTGTCTATAACTGAGTTTTACATAGCACATTATACTTTTTTGCAAAGTCTTTTAAAGAGGGTTGGGGGTTTAGTTGGAGGGCGTTTTCTAACTACTAACGCACCTTTATCTTTATAACATGGGCACACGGTGGGATCACTTTAAAGCATTTCCTTGTTGTAGCTCAATCAATGTTTGTTATCAAAAGATTGAATGTTTGACCTCTTTGCGAGCATCAAAAGTTACTTTGCTACAAGAGACAGTTGTGATCCAAACTCTAAGTTGTTTTTGCTAGTATCAAAAACCACTTTGCTACAACAGAAGGTTGTGATCCAAGTTCTTGATAACCAACACTTGGGTGGGTGGGTAGCTTTCTCCAATCCAAACTACTGTTTTGTTGTCAAACTATGGAGTAACTCACTCAATTGTTTTATTGATCTTGGTAATCATTTTATTAGTTTCTTGCATTTACGTGCACACCGCCCTGCAGTACATACTGCTGTTCCTTTTTTAGTTTATTTATTTTTTTTATCAGAGGTTTGTGAGGAATTGGGTTAGAAAGTAATTTACTTTACCGTATTTCTTGGTTCTACAACTGGTATTAGCATATTAATCTACTTCCCACTGTTTGGCTTTTTGTTCTACTTGCTGAGGAGATTATCTCTAGTTACGCTCATGGTGTTTGGTTTTTTCTTTTTTATGGTATATTTCTTTTCCTAGCAGTTTAATGAGCAACATTGCGTTTGCTATGCGTATTGAGGCTAGTCATTACACTTTGATTAGTCTTTTCTTGGTCTAATTGATTAGTGCATATTTACACCACACTGGTGCTGCGTACAGAATGCTTTGTAGGGAGTTGGAAATTTATAATTTGTCCAAAGACAAGTTTTGGGTACTTTATTTTATTTTGGTTTTTTTATTTTTTTTTGGTGTGCAAGTTGTAGGTTATTTCTTAACACGCTTCAATTTTTGTAGCTCATAGGATAGGTACAAGTATCTGATATAATATGATGATGATCCAACCAGCAAAATTAGAATAACAAAAATAAACCTATTTTGTTAGACGCTTATTGTCTATATACAGTTACACCTTGCTGTAAAACTCGTTCTTTTACAAGAAAATTGTAAACCTTTTTATGGACTTTTTGCAGCTTTTAATTTAAAGGCTTAGTTACGGACAACATGCATCCTATACTAAGAAGAGCTTTATTGATATGTTTATAATTTTGTGTCTGCAGTGATTATGCCAATTTAAAGATCTCTAGTTTAGATTTTGTATATCTTTCCTTCTTACACATTCATTACGAGCTTGCTGTACTCAAATTAGGAATTCAAAAAATTGTATTTTGATATTTAAACCTTAATGTTTATTTGGATGCCAATTACTGTATGGCGGCCATGTTGCAGAATACTAATAAATACGTTTTATTCAAAAAATATAAATTTTAAAAATACGTCATTGGTATAATAGTGTCTAAAAATGAAGTAACTTTTGATAAATAATACGACTTTGGTCTTATCAAATGGAGCTGGGTAGGGCATGATGCAAGACAAAATTCTTTACTGGCGACTGAGAACAACTCAATACAGCGTGACCACAAACATGATGATTGGATGATGTAAAGATCAAAGCTGGGTATCAACCAGCAAAAAATTGAAATGACAGGCTTATAGCCAGCGGTGAACAAAGTCGGACTGAAGAAGAAGATTCCAGTTAATAGAACTCATGACGTCAAACACAACAAACAAGATATGTTGTTTAACATTTTAAAAATCTTAGGGCGACTAGTTTGTACAATTTCCTTTTACAAAAATGTACTTAAAGTTTTTTTTAAACAGTTAAAAAAAACAAATTAAAAAAAATATTAATATATAAAATTTTAATAACATTACATAAAAATAAATTACCATATTTTACTTTTTAATTATTTATTAAATTTCCACTAAAGAACAATTTTATAAGTATCACTTATATAAAATTAATGCAGCTCAAAAGGCTTTTAAATATAATGCACTGGTCTCATCATGTATTAACATCTTAGCGGCCAAACATGCTACTAGGTTAGTACTATCGTATTAGTTTGCTATCCCCAACTTTGAGCGACTAAAGTGACTCAATTTTCTCTTGTGGCTTAACAAAGTGAAATACTCTTACACCCATTAACTTGTTACATTGCTAAATGCATCAAAACTTTTAATTAAATTAGTGAATTTATTAAGCAAAAAATACATATTCTATTTTAAATTAATAAAAAATATGATAACAGTAAATAATTTTTTATCGGAATAATAAGGGGTTATAATAAAGGGCAGGTTGGATGGAACAATGTCGTTTATAACCGAGATAACTTGAATATGAACTAAAGCGCTTAGTCAGGAATTTCCACACAATATGTATCAATTTAGCTTACTCAATTAGATACCAAAATATTCCCCAGGAACAAAACATCCCCTTTTCAAAGCACCTTACAATACTTCCTCCCTAATATAGATAATACCAAAATAAATTAATGTATATAGATAGCAAGATGTTCAGCAATTATATTCAAACTGGTATGGATAAATATATACAAAGAGGCTTATCACCATTTCACGCATTCCTTCCCTCTTTATTTTTCGCCGATTTCAATTTAATTTATATTCGGCGCTGGGATTATTTACATTCCTTTAAAATAAACGGTATTAATAAACGTCATAAATTAAACACGGCCAGGGTGAGAGGATCTTTTATTAAAACCAAACAAATTAATTACAGTTGGAAAATGTGCTAACAATAAATTATCATGATCGGAATTTATACAAAATATATTATTATATTAAAGGACCAAAAATAAAATTACATTATTTGTATTAATTAATTGGTTTGTATTCTTGAAGTTTCTGCTCATTATTTCCCACTTTATATTCTTTTCAATGTGCCAAGAGGCAATAGCGTCGGCAATCGAAACAAGGCGGTCAGGAACTAATAAAAATAAAATCGAAGTGGAACAAGGATAATAAAACAGTCTACTTTTTGCTTTTTATTTTAGTTTTCAGATAAGTGTTGAAGCAGAGAATATGCGTTATTAAAATTGACAAATAGATAAGGCTATAAATCATCCCTGTGTACATAAAACTAATATTTAATATCGTAGCATGAGCCAGGGCAGGTGCAGCTGTTTTGTACATGACGTGTATTTCCTTTTTTGTGCAGAATATTAATATTAAAAAAAACGTACTTTAAAATATTAACACTGATTTATAAGGTAAGGGAGATGGAATATAATGGGCTCGTATTTGCTTAAAGCGACGTGGACGTATTATATATCATTTCAATTTATTACAATGTTAGAATTTTTTTATAAGAGCAATATATTGTGGTTGTTGTTTGTATAAATTAATTACAACATTAGGTATCTAAATTATAATAATTATGTATATAGCCTGTTTCCAAAACAAGCTACATAATTTATACTTAGGGATTATTTATACAATATAATGGATTTTTCATTAACTCGTTTGTTTGAAACAAGACTTGTAAATAATAATGAAATAATCCTTTTATTTTATTTAACCAATTACATTTATTAATGTTATATTATGTTTACAATGATTTTTTAGCTTGGTTTATGATAATTAATGTACTATATACATTATTATTTACGTATAGGTAGATTGAGGGAGTTTTGAGAGTGAGGTTACAAGGGGTGTGATAAAGTTTTGAGGTCATCAAGGTAAGCTGTAGCGATTCCTGAGCTGAGGCTGTACTATAAATCAATTGTACTGTTGAATTATTGAAATTGTGTGTTAACATTGTACTTGGCATAGTGGTCTTGTACGTAGTAGTCGTTGAGAGAATGCTGTGCACTGGCAATTGAGGCTTTGGGGTTACACAGAAACTGCAAAATAAGGTTAAACGTACACCGGGTATTATATATTGAGGTTTTATATACAAAGTACTTAGAGGCTGTTCTAGTTATGTGACTATGGCCAGAATTAGATATATTTTTTCTTATTATAGTATTATATAGTATGATTGGTATTCTGGTATTGCTACCAAACGGTTTTATTATAAAGATATACAGGGTGTCCGGAAAATACGTGTACAACGTTTGACGACAGACTCCTGACGTCAAAATAGGTCGATCTAAGCCGACTTAGTTATATCCAAAATTGTCTCGTTTAGCCGGTAGAGAGCGTAAAAAAAAACAAAAGTATAACAAAGTTGAAAGTATCTATTGTAAGAAACTAAGTAAAACAAAAACATTACTTAAGCAAATGTGTAAAATGACCGCCATCTTGCTGAATACACTTATTAACACTCTTTAAAAAATGATATTGGACCCTATCTAATGTCTCGGGATTATTAAAATGGTTGCCTGCATTTAAAATCCGCTGCAATATATCATCGCGTGTGTATACCGGAGTCTTGTAAACTTCTGTTTTAATAGCGCCCCACAAAAAAAAGTCACACATATTTAACTCAGGAGAACGTGGTGGCCATTTTACTGGTGCATCATTGCCTCTTCCAATCCATCGGTTGGGATATTGATGATGTAAGTATTGCCGAACGGCAACGGAAAAATGGGGCGGGGCACCATCATGCAAGGGGCAAATTTTCCAGAAGAATTGGTAATGTGTCTTGCAAAAAATTTAAATAAATATTTCCATCTAACCTGTCTGGAATAACAATGGGACCAATAAGGTAGTGATCAATAATACCTGCCCAAATATTAATTTTAAATTGATGCTGATGATGTGCAACTTTAATGGCATGTGGATTTTCATCGGAATAAATATGTTCGTTGTGCAGATTGGTTACCCCAGATCTTGTAAAGCATGCCTTGTAAGTAAACATAATTTTTCTACAAAAATTTGGAACAAGGATTCTTTTGTTTCTAATAAATTGACAAAATGTAAGCCGCATGGGGGGATCAGTCGGTAAAAGTTCCTGGACTTTTTGTATGTGGTAAGGATGTAACAACTGTTCTCTTAAAACCTCATTGACAATCGTTTTAGGAACATTTAACTCACGTTCTAAGAGACGGGTACTGGTACTTGGTTCTTCTTCAACTCTTTCCAGAATCATCTCTACTGTTTCCACAGTTCGAGTTGTTCGCATACGACCCCTGCCTTCAAACTTTTTCTCAAAACTGTCCGTTTCCCGAAGATGACGCTCAATACTGGCAAATGTTTGGTGGTTTGGTATTCGACGGTTAGGAAACCTCTCCATGTAAACCCTAACACTCTGACGCCCATTTCCTTGACAAAACCCGTATACCAGGAGCATGTCAACTTTCTGAGAGTTTGTATAATTTTCCATTTTTAATGGTAAAATGAATTTGTAATTCAAGAATGTTGATCGTATACTTGAGTAAATTTCATAGACTGGTGACAATTTGTCAATAATTGTCAAATTATTAAACGCCATAGCAACAAGGTCACTTAAAAAATTATTGTTACAGGTAATTTCTTTTTAATATTTACAAATTTTTGACGCCCTCTACCGGCTAAACGAGACAATTTTGGATATAACTAAGTCGGCTTAGATCGACCTATTTTGACGTCAGGAGTCTGTCGTCAAACGTTGTACACGTATTTTCCGGACACCTTGTATATTGGCTTAAGTTGTATTTATTAATTTTGTACAAGTTAAATTGACAGACAGAAGCGCTGAATCTAGCGTAATGTACACGTTGAAGCCGAAGAACAAGATTTACCATGCTAAGCCAAAAATTGGCTCAAGATCAAGTCACTGGAGCACGGATAAAAAAATTGCAAGAAAGTAAGTAGTTTTTCTTAAATAAAATATTGCAGCTGACGACTGGTTAGGTTAGGTTAGGTTAGGTTAGGTTATAACAAGCTGGTGGGCAAGGAGCTGGCAGGATGATAAGTCCAACTCCAGTCAACCTCGCCTGCACGCGGTGCCCGCTGCATGGAAACTAAAGAGGCTCTGGCGAAATACTTTCTCTTCAATCTCCGCTATGATCTGTCGATCTCTCTTGGTCAAACTCTTCGATCTACCCTGGATCACACTCAGGCATCCGATGCAAATAGGTCTCTAGAGCTAGGGAGCCAAACAGCTTTTATTTCCCTTCTTCTCTCCCTTTTTTTTCTAGGGCGAAACTCGACGCCGACTAAAGAAACAAGAAGAGTGCGCGGCCGCCGGTAGCCAAAGCCGAAAGAACTAAACCCTCCAGCGGTAGGTCACGAAGCAAATAGTGACCCGATAGGGCTCTGCCGCTGGAGGAGTAACCACCCTATAGGCTTCCAGCAGCCTTAAAAAAATGGAAATGGTAAAATGGAAGACGACAATAATAAAACAGCCTCGGGAAAAAAATCACCGGACGGGGGGGGCTCCTTCCGGTGAATCTCCCAAGCCCCAAATCCACGACGACAACGCAACGAAAAATGATACTGAGAATGATACTGAGAAGGAAGAGCGGGACCTAACTTCCCACTCCAAAGAGTCTTCCTCTGGGGGGGCCTAATCAAAAGGAACCGAGCGAGGATGGAGGCTCAGAGCCGGATGATTCGCCTGACTGGATCTCGCAGGAAGACGAGACAAAGCAGGAGATCCGTAGAAAATACGCAAAAGATGACCCAATAACACCGAAAGCGGAAAAAACGTTGAAAATACTGGCACAAACAGCAGCCATGGCTTTGGCTTTCATCGACAGCACAAAAGAAAAGAACGTTAACATCAACGTGAAGGGTCATATCAGAACCTTAGCTACCAACATAAAAGCTTTAAAGAATGACCTACAAGCAAAGCCTGATAAAAAAGAAAAAACTTTGGAAAGCCAGCAGAAGCTAACTGATGAGGACGAGACCTCAAAGCTAAAGGGGGCATTAGCGACTCTCAAACTACAACAGAGAGAGAGCACGGAGGAAATGCGGAAAGAGATAAAAAAGCTGAAAGCCCAATTAGCTAATAGAAAGAAAGACCAAGAAAATATGCAGATGGAGGAGACAGAGAAACTAAAACTAGAAGTAGATGCCCTCAAAAAACTTCTTGAGACTGAGAGGAAGACCAAGAAGCGAAGCCCTCTACTAAAGAAAACCCCAATGAGGGAAAGAGTCTCGGAGAAGAAATGCCTAGAAAATGCACTGGAGCTACTTGCTTTGGACTGGGAAGTAGAAGACTTTCCAAACACAAGACAAGTAGAAGGGACAATGGGGGAACTCCAGAAAAACCAAGACACAGTAAGGGTAGTAGATAAGGAATGTAAGCTCATCTACTGGAAACCGGAACAAAACGGCAGCATGCAAATCGAGGAGGTAAAGACTCAAAGGGTAACTCTAGGAGAGATGGCCTACATTAAATACACAACGCAAACCCCAACAAGCGAGCTCGAATGGGAAACAAAAGAAAGATATAGCTATTACCTGATGATCGACCTCGAGGAAAGCGACAACACGCAACTCCAGCAGGCGTACAAAGGGCTAACGGCGGTAAAAGATAGGATGAAAGCGGACCGGAGAAACCACATCGTGGCAGAGCTACCCGGAAAAAACACTGCTACGGTCCGAAAACTGATGGAATACATAATGGGCGGAGAGGGCATTACGGTCCAGATAGCCTCCCCAAAACCAAAGGAGGAGAAAAGCAGTAAGAAGTCTGAGGCTAAAGGAGAGGGTAAAACTACAAAGGACGACCCTAACCAGGAGTGGAAAACTCAGAAAGGAAGGAGAAGAGATCCGCAGAAAAACAAGGACAATAGACCGAGGACGACTGAGGCAATCATCGTCAAAGCGGCGGGCTGCACCTACGCCGACCTGGTAAAAAAGGTAAAAGGAAAGGCGAATCCACTCCAGGAAGGGGAAGGCGTCAAGTCTATGAGGCAGACAAAGAATGGGGATCTGCTCATAGTGACCGAAAAGGGAAGATCGGAGGGACTGAAAAACGTCCTCCAAAAAGAACTGGGAAAACAGCAAGTCCGGAGCGGCAGCGGGAACTCTGGAGAGAGTAAGACGCTGCACGTCTCAAACATCGACGGAGATGCCACCCAAGAACAAATAGAAAACGCGATAAGGAACAAGCTTTCAGATCTAGGGATGAAAGAAGACCCTCTTGAGCTAAAGAACTTAAGACCGACCAAGAGCGGAAACCAGAACGCGACATTGGTCATTGGCGAGAAACCTGCCAGCCTGCTGACAAAAGGAAAGAAGGTGAAAATAGGATGGCTCAAATGCACCATTAGGGAGAGGTTCCGCATCCCTCGATGCACCAACTGCCTAGGAGTCGGGCACACGCGGGCGTACTGCCCCGACAAGAAAGCAGGAGTACAGGGCTGCCTAAACTGCTGCAAAACAGGGCACCAGGCAAAAGACTGCAAAAGCGCAGCTTATTGCAGGCACTGCAGCAAGGAGCATAGGCCAGACTCGACAGCGTGTCCAAACTTCAGAAAACTCCTAGACCGCTGTAGGCGGGAGCAGTCGGACCAAAATGATTAAGTACCTACAAATAAACGTCGGGACCGGAAGGGCTGCCCACGACGTAGCAGCAGCCCAGGCAAGACGAATGGGAGCAGACGTCATCTTGTTCCAGGAACCCAATAAGACCATAGCAAAAAAACAGGGTCTGCTGACGGACAACGGAGCGGACGTGGCGGTTCAGATAATGAACAAAAAAAGAGCCAAAATAATTAGCCACCAACCAGAAAATGGCTTCCAAATTATTAGCCTGACAGACTATGAGGTCATAAACGCATACGTCTCGCCTAACATAACACTGCCCGCCTATATGTCTAGAGTGGACAACATCATGGAGGCCATCAGGACCAGAAAGAAGGGAGTAATCCTGGCGGGCGATTTCAATTCGAAATCACCAGCGTGGGGCTCAGCAAAGGAGGACAAAAGGGGCGAGTACCTCACACGTTGGATGGCGGCCTTAAACCTAATCCTAATAAATGACGGACTCACGCCAACCTTTGCAAGGAAGAAAAGCGTATCGTTCATTGACCTAACGATTGCTACAAACAACATCTCGGTAAGGAAATGGAAGGTGGAAGAGGACGAGGAATCCCTAAGCCTGCACCGATATCTCTCTTTTGAGGTTGGCAATCGTTACAACAACCAGGATCAAAGATCAGAATGGGAATGGGCAATGAACGCAGAAAAAGCGAGAAACGAACTTAGAGGCCTCCGGTACAACCAGAACTTTTTCCAGAAACTTAAAGAAGTTCAGGACTGGGCCAGCTACAAGATCCGCGGCCAATCAAACAACTTGCCTTACTGGTGGAGCGATACTATTGACGCAAAAAGAAAAAAATGTACCGAAATACGAAGGCTTCTGACAAGATCTAGGGCGAAAGGAGAACCGGATAGGGTCAAAGAACTCAAAGCACCGCTCAAAACCGCCAGAAAAGAGTACCAAACAGCTATCCGCAGGAGCAAGATAGAAAAATGGAGAAACCTGGTCGACGACCTTGAGAGCGATGCTTTTGGACAGGGCTACTAGATACTGGTGAAAAGGCTGGCTATAAAGCCGAACCATATAACTCTAGAGGACAGCAGGAGGAAGGAGATTATTGAGGAGCTATTCCCGGATGTTATTGAGCAAGCAGCTCCGCTGACAACCGGAGACGCAGAAGACCCGATTCCTTTTACCGCCGACGAGCTGAATGAGGCTATTAGAAAACTGAAGCCTAAAAAAGCCTCGGGACCCGACGGAATCCACTGCCAAATCATCAAGCTCGCGCACGAAGTCATTCCCGACGTGCTGCTGGAAGCGTACAACAAGCACCTGGACGAAAGAATCTTTCCAAAACCTTGGAAAAAAGCAAAGATAGCGCTGATCCCTAAAGGAGAAGACAAATTTAGGGCTATCAGTCTGCTAAGCGTACCCGGCAAGTTGTACGAACACCTGATAAAGAAGAGGCTTGAGGAGGAACTGGAAGAAAAAGAAGCCATATCCAGCACCGAATATGGTTTCAGAAAGGGCCGCTCAACAGTCGACGCCATCATAAAAGCAAGAGAGCTTTGCGAGGAAGGCACAAGCGCGTGGACCGCAATCATCCTGCTGGACGTAAGAAACGCTTTCAACACCGCCAGCTGGGAGCAAATTAAAAGAAGGCTGACAGAGATAGGAACGAGCCGGTATCTCCTAGACCTTATAGCAAGCTACCTGGGGGAACGAACCATCCTAATCGCCCCCGGGAAGGAGAAGAACCTAACCCAGGGGGTTCCGCAGGGCTCCGTCCTAGGACCTACTCTGTGGAACGTCGTCTACGACCCCGTGCTGAGCCTACAACTTCCAAGAGAATGCAGAACGGTCGCCTACGCCGACGACCTAGCTGTGGTGATCAGAGCGAACAGCATGCAGGAGATGCAGAAGGCTGCGAACAAAGCCCTAAAGGCGGTAGACAAATGGATGACGGGAATCGGCCTGGAACTGGCTCCCGAGAAAACTGAGGCACTGGTCGTAAAAGGAACGAGGAAGAAGACCGAAGTCGCCTTCGTCTTAAGAGGAGAAACCATCATCCCGAAAAAATCTGTCAAGTACTTGGGAGTATGGTTGGACTCGAACTGGATCTTTGGCCCGCCCGTTCAAAACACCATCGGCAAAGCAGAGAAGACCATGACTGCTCTAATGAAGATAATGCCAAACGTAAGCGGGCAAAGCGCCAGAAGAAGAGCGATTTACCACTCCGTGATCCAATCCATACTGACCTACGCGGCGCCGGTCTGGAAGCGGGCTCTTGGCGTAAACAGGCACCTGACAGCGCTTTTATCCACATAAAGAAAAGTCGTACTGAGAGTCATCAGCGCTTATCGAACGACAAGTGGCAAGGGTGCCTGCGTCATTGCAGCGATCCCGCCGATCGACCTGAAAGTGGAGGAGCTGGCAGAGAAGCACCAAGCCAGAAAGGAAGGGCGCGAAGCCACGTATAACATCGTAGAGCAGTGGCAGCGTAGATGGGACGACACCCATGACACGGCACAATGGACAAAGAAGCTGATCCCCTCAATAGAAAGATGGGTGAGATGCCAGCACAAAAACACCGACTACTTCCTGACACAATTCCTGACAGGCCACGGGAGCTTTGGCACCTACACCAAGAAGATTGGAAAGACCCAGAGCGACGACTGTCACTACTGCGGCGAAACCGATTCCCCGGAGCACACCATCCTCCATTGCACGCGATGGCACGTCGGAAGACATAAAGCAGAGGTAGCTGTAGGAAAGGCACTGACGATCGACAGCCTAATGAACGTCCTACTTGAAAACAAGCACAACTGGAAGCAGGTACACTCATTTGTGAGAGACACAATGAGCACAAAGGAACGAGAAGAACTGGCCAGGCAGAAAGCCGCACAACAGGCAAATTAAATTAATTGAGACCAGACGGGTAGGTGATGCAAACCCTTATCGGGGTATTCCGCTTACTCGTTGAGAAGAATTGAGGTTTTTTAGTGGGTGAAAGTCCCACACTCCTGGGCGCGTTGAACCAAGCGCCCAGGGAGCAGTAGCGTTTCCTTCACCAAAAAAAAAAATAAATAAATAAATAAAAGGTTATAACAAGCTAGAATGGAATATTTGCAAACTTTATAAAAAGAAGTTTAAAAAAATTATAAGCCAGAAATGCAAGGGGTTTCAGGACACAAACTATAAGACTTTGATGCCAAAAGAACTGGAACACCTAATAGGAAACATGTTTTTTAGTGAAACAAAACTTAAAAATAAAATTGAAGCTAAGGAGAAGGAGTGGAAAAAACTCAATTGAGAACTTACGGATAACATATGGGGAGATGGGTGTAAAATTATCTCAGCAGCTTTTTTAATAAGCAAGTGATTAAGGATAGCCGCTGCTAACTACATAGTAGCGATATTTAATATTGCAATGTTTGCGTCTCTCTGTGTGTCTGTTATCCTTGATTTTTTAGAACCAGTTTAGCGCGCGAGTAGCTAAGCAGAAAAATACTGTTTTTTATTTTAACATATTGTTTTGGTTTTGAAAATGAGATGGTAATGGGTGGTTGGAATGTTATAACCTATTTAAAGATTATCTTAAATCTTAATAGAATTATGCGGGATCTACTTTTTTGTTGCTTTATTGTAATAAAATTTGCAAAGCGGTATTATAATGAGATGCAAAAAGATGTTATCGTAAAAGAAATCGTTTTTTTTTATAGAACTTATTTTAATCGAATAGAAACTATAAATAATTGGGTCTTATTATATTGTTTTCAGTTTCTTTTAGTTTAAAGTTTACTTCTAATCAAATATTGCCTCTTTTATTAAAATAAAAATGTTATAAAATTTTTGTTAATTATGAATAAAAAAAGTTATTAAAAATAATCAAAAAATTTTCAGCTTTAGATAAACCAATAGAAAAAAATAAAATATTACAAGATCTACAAACAAATTGGTTTTGGCTTGCAGTCAATGTTGTGTTTGGAAACATGCATCCCAACTCCAGCTTAGAGTCCCATTTCTAAAGAGCATTCAGCCAGTCGTTGTCTATTACAGGACATAAGCTTCCCTTGTTTGCTGTCATATTTCTCTAATTTGTGCCTTTTGGTTTTTTTTTTTCTAAAGTTTTCAAAGCTTCTTTTGGCTTATGACAAAAACTATGTGCGGGTGCTAATAGTTACATACAAAATTTGGCTGAAAGTAAGCTAGCAACTACCAGAGCAGTTTACTAAGGACGTAATTGTTGGAAGAATAAATAATTCACTCACACACTCTAAAATGTGACTAGTTACAGATCCTATGCTAAAACCTTTTAATGAAATGGTCCTCAACAAAACACTAAGAAGTTGAGAAGTGGCAACAATTTTAGTAGTATTGGTGACATTGGTTTTGCAGCTAATCAACAAACATCACACACAGTAACAGTGGCGACAAAGTTTTTAAAATCTTAAACTGGACTAAAATGTTGAAGATTTTTACTAAGAGACTGCCGCTCAATAATGCTCACTTTATGCAAAAAAATCTTTATCTAAACTGAGGATTATTCTTACTACAGTAATAACCTTCAAATTGATCCAAACATAAACACCTCTTACATAGAAACACGTGAAAATGGGGTCAGACAAAGGTATCAATCAAGGCCAGTAAAAGCGTCGTCCCCAAAACACCTCAACCAGTTTCATTGCCAGCTTCGAGCCAACAACATTAATTCTGCTGCCACCAACTCAAGAAAAATAACTACCAAAGAAATCTACCGGTCGCAATGAGCCAAAATCACCTTTTCGGCATTTTTGACAACCTCCGCCAAAATCTCGTAGTCCCCATGTACTACCACTGAGAAACATGTATTGGCTCTAATGAGCAGAAATCTCCTATTCCTGGACATCTAAATTAAACATTTTTTTTGGCAATATCTGCCTCATCTTCAGGATGCAATTTTCTAAAAAGATAGTCATAACCGTTTTCAGAGCTTGCAAATTGCCAATAACTCTACCAGGAGAAAAACCAGCACAAAATTCACGTTAATAACACTAATTTTCATATAACATCACCAGTCCAAAAACCGTTACTAACCACCACTTCCGACAAGACTAGACCGTAACAATTGGCGCATAAACACATCAGCCTGTTGCTGTTTTATCGCCTGCTTTAAAGCCACAACGTGAATTTTGTTGCCAAGACGCCTATTCCGATAACTTCCGTTAAGATTTTGTAGTCTTAAGGCACACTGAGAAAACTTTACCTGCTGCAATGAGCCAAAATCTCTTTTTACCGAGAATAATCTAAACCAAAAGAAAATCTCTGACAACCTTTCAAGAAAAAGTAAGAAAAGGTTAACTTTAGGACTACTAGAAACTGTAAAAGAAATAGCAAAAAACGATATGAGAAAAATACTGAAAACAAAGAGACTATGTGCGCTACTAAGCTATCTCGTAAAAAATAAAATCTTACTTTTCGGACCAAATTAAAAGTGGATGAAAAATAAGAGTTATAAAGGGGATACCACAGGGGTCAGTGTTGGGTTCCTATCTCTATATGCGAATAGTTTTGTTATGGAGAAAAGACGGCAAAAAAAGAGAAAGCAAAGGCAAACAAAGCTCTCAAAAAAACTGGCAAGTGGATGAAAGATTACAGACTAAAAATGGCAACTGAGAAAACCTTTACTGCTGATTGGACGGAATAAATGTGAAGACATAAATTTTGTATAGGGACAAAACACCATAAAGCCAAAAAAGAGTACTAAATACTTTGAAGTGGTAATGAACAAAAACTTTGAGGAACACGTAAAATCGGTGGTAGTCAAAGCAAAAAAACAGCCGCTTCCGTTAGAAGGATGATGCTTAAATTTAGCTATCAGAGTTAGTAAGCCATATAAAACAATCGCAACAATGAGTGCAACGATCTTGGCATGCATGGTTTTTTTTACTCTGCTGGCTGGGAAAAGGAGTAACACAAGAGAGAGGAAAACGAGCATTAAACAGTTTGAAGGAGATGTGGGCAAAAGATATATAGAGTGGACTCACAAGCTGATACCCAACATACAAAATAAATTACTATTTTGCTTAGTGAATTACAGGTCATGGCAGCTTCCAAAACTTTGAATAAGATAACGCAAAAATAACAGATGATAAATGCGTGTACTGCCAAAAAGCTGATACTGCACAACATACGCTTTTTACATGCATTAGATGGCATAAAAATAAAGTGATAGAGAAGAAGCTTTGCAGATAAAGCTGATATCAGATAACATCGTAGAAAAACAAAAAGAACTGTAAAGTTATTATCAAAATAGTAAATCAAATCATTGCCAAAAAAAAAAAAAAAAAGAGAACAAAGTTTTACTGGAAAAAGAAGAGAAGATGTCCCACAGATTCCAGATAGACTAGACGTTTGAAAAACGCATTCTCCGTTCTATATAAAAAAAGGTTAGGTTAGGTTAGATTAGGTTAGAAAAAAACAGCAAAAAGTGACATTGACCAGTAGACTGAAATAAATCTCAAATAATCAATGTACTACATAAAAGCTCGGTGAGGTGGTTGAGCGGTGGATGTGACAATAGTTCAAACACTTATATCAAAAGGTATAGTCTAACTTAGTCTAGTTGGGTAAAAAAATTAAAAGTAGGTATTAATGTTATATTTTGTTTATATGAGAACCAGTGACATATCTTTATGAAGGTGTTTTTAATATCTTTTTTAGGTATAAAATCCAGAAAGTAGAACGTTGTGTGAAGGTTTTGTTTAAATACTTTGGCTGTTCATAATACTAATTGTAAAGTTTTAGAAAGTCGTAAAGTTGTTATTGTTTGTTCTTTGAGATAATAAAAAGGTCAATTGCGTAGTGGATTTCATGCAAACTATTTTGGAATTGACAACTTATCAAAAGGGTAATAAATTTAATTTACAAATGTTGTAATGACAACAAAATTTTATAGAACACATTTAGTTTAATAAAATTCAAAAACGTATGGCGTTATTCAAATCTGTATAAATTTAAAAACTTTTTTTTTTGTTAAGCTATTGTTAGTTAATAAAGAATCCATGCCATACTGCTTCTATACAGATAATTTTATAGTTTGTCATTATCTTGCAAATGGGTCAACTGCATCAAAATCTATGGGAAGATAAGTTTAGACGTCTGTCAAAACTATAATAAACGGAGGGCGTTGGTCAAAACTTTAAATCTGTCATGTCTGTTTAATTTTGAAATAGTTTTAATTTTAAATGGTTTAAGAAAGTTTAACGGAACGCCAAGATTAATTTAAGTTGACATGCTTGGTGGTGGGTGGTGATGTTCTTTTTTGCTTTTGGTGTAGTTTTTGACATTTTTTTTCTGTTACTTTTTTTGAGCTAGAAACTGTAGGTTGTGAAATGATTGCATTGCGGCGCTGTCAAAAGCCATTATGGTGTAAGGCTTGTCTTTTATATTAATTGGGGTTAGGTTAAGTTAGGTTAGGTTATTTATATTTATTTATATCTTAAATCAGTTATTTAAAAATTATAACATGTCAAAAGGTAGATAATAGGCAATAGGTCGTAAAAAATCAACAAATCTTCCAAGCCATGAAATAAAGAAAGTAGTTTTACCAAATAGTGAAAAAGAATTATGAAACCGATGGAGCAATTGGATGTCTTATCGACAACCATGTGAGACAAGCCTGACTTAAGTATTACTAGTTGGGCCTTTGTGTTTGATGACACAGGCAAGATTCTGGTCCAGGAGTTGGATTAATATTTGATTCTGGAGCGACGGAGTCGTGGGCTTTTTTTACAAATAAAAGTTTGTCTACGGACTCAATTACTTACTAGTTTGATTTGTTTTGGAACGACGGGGAAGTGCTGGAGCAGCTATCAATGGCCGTTCTAAATCCTTGGCCGATTTGCAAGCACGCAAGCACAAGATGTAATGGTGCAAATTTTTTTGGAATATTTTAGGGGTATGACTGCGGTTTGGTTGTCTATGGTACAGGGTTTGGGTCCGTTTGCCAAGAAGTTGCAGCTGCGGCACAGTAAGTTCAAAAACTGGTTTGGGTTTCTATGAACTGGTTGAATTTTTTTGCACATTTGAAGCTGAGCTTCTGTTTCTTGCCGTGGATTTTGTTTTTGTACGTTAACTTTGTTTTTATCCGTGCAAGTGATTATGATGTAGTCGGTCACTTTGGTCGCTTGGCCTGGTTGGTGTCTTTGTTACGGCGTTTTCTTGGTTGGTTTATAGGTGTCCGATGACTGACGGTTTTATTCCGGTTTTTTCATATTTTGTGGTTTCTAGGACAGGCGCCTTGACATGGTCTTTTTGCTTTGGTCACGTTTGGGGTTATTTACTGGATCTGCATTGTCGGTGCAGCAAATCAGTGTGAGTTGTTAGTGGAAGCAACCGCTGTTTTGATTTCAACTTTTTGACAGCCATTTATTGAATATTGATGGTGTCCGGGTTAAATTTTAGAACGTTAACCATCTCAAATGTGGTTTTGCAGATGGTTTTGGTTTTGATTTTGAGGAAGGTTGCATCTTTATTTTCCGTTTATTTTATTGACTCATGCATTTTTATAATTAAGTAATCTATTGTATACATCAGAAAGTGGGCATTATCCTGTATTACATTGCTGTAGTCTGCTGTAGTCAATTGTGGGCCGACAGGTTTTTCTGTAGTGTATGGCCAGGTACTACAGCTTTTTGTAGTAGTTGGTATCTCACCTCAGTGTTCGTACATTTTTGCTGCGTTTTTGACGCCGGGTCTTTTTTTTTTCTATTTAATCTTCTTATAGTTGTTGTTTGTATGATGCTCCATGGCGTAGACTAGTAGGGTTGTTGGCTTATGAGTCTATAGGCCACATCTGTGTACGGATCTTTAGCAACAGCTTTAGCGGAAAATCACATAAGACATCTGGAAATTTTGTTTAAACGTCTACTTGACCACGGAGTTCTCATTAATCTATCTGAATGTAAATTTTAGCATGTGCACACTAACATCATAATTATTCCAAGTTAGGAAAACTGCAGAATTTTTCCGGTGACCAGAAGCTATTTTGATGGAGAACCAGGAAGCTAGATTTGGGGAACTGCTACAAGTAACTTCCGACTAAGGAAGGCTCACCCAGCAGCTGCGGAAATGTTGTATGGCTAACAGATTACTAAAAGAGTTGTTGGCATAGACTACCTTATCGCCCGACGTACAAGATTTGACAGAATTTATAACAACTCTACAAAATCAGATGACAAATTTCCGCCTGGCCAACGTGTCTAAGCATGAAGAAAAAATCACGTTTATATTTAAAGATCATGCCACTACAATTTTACAACTGCCTTATGAGGGACCAATTAAAGTGGTGTCTAAAGCCAATTGAAATTCATTGTAAATGTCAGAGGACGTAACGTTACCATCTCCGTAAAGGATGAATTAGAAACAGAATGCATAATCATATCACTGACTTTAGATGAGCCCACTAGTCGATTGACAATCCAAGCAGGGCAAAAGATCAAGACCAATCGACGCACACGATTAGGGTCTACTTTCCAGACCGTTTGCAACTGTGGCAAGCATTATAGAAAGTAAAGTAGATATTCAATAAAGTTTCAAATTTTTAGTAAATGTATTATAGTAACATAGATTAGAGGTTCCAAACTCAAACCTAGCACTTTCTTTGTGCTCTAAATGTTTTAATAAAGGCTTTTCTGCATTTATACTACAATATACTAGCTTTTCCGGAAATTCAACAAATAACTAGAAGCGGCAGATATATCACACACATACAAAACGCTTGAAAATATTGCCATCAGCTTATACTTGTTTAGTTTTATAGTTATTAAAAAAAAATAGTATCAATATGCATTTTAGTTTAGTTTTGATAAATACCTTTTTAAAATTATCTTTTCAAACAGAATATTATATCAAACTTGAATAGCACGTAATTAAAGAAAATTGCTTATTGATTCTGTGAATATTAAATTTACAAACAATAAATAATAAATAAGGTTATTTATAATTATATAATTTGTGATCATTGACTATAATCAAAGCAATGCTTTCCTGTCAGAATTATGTTAATAACTACAACAGATAACAAAAGGTTTACACCAAGCGACCCTCGAGAGATTATTTAATTTTAAATATTTTTTATCGCAACAAGTGGATATAGACCCCAAGGAACCGAGTATTTATTTTATCACGGAAAATTTCAATGCGCATTAATCTACGGTAGATCTTTCAAAAAGCTTCACCTCCCTCAGTAAACTACTTTGACCCAGTTTCAAGCTAAATAGACGATTTCCACGGTCCAACAACACATTCCCGAATTAATAATGTAACGCGCTGTCATTTTTAACCGGAATATTAATCTAATTAAATTCAACAGATGAAATTGTAATTAACCTATCTAACTTAATATTCATTCATTTGTCGCGTTTATATCGACAATCGGTGACAAATACAAATAGTATATTTGAAATTGTAATTGTGGCAATATTATTCAGACGATTTGAATATTTATGAAGTTACTTGCACGGCAATCAAAATGTGCAGGGTTGGTAATTAAACGAAGAGGATACACTAATTGAATTAACCCTTTGAAGTCCGATCACAGTTGCTGCGAACAGCCAACAAGGTAGGGTGTTTACCACCCTTGCCAACGTTACACGTATCCTCTTCGTTTCACTTGCTGCCGTTGCATTGCTATCCGATACATACTCATGAATATGTAATTCCGAATTATGCATGTTATCTGCAGAATTTGCAGCTTAAGTATATTAGATGTGTTGGAGGGTTCATTAAATATGCTACAATGATATATATATTAAAGTCACTATAATATGTCTAAAAAATTTAAAGGTTAATTATTTTAATAAGAAACTTATGCTTGGGGTTTTTTATGTTCGTTGTTAGTTTTTCGTAAGTTTTCACGTAAAATTTTCCTGCAGGAAATTTATAAAATGACATTTTTACTGCATATGAGAATTATGTTCTTATTAAATTCTTCAATCATGCAAATTATTTTAATCTATTTCAATTAATTATACAAATTGAGTTTGGTGAAAATTTTAATAAGGATGCTATACAGAATACAACATGTTCTGCAACCAAAGTTGTAAGGACTCTTGAGCGACTGCATTAGAGATTGATACTTGAATTGTAAATTGAATGGTGGTGGCTGTTACTATGTGATAGTTTATTATAAAAAAAAATAAAACACATTTACTATGAACTATATCACGAATATATTCAATAAACAGTAACTATAGTTGTAAATATCACCGCCCGATGATGGTCTTGTAGAGGTTGAAACTAGTTACGGTTTTTTAAATGTATTCGTAATATAGTAAATAAATTAGTAAGTTATTTGCCGATCTAAATTTTTTTGTAAAACATGGCAGTTTTTTTCAATAGTTTTAGTAGAACAAAGATTGGTGATTTTTTAGTACGCCGAGCTAACCTACAAAACTCCAAAACATGGGAAGATAAGGATAGTCCTCGTTTTGACAAACCTTGAGTTGCTGACAGAAAAAAAATCAGAAAACTTTATTTTGCTTTTTTTTTCAAATTTTGTTTGATAAATATTACGCCTAACCCTTTACGTTTAACCATTGGTGACTAAGATTGTTTGAGTTTTTTTACTCAAAAGTTTTATGATATTTGAGTTACATAATTGTCTGGCTCTTATCAACCGCTTTTGACTTTTGCAAAATAGCAATTTTTGACTTGGGCAAAAAAAACTTGGTGTCGCTACTGGACAGTTTGCAAGAACAAGCCAGAGAAAAATTTTGGAGAGTTTTCTAGATTTTTTCAAAATCTTTTGATTTGTGTTGAAAAAATAAAAATAAAACAATTGGCCGGCAAAACTAACCCCAGAAGCTAGAAGGCCAGCTCGCAAAGATATTATTAAAGCTAAACGAAATGGACGCAAAATACCAGTGTTATATGGACAGCAAGGAATATTGTCTGGACTGCTGTGCGGATGATCTTCGACACTTTAAGGACTCTGTGGCAGACGTAACAGAAACCATTAAGTCAGACTTTGCTGAAATCTTTGCCCAGCTTCAAAAAGAATTTAAGCTGGCCCTGAAGCAGAGCGAGCTTTCCGCTTTTGTAGTCACGAAACGGGGATGTTACCGGCCTGGGAATTTGTGGTTGAAGATCTTGGACCGTCACAAGTCTAGGAGGTCGATGTCAGACCTTTTGGACGGTTGACCTTGGTGTTTCTGTGTTAGTATTGGTTGTGTGGGTGGTTTGGTGGCGTGCCCCAGGTATAAGGAGCACCAAGTCTTACGTGGAGATGACGTGCAGTCGTACGTTATTGGTAGACGATGATTGACCTTGAACCGGTTAGGTTAGGTTAGGTGTGGGTGGCCGTATGACGTAACGGGGGTCTATTGATAAACGTAGGGGTCCGAAATGGACGCGCTAAGAGCGGTGATGCAGGTGTCAGGAGTTAGGGCGGAATTCCAGCCACTAATTAGTGATGTTTCCTGGTCTGTTGCTGCTGCGGGACTGACTGACAAAATCCAGAAACGCATATCTTTTATAGTACGCGGTTGCGCGTGATTCAATGATCAGAGCCGCCTGTTGGCCGTAACATTAGTTAGTCTTTGATAATGTTACGGCCACCAGGCGGCGCTGACTACCTTAACACCCGCCCTTGACATTACAGGCAGTCAGGAATTTCGTCTCCAGCTAACCCTACAACGACGACGACGCTTTACCAATTCCTCATCTACGCTCCCTTCCCCAACAAACAAATTAAACATCGACCCCAAGGCATTGCACAAACCGCCACGGGCACAAGCACAGCACCCTCTTGCTTGTAAGCGTGACTACGTCTCCGCCTCAAGGTCAACTGCCAGACAAGTTTCAACTTGCAACCAAGTACGGGCACAATCCGAGTGCTAGAATGGACAACTGCGTCATGGAGAAGAGGAAGAAGTCGAACGACGGACAATACAGCCTAGAAAGGCATACATATGGGCCAACACCCAAATTGTGAATCGGTTTTAACTTTGCCGGAGATGAAACCGGTAACAAAAAGCAGGCGATAGCATCGGAGCGCGCGGACCGCATACAAAACGTCGGGACTTGTTGTTGCGCCAAGTTGTTACCGGCCCGGGAGTTTGTGGTTGAAAATCTTGGACCGTCACAAGTCCAGGAAGAAATGAATTTGACTCTTGCCAGGCTTATAGAAGATTTTAAGGATACGGGTGAGGCCTTCCTCAATAGTTGCAATTCTAAACCTTCAGCTAACTCTAGTCTGGCGCTTTCAGCGCTAAAAAGGCCCTAAACCACCAAAACCAAAGAATTTTCAACCCGGCGGCAAGTCCATAAGACTCAGTCGGCCAACTCTGGTACGGTTAATTTACTCTTAACAAGCCGAGTCCCACAGAGAGCGCTGGCGCACGTCATTCTCTTCTCTTAACCATCCGGGAGAAAGCTCTTTTTTCAGGGTTGTTGTTGACACGTTAATTAACATAGCCATCGACCACGCCGTAAACGTAACCGATGACATCCGTATATGTCCCTTAACGTATATGGATATTTGTGTTGTGATTGAGCGTGTACCACTTCTAATTGGGTGCACTACACATAAATAGTAGGGGCTGAAAAGACCTTGAAATATGTCAGCTCATCGCTCGAGGGTATGAGCCGACTTCGACTACGCGCATAAGAAAAAACGGGAAATCCTTTCTTATTTTGTATGTCCAGCTTCCCCATAGAGCAAAAAGCCAAATGGTAATGTCTCTTACCGAGATCTGCGGCTATCTTTTGTCTATCTACTGTCGAATACAAAAAAAGTTGGCAGAAATTGCACAGTGTTATAGTTGTTAACGGTATGGCCACACGGCATCTAGATGCAATGCACCATATGTGTTTATTAAGTGCTCCGTGGTTTATCGAAGTTCTTCTTGCAAGGTGCACGAGGCCGGGCATATTGCGCCGGGTGTGGTGGGCCGCACACAAAGGCTGCCCGGTTTATGTAAAACTAGTCGCTACGGCAACGCCTACGGTAAGAGACCTGCTCATTGCCCGCAGCAAACCGCTCCACTCGCAATCACTCCCAAAGCAGGCAAGGAGCAATTCTATGCTCGGCGGGACCTACGCCAAGCGCACTATTTATCAACAAAAATCAGCTTCTGTTCCGCCGGTCCCAAGCAAGCTGCGATGATTTTAAGACAATACTTTGCTTAGTTTTTAACTTACTAAACGGTTAACTTTTCAAACTTTGTTAGATAGTTTGAATTTTAAAAAATAGTCGTGGTACAAGCTCGCTACAAACACTATGCAACGCTTATATGACGGCTCACTAGGAACATTAAGTAAATCAAACCCTCAAACCATCTAGATAAGTTGGGAAGGTCATTACGCTCGATTAGCGTCAAACTTCCATTATGGCACTTATTTTAGGGCGGGTTTAGTCGGTAAGCGTCCGTAAGAGTGAATCCGACATTTTCAAGTTTTTAGGAAGATTCTCCTCTATGCCAAAAAAAAAGACAGTTAGAGTCTTAATTTTTAAATAAGCAGACCTACGGCAAAAGAATATAGAAAACCGACTTGATCATAAATAGTAAAAATAGACACCACCAACTAAGAACAAGAAACCAGCAATAGATTAAAACAAGCAAATGACCTTGGAATCAACTTATTTGTTTCACTTAATGGACAAAACACTATCTTTATTGACAAGAAGTGACCACACCACCTCCTCCGCTGCCTTCGGCGTCCTGGAACCTCAGTCTTATGATTTGCGCACACCTGGAGAATTCTTTCACTGGACCCCACACAAAACACAGAAAGATCGAAGATTTACTACACTCCTGCCGGCAAGGATTATTAATCCTTGTCGACATATGACGACACCGTTGCCGACGCTTAACGTGGGGCACTTCAGGACATGGATTCCGACAAAGATAAGCTGGACCCAAAGTCCGGAAGACAGGTCGAAAGAAATGCTAAAACAGGCACAAACCCCCGCACTCACTATAGAAGTGATTTAACTCAACATGACATGGCAGACATTGTGGATGCTACAGCCAATTCCACAAAACAAATGACGGCCACGTTACAAGAAACGTCAACGTCAAATCAAAGAATTAATATAGAAGCAGAAAGCTTGCTAATCTTTGGCGGACTCAACCACCTAGAAAATTTTTTTAGAAGACTGAAGATGCACTTTGCAATCACAACAAAGCACTCGGATTAGGCACGGTCAAAAACCCTATCATTATGACCAATCCCAAATCTACGAAAATACAACAAAGCAAGCGTGAAAAAGACTAGGCCGACGCTGTTAGGAATGAAGTTAACATTAATGAAAAAATTAAAATTACTTTAAGGTACAAGGCACTAAGAAGCTTTTCAAATGGTCACTGGTAGCAGACAAAGCCTTTAAAAATGTAAAAAACTTGATACACCGATTCTTAATGTATGTGCACAATAATAATACTGTTAAGAAGAAGGAGGGAGGCGCTACATAGTTTTATATTTAGAGGATTAAGCTTTTACTCTGAGGAGGGACAATTGGTCGTTGATATGGTTAAAGAATTTTACGAACAAATCAAATTTACTTGATAGGCGTTAATGCTGAAGAAGTTCAATTAAACCGTGGAACATCAAAAACAAAAATCTGCTATCCAGAAACCTCGGACATAAAATCACCAGTCAAGACTTGGAAAACGCCGATAGGATAATACTACCTATTTCCATAAACATGATGGCAAAAATATCAATTAAAACCCTGTACAAACATCTGGTTCAACCATACCATCTTAACCACAACCAAATTGCAATCGCTTACAGACGCAGTGAGGTTTTGAAGGCACTCAAACTTTGAAAACAAGATGATCCCGATGAACTACCAAATGATTATTTGGGTTACTGATTTGGCAAAGCTGGGAAATTTTACCAAATCTCTGGCGATAGATTGAAATCTATCCATCATACGGCTGCGACCTATCATTGACAAACCAACCTTGTGGAAAGAAGATAGGTAAAGTTATCCCCAAGGAGATGTTGTTCCATAATACCTACCAGCCAATCGGGGTGATGGTAAGCAAAAGGACTGGCCAACATAAAGGTGGTCCTAAAGAAACTCAACATAAATGCTGTCCACCAATCAGAACGCTCTAAATAAAACTTACTCGGACAGCTCAAATATAAAAGGCTACAATTTTTAACCGAAAGTTAGTTAGAAGCTTAACTTTTAAGTGAGCAGACCTACGACAAGAAAATAAAGAAAACTTAATCATGACTTGACTTGACTTACTTTTGGAAACGATTTTTGCACGTTGCTGGCACTTTAATGATTCTATATTTGTTTGTTTTTAAAGAGTTGGTTGATTTTACTTGCAAGCAAAATTGCAATCAAACAATATTTTTTAATCGAATTGGTGGGCACAAAGCCAAAGTTTTGACTCGATTAGTCAATGGAGGTCAAAGTACGCATTTTTTGAGATTGCCGGAAAACTAGAAATGTTAAACTTTAGATGTTACGGAAAACCAAACTAGCAACACTAATTCTTAATGGCATAAAGTTGAAATACAAACTGTTGTGCCAGTTTTTTTTTTTTGGCTGATTTTGGTAAAAATGTTAATCTTGCTTTTGGCATTTAGAAATTTGATTTTTTTTTAATCAGTAACAAAACAGGAACTTTGCTTTAGATTTTGATCCACTTGTGGCTTCTTTCTAAAAAAGGCATTTGTATGCCGTTTTGAATGAGTTTGATGAGCTTACTCTTGAAAAGTAGATTGAACGCAATTTGGGAACCAAACAAACTTGATATATATTAAACTAATGCCAACTCAAGATTGAAACTGATCTATCAAACTTTTATTTGAAAGGGGAAAGTATACCTGATCTATAGTTAACGTTAGCAAAAAATGTGGGTTTTGCTTTTGGCTTTAAGAAATTTGATTGCGCTTTTGGATTGGCAAAATAATGACGTGTGCAAGCTGTTAGCGTCTGAATTTGGTTCTTCTTAAATGGGCGGGTGCTTGAAGCGAATTTTTGAACTGAAAAATGCAGATATTTTGGAAACAAAGCGCAAACAGCTCAAAGGAAATTAACGTTTAATTTGATTTTTAAAACGTTTTGTTTTGCCTGACGCAGAACTAAAATTTGTATCTATTAGGTCAAAGAGGAAAAAAGGAATGTGTACTACATTTTAGATTACTTGGCCAGCAATGGAGTCTCTGCGACAGCATAATTTTTCTCCAAAACTTGTTTTAGGTATTTTTGATTTTTTAGTTTGATCAAAATCATCAAATTTGTTACTCAAAAACAAATTTTCTAAAACTCCAATTTGCAATTTTTTATATAGTCCAAATTGCAAATCAATCAATTACAAAATTGTTAAGTTTGGCAACACTGCTACTGAGTACAGAAAAAGATTAACAGACAAAAGTTTTGTGTTGATTATTGACAACTTAACCATGTGATTTGAAACAAGTTTAGTGCAAAAACTACAAAACATAAATTAGTACTACAAGATTTTTTTCTTTGCAAACCAGTTAATGCTAATTGTCAAAAAAATGTTTAGGCAAAGTTGTATTAGTTTATTTTGATGACATTATTGTATTTACTAAAATCCACACCAAATATTTGAATTGCAAATTCTTTCCTGGTTTTGGCCTGTTACAAAGTTTTATTAAACTTTGTGATAGGCTAAAATTTGGAAAGAATTTTGTTTTTCAATCGGACGCGTATATTAATTTGGACTAAAAGTTTTTCAATACCTATAAGATGAAGAACTCTAATCGATAAAGTGTTATTCAAGCTTCTGATTTTTACTACAGTAACAACAATTGTATTAACCGTTAAAATAAAAATATATTTTGAACTTATTAATATCCGGCGCTCAGTGTGGTGGTTGGGAGATTAAGCGTTTGTTGCATCACTAAAAATATCAGTTTAATTAACTGGGCATAACATTATTTATAATTAAATATTGTTTAACAAATGTCTTTGTTAAGGTATATAAATTATTAAACAACTTTTTAACTTTAAATTTTAATTATTTTAAACAATTTATTCTAAACTTGTTTAAATTATATAAAACCTTAATACAGCAATGTATTGTAATAGTTTTATAATATCAAAATATATAAAATAATCCTCAGAAATGTACGTAACTGAATTGCGAAGCATTTTATTCTAATTTCACATTAAAACAAATAACATTTTCAATTTAGCCAGTGGGAAGTTTTACCAAGCAACATGTATATTAATTAACTCAAATCATCTGGGTTAATTAGATTCATATATGTATGTAACAACGTACCACTACTACTACTATAATATTGTAAATATTCCACTCACCCTGCGCTAACTTCCTCGAAGTTTATTCACCCGAACCTGAAATCCAAAATAATAGATAAGTTAACTTAATATTTTATAATTATGCAAGCAATAATATTGCAATAAATAATAATAACAAATGTTTGTTTGCTTTAAAGGAAGCATAACAATAAATCACAAAAATTCTACAATCTGTAATAATAAAAATAGTTACAGATTAATGTATTGATGCTTGTCTATAAATTGCAAAAGGGTATGATAGTAAATAATTAAATAAAGCCATTATAAATAATAACGCAATATTTAATGTTGTATATGGCCCTTACGCTCGCACCCTCAAGACATTATTATTTCAAACATACATTATCCCATGTAATCGCAACAAACTTTATTTTATCAATCACTACATTATTGAGCCTAACGACCCAATACGCCATCCCCAGAACAATATGGCACCGATAAAAAAACAACAATTTCCCATTATTTAACACCGTCTGATAAAGAATAGCGCATCATAGATTGTGATAATGGCTGGGCGAAACTAGAAATTATTTTCATAGCCATCGGCAATCCGGTGCGGACAATGGATGCTGAGGCATGTAGTCGTTTGCCGTAAAAAATCAGTGTTATATGACGAGATATGTTCTCTTCTATATGTATTTTTTCTTTCAGTGTGAATGGTGAATTTAAAAACGCGCCTTGGGACAAGTTATCATGGCGAGGACCCGGCGTGATTGTACATTTGCATATGCAGATATGCAGGGTTTGTTGTGGAAGAATGGAAATGTGTGTAATCACCGAAGAGACCAGATAAATGCATTTTCCATTTTCCATTTCTGGGACGAGGTGGGTTTTTTAAATTGAGAGGAAAAAGTGGAAGAGTATTATATTCAATGTACATATATACACCATACTGTACTTAGCATATATACTCGAAATTATTATTATATTTTTCAGTACGAGCTAGAAAATTGAATTTCTATTGTACTGAAAGTATTTATTTAAACTGATAAAATTCAAATTTAACAATATTTTGCATACTTGTCATGTATAAGTGCTTTATACAGGTTAGTAATAATGATAAATAACTCTTAAACCAAGAAAATAATTTACCAATTAAGTCGATTTGACTGGACAAAATCTGTTGTTAGTCACAAGATTTGCAATTACCCGTCATAATTGCATGCAACCTATTATTGGAACTTCATGATAACAACATTGTTTGTTATTTCTAAGTAACGAGGCGACCTTATTGTTGACTTGACATATTACAGAATGCATTAACTTTGAGATTGTTTAGGTGGTTATATATTAGTATTAACAAAGCAAATTCAAGATTAGTAAAAAATGCTTATTTTTTTTTTTAAATCAGCCGGAAGGGTTAGAAAATTAAATTTTGAAATAAATAAAAATTGGAACTGGAATTTTATAAATGATGTATTTTATGTAAATTGTTTCTCCACCTAGTGTAAAACACATACACTAGTGTTTCAAGGTATGCACCCATCGTCAGTGTGTCTAGCATCTCACTGATTGCCTTATCACATTACTAAACATAAGCTGATTAATAGCTGATTTTATGTAAATTGTATCTCTTGGGCAGGCGGGCGGGCGGAAACACAGTTTAAAAGAATTGGATCGGTGGTTTTAAACTGGGTTTCCGCATAAGTGTTTGTAATAAATAAACTAAAAGTTATTGTCACTTGACAGAATGACTGACAAATGTCATTAAAATAGAAAACAGAGTTGACGTATTCAACTTTTTGATCACAAACACTTGGGCGGGCGGGCGGGTACACAGTTCAGAAAAGTTGGGCCGGTAATTTTAAACTGTGTTTCTGCCTACCCAAATGTTTGTTCTAAAGAAATTAAAAGTTACTACCACCTACCGTGTTCCTGCATCAAAAAACATGACAAAATGACTGACAGATGTCATTAAATAGAAGACAGAAGTGACGTATCCAATACAACTTAATAACAAACACATGGGCGGGCGGGCAGAATCACAGTTCAAAAGAATTGGGCCGGTAATATTAAACTGTGGCGCATCCACCCAAATGTTTGTAATAAAGAAATTAAAAGTTACTACCAACTACCGTGTCATGATTAAAATGTAAGACAGTGTTGACGTATACATTTTTTTTATCACAAACATTTGGGCGAGCGAGCTGAAACACAGTTTAGAAGAATTGGATTGATGGTTTTAAACTGGGTTCCTGCTCATCCGCCCAAGTGTTTGTCATACAGAAATTTAAAATTACTACCACCTAGCGTGTTCCTGCAGCTAAAAAACCATGACACAATGACTGACAAATGTCATTAAGTTACAAGACAAAAATGACGTGCTCAATTACTTGATTCAAAATACTTTTGTGGGCGAGCATAAAAATAGCATAATGGAACTTTAAAATATTAAGGTAATGCAAATAAGAAACAAAGTGAAAGTGTTTCTTTACTATATTTTATTTTAGTCAAAATATTATCCAGGTAAACGAAGATTAATGACGCATTTTTTTCTTGGCCTATTTAGTACATGGACTACCACTATATGTGATTGTGTTGGTTCAAAATTTTTCAAGACTTTTGTTTAATTTTGTATGCTAATTTTTTTTTGCTAGTTTAGAAAGATTTTTGTAGTAGACACACTTTATATCCAGTTTCTACACTCTCAAGCATATTTTTTGCTTTAATACCAATTTTGCTATTAGTTTTTTCTTGTTGAGTTAATTTTTCCAAAGATTTTGCCAAGAATTCGTGAATCTCCATTTGTACTTTCTTTTCTTTGAAAGTTGTTTGATTGACATCTTATACTGCAAGTGCTATTAGAAGGTAATTGGAGGTTAATCAAGCTACTGGAGAGAAGGTTTCATCAAAGTGGATTTTAAGGCGTTGTGCAAAATTTTAAGTCATAATTCAAATTTTTTTTATAGTAGTGTTCCATCTGAATTGTATTTGTTTGTTAAAAACATGCAACTTTCAATAATATCAAGGTTTTGA
The DNA here is from genome assembly GCA_963932245.1 of Tachinus rufipes. Classification (NCBI taxonomy): domain Eukaryota; kingdom Metazoa; phylum Arthropoda; class Insecta; order Coleoptera; family Staphylinidae; genus Tachinus; species Tachinus rufipes. The sequence goes on along the minus strand of OZ010741.1, from coordinate 123,775,329 downwards.
GGACGTTTTATTAGTTTTTAGGTATTAGTCGACATTGTTTGATACCAGTCTTCTGAAAGTTGATCATTTTCTCGAATAGTATTTATGCTTTCTTTTTGATATTACTTCTTAGATCTTTCTTTCCGTTTTTTTGGTTAAATTTTTTTTTATTTTAATTTTTTTTGTGCAGGTTAATTTCATTTTGTTGTTGAATTTTAGTTTCACATTCTTTGTTGTTAGATTGTTGGTTTTTAGTCTCAGTTTTTTAACTCGTATTTTTTGTAGTCTTTGTTTGATAGGATTTATATTTTTGCGAAAAGTTACAAGCAAGTAGCAAGTCTTTTCTACCACCTTCTTCAATCTTTGATTTTCCGTGTTTCTTGTTCAGTACAATGACATATCTACCAAATTTTCTGACATATTTGACGTACTTTGCCATTTTACATTTTATTGAGTGTTCATCCATCTAGACTTTATATAGTTGGCAGTTGAAATTACTTCAACCTAGAAAGAAGGAGAAAAACCAGATTGAATTAATAGACATCTAATTATTTCCATAAAAATTCTGTTCTTGGTTATATTTTACTGTTAATCTTTGTGTAACTCTTTTTCTTCAACAATTTGTCTGAAGTCTTTATTATTTAGGAGTTCTGTTTTCTTGTTTGTTTGTTTCTTTATCTTCTTTTTTTTGTGATCTTCCATAAAAACTGTATATTCTTTAAAAGTTTGATTTGCTTTATTTTTGTTTTTAAGAAATTGCACTTTGCATCAACGTGATCTATTATCAATGAAAGTAATAAAATATTTGCTCTTGTTGTAAGATTCTATAGCATAGGACCACACATATCTTCTTCTTCTTCTTGCAGTCCTTATCCTACCGGAGGTTGGACACCATTATGACTATTCTTATCCTGTTCACCGCTGCTCTAAACAGCTCCGTGCTACTACAGCTGAACCACTCACGCAGGTTCTTTAGCCAGGAGACTCTACGCTTACCAATACTCCTGGTTCCATTAATTTTTCATTGCATAATAAGTCTTAGAAGACTATATTTGGGGCTTCTCATGACATGGCCTAGATACTCCAGTTTTCTTTTCTTTATGGTCAGCACAACTTCACATTCCTTTTTTTACTTTTTTTAGTACCTGTTTGTTGGTTACTTTATGTTTCCAGGATATTCTCCACATCTCTAACGCTTCTAACCGTTTTAGTTCTGGTTTCTTTAAGGTCCTGGCTTCACCTCCGTATAGCAGGGTGGAGAACACATAACAGCGTAGTATTATAATTCGTAATTCTATACTAGTGTCTTTGTTACAAATAAACTTTTTCATTTTCATGAACGCTGCTCTTGCTATCTCCACCCTTCTTCGTATCTCACCTGCCTGGCCGCTTGTTTTGTCTAGCACGGTTCCAAGATATTTGTAGGAATCTACTCTTTCAATTATGGTATTGTTGATATTTAGTTGGTTATGTGCCTTAGAAACTACCATACACTTTGTCTTTGAAAGATTCAATTGAAGTCCATATGGTTCATATTGGTGGTTTACTTTTTCAAATATGTGTTGTAGTTCTGCTTTGCTACTTGCCAATAATACTGTGTCGTCGGCATATCTGATATTATTTATTACGTCCCCGTTTATGTTTATACCTATTGGTTCTCCTAACAAAGCTTCTTCAAATATAGCTTTACTGTATATGTTGAATAATAGCGGGGATAGGATGCAGCCTTGTCTAACCCCGCGGCGTATTTCTATTTCATCTGTCAACTTTTACAGCTGCACTTTGTCGTTGGTAATTATCCTGACGTCTTTCCGGTCTAAATTCTTTTTAAGTATTAGTTGTTGTAATTTATCATGCTGAACTTTATCGAAAGCCTTTGGGAAATTGATGAAGCACACAAACAGGTCTTGATTTATGTCTAGGCATCTTTGAAAAAGAATATTTATTCCGAAGAGTGCTTCTCTTGTTCCAAGCCCCTCTCTAAATCTAAATTGGCTATCACTTATGTTTTCTTCTAGCTTTCAATAAATTCTTTTATGGATGATTTTTAGGAAGATTTTTAGTGCATGGCTCAAGTGCAATAGTCTTATAATCTGTGCACTCTCTAGCATTTGCTTTTTTCGGAATCAATACAAATGTCGATAGAAGCCATTGTTGCGGTATGATGCCTGTGTCATATATTGTGTTAAACAGGTTTAGAAGACTATCCATTAGGTGTTCATCGAATAATTTGTATATCTTAGCTGGTATTTGATCCGGCCCCAAAGCCTTTCTTGGCTTCATATTGTTGAGGGCATGTTCGAGTTCATGTTTCATTATTTTAGGTTCTTTGTCTTCTACTCTTATTGGTACTTGTGTTGGTCTTTCATCATTAAAGAGTTCCTGTACGTAAATTTTCCATCTTGTTACTTTTTTTTTACATCTGTTTTTATGTGGCCATCTGCGCTCTTGATCACATGATTAGCTTGAAGGGTTTTTCTAGCTCCTGTCATTTCTTTGATTTTTTTGTGCATATAAAAGCTGTCGTAGTTTCTTTTATGCATCTCTATTTCTTCACATTGTTTAGAGATCCACTCTGATTTTGTCTTTTTTATTTCTGTTTGAATCTTTTTATGCAGGATTTTATATTGTTTTTAATTTTGGTTCTTGTGGGTCCGGCGTTCATCCATGAGCTCTATGATTTTCTCAGTCATCCAATATTTCTTTTTTGTTGTTTTTCTAGATAGGTTTTCTTTAACTATTGCTGTCACAGCTGTTTGAACTCGATTCCATCTTATGTCAACATCAAGATGTAGTTGATTTTCTTTCATTGCTGTTGTTATATTTTGCTTTATCTGGTCAACTACAACTTCGTGTATCTTTTTATCCTTAAGTAGTTGAATATCTATGTTGTTGTTCTGTTTCTTTATGATTTTCATTAGTTTAACTTGTACCTTTGCTATTACAGGATTGTGGTCCGAGTGGATGTCGGCTCCTGGGTAAGTTCTCACTGCTTTCACGGCATTTTTATATCTATTTCTGATGAGCACATAATCTATTTGATTTTGTATGATTTTCTCCTTTGTATGGGTTGGAGATGTCTAGGTATACAGTTTTCTTTTAGGGATCTGAAAGAGTGTGTTGGTGATTATAAAATCTTCATCTTGACAGAACTGAATCAAACGGTCACCGCGCTTATTTCGATCTCCGAGACCAAATTCACCAGTACAGTCATTTATCTTTGTTATTCCTACCTTGGTGTTAAAATCGCCCATCACAATGGTCACTTTGCAGCGATTTATACTTCTTAGTACTGCATTTAGTTGTGTATAGAATTCTTTAACTGCCTCATCTTCTTTATCTGCAGTTGGTGCGTATATTTGGATCACGTTCATAACTCCAATATTTGTCTTTAATTGTATCATTACTACTCTATCTGAAAAAGGAGTAAAGTTTGTAACTGACCTGTTTAACTTCTTGTTTAGGATTATTCCTACTCCGTACTGATGTTTTGGGTCATTGTTTCCTGAGTAGTACAGCATTCTATTATCTGTATTTATCGAGCCTGTTCCTGCCCATTTTACATCGCTTACCCCAAGTAAGTCCACTTTTAGTCTTTCCGTCTCAAGTACTATGTTGTCTAGTCTTCCTGGCGAATATAGTTTTCTTGCATTCCATGTGCCTACTCTTAACGTGTCTGATCTCAATGACATTCTTTTTTCCTCGACATCATTCAAAGCCGTCTCCCCCGGAGATTTGATTGGGAGATTTTTTACTCCGGAATAGTTTGTTGTGAATTTTGTCATCATAATGGTGATTCTAGAGATATCTTTATGGATCTTTGATGCAGTGGTTTCCCGTTGCCTTCTGCATCCTCATGCCGTTGGTCGAATTTGTCTCATCCGCCTTTAGGAGCGATTTCTCACTCCTAGGACAAGAGGGTGCCCTTACTCCTGCTAATTCGTCCTGTCTGCTTATACCGGCAGATATTCGGTCGACAGAGCCTCGTTGGTTCTCTAGCAGGGTGCACCACGTGCAGGAGAGGAGGTCTTTTGGGAATCAGAATGCACTTTTTCTAGTAAGACAGATTATCTTTCAGATTATTTAGGGAATTTTTGAACGAATAATAAAGATGATAATGAAATTTATTTTACCGGTTGATTTGATTTCTGGGTCGCTACTAGGCACACTAACCTCACTTCTATTTTGTATTTAACACGTTTCACTTTTCTTACAATTAATTTACTTAATTTTTTTTTAATTGAGTTTTTTTAATAACGCAAGTAAAGCTGTGTTTTATGAAAAAAACACAAGTTTTAGAATTAGTTTTTAAGTGGCAGCATTAACAGTGTATTGGTACAAAAGTGTTAGTGCAACCATTCTTTGCCTTGTTTATAATATATGTTCTTCTAATAATATTCTTATTTTTTATTTTAGCTACCCTAAACTTTTCTTTTTAAGTTTTTAAGGTTAATTATTTGATGTTTTGCTTTATGTCTATTCTTGCCGATTTTACGTTTTTGAATCTATTGGGCATTAATCAATCTAGTTGTTGACTACATTGGTTAGGTTGTCCGTTAGAAATCTCTAGGCGTATAATCTGTTTGGTGGTAGTTTGAACCAGGTATATGTTAATATTAAATTTATGTTTTTGGCAGAATTTAATCAATCTACTTCATTTCTGGTTTCTATCCATGTACACTGGCAATGTTATATGTGTTTTCTTGGCTGACTGAAGTCTTCTAACCTTCAGTAGATTTTCGATCTCTTTGTACATGTGTTTTGCTACTTTATCTGGCTTATCGGCAGTTGGTGCATAGATTTGGATTATATTGATGTTTGTTGGTTTGTTTTCAAGTTGCAATAGCATAGCTGGAGAGACCATGTTGACAGGATGGACCAGGATAGAATTGCCAAGTGGGCAAAAGACGATAGACCACAAAGCAGAAGACTCCAAGGCCGCCCGCCCAAGAGATGGTAAGAGTCCTGGACGTCTGAATCGCAAGAGAAGTAGACAGCAGTACAATACAGGACAAAGTCCTAAATTAAGATGAAGAAAAGAAGAAGAATAGCTTAGCTTTGTCCAATTTTGCTATGAAATTAATTACAAATTTATCTGCGGTATTGTTGACATGGATACTAACCCCGTTGTAGTGTTGTGGCTATTATTGCCCGAGTATTATAGTACTGCTTTGTCTATTTTGTACCATTCTGTTGTCCCTCACCTTAGTTGACTTATTCTAAGGATGTTGATTTGTATTCTATAGTGTTCTTGAACTACGTTGTAGACTTTTTTTTACAAGACTTTTTAAGTTTCATGTGTTAATCTTGAAGCACGTTTTTAGCATTATATATTAAATTGCTGGAGTTGCAGAGATTTTGTTGATTTTTGACTTGAGATGCCCTGCAGTTTGTTTGGGAGTGTCTTCCTCTGCTGGATCTTGGTGTAGAACCCAAGATCTATGATCATTAATTAAGGTTTTGTACATCGATAATTGCTATCAAGAGGCCGTTGATTTTTTCTAGTTCGCCTTTAAGAGTGATTGTTTCTTCTCCACACAATAGAATACTCAGGTTACTTGTCCACCCTTTAAACAGGCTATTGCTAAGTGGGTCTGCTTATTTGGGCAGACACTCGGACACCAGAGACTCGGTAGTTGCCTAACATAGTACAACGCGGGCAAGACAGTTAGGCTGGGCATATCTTGAGCTTTCACCTCCTCACAATTAGAATACAAAATTATATTTATACTTTATCAAATAAATGATTTCCACAAAATACTATATACCTAATAAAAAATTTCACTTAATGAACTTATATAAATTCGCATTTGAACAAATAAAACTGCATTAAACATATATATTGTTACATACAATATATAACATAATACCATTATTTCTGAAATGTGTATTCTTTTATTATTATTTTTATAAAATATCATATGGTATTGTGTTTCGATATTTCCGAATGTAAGCAATATTGCGTTGATTTTATTCCATTATTGGAATGTGAGAATGAAACGAGTGAGAATTGCGAGGCGGCGACGCGAACCGGAAAAAAATAATATGTGAAGGAGAGAAGAAACGCGAATGAGAATTCAATTTTTACGTTTTCCCTGCGAAACTGCGAGAGCGCAACTAAGGTTTATGTGATGTAATTTATTTTATTAGTATAGGAAGACGGTTGAGTGAGGTATCTCTTTCTCCCTGATTAGATGCAGAGACGCACGGGAATGTGATGAGTGCAAATTGGGTTTTATAGGAAAATTATTACATTGCAAATCGAGCAGTGAATTAAAATTTTGATGTCATATAACCTTAAATTAAATTGTTTTCAACAGAATTAGTTTTAGAAAATTTTGCTCTAGTTTCTTAGTTCTTGGCAATCTGACGAGTACAAATTGGAGTTTCTTTGATATATCACGACATACATTACCCACCTGTCTGAAATTAGCAAGTTGGTTGTAATTAACGGCGCCGTCCTAACGATATTAGTTGATAATGCGACTAAAAACACGGCCACGGGGCGACATTATGATTAATTGCTATTAATTAGACGTGGGGAGATATCGGCGAACAATTTTAGGTCCTGCTAGAAGTTTAGAAATGCGTCGCTTCTCTGCTAGGTCCACCAAGGGACTGATTATTATTAGATTTCGGACGGAACTACCCTCAAGGCATCCGGTCTGCCAGACGGCTATTAATAAGAATTTTAGGATAAAATATGCCACCGGCGTATTATCATATCCATGTCGCCCGTTAATTCCTTATTGTGTGTGCGTATGTAATAAAATGGCACCCCTATATTAAATTGGATTATTGGGGAATGTATATACTCGGGAATTTTCAATCAAAATCGTTATATGAATATTTTAATGCAATTCAAATAATTTTTAACGTTCTATGCAACCGGTGCACTAGCCATAATATTTTGATTATAAATAAATATGTACCGTTAATTTAATAAATACCATTGCTATAGAAATAATTTTGTTATACTATTAAATAAAGAGAACTTTTTTTAAAGTTAAATATTGTTTGCACTTATGCTTTGCTGCGTTTCAACAAATATTTAGTAACTAATGCAGCCGTTTACTTATATTTTTGTTTACAGTGTCAACAAATCAACATCACTAATACAAAGAACTATGAGCCAAAGAAAAAAATTAGTTAGTAACATCTAGTAGCTCAAGCATCGTACTAAAAGAATTTGTATTAAAAATGGCCCATCATGTAGAACATGCAAAATTAACGACAAGGCTATTGAGCACGTATTATGCACATGCCCGGTTCTTTCTTACGCAAGCACTAGTTGCTCTTCTTGAATAGATATAGGCATGTTGAGAGAGAGTTGGCTTGCCAGTATAAAGAAAACCTCTTTAAGCATTGTTTTCTGGATTACGTAAATCAGGTAAGCTGGTAGTGTGTCAAGGTAACGGAGTGAAGTTATTACTGTGGGAGACACAAAGAGCACGTTAAAGTTTAAGAAATTTGTTTTACTTTTTACCGGAAATCCAAAATTCAGAGCAAGGTTACTTCTTTTTATAGAAGCGTTGGTTTACGGCAGTTTTTAATAATAATGTAGGGTTTGTGCAGGGCTTTGGACTAGGGTTTTTCTTGGAAATTGTTGCATGAGAGGAAACAGTTTCAAGTGATGTGCTGCTAGTGAATTGAGTTCTGGTGATAGAAGTTATTTTGGTAGAAGTTTTTGAAGAATACCTTTCCATTCAGGCTGTTGCAGCCGGTATATGTATCTTAGTAGTTTGATGCTTAAAGACTACGAGGTTTTAGCGGAGGTTGTTAAAGATATATTACATGAGAATGCGTCTTGATTCATTGTGGCTAGAAGATTTTTGTCAGTTGTTTTGTTGCTTGCTACCTACTCTTCTTTAGACTAACCTAGGTTGCTGTAGAATCACCTTTAAGTATTTTGTTGCAGCGGCTACCTATTTTGGTTATACTTTACTTCTTCATTCACACATAGTTTTCTTATCAGACTTTTGCTTGCCTGGCTTTGGCTTGACAGTCTCTTTCTTTTTGCTCTTTTATTTTGACAATTTCCGTAGCTTAATTTTTTTATCATTTTTTATGTATCTTTGTCTTTGAGCATATACTCCATCATATTTTTGGCTGTTAGAGCTAAGCCTCTAGTCGTCATTTGCTTTGTGCACTGCTACTTATTGCATTGGAACATGGTATGTTCCGGTCTATCCACTTTGCCACAGTATACGCATTGGTTACTCCTCACTATGTTTATCTTTTTTAAGTAAGCTTGAAAGCAGGCGTTACCTGTCAGGATCTGGGAAAGGTAGTATCTAACTTCTCCGTGTTTCCTCGTGACCTATGGAATCACTTTTGGGAATAGCTTTTTTGTCTATCTTTCAGTGTCACTTTTCACGTCCCATTCAGTTTTTCACTTCAAAAGAGTTTCACCTCTGGTCACTGTCTTCTGAATTGTGAATTTTTTTTTTAGGATCATAAGGTGTAGGGGCCCCTGCTACCACCTGTATGGCTCTGGTGGACACTGTCCGGTACGCGCTTGCCATACGTATTGCTATCTTTCTCTGAGCTTTTTCTCACATTTTTTTTGTACTTTGGAATTGTTTCGAGCTAACAGCCAGTCTTTTGCTTGCTCTGGTTTTTTTGATGTCGCGCAAGTGCTGCTACCGTTTTTCTAGCCTTTCAATCTCTGCAATGCGGGCTCCCATCTGCAGATTTATGCCAAGAAAGATTCCGAAGTATTTGGCACTATTTTGGCTAGTGTCAATGACATCCTCTACTCTTACGGACAACTAGTTTTGTGAGGGGCCAGTTCCAATCTTTTTTTTGCCAAACACATTTCTACACAGTTTGCGGCGTAGTCAGCATTTTTTTTTATGGTTGCTTACCCTACTAAAGTTGTATCTTCCGGAATGATTTTTCTGAGCACCTTGTCGTAGTAGATGTTCCATAACGTGGGTCCAAGAACTGAGCTCTGTAGTATCCCGCAGGTGATCTCCAACTTGCCGCTGCCAACCTGGATTACTTTGTTGTGGAGGTAATCGTAAATCTGTCTGACAAGATACGGCCTCACTTGCTTACTCTCTAGTTCCATAATAATGTTTTTCCACAGAGCTGAGTCAACAACACTGTAAACTTATTTTTCTTATTGTTTTTTTCGCAATGCCTTTGACTTTTTAGATTGCGTCTACCGTTGACCTGCCATGTGTTAAACATATTGCTCAGTGGACAGTTTACCGGTTCTCAGTAATTTTTTTAGCAGTCTCTTATTTTAGATTAGTTTGAAGAATTTTTTTTTATTTTTGTTTATATAGAATGCATAGTGGTCTGTAGGCTGCTGCACTGATATTTTTGACTGGTTTCTCGATTAGAACCAACTTTCTTGCCATCTTCTACATTTTGGGTAAAGAATCTTTCTTTAACAGTGCGCAGAACTCTGCGTTTTTATCGGCAAGTACTTTTGCTACCTTCGACGATATTTCGGAAGGGCCTACAGCTTTTTTTCAATTCAACCGTTTACTTTCTTTCCTTACCTTGTTGCAGGTGCACGGAAGTATTTCTGCAGGGCGTCTAGCTCTTTCTGGTCACTTGGTTTTAGCATGCTGTGAAAAAGTTTGCTAGCCAGTTTTCTTTCTTTTCTTTCTGACAAGGCTATCGGAAAGCGTGTTCTTAATTTTTTGGTTATTATTTTATTTCCAGTGCCCCATACGTTGTTGTTTACTTCTGCACATAGCTTGGCTCATGATTTCTTCTTTCATGCCTTAATTGCTTTTTTGAGGGCCGAACTTTGTTCAGCGTTGGTCAGGTAGAGCTGCTTTTTTTGTACATTATCTACTCTGACTCTGATGAGTTTTTGCCTTGCTTTCACACAGGCTTTTTTTAATTTAGCAATATTGCTGTTCTACTAGTTTACCTGTATGCGAGTGTTGCTGGAGTTTTTCTGAATGAAAACGTCGTTACAGACCTTGCAAATTTTTAATGGTCCGCGCATTGCAGTAGATTCAACTGTGTTTCTGCGTAATTGGGTCTTTGGAAATTGGTTTTGCTACTTTTATTAAGTACTTTATGTTATTGTGGTCGCTGAGGTACTCATCGTTCCTCTCAACTTACTATTCCAATTTTGTGTACACAGGGTGCCATCTATGTAAGAGTTGTTGCCGTTTTTCTTGAACGTAGGATGTCTAATTTGCTCACCTATTCTGCCATTATGCTGATTTTCCAATTTTTTGTTGGGGAGCCCCATAGTGCTGATTTTGCCTTAAAATTACTGCCTATCACTACTTCCTTGTTATGGCGTCTTGTATCCTTGCCAAGTTTTGATAAGAAGTTTTCAAACTGACCGATTGTTATGTTTGGGGAGATAGCAGGAGTAGACTACTGCCGCACTGGTCTTCACCCACATAAAACCGTTTTTGTCTCATTTCTCTGTAGTTGTCATACTGGTGTGGGGGATGAAAATTGCTGCGTATTTTTTTTATCCGTGACCCACTTTCAGTTTGGTTTGAATACAATCGCAAAGTCGATATTTTCAACAGAGCAAGTCTTTATGAGCAGGTTTATTTTTTATCTGTACCTGTTCAGGTTTATCTGAAACAGATTATGTGGTTGCAAATGTTCGTTTTTTTCCAGTTTACGCACCATCTCCTGGTATCTTCGGCAGTTTATTGATTCTGCCCTGTGGCCGGCTTTCTTGCAGATGTAGCACGTACTTTTCTTCTTACAGTTTTTGAGTTTGTGCCCAAATTTTATTTTTGTTTCCTTTGCACGTATTTGCGATGTGCCCCACCCTATGACACTTGTAGCATCTAGGTAGGACCGTCATCTCCTTAATCTTCCAGCAGTTCCCCAATTTTTTTTTGTTAAAAGAAGTTTTTTGCTGTATTTATCTAAGGTAATAGTGATGGTGCTGTTTGTCAATCCCCTTCTATTTTTAAGAGATCTATTAGGGTTGGTTTTTGGGTTTGTATTGTTTTTAGTTCCATAGCTTAGTTTGTCGTGTATTTGTCGGTGTTTTTTTTCGAGGTTTTTATTTTTTTATTTACCATGTTTTTTGTCTATTCTTAAATGGCTACTGAAAAAGCTTATAGGGTGTGTAAGCCTCTAGCGGCAGAGCCTTATCGAATTACTACTTGTTTTGTGACCTACTGATAAAGAGTCAAAATCATCCAGTTTTGGCTACCGGCAACCGCACACTTTTCTGGTGGTTTTTTGTTACTTTGTTGTAGACACATGTGATTAGACCTAACCTTACCTATCCTAACCTAACCCTAGAAATCTAGTAGCATCGGTTGCTAAAAAGTGATTCAGAGTAGATTAAAGAGTTTGACCAAGAAAGGGCAACAATTCAAAGAAGTAAAAAAGGGAAAAGGTAGTCTCATTGCGGAAGCAAAGCTACTGTGCAATGGTGTTGGTCCGCGTCTGCAATTTTTTATCCGCTACCCGGGGACGCGCTTGGAAGAGGTTTTACTTTCCTCTGTTCCCAAACCACCTACTAGTCTTTAGTTGATTAGTTCTATTTTTTGGTTTTGTGCTTGATTATGTTAAACGTGTATAGGGTACAAAATGGTTGAGTATTACGCAGGTTGGAATAGCACTCTTAAGGTACTATTCCAATGCGCGCGGTTGCAATAAGTAAGCAAAATCTTAGTAGTTATATGCATTTTATTTGTTAATAATTTTGAAACTTGCAATTTTACATAGAGTTCTACTTCAGACAAACATGGAATAAAATTTTCAATAAATTTAGACATTACCAAAGCATATGATAGAGTATGGTATTCTAATCTTATTAACAAGCTTCATAGTATAAGTTTTGATCACGCGTTTCTTACAATTTTTTCATAAAACTTATTAAAACTATTTCTAAATTATTTGCAAAGTTGTAATTAATAATATCAAAAAGCAATATTTAGAATTTAACTGCATCTCTACTCAATGATTAATATAAAATTTATATTTAAACAAATTTTATTACTAATTCAACAAATCAAACATTTACATCCAAACTTAGCAATTTACCTCTAAATAATTCACAATATTTATTATATAACTCATGCTCATATCGTGTCTGTAATATTTTTTTATTATTAATTTTTACATCATTACTGTAAACCATCCCAGGAATGACATATGTTTGACACAGTTTCATGTTTGAATCGATAAAACATTGTTTTATTTTACGGGTACGTTTGGCTGTTAGGACTGCTGTGACATTTTAATCTATCCCATGCATTCCGTGCAATAAATTTAATGGGTTTAAAATTATCGGCTACGAACTAAAACGCATTTCTGCTAGTAGCGCGATTTCGGCATGAAAGTTTTTAATCGTGCACAGGGAATATGATATAAATTATGTAATCGTGCAGTTTGGAAATTAGATGTTTGGTGACTAATTGCAGTTTGCCCGATTTGTGATAAAGCTATATTTGGTTTCTCTAAAACGTTTTACAAGTTGCAAAGGTGAAACTTATAGCAGGGTATTGATTATAAGTGGGTTAGAAAATAATAATATTCTTATAGAAGTAGTAATATGTATAAAAAATATGTCGCTCAATGTAAGTTTTATATTATGAGTAACATCTACTGATATCATACAAATTTGAAACGCAAACGCAATAAAGCCTTAGTTTATAGCATTGAAAGTCACTATTTTGAGTGGGTCTTGATTTTAATGTGTTTACTGCAGACAAACCATTATAGAAAATTGCCGCAAACTAAAAAGTAATAAAATAGCAAAGGAAATGTATGTAGTGTTGCTTGGCTATCGGACATAATGGTTATCAATCTTTTTTTTTTTTAAGGACGTAGTGAGGTGTTTGTCTCAACAAGTGGCCCATGAGAATAACTAACGCATGGCAATACCTTTTCTTCTTTTCTTCTCTGCGTAAGTCCTGCTGTTAATTTGTCCTAGTCATTGTATTTAATGCGGTACTTATTTGAGGTGGGCTGGATTTGGCCTCGCAGAACTCACGCAGTCTGCTGCGGCAACATATGCTGTCCCCGGCACATCTTTTCCTATTTTTTTGCCCTACTTTCTACACTGTCATTCTCCTCTCCTTTCTCCTATGCTTGTGTTATTCAGCTTAAATATTTGCATTGTTCTTAAATATTTTCTTAGTTTTAATATATCTTCATTAACTTCATCCTTGTTGTATCCTCTTTTTTTCATAAATATTTTGTGCAGCTCCAATAAGTGCATTCTTTTTGGTAGTCCTACATTTGCCAGTTTAACTTCTAGTAAAATTCTTGAATTTCCATTTGGGATTAGATTTTTGTTTCTCTTGGTTGCCAGATATACTCTGACCATTTCGAAAGTTGCATTTGTTGTCAACTTTGACATGGCGTATTTTCCGTTTGAAAATTGTTTAGTCAATTTCGTCAACTTATTTTTCTTGAGCAGTTCTCTTCTTTTCCTTCTTATATCTGCAATTTCTGTTGGTATTAATGTTTTAGTATATGTTCTTTTCTTGTCTCTCTGTTCATCTTTCATTGCTTGGCAGGCATAGTTGTTTTGACCTTCTCTGTTTTTTTTTCTTTATTACTTTTTTTTATATTCTTTTGCATCCATTTAGCTTTTCACTCTTTCTTCCTTTCTCTTCTGTGGCTATTAATTTGTGTGTTTTTTACCTAAATCTCAAAGCTTTAAACTTTTCTATCTTTTTCTTCAGTACTGTTGTTGCATAGTTTCTTAGTGCTTTCCATTTGTTTTTGTCACTTAGGCATATTTTAATAAATGTAGATTTGTCTATTTTGTTTTCTAATACCTATTTTAGCGTTTTTTTTATCTTCTTTTTACGCTTCGCATTCTACTAGCGCATGTTCTGCGTCATAATGCCTGTCTTTTTGACAAAATATACATTTTTCTTTTTTTTCCATCTTAATTATTTTTGTAAGTACTTTCGAAAGGCTCCATGTCCGGTAAGTAGTTGTGCTGTATAATATCACGTCTCCAGTTTATTCTCTACTTGTTCTTTTATTTCTGGTATTAGTTGTCCATTTTCTTTTTTCTCCTTCTTTCTACTGTCTTTGCCATTTTTCCATCATATTCTCTCTTGCTTGTCTCATTGCTTTTTGCTTATTTATACCTAATCTTTCTTTCTTTATTTATTTATTTATTTATTTATTTATTTACTAGTCAACGGAAGCCATTACAAAATAAGTATATATTTTCAATTTAAAAAACATAAGTTAAACATAAAACAACTAATATTAAAAATAAGAATAAAACTTAAATAGTTACAAAATATAAAAAAGGTCACGTATGGGTGACAAGTGCACGTCGCAGGGTATTAAAAGAATCTTTAAAAAAATCCACTTTAACTTCGTTGGCATGCCGCAAAATACGTGTAGATGCAGAGTGCACCGCATAATCAGTGCGTTTGAACGGTATATGAAATAAATAGTCATTGCGTAAAACTCAAGCTGGGACATAAATATCTATAGAGCTGAGCAAGTCAGAACAGTCAATAATCCCACAAAGCACTTTAAAAACTAGTGTCACGTCAAAATTAAAACGTCTTTTTTCAAGACTAGTCATGTTAAATGTAGAGAGCAGTTCCGTGTAGCTGCCTGCAATATTGCATTTATACGCCAAAAAACGAACAAACTTTTTTTGAATCTGTTCAATTTTTCCTTTACTGACGGCGGTGTATGGTGACCACACATTGGAACAATACTCGAGATGGGGACGTACTAGAGCGTTGTAAAGGATAATTAGAGTACGATGGTTACAAAACTCTTTAGAGTTACGCTTGACAAACCCTAAAAGTTGATAAGCTTTAGCCACAACAGTATCGATATGTAGTGTAAATGAAAGGCTTGAATCAAACGTAATGCCTAAATCACGAATAGTGTTAACTCTTAACAACATTACATTCATGAGAGAGTAACCATACATCACCGTAGACTGACGTCTAGAAAAAGTCATCACTTTGCATTTATTTAAATTAAGTAGTAAGTTATTATTCTGACTCCAACTAGAAAAAATCTGTACTTCTTTATTAAGTAGTATAGCATCATCTAAAGACTGAATTTTCATAAAGATTTTTATATCGTCCGCAAATAATAAACAACGCGCATTATTGAACAGTAAAGGTCCAAGATGTGACCCCTGTGGAACACCCGACGTAACATCAATATTACAAGAAACACACTGACCAATGCGCACGAATTGAGATCTGTTAGATAAATAGGATTGTATCCACATTAACAAGGTGCCATTAACTCCAATACCACGTAGTTTCATAATTAGTATCTTGTGGTCAACGGTATCAAAAGCTTTTGAAAAGTCAGTGTAAACTAAATCTACCTGGAATCTGTTTTTGAGCGCATCTGTTATATAAGATTCATGCAACAAAAGGTTGGAAGATGTCGATTTGCCCGTTCGAAAACCGTGTTGATTGAGAGCAATTTCAGATTGCAGAATGGCAGTCAATTGACAGGTAATTAACTTTTCAAAAACTTTTGGAATAACTGATAAAATAGATATAGGTCTATAGTTTGTTACATCATTTTTAGCACCGGACTTATAAATCGGAGTGACATAAGCTTGTTTCCAGCAAGTAGGAAAAGTACCCATAACCAGAGATGAGTTAAATAAAAGCCATAAGGGCCGAGAAAGGACAAACGCACATTTGTTGAGAAAAAAAGCCGTTAATCTATCAGGCCCTGGACAGTTATTGGGTTTTAATAGTGATAGTTCGTTGACAACTTCTGATATTTTTAAAACAAGATGCGATTCATTTATATGGGTAGGAACAGATGATAGAGAATATGTGCTGTGTGGACTCATAGATGCCGTCAGCGGACTGTAAACTGACCCAAAAAAATCAGCAAAGAGATTTACAATGCCATCAGTAGTGTCAATTTGAGAATTACCATTTGTGAAAGTAGATGGTATTTGATTACTGCTACGTTTAGATTTGACGTGCCCCCAAAAAGCTTTAGGATTAGATTTAATCAAATCTTCCACTTTCTTAATGTGATTAGAATAACACGTATTAGCCAATTGCTTACACTTATCACGTATTGAACTAAATTTTTCATCATCAAATCTGCGGGTAGTGCGCCGCAATTACTTTTAGTGCTTCCTCTAATAGCTCTTCTTACTTCTTTTCTGTTTTTTTTGTCTGCAAAACTTTTCCCCATATTTCTGCAGCATACAATAGTTTACTTCTAGCCGCAGTTGCTAATAGCTTTCTTGACTATTCTCTTGGTCCTCTCTTGTTTGGCATAAGCCTACTAAGCATTCCTTCTATTTTTGTTTTGTTTTTACCACTTTCTTAACTTGTTCATTCCATCCTTTTGCTTCAAGTGCAACTCCAAGTTTTTTGATTTTTTTTTCTATAGTTATTATTTGTTCACCTATCAGTATTTGTTTATTTTTCCTGTTTATCCTCTTTGTCGATAGCCATGGCGCCTCGGTTTTCTGCAGAGCCAGATCTAAACCTTTATTTCTCATCTTTTTTTTTTATTATCTCTTGCCCACTCTAACCTTTCATTTAGTACTTCTATGTCTATACCAGAGCCACGTCATCCACAAATGCCGTCATTGTTACTCCTTCTGGCAGTCGCATCCTGAGTAGCTGATTATAAAGTAATATCCATAATTTAGGACCTAGTGCAGAACCCTGTGGCACTACTCTAGCCAACCTAAATTTTCTATTTTTGTTCAGTAGATTTCTCTCCTGAAGGTAACTTTATATTATCTTGGTAGTTTGATTTGTTAGTTATATTATTAGTATAATTGCTTTCCATGGTATGCTGTTGAACGTATTTTGTATATATAGCGCTATTATGACAAAGTGTTGTCTTTTTCTGTATAGTCTACTGTTTGCTTTTTTTGCTATAGTTTTTACATTTTCAATGGCTCCTAGAGTCGTTCTTTCCTTTGTAAACCTATATTTTTCTGTTCTCATTTTCCTTTTTCTTCTATTTTCTTTTCAATTTTCTTTGCGATAACTTTTTTCATAATTTTTGCAAATGTGTTGATCAGGCATATCGGTCTATACTTTTCCTGTTTTCTTTTTTTTTTTCAATTAGTACTAGGTTTGTATGTTGTCTGGACCTGGTGCTTTATTATTAGGTAGTTCGTTTATAATCTGTTTTATCTTTTCCACTGTTGCAGGGACTGTTTCTGTTTTGTCAGTCAGTCCTGCTGATTTTTCTACTATTTCTCCAGTGGGAAACAATTTTTTAATTATTACTACTTTATTTTTTTCTTCCTAGTTTATTCATTACTATTTTGTATGGTTTGTTTCAGGGATTTGTCCTTGGTCGCTTCCTTTAAAGCCTTTTTGTCATTTTTCAGTTCTTTTTCAGTTTTTATTGGAATCTTCTCCCTTTTTTTTTGTCTTTTGACTTTTCTTGCTGTTTGTATTGCTTTCTTCATGCGTTTCTTGACCTCTTTGCACCACCAGTACAGTCCTCTTCTTTCTCCTTCTCCGTATCTGGGAATTGATTCTTTTGCTGCTTTCTTCAACTTTTTCAAGTACCTTTTTCATCTTTCGTCTTTATTCTTTATTGTTTTTAGTCACATCCTCTGCTTCCATAGCTCTATTATCGTTTCTCTGTTAATCTTTTTTATGTTTTATATTTTCTTCTCTTTTGTCCTTCTTTTCTCTTTATCTGTTTGTGCTGTATTGTATGTACTTATGTAAACTTAGCGATTCTTTTTCTGTCACTGTCCAGCCCCTTACTACTCTAGCCGTTTCCCATGTTGCTATGGCAATGTCAATGTATGATTTGGATCTTCCTCTTACAAACGTTGGTTTATCTCATTGGTTGCATAAGATTTACGGCTGCTATTATTTTCTCAAAAATTTGGCTTCTCCTGTCGAACTTGGTCGCTCCCCATCTTAGCGATATTGCTTTGAAATTGCCTTTTATCAAAATTTGTTTGCTTTTTTGTATCCTTAAGCTGTGTTCTAGTTCTTCTATCCACTCCTGATAATATTTCATATTGCAGTATGGACTGATGTAACAATTGTATACTATCAGACCTTCTATCGGCCCACACTAATCCCTCTTTGGGTGTTTCCTATCTTTCTACTCATTAGTCTTTTGAAATGTTACCTTATTTCGAACATGTTTTTAGTGCATTATTTAATACCAGCTATCTTTATTTGGAAAATTGAGACTTGTTGATAGCACAGTAAACAGTTCTTATGTTACCATCTTTCCGGTCTTTCAAAGTGGTTGCACTAGCTCCGGTCAATAGGTAATTGACCGAATGCAAAACATTTTTTTTTTGTGTGAGGGTGTGGTGTGTGTGTGTGTGTGTGAGGATGTGTGTGTGTGTGTGTGTGTTTGTTGTCCGGTGTAGATGTGCTTCGGGTCTTGGGCTACTTCCTAAAAATAACTTTTTAGGTGTGGAGTGGTTTTGGGGCATGAAAAAGAAGCAGTGCAGTACGGTTGTCAATCATTCCGTTGCCGATGTTGTCATCGAAGTGCTGTTTTTGGTCATCAAATTGTTATTGTTAATTTTATTGGTTCTATCGGAAATTATTCCGGTCTCACTACTATTTGCACTAACACTGTTTTGCGAGTAAAGAATTTTTTTCTCATTTGGTATTAATTTTCATTTTTTGACAAGAGCAACATTCTCTTGAATTTTCTTGGAAGGTCAGGCAGGTGGTGCATGCCGGATATCATTTAGGTGGTCCTCTACCCAGTAACAGGCCGGTTGTAGTAATGATCCGCTTGGGGCCCATCTATTTGTCTGCAAAACAAAACATTTGGTTCTATCGCGCGCCATGACCATCTTTTTTGGGACATAAGTGCGTACATTGGCCTACTTTGGGTATTGTTTTTTTTGGTATGTGTAGCCTGGCGATGTTGTGGATCAGACAGATTGTGGCCTATCAGTGGTTTACTTGGTGTCCTTCTGGTGACGACATTTGTTCTGCAGTTTGGTATAAATCTACAATTTTGTGATAGGATAGTGTCAAAAAGTTTTAGGTAATCTATTATCATTCGTTCTTAAGGCATATTGGAGGGGTGCGACTAAAGCGGGGTTTTTGGTTTGTACCTGGCTTGATGCGGTAGATTGTCAGGCAATGGCAAATATGTGTTTTTACAGATGTAAAAGATCCCGTTCAATGGTACAAGCGTAGGATAGCCATATGAGTCTTATCTTATCCTGCATGGTTTGCAGTGTGGGTGTTGATGTAGAATTTTAAGACTTCTTGCCTAGCCTTTGGTGGCACAGAGAGCTATTTTCAGTCGGCGAAAATGCAGAACAGTTTTACTTGTTTTCCTAACCTTTACCTTATGTCCGTGTTTTAGGGGTGATTGGATGATGCACTGGGTTGATATTTTACTTTTGAGTAGGTTTGTTTGAGGTGTTTCTTTGTGTGACGGAAGGGAGTTTTTGATTTTTCTAAGAATTCAGCTGAATGTCAATTGATCATTGTTGTTCTCAAATGGTAATAGCCGGTCATTGGTGATGATTGGTTAAGCTTACCATTTCCCGGGTCTTGATAGTAGATTGGGTAGAATGTTTGAACTTTTTTGGGTATGTTAATTTTTTGCAGGATTAGTGACCACTGAGTTAATTTAGTTTTGGCATTTATAGAATTGTTTAGTCAGATTAAAGACATATTGTTTGGTTTTAAGTTAAAAGGTTTATTTTTTAGATAAGCTCGGATTTTTTACAGCCTACACGATAGTTGTACGTTTTAGTTCATTTGAGTGAAACTTTTTTTGAAGTTTGGTGTGTTTGGCACTAGCATACGACACGGTTTTGCTTGTTTTTTCTCTAAGATCCAGGTTACATGCGTCCGTTTAGAGGATAAACGGTATTCCTGGTCAAGGTCTAGTCAGTTAGAGGGGTTGAGTCAGTGCTGCCTTCACGGTTTTGACACAAACGTTTTGATGGAGAATTTTAGGACATATTCCCGGACCCAAGTACGGATTCCCATTTGGAGTCAAGAAATTTTTGATTGCCGGTCACGAAGGAGATTTCCAATCAGACTAAAGTTTACATGTTAGTATTAATTGTGCAAAGCATTTTATTGGTAAGAAAACCTAATAGTAAATTATTAATAAAAAAGGTTTTTGTAAATACAAATTGGTTTCATTTTTTATAACATAAATTATTAATTTCTTTAACATGCAAACATTATTTTGCAATTGAGCCACTTTAAAGACAAAATCAGCACTTAGGAAAGTTAAAGATACAATGGATATTGGAGATTTCTTTGCTCAGTGACGGCTGGTACCGTTTAATGCCTATAGCCGTCAATTATACTTAAAAGAAAAATATAATATCTTATTAAATTATTAAATTTTTGATCGAAATTGAAATAAATAACTTAAACCAATCTTTGATATTGTTTTAATCTAAATATTCAATTTATTTTTTTCAAAGTATTATTTACATATTTATGTATTCCATTTCTTCATATAAAGTGTATGTAATATATCTCCCTAACAACAATGTCAGTTTCAATAACATTGTTTTAATATTTTATTATACCAATACAATATTTAAATTGCATATCACATTTCATATTTTAATACTAAATTTTAACCATTTGAAAGTGCCCTTACACATATATGTTAATATTCAAAAATTGCAATTGAAATTAATTTTGTAATGTAAATATATTTAAAGGAGAATTAAAGTTGTAAACCTTTTCAATATTTGTAAGTCTAATAAATTTTCTATGTGTACCGAATAGTGTGGGTGAGAGAAATAGGCGGAGGTGCTATCGAAGGCATTGCCGTAGAGGAAATGTATATTTCTGTGTGTCGTATAAGGGTTGTATATAAGGGTTTACGGTGAGAGCCTACAGCATGGCATATATTGATTAAAGATACACTTTTCACGTGCACGCAGCTATCGTTCCCGGAAAAGGGGACTTATCTGGATAGAAATTGAGTCTGGGAAAAGGCTCATCCCTTCTCAAAATGTTTAGCGGTTTATGCGGCTACCTTATACTTTTATCAGTACAACTCAACATGTTTACCTGTTACGGGATTAACTTAAGTATCATTCCTTCTTCTACATTTTTTTTACTTCGATATATGGATCCATTGCCGAATTCTTTATATATGTTTAAAGAAATCAATTTTATAAATGCCGTTGTGTATTACATACTTGAATTACAATGATTTCAAACGCTACATTGATAAAAGAAATTTAAACATTTTTATTATTTCTTGATTATAACTTTTAAATTATAACGAATTTCATAAAATAAACATAAAAAATCTCTCCTAATTTGCTACATTCTATCTATTATGTTTGAGAGTTTTCAAGTTTTTTAATCTGCAAATTTTTAAACTTTCTTACTTGTACACATTTTTAAGGTTAATTCCAGTGGCGTACGAGTAAATATTTTTATCCGCCCAATGAATGAAATTTAAAAAAACATTGTTTTAGCTTATTTATTCAGCAAAACTACTGCTAAAAGCTGACATTTTGAACACTTTATTGTGTTTTTGCATCTTCGAAGATGTAAAAGGTTTATGATTGACTCAACAGAAAAAATCTTAGGAGCCTTGCATTGGTTTTGTGTAGATTAGCAACTGTGATTTAATACTTTCAAAAATTGTGTTATTACTAAATTTGATGTGACTTCTGTAGATTGTTTGTGAACTGAGATACAGAGTCTATTATGAAAGTAATGCACATTTTTTTTTTAATTAAATTTATTGATTGTACTGGTACAGACGTATACAATTCTTTGAAATACTCTGCCCCTGCATTAATACACTTTTGGAGACGTGTCTGCTACGCCTGGAAGGCACCCTAAATCTTCTCGACAGAAATGTTTTTTTCTTTCAGCTCTGTCTCCAGTCGAGGAAACAAGTTGCATGGAGCCAAGTCGGGACTGCAGAGAAACTGGGAGACTACCAAGGTGTTGCTTTGGGCCAGGAAGTTGGTAACGATGACGGCTGTTTGACTGAAGGCATTGTCATGGTGAAGCTTAACCTTGTCTTTGATGTCAGTCTTCAAGCGCGTAATCTGGCTTTTAAATCTTTTGAGCACTTTGAGGTAAAAGGTTGAGTTAACAGTTTCTCTTTGCGGTACAAACTTAAAATGAACGTCAAAAAAGATAATGAGCAACGTTTTGATGCAAAACTTTCTCAATTGCGTTTTCTTGGGGCGGAGAGGATGATTTTCTGTGCCACGCGCTGCTCTGCCTTTTCGGTTCTGAGTTGTACTTGAACATCAAAGATTCGTCTCTGGTTACAATGGAGTAAAGAAAGTCCGGTTCATTTTGATTCAAATACAAAAATTCTTGACAGCGCAAAATTGCGCACAAAGTCGAAAAACACACGGAGACACGTCTTTCTGCTCAGAACAGTCGGAGCAAGTTGGCGACCGGTTGCATTGAAAGGACAGATCCTCCACTTCATTTTTCGACCTGTTTTACCGGGTTGTTATGGATAGTCGCGTCATAATAAAATCATGCGCATTACTTTCATCATGGACCCTGTATATAAAGATTGGTTAGAGCGGTTAAGATTTATCAAAAGTTAGACGGATCAAAATGTGTAGCGTATTGGCAGGTGCTGTGCGTAGAATGCAAGTCTTCTACTCATTTTTACTTTGGTGTTCTCTTACTAAGGACAACAAAGACCGCATTTTTGATTGACTGGGATGGGTATTATGACCTTGAGATTTTTAACAAATAGAACGACCCGATATTTGAAAGGGTTGGTGGCTCATGTTTTGTTTGTTTATTTAGTAAACTTGCCTAAGTATATACAGAAATGAGAGGTAAACGACAAA
Source organism: Tachinus rufipes (assembly GCA_963932245.1). NCBI lineage: Eukaryota > Metazoa > Arthropoda > Insecta > Coleoptera > Staphylinidae > Tachinus > Tachinus rufipes. The sequence goes on along the minus strand of OZ010741.1, from coordinate 123,752,630 downwards.
GAGAATATTAGCTTTTATAACAGCATAAATATAGAGGTTACAACCACAATAGCAGCGCAAAGCAACCGTTAAAGCTAAAACAGAGGCTGGCACTTTAATAACAAGCTTGCAGACTAGTTAGTCTGCAAAGTAGGAGAAGCTACCAGGTAAAAGTCTCATACTCACTTGATCACCAAATTAATAAAGGTCATTGTAAAAACATGCGTCTTTAGTAAGAAAAGTAGCAATTTAACAGTGCACTAGTGGAGCTGCAACATAAACGAGCTAAAAATCCGAGTGTGTACGAGCAAGGAGACATCTCACAAATTTGGCTTGTGCTTGCTAGTTCATCTTACGATCAGGTAAACTTAAAGGATTTTTCTTGCAGCAACTAAAGGCAACATGGCCAATCTTTTTAAGTTAACCGAAAGAGATATCTCTCGTCATTGTGAAGGAGCTCAGAGAGGCAGAGCATAATATAAAGACAAAGTATTCACTAAAAGCAACCAAAGCGATTAGTGAAAGATGTTCAAAAGTCACCTTTATAATTTTCAGATGAGTGGAAATGGCAAAACTAACATTGATTGAAAAACTAATTAAAAAATGAGAAGAAAATGCTGTGTATCCTATTCTGGTGGTGTGATAGCTCAATTATAGTACAGTCTGGGATATGATTCCTGAAATATGACTAAATAATAACTTGCTCTTTGTCCATAGGGAATTTGGAAGTCACCTAATAAGCAGTTGATCCCATCAACACACTTCAAACTAGTTGTAAGTTTTCTGTGACAAGGTAAAAGCTGTAAAACGCACAATATGGAAGACACTTAATTGGCAATTTTTATAATCAAATCTTCAATAGAAGATTTCAGGACAAATTAAAGAAAAAAGGCGGTTTGTTTGACTTGTTATTTAGTTTTAGGAAGGGGTGGTCTACAATCGTTACAACAAAATTGCATGAGTAGATGTGAAAAAAAAAATGTGTGGTGGTGGTAATGTTTAATATTAAGACTGCTTTTAATTCTGTACAATAGGTGGATATTATCAAGGCGCTACAGATTTTTTGTGTGTTTTTGAGTGTTTAATCAAAGTTACTTGCAGTATCTTAAGAAACCACAACGCCCTGATAGTACAAGCTAGACATTATTGCTGAGGTCTCACAGGATTCAGAAAAGGGTTCGACACTATTAAACTCTAGCTAAGACAAAATTTTCAGGCTAGAAATGTTCAGAAACATTTTTTTAATAGCTAGGTTGATAACGTTGATTATTGCAGGCTAAAACATTGAAGAGGATGTTGAATGGGCAGATACTAAGCTTGGTAATTTGTTGCGCAATAAACAAAATCTGTTATTTTTGTGGACATGAGATGCCTTAAAACGGCGTGGTAATAACCAATCAGAGCAGCATTAAATGCCTGGACATCACTTTTGCTAACAACATAAACATGGGTTCTTACAATGAGAAGACAACAAAAAAAAACCAATAAGATTACCGCATTGCTAACCAGATTGATACCCAACATTGGAGGACTTACAAAAGAAAAGAAGAGGGCGATATGCAAAGTTGTCTTTTCAACATAACTCTAGGGATAACAAAAAAACGCGGGTGAGTTGAATATTACTTTACCCAATTACTGAGTGTTTCCGAATCTTTCTCAAAGTACTTCTGCAGATTTAAACTGCAAGATCACAAAGACTGCCTGTTATAATTGGCACACTTGAGCACACGGTTTTAGTATGCACTAGTGCCAGGAAAGAAGGAAAAGTTGGCTTGTTCCTCTAAGCGCTAAAAAAGTTACCCTACAAAACATTGGAAAGTAGAAGTGTATACAAACCGATATAGGAAACATCCTGAGGAGGAAGGAAAAAGATGACAAAATGTTGCATGGTAATTCTATAAAAGGTTGTCGTTTTAGTAAGCAAGAATTAATGGTATCTAGTCCCACATTGCAATGTAGATTAGATTTGCATAAAGCATTTCCTTCTCCTAATAGACAGAAAAAAGTGTCGTGCTTGATAAAAGTGGCGTTATACTGCATTTTGGATCTTGCCGCCTCATAGCTTGCAACATTTTTGCTATACAGCAGAGTAAAATATGTTTTTGTTTTTGTAGCAAGTTTTTTGTTTGTAAGCAGTGTCGCTGACGCAAACTATTTCTACGCTTCTTTTTTTCTTGTTTTTGCCGAAGATTTCTATTTTGATTACTAGCAATCTTGTCATCTATCACAAAATTTATATAATTAGTCTCTAAATTTTTGTTGAATTATATTATACTAATGTCATGGAAGAAAGAAGGCAATATAGAAACAAAAACCATGAAATTAAAAAAAAAACTGTACTAAAAAGTACTTAAGACAATTAAAGAAGCTAAAGAGCAATGGTTACAAGGAAAATGTTCCAAAATCAAAATACTACAAGCAAAACACAACAGCTTCAATTTCCATACAAAAATAAAAGAAGCAATAGGAAGCAAGCAATGAAGGGGAGGTGGCGTAATCTTAGACACAGACAATAACATCATTACAAAAACTGACAAAATACTAACAAGATGAAACAATATATGGAAGAACTTTTTGGGGACATAGGTGTGGACAACAATATGACCACAACATTGGGTGACGAAGAGCCAACAAGAAGTAGAAGCTACAATCAACCGATTGAAAAACAACAAGGCTCTGAGACTAGATCAGATACATGGGGAAATGCTTAAACTACTAGAGCTAGAACAAGTGAAATTTGTGACTACGCTCCTCAACAAAATCTACACAGAAAGTTAAATACCAAAAGATTGGCTAATATCCACATTTATTCCACTCCCAAAGAAAGCAAACGCAACAAAATGCTCAGAACACAGAATAATTAGTCTGATAAGTCACGTTCTAAAATAATTCTTCTATATCATCCAAACTTGCACAAATAGAAATCTTGATGACAACATCAGTCATACACAATTTTGCTTTAGAAAAGGAATAGGAACTAGAGAAGCGTAATTTGCCATACAAGTTTTTATCTTAAGAACACGCGACATCAACGCAGATGTAATTGCATTCTTTATTGTTTTTGAGCACAACATAGCAAACTCATCGCAATTTTACGTAAAAGCAAAATCGATAACAGAGACATAGACATAATATCCAATTTGTACATACCGCAAAAAGCCATAGTCCGGGTAGAAGACCAAATATTCGAGGAGTTTAGGGTGAAGAGAGGGTTCAACGAATATTCAGAACAGCTTTTGAAAGAAGCACTAGACAACGTAGAAGAAGGTCTAGTAATAAACGGCGAAACAATAAACAACCTCCAATATGCAGATGACACTGTTCTGATTGCTGATACTGCCAATGGACTTCAGAGACTGATAGACTGCATAACAAAAATAACACTGACTTTTAAAGTGTCTACATTTGCTCTATATAAAAGTGGCATTTTAACAGTTATTTTCATAGTTAAAATTTGTATTCTTTTACTACATATTGTGTGTTATTAGTGTATGTGTTGTGCGTTATTAATTGTCCTACTAATTAAGTGGAAGATCGATTTATTTCCATTGTTAAATTAATATTTTACATACATTTTGGTGACTATAAAAACAAGTTATTTTATTTTATTTATTTATTGGCTAGCAAAAACAATTTTATTGTATCAAGTTTATTCAATCTGTTTTATTTTACCTTGTTTGTTTGTCAATTTTTTATATAATAGAAATAATATAAATTTTATTCTTTTAAAACATTTCTTTCTTTTGTTATCAATTTGTTTATCTTTTCGTGGTCTATTTTATTCCTTGTAATTGTAAAATTATTGTTAGTCACTACAACAGGCCGTGTAGTGTAGAATATAGTATCCCTTGTCTTTCTTCCTATTTTATTTCTATAATTGAACAGCCAACTTTGTTATTTTTTATTAACTATATAGTCATTTATTATTTAACACTACAATGACTACTAATGCTCAAATAATTGAAGAAATTCGCAATGAATTTAAAACGTGGAAATTAGAGTTTTAGATTGAGCTAAATAAAGTTGTAGATTTAATGCGACTTAAAAATGATTAAATAAAGCAAAAACTTATTCAATTTAAATCTCCTAGATCATCAAAGTCGACAAAATAACCTTATAGTCGAAGGTATTACTAAGGAAGTCGATGAAGTTCCATTGCAATTAATTGGAAATCTGATTGGTAATACTCTCAAAGTTCCTATTCATATTAGCAATTTTGATCAGGTGCATCGAATTGGCAAATCAAGAGGTACAAAACCAAGGCCAATCATAATAAAGCTAAGAAATTCATTTAAGAAGAAAGAAATTCTAGAAAACAGCAAAGTATTAAAAGGTTCCAACGTATATATCAATATCGATCGCACACCTGAAGAACGAGAAAAATTTAATAATCTTAGAAACCATCTAAAAAAGGCAAGACAGCTTGGGCATACTGTCAGAATTGTTAAAAACAATTTTTTGTTAGATGAAACACTATATTTTTTAGATTACAGAAATCATAACTAAAATATCACCTACAACGTCTACCGGGAATGCCTCACATCTGCCAAGGCGAAATCCTCCACGTAAAGGGAGTTCAAGAGACAATAATCCGACCACCCCGATACCGGTTAATAGTGGTGAAATGCTAAACTAGTCTTTTAAAGTCAAATTATAATAAACTTAGTGTATATTATCAAAATGTTCATGGTATTAACACAAAAACCGATACTGTATATTTTAATAGTTGTACGTCAAACTTTGACATAATTGCTTTTACTGAAACTTGGCTCAACAATGCTGTATTAGACTCGGAGATATTTTGTAATAATTTTCAATTGTTTCGAAATGATAGAGATTTTACTATATCTAATGCAAAAAAAGAAGGTGGAGTACTACTTGCAGTTGATGCTAGACTTCAAGCATCTAAATTTTTTATTGATACTAGATCTCTCAACAGTAAAGATATTGATCTCTTAATTATTAAAATATGTAAATGTAATACTGTAGTTTACTTAGTTAATGTTTATATAAGACCAACGGTACTTTTGGAACAGTTTGAAGCTTTATCTGATTTTTTAGAAAAACTTGATTTTATGTATTTTGAAAAAATATTGTTTATTGGAGACTTCAACATCGGATTATTTAACAAGACAATAAATGGAAAATAATTGTTCCGTTGCTTTAAAAAATATTATAAATTTTTATGATTTTGCACAGTATAATTATATTGAAAATCATTTAGGTCGTACGCTGGACTTAGTCATAAGCAATGAACATTGTACTGTAACGTTGTCAGATGATTCTATAGTACTAATAGACCCACATCATCTACCTTTTGAGTTAGAGATGCATCTTTCTTTTTGTAATTTTCCAACTAACGTAGACTATAAAACTTACAATTTTAAAAAAGCTAATTATGTTGAGCTTTATAGCATGATATGTCAGAAAGACTGGTCTTCTTCTTGATGATATTGATTCTGCTTGTGAATATTTTTATAAATCTCTTTATGAAATATTTGATGCTATTGTTACAAAAATAAATCATAAATATCCGATTTGGTTTACAAAAGAGCTAAAACACTAATGCTACGGGCATAATATTTGGAGATTAAATCTCGGATTGATCCTAGATTCATGAATCCGAGATTTGATTTGCTAATTGTTGATTGGCTCTAAGCCAATTCACGGATATCATTAGTCGCAATCAACTAATGCATTGCTCGCTTAATTCTCAGATCGAGTTGAAAACTATGCAACCGTCAATATAATTCTAGATTCAAATAATCTTGAATCCACCTAAGATTGTTTATTATGCAAGTACTAATAGTCAGAGAAAAATTTCGGATCAATCCTAGATTCATGAATCCGAGATTTATTTTGTTAATCGTTGATTGGCTCTAACCCAATTCACGGATATCATTTTCGGTTCAAGTTGAAAATTAGGCAACCGTCAATATAATCCTAGATTCAAATAATCTTGGGTCCACCCAAGATTGTTTATTAATTCTGACGTTTACTAATAAAATACATTGGCCGATCGCAACTATATTTACCATCACAATATCCGTGAATTGGCTTAGAGCCAATTAAATATTAGTAAAATTAATCTTGGATTCATGAATCCGAGATTTAATCTCTGACTATTAGTACGGGCATTAGTCAAATCTAAAAATAAACATAGAAAACTGACCCGTAAACAAAGTAAAAGTTACTTTGGAGCAATGTTTTTCTGCATTTGTTAAAGATTCCGAAAAATCTTTAAAAACAAATCCTAAGTTATTTTGGAAATATATCAATTTACGTAAATCAAATACATCAATTCCAGGGACAATGTTTTTTCGTGATATATTACTATCTTCTTCTTTACATATTGTTAATGAATTTGATAATCATTTTGAAAGCGTGTACACAAGGTCAGACGTATCACAGAGTAATTACCATGAGGTTTTTAGTAACTTTCATATTTACTTTGATACCATTAACAAAAATTACATTAAATCTGCAATCGCTACGGTTAAAGGCAATTTGTCATGTGGGCCAGACAAAATACCGGCACTTATAATTAAAGATTGTAAGGAACAGTTGAGTTTGCCTTTATGTTATTTATATAACTTATGCTTAAAGCGTGCTACTTTTCCAGCTTGCTGGAAAACGTCTAGGTTGACACCTATTTTCAAATCTAGTTATAAAAATAGAATAGAAAATTATATGCTCATTGCCATATCTTCAGTATTGTCCAAAATATTTGAAATTATTATCTGTGTTAAAGTCAATCCTTTTCTAAAGACCTTTATAACACCCGCCCATCATGGTTTTGTCCGTGCCAGATCCACAGAGTTTAATTTATTTTGCGTCACTCAATTTATGTCACAAACTTTAGATGCAAGATCACAAGCTGACGTGGTCTACACGGATTTCTCTAAAGCCTTTGACAAAATTCAGCATAAATTTATTCACAAACTCAATAAAGCTGGTTTCTTCAGATCTCTGCAGTTATTAATAACATCTTTTTTAGCCGATAGAAAACAATTTGTTGAATATCTTAGACACCAAATCTAGAATAATTAGTCAATATCCGGTGTACCTCAAGGATCAAATCTTGGTCCAATGCTGTTTAATATATTCTTAAATGATATTTGTGAAATTTTCCATAACTCAGTGCTAATGTTTGCGGATGGTCTGAAAATATATTCTAAGATCAATAGTTTTGAAGACTGTGTGACAAAGCAAAATGATCTTACTAAACTATATTTTTGGTGTTTGAATAACAAACTGCTTTTAAATATTAGTAAGTGTTGTGTAGTATCATATACAAAGCGGAGAGAAACATTTTTATTTAATTATAAAATAAATAATGAATCTTTAAGACGTGTTGAAACAGTAAAAGATCTTGGCGTGGTTTTTGATACATATTATTATTTTTTACCCATATCACAGAAATGGTGTCATCAGCAACAAAAATGTTAGGTTTTGTCATTCGAAATAGTAGACAATTTTCTAATTTGGATACTATAATAAATTTATATTATGCTTTTGTAAGAACTAAACTTGAATACGCTTCTGTTATATGGTCTCCTTTGTATTCTAAATATACAGAATCGATTGAAAACGTTCAACGAAAGTTTATAAAAATTTTATATTTTAAAGATACTGGCGTTTATTTAGATCACGGATGAGATTACGGTGTACTGTTAACCCTATATAAGTTTCAATCACTAGAATTAAGGCGCAATGCTACGCAAATAACATTCTTATATAAAATCATTTATAATTTAAACATTGACTCTGATATATTGTCTATGTTACAATTTCGGGTTCCGTCAGTGTGCAGACAACATCTTTGTTTTTATGTTCCAGTATGCAAAAGGTTAGGACATCATCAAGGTTAGAAAATTTTAGATTATGCTCATCTATTTTATTTTTATGGCGCAATTTTAAGATTAAAACTTTTGTTATTAATTAATATATAATATATAAGTTATTGGCTGCATTTTAAATTTATTTCAAAAATGTTTAGTAGTTTCTTTAATTTTTAGAAAAAGATACTTTCTAAATCTCCACTTCACTCTATGTCTAATTTGTATAATTTAATCTGTCATGAAGTAGATATTTTTCATTTGTATAGTAGTCCAAAACAATTTTTTTTTTTAAATTCATCTATAATTAATTTTTTATGTATTCTTAGTTGTAATTAGTAGTTAAATTAATTCACTTTTTATTGTTCATTTTTAAAATTATTGTTATTGTATAACCGATATGTTCTATGTGTAAATAAATAAAATAAATAAATAAATAAATAAATAAATAAATAAATAAATAAATAAACAAACGTGAGCGAACGATACAGAATGAAAACGCAAAATCCTAATCATCAGCAAAAACAGCATAGATAACCTTTGGTTTACTGGCAACAATAAAACGTTATTAGTGGCTGAAACAATACCCTTAATAAAAAATGGGATCACTCTTGGAAAGTTAGATGCCGAATCGAAAAGGGAAGAGACGCATTTAACATGATGAGGAACATACTATGTAACAGGTTGGTCAACATAAATACCCGACTTAGGGTTCTTAGATGCTATGCATTATGAATCTTATTGTACGGGACAGAAGCATGGACCTTCACCAAAGCCTACTGCAAACGCATCAATGCTTTCAAGATGTGGTGTTATCGTCGCATGCTCAAGATTTCATGGGTTCATTACGTGACAAACAAAACGGTACTACGCATTGCAAAAGAACTTGATTTCTTAACAAGTGTCAAACATAGGTAAATGGGTTTCTTTGGACATATTATAAGAAATGAAAAATACAATCTACTACAACTAATCTTGCAAGAAAAAATAAAGGGAGATGATCAGCTGGTCGCCGAAGAATATCATGGCTAAAGAATATAAGAGAATGGACCGGAATGACTTCAACGGCTTTATTTAGAACAGCAGAAAACAGATTAAAGTGGACCAATGTGATTGCCAACATCCATAGAGGATAGGCACTTAAAGAAGAAGAAGAAGAAGAATGTCACAATGCACTTAAATATTTTAATTTTTTTTTGTTCTATTTTTTCAAATTCTAAATATCTCTTAAGTATGTTTTTGAAATATGTATTTCAAAAAAAATTATTTCAATTTTAAAACACAAAATTTATGCGGTTTTTGAATTGTTTCTTTAAGGCTTATAACTTTAAAAATAATTTTGTCTTTAAAAATACTGAACAAGACAAGGTGTAGTCGGTAAAAAAGCTTATCAAATGATATATTATCTAATTTCCTATAAACAAAATAAACAATTACAACTATAATACCTGTAAATGTATATATAGCAATATTTGCATTGGTTTAGCAATGTTATGTAGTTTTTTATCTGATACATTAGCAAATACGCTAAATTAAAAAAAAAAAATCATTTATAATCGCAATTTTTGTAGTTAATTTTTAATTATTTAATCAATAAATTGTATAAAACATTGAATAATGGATTTATCTACCATAAATACTGTTAATTTGCTCAATTAAATGTTTTGTTCAGATATTTCAAATATCAATTTAATTCATAAATTTATTATTACACGAAAAACAATTTGTAAAATTTGTTAAAAAAATGCTGTAGGGGAATGCCGACGGTTTGTTCTGTATATGGATAATCATTGTTCCCGAATCGGACGAAAAAGCCAACAGCCGGTAATCCATTTACCGCTCCTAAACTACGCTCGACCCGGCATACACCGACTTTTCCCTGGAATTGGATTATGTCGAACTTGTTATATGGTTCTCGATTTAGGGTCCTTAGCTTACATTTTCCACAAAAATAAACTTTCATCCTGGTGGTAAGCACCAAATTCATCTCGTAGAGTAAATACTATATACTTCGATGTGTGTATCCATCTCGAGTGTTTTAACAAAAAAATATATATTTATGGAATTGAAAATTTATAGTTTAAAATTTTTCAATTTAATATAATATATATTTAACAAGATACAATTAATAACAATTTTGTTAATTGAATTATATGGTTGTATGAATCCTGAGAAATTTTTCATAAACACTTATAGTATATAGTGTATCAAGGGCCAAAAATGCTAAAGTCGCTTTTAGCAGCACAAACGAGCGAAGCAAAGCAAAGCAAAATTTTAATTCACATCCAATCAAATACCGCAAATAGTTTAGTGGCACAATGGCCGAATAGATGCTTTCGGTAAAGGCAACCAAAAAAATATTTTTCTCAAATTTTAAAAAAGTTTTAAACATACTATTGATTGAAAATACTTTCAATATGCAGGGTGTTTATTTTATTATGGAAATTTGGTAATTTTTTTTTTCAAATAAATTACCCTATATATTTTAATTTTTTGATTCTAAAAGTTTCTTCTAAGAGTTTTTTTTGTAAATTTTTTTTTTTATAAAACAAATCATTTTTGAGTTGTAAGCAAACTCCTAATCTTCAAACAAAAAACATTTTCCCACAAACATACACATTTATTTTAACCAAACAAATAAAAAAAAACAAATAACTTTCCTGAAACCTTAGAAATAAAATTCCAATCTTTGGGAAAGTGCCCAAATAAAAAATTGCTCTAAGAATCTTTTGTTCGGAGTCAAAAACCCAACCCAAGTTGTAAGGTTGAAGCGCCTCAACGTGACCCTGCGTTGGGTGCTAATTATACAGTCTAGGCTTGTCGAAAGTTATTATTGACAATAGTTTTCAGGCTGGTAATGTTGTCTGAAAAACGGTTGTTACTATTGTAGGGTTTGTACGTAGCTATGGCTTGGTTTTTTTTTGAGAATTGCCGCAATAAATATAAACAGTTACTCTCTTTCTAAAAAATTGCGTTCTAGAGTTGTTACCTCTAATGTACCACAATGTCTCGAAGGAATAGTCAATCTTTGCTAATCGCAAAAGATAAATTGTTATCTGTGGTCGTCAAAGATAAATTCCAAAAAATAGACATTATAGAACAAGTAATTTTGACCCGTCGCGGACAGTAGATTTTTTTTAACTTTTTTTTTTCTGGTTTGGCAGAAGTGTTGTTGTGGTCTCAAAGTTGGCTGGCAATTTGTAATGCGGCGGAGTTATATTAACTTAAAAAAAAGTTGGCATGAAAATGCTAAAATGTTTTGTTTGGGACATTGGAGATGTTTGATACTTTAAAAACTTTTGCAGAGAAAGATTAATGAAGCCATGACAGTTAACCAAGCTAGGAAAGACAATAGCGGTCACTATTGGACTCATCACTTAGAGAACATCGTGAAAAGTTAGAGGACACTCGGGGTAGTTTTTCCTACTCCGGGTAGTGCCGAATTTATATTGGTTGAAACAAAATAAAGTATTGCTAAAGATAGCGAAAAAAAGACCGCTAAGTATACAAAAAAAATGCAAAAAACCCAAATACCGTATACCCTTGTTAGAAAATTACCCTCAACCTTTAACAATACTTTATTCTATTGCCTTTTTTTCTTCAGTTAGTCTCTTATCTATTTAATTTTTTTTCAAATTTGATCATTAATTCTTTGTTGCTCCATTTATGTATGTCCTTTAGTATTTCATTCACAATAACTTTCTCTTTTATAGATCTTTATTTTTTTTTTAATTGATCAAGCTTCCTTTTATATTATGGCAATATATTTGGGATCAGCTCCTTTGCCTAGACGCTTTTTGCTCCTATCTTATTTCTTTTGCCATTTATACAGCAAAGGTGCTGTTCTTTTTTTGATTTCTTTTTTATTGCAAGGATGATAAAAATTGTCTTAACTATAATCAAGCAGTTTTTTTTTTGGGTTAATTTTGTAATCCATGCAGATCCTCAGGTCTTATCTTCTCTGGGCTTGTTTAAGTATATTCCAGTATTTCTAATATTGTATTGCCTCTATCCATACTTAAAACCAGTACATTAATTATTGATTCTGCGGCACAGCACATCATTTTTTGTTGGTTCTTAATAATGCCTCCAATCCTGAGCATGATCCTTGCTAGAGATGTGCCCACTTCTTTTGCTTTAGTAGCAACTATCTTAACGTATTTCCTTAAGTTCAGTGTTATGCCCAAGTACTTTATAGTGTTTTAGGCTCTACTTTGGTAGCAGCAAGAAAGCAATACAAATTGCAAAAAAAGGCAAAGACAAAGAAGAAAGATTCTGATGAAACTGAAGAAAAACTGAAAAATGACAGAAGCAATTAAGGACAGTAAGAAAAGATGCTGGAAAGAAATGTTAGAATCCATAGACAAGGATCCCTAGGGCAAACCATACAAAATAGTAATGAACAAATTAGAAGGAATGAAAGCAGTGTGCTTAAAGGAAGAAGAAAAAGAAGTAGTAATTATTGAAAAAAAAAAACCATTGGAGAAATGTAGAAAAACCAGCATTAATAGCGGACGAAACAGAAGCAGTTTTTGCAACAGTGGATGAGATAAAACAGATTATAAGGGAACTACCTAATAATAGGGCACCAGGTCTAGACAACAACGGAGATAGTGAAGGCAGCGCTAAAAGGAAATGAGATAGAGATAACACAAATAATAATCAGATGTCAGAAATTTTTCCGGCTTGCTAGAAAGATGCAAACCTAGTACTAATTGAGAAAAAGAAGGAAGCAGGTATAACAACGACGTATAGACCGATATGCTTGATCAACACATTAGCGAAAATTATGGAAAAAGTTATCGTGAGCAGAATTGAACAGGAAATAGAAGAAAAAGAAGGAAGGGAACAGGAACAATATGAATTTACAAAGGGAAAAACGACTCTAAGAGTCATTGAATAGGTAAAAGCCATAGCAAAAGAAGCAAACAGTGGACCATACAGAAAAAGACAACAATCTGTTATAATTGCGTTAGATATACAAAATGCGTTTAACAGCATACTATGGAAAGCAATTATAAAAGCAGCAAAAAAAAAGAACTAACAAATAAAATTACCAAGATAATATGGAGCTACTTTCAGGAGAAAAATCTACTGACCAAAAATGGAAAATTTAGGCTGACTAGAGTGGTACCACAGAGTTCTGCACTAGGTTCTAAATTATGGAATTTAGTTTATAATCAGCTACTCAGAATGTGGCTGCCGAAAGGAGTGACAATAACGGCATTTGCGGATGACGTAGCTCTGGTAGGTAGGAATATAGACATAGAAGTACTTAATGAAAGGTTAGAGTTGGCAATAGAGATTATCAAAAGAAGAATGAGAAATAAAGGGTTAGATCTGGCTCCACAGAAAACCGAGATGGCATGGCTATCAACAAAGAGGACAAACAGGGGAAATGGAAAAATACAGGTAGGTGAACAAGTAATAACCATACGAAAAAAATTAAATACCTTGGAGTAACTTTTGAAGCAAAGAGATGGAATGAACAGGTTAAGGAAGTGGTAAGAAGAACAAAAAAAATGGAAAAAATGCTTAGTAGGCTTATGCCGAACATGAGAGGAGCAGGAGAAGGGGCAAAAAAGCTAATAGCAACTGCGGCTAGAAGTAAACTATTGTATGCCGCAGAAACATGGGGAAAAGCTTTGAAGACAAAAAAAAAGAAGTAAAAGGAGCTATGAGAGCAAGTTTGTTAAGGTTTTGCTGGGCCTACAGGACGGTGTCGCAGGAGGTCACTAGAAGTAATTGCGGTGACACTACCCGCAGATTTGATAGTGGAAGAAAGATTAGGTATAAAGAAAATGGTAAATGAAAGAACTAGTAAGCAAGAAGCAAAGAGACAAGCAAGAAAAAATATGATGGAAAGAAGGCAAAGAGAAAATGGAAAGAAGGAGAAAAGGGAGAATGGGCAAGGAAACTAATACTAGAAATAAAAGAATGGGTAGAAAAAAAACCGGAGACGTGTTACTATACAACACAACTACTTGCCGGACATGAAAAAACTTAATACAAAAAATAAATAAGATGGAGAAAGAGAAAAAATGTATATTTTGTCTAGAAAACACTTATGACTACGCAGAACATACGCTAGTAGAGTGCAAAGCGTGAGAGGAAGATAGGAAAACGCTAGAAAAGGTATTAGAAAACAAAGTAGACAAATCTACAATCATTTAAATATGACTGAGTAACGAAAACAAATGAAGAGCACTTAAAAACTATGCAACGACAGTACTGAAGAAAAAAATAGATGAGTTTGAAGCTTAGAGATTTAGGTAAACCAAAATGGAAAAAAACACACAAATTAAAAGCCCCAGAAGACAAAGTAAGCAGGAGTAACAAGCTAAATGGAAGCAAAAGAATATGAAAAAAAGTAATAAAATGAAAAAAAAACAAAGAAGGTCAAAACTACTATGCCTGCCAAGCAATGGAAGATGATCAGAGAGACAAAAGAAGAACATATACTGAAACATTAGTACCAACATAAATTGCAAAAATAAAGAGGAAATAGAGAGATCTGCTCAAGGAAAATAAGTTGACGGAATTGACTAAACAATTTCTAAACGGAAGATACGCCATCTTGAGGTTGACAAAAAATGCAATTTTAAGAATCTCACTAGAAGAATCTCACTAGAAGTTAAATTGGCAAATGTAGGACTACCAAAAGGGATACACTTAATGGAACTGCACAAAATTTTTATGAAAAAAAGGGGATACGACAACGAAGAAGTTAATAAACATATAAAAAAACTAAAAAGATACCTAAGAACAATGTATATATCTAGGCTGAATAACACAAGAAATTGGAAAAATGAAAGGAGAATATCAGTGTAAAAAAAAAAAATTAAAAAAATATCCATCTTTCCTGTTAGTAGTATTGCTTCTGTTTTTTTCAGCAAGATTTAGCTAGTTTTTGCTTATCCATTTGTTTATTCTTTTTGGTAGTACTGGGTTTCTTTCGTTTTTCAATCTCAGGATTTTTTAATTATTTTTTATAATTTTTTTTTTTATTTTTTGCTGTTTCATTGATTTTTGTGGTTTTTAATTATTTTTTTTTTTTAATTTGCCGTTTTGTTGGTTTTTATTTAAAGTTTTGTATCGTTTTTTGTTTATTTTTTGTGATATTGTTTGGTTTCTGCCATTTTTCTAACATTTTCATCCAAATTTCTTTACTTTTTTATTGCAAATCTATTGTATTTATTTTATTTTTGCTTTTTTAAATTAATAATGCCATATTCAATTTTTTTTATTAAGTTCTTACCGTTTTAGTTTTTTTTCACAAAAAATTTATCGTTTTTTGTTCAATTTTTGTCATTTTTTAATGACCAATAGTAGGATAAATCTATGTTTGGCTTTATAATTTGCCAATGCCGTTTTCTATCTAATTTTTTATTTCTTTTTGCCATTTTTTATTCATTTGTGTTTTATTTCTATTTTTTATCAAATGTTTATTGCTCTACTTTTTTTATCTTGTTTGTGCCTAATTTGTTAATGTTTTTTTTCATTAATTTTTATCGTTTTTTGATTATTTTTATTATTGCACCTTTTATTTGTTTTTGCTCACAATTGACGTCACACGCACCGCACCGATCATATTGGTTAAGATTTTTCAAACATTTTATCTAAATTTCTTTACTTTTTTATTGTTTTTATATTTGTTTGTGTAATTTTTTATTGGTTTTTATAAAATTTTGGTGTTTCATTCAGTTTTTGCTGTTTTTCTATTTTTATTTATTTTATATTTAGATTTTGCTGTTTTTTGTTCAATTTTCATAAGATTTGTTTTGTTTTTCACTAATATTTATAAATTTTTTGTCGTTTTTTAATTACACTTATCTTATTGTTAGGTTAGGTTAGGTTCATTAAGACCAGATCTTCGTACATAACACATGTGTTTTGTGCGTAGCTCCTGTAAGAATTTGTGTCATATCAGTTCTCATAGATTGAATATTGTGTAAAGTAAGCAGGCACCTTCGGAAAGTGTCCTGCTTTACTTTGGCTTTTGTGTGGTGGCTGTAAATTGTTGATTGCTCCGGTAATTAGCAATTTACGTCTCTGGATGGGTAAAAATTTTCCACAGTGTGACGTATTGTTTGTGACGTACTTTTAATTTGATTGTGTAAAGTAGGAGAACTTAGTGCTCGCGAACAGTTTGTGATCGGGTGCGCGGATATAATTTTATCGTAAACCAGAACTATACTCATCACATGATCCATTCCTGAAAGCGATTTTTAGCAGGATTGATTTTTTTAGTATGTATGTAGTAATAAAAAGGTAAGAAACACCTTGTTTATGTACAAAATAGAGATAAACAAAGCAGCAAAAAAGTTTATTAATGCTTTAGACAACATACACGATATACCAAAAAAACTAAATAGTGTCGTAGCACAAAACACAAAAACAAACATAAAGGATCTGGTTGAAAAGCTTGTCAGGTGCACGGACCTGAGTTCAAATTGCGCCTTCCAGGCTTGGCTCGAGAACGGTAAATGGGATTGTGCTAACTTGCCTAAACCACGAAAAAAACAGAAAAGTTAAGGGACGAAGTAAAAAACCTGGCAAAGCAGCTAAAGACAAAGTCCGCAGCTGCAAATGAAGCGAAAGTTCTGAGGGAAAAAGTTAAAACACTTACTTCCCAATTCAGAAATAATTTGCCGAAAAAAGCAGTCGCAATAAAAAACACTGCCTCTCAGCAAGAAAGTGTTCCTATCTGCCAAAAATGCCGCATGCTGATCAAGATGGCAAAAACTAAGACCGAGCTCGTTGCGCAAAAAATTGAGGTACCGATAGTAACTAGAAACCCTTACAAAGGAACGAAAGACGTTCTTATTATTGTCGACAACAAGAAGAAAGAAAAAATGTGAGTCTAGAGATCATCACAGCAGATAGGTACCTAGAAATAAACAAAATGCTCAAGGATGAGTCGCTGAAGGAAAGAATTAAATCAGGTTCTAGTATAACTAAAACCAGCAAAGATACAAGGGAGCAGAAAGTGGCGGCCTGTCGATTAGAAACCGAAAACCTGCCAGCACTAATCAAGGCGATGGAAAAAATAAAAACACAGGTGGAAGTTAACGGAGAAAAAAAATTGGCAGTGCTTCTGAAGCCCACAACTGGGACACTATTAGTAAATCTCTCAGCCTATTGTTTAGGGTGTCTACAGTAAATGCCGAGTTATACGGCCCTGCAAGCCACAAAGAACTTGCAAAACGACAACAAGAGCAGAAAAAAAACAAAGAAAGCAAAAAAAGCCCACGGACGCTATTATTGTCAAGGCAATAGACAAAGGCAATTCTTACGCCGATTTACTAAGGCTTTAAGAAGAAAGCAATACAACACCGGGAGGGAGCTAGAAAACTTAAAGAAACTGCTGGCACAAAAGATGGAAAATGTCCGCATCTCAAGTGATGGTGTAGGTCAAAACAAAACGCTACACATGTATAACATCGATAGAGACTCAAAATCGAGAAGGCCATTGAAAGCAAGTTACAAGAAACTGGTCACGAAAGCGCAAGCTTTTCGGTAAAAAAACTAAGACCGACAAGGAGCTGTAACCAGAACGCTACGATAGAGATTGAAAAAATGCCGCAATGGCGCTAATAGGCACAGAAAAAATGTCTAAAGTGCTACAAGCAGGGACACCAAGCTAAGGAATGCCTAAACGCAGCCTGGTGCATCCACTGCAAAACGGAGCACTGGACTTTGTGTGCGGTGTTTTGAAAATTAATAGACCAGAGTAGGGAGAAGCTCAAAAATATTCCTTGAAATAACTAAATATTTGCAAATAATTGTCGGTACTGCAAGGGTTACTCACGACGCTGCTGCAGCCCAGACCATGCGCGACGGCATCGATGTGATTTTGTTTTAGGAGCCCAATAAGGCCACGGCAAGAAAACAAAGCTTATTAACAGACAAACGCACCGACGTCGTCATTCAAGTGTTAAACAAAAAAGCTTCTAAATACTTGGGCAGCAAGAAAAAGACGGTTTCCAGATCAGCGCTATAATATCGTTAACGCGTATGTGTCCACAAACATTGCACTGTCCAAATTCAAAAACAAGGTAGACAAGATTTTTGACGCCTAAACAGTTTTGGCATCTAATGCAAAAGATTTCGTCTTGCTAGGCTAAATCCACGGCGTGGGGGATAGTATATCACCAACGTTTGTACGTAAAGCCAGTACGTCATCTATAGACATAACAATAACGTAAAAAAAAACGTTTCTGAGTGGAAAGTACTTGACAACAAAGAGTCGATTAGTTTCCATAAATACATAACCTTTAAAATAGAAAGCGTTTTGGTTAATAAAATTATAGAAAATGCTATATGGGTGCTAGACAAAAACAAGGCAAAAGAAATTGTAGAAAAAGACAGAAAAAAATGTAAAGACTTAACAAAACTTTTGCTAAAAACCTAAAAGAAGGCCAGCCGGAAATTGGATCATAAAAAAGCAAAAAAAAACATCTACTGGTGGAACGACAGCGCGGAAAAAAAAGGAAAATGTGCAACCTATCAAGAAAAAGGATAACTAGAGCACAAAATAAAGATAATACTAAAGGCTTAGCCCGTTATATTGAAGAACTACAAAAAGAAAATTTGTATGGTTAAAGATAGATGCCAGAATGCGTTACTAAATAATCTGAGCCACGATCCTTTTGGCTAAAGATACCAAATTTTGTACCGTGGGCTGAACGTACGTAATAAAAATACGACATTAGAAGTCAGCAAAATTAAATAAACAGTGGATGAACTGTTCCTTGACTGTGTCGACTCTTACGACCAAATAGACAATCACAGAAGAAGTCCCAGTGTTCACTATGGAAGAACTTAAAGCTGCGATTGACAATTTAATGCTAAAAATAAACGCCCGGCTCCGAAAAAATAACATCCGAAACTGTCAAACTTGCTTTTGCGGTATTACCAGAAAAAATGCTGGATTTCTTCAACAAAATACTGGCAGGTCTCAGTTTCCCTCTGCAATGGAAAAAAGCATCGTTAGTCCTTATCTCAAAAAAACGCCAAGGTTAGAGCTATAAGCTTTGTCAGCACTATCAGTAAAGTCTACGAAAAGTTGTTTAAAAAAAGACTAGAAGACGAACTGGTAAAAAATGGGTTCTCTAGCAACCAATACGGTTTCGGCAAAGACATATCAACGGTGGACGCCGCTTTTAAGGTAAAAACTCTTATTGAGGACAGAAGAAGCATAATAACGGTTTTAACTATTATCGATGTACAAAATGTCTTTAACACGTTAAGTGAAGC
Organism: Tachinus rufipes; assembly: GCA_963932245.1. Lineage (NCBI taxonomy): Eukaryota > Metazoa > Arthropoda > Insecta > Coleoptera > Staphylinidae > Tachinus > Tachinus rufipes. The sequence goes on along the minus strand of OZ010741.1, from coordinate 123,733,554 downwards.
CTCATCGAAAAAAGTCAGGCGCGGATCGGGGTATTTCAGTACATCAATATAATCGTAAAAAGTTTTCTGACGGACAGAGTTATAGTTATAAAAGACTTAAAAAAAAACTTACACAAGAGGTCCCACAATGCTCTGTTCTAGGTCCAACGCTTTTGAACATCCTGTACAATGATGTGTTCAATCTGGAGCTTTCACAAGTATGCTAAACAGTTGCGTACGTCAGAAATAAAGATTTACCGAAAAATCTAACGAAGCTTTATATCAAATCAACGAATGGTCAATCCTGCCAAATATCAGCGAGTTTAGCAGCAGCAGAAGGACAGTCCACCATTCCGTTGTTAGGTCGATCGTGTGTTATGGCACTGCGCCTTAGGCTGCGCAAACCATCGCAAGAAATTGGTCTCAACTTAGAGAAAAATCTTGTTTATAGTGATCAGCGCCTACTGCAAGGAAGTGGAAACGCAGAAGATTTTGGTGCAATGCATAAATAGAATACTGCATGGCAAGAAAGCGATTACGGAGAATGGACAAAAAAGCTTATTCTGAATCTAGGCATGTGGGTTGAGTGTTCCCACAGAAAAACGGATTACTTGACGCAGTTTCTGTCCGGGCACGGTTCTTTTGGCACCTACACGCACCGAATAGGCAAAACACCCAGCGCTAAGTGCTGCTACTGTGATCAGCTATAGTTTACTTTTTTCAACTGTTCGAGACGTTTCCTTACCTGAATATCTTGAATATAAAGTTAAGGATGCGGCAAAATGCATTGGTCGTTAAACTAAAAATAAACTTTGAACTAATTAATATACGATGTCTATGCTCGGTGTGGTAGTAGAGTGGTTGCGTCAATTATTTAAAAAAAACTTAATTTTCTGGGTGTTACATTGTACACAATTTTTAGAGAAAATTGGGTTCTAAAATGTATTATAATTTTATTAATTCAACAAAATAATATTTAAACTTTTCGGTTTTAGCTTAACTGTTTAACATTTTTTGTTGCTCAATAATAACATATATTCCACATTATCATTTGCTCTATTTATTGTAACATTTTTCTGATTGTTGTGTAGTATTGATCAAGCATATACACAAATTTTATTTGAGAACGTAGAATATACATAGTATGAAACCCATTAACAAAATGAACAAAATATTGTCAATACCACATATTGTTTTGCATAATGAATGTGCCCTGTAATTAAATTATTCAGAAATAATAATTTAGGTAATTATCAATTAGTTGTGATTTCATTATGTTGTATGCATGAATTAATTAATCAAGTAGAAGCAAAGTTAGTTGCCATCCATATAATTGAATAATTAATAATAATATTGACAATATGAATATAAATTAAATTAATAATATTAAATTAAATTTGAAAAATAGTGTAGAATTCCAGTTGTTTTCTTGAATATTCAATCCGACTCCATATATATGCATCGTGTGAAAATCCTAAATAGAACACTAGGGAATAGTCGACCGTAAAAAAGCAGTGGAAAATGATTTCGTCGCTTTTCATAAACTTTTACAACTTTCCATTGAAATAGGTTACCGATCCGTGTGGAAAACTTATACAGACCGGCGATTATTAATATAAAAATTCCCATTAATTTATACCACACAATACTGTCGGCAATTTATTAACTGAAGCTAAACTAGTTGGGTAAATAGTACGCTTTTTTCCGGCCAATAAAACTTTATAATCCGGACAACCCAATAAATCATTTTATTTATAATCAATTATTATATTATGACGCGTGGAAGTTGCGGATAAACATTGATTTACGAGCACTAATTCTCGCAACAATATGTTTTCCCATATTTTTCTTTATTTATACTAACAGTATCTATTATATAAAGTGATTTAATTTCTGTTTATACAGCACACCAATTATTATGTTGTAAATGGTGGGTAATGAAAGTAGATGCGCTTTTAGATTAGCGAATTTATCGGATAGCTCCCGGAACGTCCATTACTCTTTCGGTTTTAACTAAATCACCTGTGAAAAATCGAACACTTTACCGTTCGGGATACCTTGAATGATTTGTATTCTTATCCCAAATAAACACATCCGGGAACGATCACGGTGGGATCCGAAAACGCGAATTGGTTATTCCATTATTTTATTTTATTTGAAAGGCAATAACGGAGGGCATTACGTCAATTTTACTACTACATGAACACACTGGATTTCATTTATTTGCGGTTTTATAAAGTTTATCAATTCGATGATAAATTTATTAGCCGTGATACATCGATTGTTGCCTATTTGTGCAAATGTGAATATATATTTTTTTAAATTTTGAATCAAAACAATTATTTGAAACAATGGTTGGTATCCATATTATTATTTAATATTATATAGTAACGCAAATAAATTTTCAACATATCTTTTAGAACTTAATACATGATTGTCAGTTTAGAATTATTATTTGGAGTTAGTTTAGCGTGTTTGGATGATGGTAATTCAGGCTAAGATTAGGATTTAGGTCAGATTATGTTAAACTTTAAGGTCAATTAGAGTAAAACACAGCAAGGACTGTATGTGGGGTGTTACTCCCCAACTCTCTTATGCTATTCTTCAGCTTAGCGTTCCATTGGATTGGGTTGGGGTAAGTATGTTGTAGTAGTGTAGTGTTTGAGCGTCCACTGTAGTCTAGAACTTTTGTCATGTGAACTGAAGCTAGTAGTCAAAAAGAATAGTTTTATGGTAATCCTATTGGTAAACTAGATGTTGTTTTAAAACCTTATTGTTAAAGATATTAGTACTGCTTCCATCCATGTGACGGCTAAAGTCCTACGTAGCCAATAACAATACTTTTCTGGTCTGCCAGAATTAACTTGTGCACAGGTCATGCACATAAACAAATGACTAGTGATAAGCTTGAAGGATAGCGGCAGTGGACTCTTCTTAGGTGACCGGCATTATTTGTAAAGTGATGTTGTATGATAATTTTCTGTTGGCCCTTGGTGGTACTGCAAGTTAGTCGTGGTTAGCACTTGTTCTTATTAACTCTTTGTGCTCTCCTAATGTGTAGCCTTTGTTCATTTTTGCGTGTTTTTGAAGAAATCAAGCTTCTTTTGGTATTGCTAGATGTTAAGCTATTTTTAATTGCTTGATTGCACTCCCGTTCATAAATGGCATTTTGGACAGATTACGAGATTCTAATTTTCTTTGTACGTTACTGGCAGATCCTGCTCATCTATGAGAGCAAAGCTGTTACCGCTTTTACCATACCCGGCCGTGGGTTGTTCTAATTTACCGTTATGCCGTTTCGACTTCACTCCGCCCTCGCCACTTTTCAGCGATTTCTGGACACGGTTATTGGTCATTGTTAATTATTTTAATTAAAATGTCAATCTCTAACTAAAAATGGTTGTCCCAGTTATCAAAAAAGGACCGTATAAAACTAAATCAAACCTTATGACATTTTACGTCAGCTAGTCAGGATATAGATCTACCGGATTGCTTTGCGTGGATAGCAACTGCCAACAAGGAAACCCTTCTCGAACAGCTCAACATTTTTTGGCTCCCGATTACTGGTTCTTTAGGTGAATGCCGCACCCACCTGAAGGAATATTTTGTTACCGTAGTAGGATCCTTTCCTCACAATAATAAAGCCGATCATTTACAACTTGCCCACAAACTTCTCCGTGCCTACCTTGCACAACACGTTTTGAGAAAGTAGCTTTGGTAGCCCAGTATGTGCAGGAACAAGAATGTGCTGTATGAAAATGGAAAATGCCTTATCACATTCCTTGAACGGATCAAAGAACTCACAAGATTGTACAGCATCCTGGCCGACGACATTATGGTAACATTGCCAGAGCTGTTGAAGGCATAGATCTGGCTTGGTACCGAAACAATCGGAGCGGCTGGACTTTTTGGCAAGACTTTTTCAATGACTTCCGGACATTTTTTATACCTGCAAAACTTGGAAGAGGAGATCCGGAGTTGAAAACAAAAACCGGTCGAAGACATAAAGACTTACGTGGTGGCCATTTATACCTGGACTAGCGATTGCGCGTGTCAGTCGGAAAACTAAATACCGGCCCCGGTCAGCATTTTTTTTCCTTATCAAATTCACCCTAGACGGCAGAATCTTGACCCATCTTGAAGTTCTAGGAACTAACTGGGCAGCTCTATTAGACACAGATTCGCAGCGGTCAATATTGACATGAGCCACTGGATAGAATCAAAGGGAATAACGTCTAGCCCCATCAACAAGACAATACTTGTGGCCAACGGTATGGCGACTAATATTAAGAAAACATACCTCCTTTCCGTCAAACTGCCACTGGGTAGGACCGATCAAGTTGAATTCAGATTACTTCCCGGATTAGGGCCTTTGGTATTGTTAGGGTGCAACTATCTAACACGCTTGGGCTCTGCCTTTACTTTTACAATAAGACGTCCAGCCTTTATTTTCCCCCAGTCATACTGAACTATCTACTATCTGGCTATAGCCACCCCAAAGGCAACTTCTTTGACGTCACACCAGATAAGCTTTCAAGATCTCTCTCTAATCAAACAGCGGCACCGGTCCTTAAATCTAAGAATGCAAGAGTTTGTTAACGCGGAAGTTGATAAAATGTTGCACGAAGGTGTTATCTAAACAGTCCATAGAGCTCCCCTAAAGTAATGGTAAAAAAGAAAGACGGAAAACCACGCTTCTGTATAGATTTTTAGAAAATAAACACTGTATAGTGTTTAAGGATGCTTACTCGCTCCCGTTTATAAATAGCATTTTGGACAGATTGCGAAATTCCAGTTTCATTTCTACGTTAGACCTAAAGATTGGGAGCTAAGCCATTACCGCTTTTACCATACTCGGCCGTGGGTTGTTCTAATTTACCGTTATGCCGTTTGGACTTTACTCCGCCCCCGCCACCTTCCAGCAATTTCTGAACACGGTCATTGTTCCAAAAATGGAATCTCGGACATTTGAATATTTGGACGACATAATTGTATTTGGCAAAACGTATACTGAACTTGACCTTTGGTTGAACCTGAAAAAATGTGAGTTTGCTAAAACGGAGTTAAAATATTTAGGTCATATTGTAAATGTTCAGAAGCACCCCGTAATGTCAAAGAGTTGCGACGCTTTTTGAGGATAGTGCCTTGGTACCAACGTTTTTTTCCGGCCTTCTTCGAGACGACATCTTCCCTGATCAACCTATTGAAGAAACAAAAGACAAGCTTTAGTAAGCTAAAACAATCTGTGCCCTGATTTTGGTAAGCCAGGATTTCGATCAGTCTTTTTTTCTTCAAACTGATGCTTTCAATCGCGGCAGCTTTGCTACAACTCACCAACGGTTATGATCAGGTTATAGCATATGCCAGAAGAAATATTCAGTCACCGAGAAAGAATGCCTTGCCATAGTTTAGGCGATACAGAAAACGCGGTCTTACCTGAAGGGTTCACGGTGATTCTCTTAAAAGCCCAACTGGACAAACTGCTCGCTGAGCCATTTTATTGCAGCAGTTTGACTTCGAGATCAAATATTGCAAAGGGGTCTTAAACCAAGTGGTCGACGTTCTTTCTCGTCAGCCGGTCAAAAATGCTACTGATGGCAATTAGCGGATTTTGTCATCCGCGATGGAAAGCTCTACAAGCATCTATTGGATGCGGATGCCTATCTTGACGTCCCGGATGCTAGCTCCTGGAAACTCTGTGTTTCAAGATTTTCCGGACAAAAGTTTTTGTAGAGAACTACGACGATCCGACAGCCGGATAACGGGTAACCGCCAAAACTATTGGGCGCATCGTAAAAACATATTACTGGCCCGGGATGCACCGCGATATTAAGCGGTACGTCCATAGATGAACCATTTGTCAGAGGTTTAAACCGCTCCAACAGAAAACTCCAGGAAAAAGACCGGTTCCAAGATATCCAGACCTTGGGAAACCTTCAGTATCAAACTTATTGGCCCTTTACCACGCTCTGCAAAACGCAATACCTACATTTTTGTGATGTAGAACAGATTCACCAAATAGGTCGAATACCACGGTCCGCCACAAGTTTTTCAATTAGGCGTATCCTACGCGCAAGATCTTTTTACGTTTTGGGTTGCTTTTGAAAGATTTTGTTATTCAATGGTCCAAAATTTCACCTTATACTCCTTAGGCCAACCCGGTGTAGAAAACCAATTGGTCAATCAAAACAATGATTTCACAATACTGTAAAGAGAACCACTGCTAATGGGACCAATATCTCCCTGAGCTCATGTTTGCCATTAACACAGAAAAACTTGTTGCTACCGGTTTCTCTTTGGCGTATTTGAACTATGGCCAAAATCTTATTTTTCTTAGTAACGCCATTGAACTATGCCCCAATGTCGGTTGCTCATCTTCAACTTCCCGTTTTTAGAAACTCAAAGAAATCCTTGAACTGGTTTGCATAAACCTAGCCACTGCCCGGGAACAGCAGAAACATTATTATAATTTCCGCCAAATTGGGTGGTCAAGGAAGGAGACCCCGTTATGAGGAAGACGTATCACTTCTCTTCAGCGGCACAAGGATTTGCAGCCAAACTTGCACCAAAGTTTGACGGACCGTTCATAGTGGCCAAAATACTGTTCCTTGTTTGTTTCCAGCTTAAACAATTTAATAGAAGAACGTTGTGGCAAGTTCACATTAAAGATTTGAAGCCGGCCCATGCTGCTGAAAGTATTTTCTGGTTAAAGAGTAGGTTATTTACCCCACAACTTTTGCTATACATAAATAATAACCATAGTAATAAGAACCGTTGTAAATATTTTCTTTAATTCTCTTGTATCATAATGTGAGTTTTTTTGTTTAAAGAGTCTCAAATAGCCGCAGCAACTTGGACATGGAGGAGTATTTGGAGCTAACAACAATTCCTTTGTCTTCACTATCTACCCCTGGAAAGTGGAAAGGCTGTGGAATGTGAGGCGCGCTACGCTCTTTGGATGGTCCAATTGTTTGGGTTTAGTTTACCGCCTGTTGGACTCACTTTTCCATTTGCAAGTTCTGGCACTCTGACATTGCCACCGACACCGACATTCCCCATGGAAGGGGTCTTTTAACATCTGCAACATTCCACCCGTAGCTACTGCCGGCCTCTTAGTAACGGTTTTACACCCGGTTCACAACAATCCAGAGACTTGCGCCTTAATGCTTCCACTTGAGTGTCCCGCGTGTGAGCCGGTGAAACAGTGTGCACGTCCTTTTATTGAAGTACTTAGTGTTCATGTTGTTGCAACCCTTCTAATACTCTCCTTATTGGTGCCGTTCTTGCCTGTGTGCAAACAGAACTTGAAGAAGAAGAAAAGGAGAAGATAGAGGAGTAAAATTCCACGGTTCCGTAAATAATGGTTCAGGATATTGGCCGCCGAAACTGTTAAACAGTACAGCGTTCCGAATGTGGTTCCTTAAAAAAAATTAACAAACCCGCGTTTAAAATCCCGCATCTCTATGTCATTGTGTACTTATGTAAACATCTGGGCCCCGCGAATTAATGTATTTTTGTTGTTTAACGTAGGCCACCCTATACACCACAATATGTTTGTATTTATTTTTATATTTTATATGTACATAGGCCACCTTACCTACCAATCGGTACAACCAGAGTTGCTATCTGGATGTCCAGCGGTTTTTATTATTTATCTGCGTTGGAGGGATGCACTCTGGATATGCCGGTGACCCCCTCCCCCAATTCTTCTGCGACTGTGGTAACAAATATAACCTACATGACCATGTGTTTTTACGTTTCACGTAGAATACCGTATATTTTGTGTATTATTATGGTTTGGGGCCCAATTTTTTGCAACCGGTGGTACATGTGTATTTGTGTTTAGTTTTATCCTCTTCTATTCTGTCTCCTATAAAACCGCCGTTTCAGTTCTAACAATTCAGTGGGAATCCAAGAGCTGACTAGTAAACCGAACTTGACCACAGTAAGTCAAAATTATTCAAAATTTGTTCCTAAAAATTTCTATTCTTCTCTATTTTGGGCTAATTAGAATCATCCTCTACCTGCCACCTCCTTAACATTGTTCAGCCACCTTTTCTGGGGTTTTTCTATGCTGCGCTTTGTTGTCCTCGGTTTCCAAAATGTTTATTTAATGTTTTCCTCCCTAGCAATGTGTCCTGCTCAGCTTCACTTGAGTTCCGCTATTTGTTTTATTACATCTGTTACGCCGGTTCTTCTGCGGATTTCTTTGTTGCGGACTTTTGTCTCTTAGGCTTATGCCTAGCATGGCACGTTCCATGGCTCTCTGGGTTGTTTGCAGCTTGTTAGCGTTTTTGACGGTGATGCACATAGTTTCTTTTTAGCCACTTAACCTAGTACATTGAAAATAAGACCAAGAGGAAGGAAGGTGAACATGGTTGAAATAATACTAAAAAGCCAATACTTGTGGATCGTTTATAGACAACATTATCACTCACATCATAAAAGAGAGACAGAGAAGACTTAACAACAGATGCAGTCGACAAACTTATAAAACAGCTATATGAAGACATCACACAGGCAAGAAACCAGGAAAGAACCACTCATACTATAATAACCGGAGATCTAAATGCTAAACTAGGAAGAAGAAACATACATGATAGAATTTTGGATTAGGAAAAATAAATGATAAAAGAGATAAATTACTTTAGCAGCAATAAACTATTCTGCTTAAACACATTTTACAAAAAACAGAAACAAAGAAGATAGACCTGGCATCACCCGGATGGCCGAACAAAAAACGAAATACATACTATCTAGCGACAAAAGCATTTGTAGAGACGTATCTGTACTTAACAAATTTAATACTGGGAGATTGTTCCGAGCAACTATTAAAATAAATACAAAAATTGAAAGAACAAGGATTATGACCAAAAATATTTTGCCAACTTCAGACGCTTTGCTGCTAAACCAAAAAGAGTATCAAAAAGAACTAGAAAAGAAACTAAACCTATTAATGAAATCACAAAATATAAGCATAGACCAAATGACAGAACAGATAACAAACTACATTTAAGTAGCAACAAAGAAGATCTGTAGCAAAGTAGGGAAAAATGGAGAAACAAAACTAACACCGGAGACAATAAAACATATGGAGAAGAGAAGAAACACCAAAACCAAACAAATTTTGGAAACAATTGAGAACAACAAAAACATGGAATTTCTAAAATCAAAGCTCTCGAAAAGACAACAAAAGATTTTTAAAATCAAAGATCAGCAAGGAAATATATTATCAGACAGAACAAAAGTTGCTACAGAAATCAAATCTTTTTACAAAAGCCTATACACATCGGTTATACGAAACCCCAATCAACTCGAACAGCAACCCAAGATTATTCTAACTCTAGGATCAGACGATCTACCTGAAATAACCCTACTTGAAATGAAACATGCTTTCCAAAAAATGAAACAAAAAGGCACCCGGTGAATAAGGAAGAAGGAAGCACCTTGGAGGAAGCCATAAGATAATTATTAAACAAGTGCCTTTTAGAAGGCAGAGTGCCTCAATCCTAGAAGATCGCAGAAGTGATATTAATACACTGAAAAGGAGACAACACTAATATGGAAAACTACCGGTCCATCAGCCTGCTGTCTCACCTATACAAGCTTCTTACAAAAATAATAACAAATTGACTAACAGACAAATTCGATCTATACCAGCCAGTAGAACAACTCTCAACCATCTGCAAACCATTAGAACTTTGATAGAAAAAACAACAGAATATAGTATACCAATACACATTGCATTTATAGACTAGCATACAGCCTTGACAACATTGAAACCTGGGCCTTTCTCTCTGCAATGGATGATGCCAGGATCGACTCTAGGTACTCTACAATTATTAAAAATATATACAAAAACGCAACCTTCCACATAAAATTAGACAAAGAACTAAAAACTGATAAAATACCTCTTGGCAAAAGCGTCAGACAAGAAGATACTATATAGCTAAAATTATTTACATTGGCATTGGAGAACGTCTTTAAAACACTAGCGTGGAACACGAAAGGCGTTAGCATTGATGGAACATACCTTAACCATGGACTGGAAACCATGGCCATTACAAAAAAGGTGGCAGAAAAACTGAGAGTCACGCAAAGAGCGATGGAGCGTGATATGCTGGTGGTATCTCTAAAAGATCGAATACAAAACATCTAAATCCAAAATAAAACGAAAATAACAGATGTGATGGAACGCATCACGAGTTTTAAGGAGATGGGTTGGACATACAGCAAGACAGACCCAAGATAGATAAACATATAAAATAACCAAATGGAGACTACAGGAAACCAAAAGGAGTAAAGGAAGACCACAAATGAGATGGCTAGATGATGTGACGGAAATAGCTGGGAAAATGTGGATGAGGAAAGCCTAAAACAGAAAAACATGGAAGAGGGGGTGTAAGAGGTGATGGAAATATTAAAAATCCAACCCAATTGGCAACCTCGCCTGCACGTGGTGCACCCTGCTATCGAACTAAAGAGGCTCTGTCGACCGAACGTCTGGCGGAATAAGTAGACCCTTCTTGCTGGCCAACAGCTTTGGGTGGAAGAGCTGGCAAGAGTACGGGCACTCTCTTGCCCTTGGGAAGAGAAATCTTTCCTAAAGGCGGAAGAGTCAGCAAATCACCAACGGCATGGTGATGCAGAAGGCCACGGAAAACCACTGCATTAAAGATCCCAATGGATATTCCCTAGTAAAACCATATGTATGACACAAATTAAAGGAAATGATATGCCAAGCGAACCGGCTAGCGACCGGCGCAGTCAAAACTCCGAGTTTGACAGTGTGAAATTGGCTACTGGACGCAGGACGGTGTGAACCGGGCCTCCTGTGGAAAACATACAACTAGACAACAGATCAACCAATTTGAAAGAATAGCAACCTGGAATGTCAAAACGCTATACGAACATGGCAGGCTACAAAATGCAGTGAGTGAAATAAGGTAGCTGAACATAGACATCATGGGAATATGCGAAACGAGATGGCCGGGTAATGGAATATGTCAATCAGATGGAGCTGCAATATACTACTCTAGATACTCAGAAGACGATAAAAACCACCGACACGGAGTAGGAATAATCGTAAGGGAAAAAATTAAAATTCATGTAAAGTATTTCATACCATTGCATCTCTCAGAGTCTTCTATCAATATGATGTTGGTTGGTATTATATCTTTCATTTTAGTGTTTAGTTGGTCAGCATAGGTTTTTGAAGTTTCTGGGTCTTTAAGTTTGTTGCAATCTATCTTCCTTGATATATTTTTTGCTTGTAGGGTTCTCTGAGAGATGCAAGTTGATACAACTATATTCTAAACCTGTTAACATTAACATAATACAGGTATATGCACCGACAGCCAATAAACCGGAGGAAAAAATTGAACAGCTATATAACCTGATTGAACATATAATGAAGTCTCTTAAGAAACAAGACATCACCTTTATAATGGCCGATTTCAATGCAAAAATAGCAAAAGGCAGATTTGAAGACATAGTCGGAGACTTTAGATTAGGTCAGATGAACGATCGTGGAGATAGATTGCTGCAATACTGCCAAGAACAAAATATGATAATTAGTAACACCTGGTACCAACATCTAACGAGACTCCTATACACGTGGAGGTTGCCACAGGACAGAGAGGATCATGTAGTTAGGAACCAGATTGATTACATTATAATTAATAAACGATTTTGCTGCACAAAAAAAAATGTAAATACATATGCAGGGGCAGAGATCGGCTCCGACCATAATCCGGTAGTTGCTAACATATGACTTTCTCTAAAAACCCTACAAGCAAAAAATATATCAAGGAAGATAGATTGCAACAAACTTAAAGACCCAGAAACTTCAAAAACCTATGCTGACCAACTAAACACTAAAATGAAGAATATAATATCATCATATATCACATCGGTAAAAGAAACATGGCAACAATTAGTGGACATAATAAAAACTAATGCACAACAAACATTTGGCTGGTGCCAACTAGAAAACAAACAAGAATGGATGAACAATAACATCTTACTTCTAATTAAAGAAAGGAGAAAACATAAGAACCATCCAAGGGAATACAAAATGCTAAACAGACAAATTAGAAATGAAATACGAATAGAAAAGTAAGCATGGCGGGAAAAATGTCTGAAAGTAAAAAAATGCCACGCTATACACGACGACTTCAACATGCACAAAAGAATAATGGAAATAACACATACATATAAGAAAAACCAGTATGGAAAACTAATAGACGATAACAACAGACTAATGGTGGAGCAGGAAGATCAAATAAAAACGTGGAAAAAATATACAGAGAAGATGTTTAGTGATGACAGATCAACCATATCCGGTAATACAGACAATACGATGGAAGGCCCGACCATTCTGAAAGAAGAACTCCGGAAAGCAATTCAAGACACAAAAAGCAGAAAAACCCCTGGACCAGACAAACTAAATGCCGAACTCTTTAAAGCAATGAACAATGAAAGCTTGATATGTCTGCTGCGACTGTACAATAAGATTTACAACACAGGATACATCCCTAAAGACTGGCTAAAATCTACTTTCATTACTTTCCAAAAAAAATCGCAAAAAGGTGTAGAGAATATCGTCTCATTAGCCTCATGAGACATACCCTGGCTTTATGGATCATACACAACTGAATATGGAAGAAAATAGACCAAGACATTGGAGTTGGTTTCAGGAACGGGTTCGGTACAAGAGAGACACTGTTTTCCATGCAAGCCTTAACCCAAAAATGCTTAGATCAACGCCGCACAATCTATGCGTGCTTCATAGACTATAAAAAAGCATTCGACAACGTCAATCATGGAAAATTAGTAAAAATGCTCAAAAAAACCAACATCGACGATAAAGACATTCGCATTATCACAAATCTCTATTGGAACCAAACAGCGCCGGTTAAGGTCGGGCAAGAGCTAACGGAGGAGTTTCAAATACAAAAAGGGGTACGCCAAGGATGCATTCTTTCACCAATCTTGTTCAACCTATACTCCGAGAACGTATTCCGGGCTGCCCTGGATGAATGCACACAAGGAATAAAAGTATATGGAAGACCAGTTAATAATATTAGATACGCAGATGATTCTGTGATATTAGCCAACAATATTGAAGATTTGCAATACCACATTGACCAAATACAACAAGCTAGCTCGGAGTATGGACTCAAATAAACATCGCAAAAACTAAATTAATGATTATTAGCAAGAACAACGACGCAAACAATGCTGCAATAACTATTAACGGTGATCCAATTGAGCGAGTACAAAGATTCAAGTACTTGGGCTGCTGGCTCAATAAACAGTGGGACCCGATCCATGACATCAAAACACAAATCAAAATAGCCAAAAATACTTTTCAGAAACTCCGACCCTTATTGTGTAACAGGGACCTATCACTAAATATCAGATAGAGAACCGTTAAGTGCTACGTCTTCTTGGTCCTATTGTATGGAGTCGAGGGATGGACACTGAAAGTATCTTCCATGAATAAACTTGAAGCCTTCAAAATGTGGCTATATCGAAGAATGTTGAAAATCCCTTGGACGGATAAAAGAACAAATAATGAGATACTCATGCAAATGGACAAAGACACAGAACTACTTACAACGGTAAAATGTAGAAATGCAGGATATTTTGGGCGCATCTTCCAAAATGACAAATACCAATTTTTGCAATTATCATGGAAGGAAAAATAGAAGGTAAACAAGGAATTGGAAGGAAGAGATTTTCATGGTTACAAAATCTCCGACAATGGTTTGGAATCAGAGATACCCCTACATTAATAAGACTCGCACAAGATTGGGACGAGTTTAAACATATGGTCGCCAACCTCCTATGAGGAGATGGCACTGGAAGAAGAAGAAGGAAGAGACTAAAAGAGGCTTATATTCAGCATTGGATGATGCAAGGCTAATGAAGAAAAAGAAAGATTGCTGTAAAAGTTATAACACAAGCTAGGACAGTACAGCAGATCTGTAGCAACAATCCCAAAACACTCCAGCAACCTAACATAATATATAATCGATAAAGTATTTTTTTTTATTTAATTAGATTTAGATTAAATTTAGTAAGCCTAAAAAAACCAACACTATCTGAAAGTTGACCAACAGCAATCAACTGACACACATTTAGAAACATTGCAGCATCAGAAGCAACAAATCAACAAAACAAGCACAAGCCTACACATCTATTCTTTCTGACAACAAATCTTAGTTAGTAAGCCTCTACCTCGCACTAATTTTAATTTTTGCAGTAAGTTTGAAAAAATAAACAAGTCTATTTGGAAATAAAAATATCAAACTTGAATTAAATAAATGAAAAACACGTAGGAAGATTACTAAACAAGTGGCAACAAATAAAACAAAAACATTTCAAAGACATATTTACTAAAACGTTTTTAATTGTTAATAAGAAATTATATATAATATATATATATATAAAATAATTTCTAAAATGTATTTGAGTATAAATTTTATTTGTGTATGTGTGTTATGTACCTAATTCCATCTATATCTTCCAATATTTCTCACATAGACCAATATTAAAATCCTGCTCAATAATCCGTTGGGAAATTAATATGAGAAACAACAGATTACCTTCCTGTTTTCATCAAATATAAAAAAAATACATAACGAATTAATATGTAAATAAATTTTCATCCCAAAAAGAAAAATTTAATTAAAGTCTCCCAATGGACAATTCTCATTTGATTTATTCATTTTTATTTTTCATTATTATATGTTAATGAATAAAACGTATTATACTTTTTGTTTAAAATAAGTAGCGATTATGTGGTGTAGAAATTCTCTATTATACGTTATTTTATATATTTAACCATTAAAATATATTGCCGGGTATGTGTGGAATGGAATATAAATTTTATAGTCAGTGAGTAGATTCAATAGGGGATTTAAATTACATTTTACTTGCTTCCTGGATATATTCCAGATAGTTTTATAAAGTGATGTATTTTGGGGTCGACATTTGGAATATTTTTATTGATATGATTTAGTAGGTGAATAATGTTTAGTTTTGAGGTAAATATCTGGATCATTATGTGAATGTAAAATTATAAGAAATTTAATATCAAAACTAATGAGTTTTTTATTTAATTAAATAATTGACGGAATGCTTTGCCTCTCAATCAGCATCTACATTCATGATAAAACTTCAAATAACTACTCAAGAATATACAAAATAACTTTATAACTCCTTCAGTCAAATTACAAGTAATTAAAACTAATTAATTAAATATAAGTGCATCATATTAATAAAATTATAAGTTAAGGCACTTTTAATAACGTGAAATATAAATATTATTTCATATATATATATAAAAGTTGTGCCCTTTGATGTGAGTTTGAGCTCGTTATAACGATACAGATTAAGCTCACAGGAGCAGCAGCGTTCATTTTTACACGAATGCAGAAAAAAGGAGTACGAGAACTCGCCAATTAAACGGCGATTTAGAAACATAATTCGATTAATTCTATACGAGTTGAATTTTGATGAAGTGTATTGAATTAAAATACTTTTTTATAAAAATTGATTACTTCTTTAAGTCTGCAATATCTTGATATAAAATATATTTTTATAACTGGCAATTAACCGAGAACGTGGACGAACGCACAACAAATAACGTGCAATTACACCCTCGTAAAATTCCTTTTTATATATCTTTTTATAGAGCTATAACATCGTAGCCGAGACCTTAATTATACGAATGATAATACAAAGTACATGCGCTCCAGGTAGGTGTTAACTGCTTGTATTGTTTTCAGAGTTACAGCCGTTTTAACCCTAAAGCGGGCGCGATAAAGTTACGACGAATTATGTAAAATGCTACTTCAGATCTTTGCTTGTATATGGAGAGTTGAGAAATGTAACTAAGTTTGGAGAACTATTTTAAATGTTGATGACGATGTGCTGAATTAAATGACTTATTATAGTTTAACTTGCAATATATTATGCGACGCCAATTTCAACCGAGCGCAGTCTGCGATGCACCAGATTATCCACTATAATATCTAAAGTTATTTCAAGTTGTTGATAATAATTTAGGAAGTGTAACAACTTAATTAATTTTGTCTTCAGTACGGTGTAATATATGTAAATAACTTAATCGGATTATGATTTATTTGTTTTAAATAGATTATTTGAATTAAATTACATTTCTAGGAACATTCAGTTAATATTTATTGTTGATTTAATTGGAGACAGCTTTATTTTGTATTATTATATAAGAATAATTATTACAGATAAACTTAAGCAGCGTATACTGATTTTCTTATAGTATATATGCCTTTTAATAAATTTAATCATTTTATAAAGTCTAGAAACGCTGCTACACATACTGAAATAAAATTCTACATCAAAAGTCTATGCCTAGTTAAGTTAGGTAAAACCGGGTTAAGCCTACCAATACTGTAGTGTTTGTCTATATTATATTTGTATAGGCTCTAAATACACATAATTATATATTTGTAACAATTTCAAAACTGATTAGAACTAGTACAATTATCTGTTTTATCTTTAAAAAGATGATTTATTGAAAACTAGCATTTGGGGTCTAAAAAATATTAATATTTTATCTTATAATTGGTTTATCAGTCAAGTTTTAAAAAAAAATAATACTAAATATATTAAGAAACCATATATTTTATATATAATAGCTCAAGTATATTAAACGTGGAAAATAAAGCTACGTAAATGCCAATTATGCAAAACTAAAAAAATAATATTTAATTTGACATGATGACCAGATAAAAAAAATTTAAAATAAAAAAAAAATTACAAGCATGTCAATCAATAGGGCTGCAACAAAATCTTTGTTATTATAACTTTATCTCATACTAGACTATAAAAGAAACATCAACCTAACCTAGGTTAGGTTAAGAAGCCATATCCAGCACAAAATACGGATTCAGAAAGGGCCGCTCAACAGTCGACGCTATCATGAAGGCAAGAGAGCTTTGCAAGGATAGATCAAGCGAGTGGACCGCCATCATCCTGCTGGACGTAAGAAACACGTTTAACACCGCTAGCTGGGAGGAAATCAAGAAAAGGCTGACAGAAATAGGAACGAGTTGGTATCTCCTAGATCTCATAGCAAGCTACCTGGAAGAACGAACCATTCTAATCGCCGCAGGGGAGGAGAAAAACCTAACGCAGGGGGTACCGCAGGGTTTCGTCTTAGGACCTACTCTGTATAACGTCGTCTACAACCCTGAGCTGAGCCTAAAACTTTCAAGGAAATGCAAAACGGTCGCCAACGCCGACGACCTAGCGGTGGTGGTCAGAGCGAACAACATATAGGAGATTCAGAAAGCTGCAAACAAAGCCCTAAAGGCGGTTGACGAATGGATAACGAGAAGTGGCCTGAAACTGGCTCCCGAGAAAACAGCGGCACTGGTCGACAAGGAAAAAGACCGAAGTCACCGTCGTCTTAAGAGGAGAATCTATCACCCCGAAAGAATCCGTTAATTACCTGGGAGTATGGTTGGATTCAAACTGGATCTATGGCCCGTACGTTCAAAACACCATTGGCAAGGCAGATAAGACCATGACTGCCCTAATGAAGATCATGCCAAACGTAAGCGGACAAAGCGCATAATGAAGGGCGGTTTACCACGCCGTGATCCAATTCATACTGAACTTTGCGGCGCCGGTCTGGGGAGGACAGCGCTTTTATCCACACCAAAAAAAGTCGTACTGAGAGTCATAAGCGCATATCGAACGACAAGTGGCAAGAGTGCTTGCGTCATTCCCGCCGATCGACCTGAAAGTGGAGGAACTGGCAGAGAAGCATCAAGCCAGAAAGGAAGGCCACGTACAACATTGTGGAGCAGTGGCAACGCAGATGGGACGACATCTATGACACAGCGCAGTGGACAAAGACGCTTATCCCCTCAGTAGGAAGATGGCTGAGATCCCGCACAGAAACATCCAACTACTTCCAGACATAATTTCTCAAAGGTTACGGGAGCTTTGGCACTTACACCAAGAGGATTGGAAAGACCCAGAGCAACGATTGTCACTACTGCGACGAAACAGAGTCTCCGGAGCACACCATTTTCTATTGCAGATGTAGCTGTAGAAAGACACTGACGATCGTCAGCCCAATGGACTTCCTTCTCCAAAACAAACACAACTGAAAGCAGGTACACTCATTTGTGAGAAACACAATGAGTACAAAAGAACAAGAAGAACTTTCCAGGCAGAAAGCCTAACAACAACAGGCAAATTAAATGAGACCAGATGGGTAAGTGATGCAAACTCTTATTGAGAATTGAGATTTTTTAGTGGGTAGAAGTCCCACACTCACGGGTACGTTGAACCAAGCGCCCGGGGAGCAATAGCGTTAGGTTAGGTTAGGTTGAATTATTGATGTACAATCTTGTTTTAAGGGGTATTGTGTGTATACATAAGTTGACACTGAAACAACCTTTGTAAACGTTTGGGCAAGTTTTTCTTAGTTTGACGACTCTAAGGAATCATTCCAAAACGCATTGGTAACGGTTGGTGTATGAGCACTGATGCAAATATTGGGTTGTATAAGTTAAGTCCGGGGCAAACGTAGATAGTAATTTTAATTTAATTATTGGCTAATATTATTTATTTGTTGCGTTTGTTGATGTTGAGTTGTCTATGGTATTCTGCACCATAGTTAGGTGGTGTCAAATCAGCTGCTTAAAAAATTTTGCCAAGTTGTTTTCACATTTGCACTTTATTATGCCCAATCACTTTCTTTTAAACGCTGTTTAAAATGCTCTACTAATAATTTTGAAATGTTTTTTTAGAAGGTTGCAGGTCTATTTTTAAAGCCCAAGAAGCATAATGACTTTAAACTGATACGCGTTTGTTGTTGCTGAGTTGTCCGGATTATTTTGTGCCATAGTAGGTGGCATTGGGTTTCTTGGAGAAGCAGTAACTCTTACTTAAAAAGTAGCAAATAGGGTAATCTTTTCTGATAACAGAGAATGATGTAGTAAAATAAAATAGCTTACGGGGAATAACAGGATAAGCACTCGCAACTTATATTCCGTTTAATTTAATTTCTACATTCTTATCCTAATCCTTATCGAGATCAACGACGGCAATGAATTATGAGACAATGATAGATGTTTTGGACAAGGAAACAAACATACCTTAGAAGGGTAGCACAAAACTACATATTTCTTTGGTACAACACCTGGTTGCTAAAAGGATTACAAAAAGTGCACTCAAACAATGAAATGCGATAGAGACATAAAAATGAACAATGTCATATGATGAAGACTTAAGTTGTGAACTTTTGTTTGTAGTGATATATATTCTTTAGTAATATATATATTTGTATCAATATTTTATCATTACTATGGATTACCACTTAAAAAAGGTTTTAACCCTCTTTTATATTAAAGAAAAATGATATGAATATTTAGGGGCATATAACCTTAACGGAGAAAAGCTTTTGAGTTTGACTAAGAATATAGTGCAAATAAGTCTTACGGGACTTGTAAAAAGATATCATTGAGATTAAAAGTGTCAGAAGAAAGTGAAGGAAAGAAGACAGAATTGGAAAAAAGGCACAGAAGAAACTACTTAAGAAGTTTGAAAAGATCTGCAGAGAGCTAAAAGTATTATATGTAAAAGTAAAAGTGAATTGCAAGAAAACATAACCAAATTAGAAAATTAGATGAGAAAAACGATCCCAGAAAATTAACAACTTAAAGAGAGGGGAAAGAAGGAGGCAAGTAGAAAATGAATGTACATTTGGGATGGGACTTAGAGTACCTGATCAAACTGAAGAAATCTGATTTAATAACAAATTAGTATAAAAAATAGATTAAGGAGTTTATTCATAGATTTGAAAATCAAATCACCAAGATTGAAAGTAATAAACTTATTTTTTTTTATTAAGTGGAAAAAAGTTGAAAATTGAAAAAAAAAAATTATCTTAAAGGATAAACGATGAGCAGAAAGAAGATAAAACTAAAATAAATTAAAAATTAAAAAAAGCAAATGAAAACGACTTGTGAACTGACTCAACTAATACAAAGATTTTTTTAGCAAATTATTTCCTGAAGAGCAAAAAGGAAGACTTTATCTTGTTCTTCAACCAAAATATAACAATTAAAACAAAACGGATAAGCAGAATAGCGGAGAAGTGATATAATCTTAGAAGTGGTTGACATTAGGCTCAAAACATCAAACTGCAGAGAGGTATATACTATTGGACCGAACGGAAAAAAATAGAAAGAATGCACAAACACATAAAGAAAATAAAAGTAAAAATGCTAAAACTGTAAGTTGCATTTTTAAATTGAATAAATGTGATAAGAACTACAGAATTGTCATGGAAGACAAACCTATCTGTAGAGAGACAAGATAAACACAATAGTAATAAAATCTAATAAAGACAGGAGAAATAATATGCAGACATGATGAAGTTAAAATCAAAGTTTATAGTTACCAAATTAGGAGAACGGTTTAAAAATATAATCCATATAAAGGAGAAACATTTAAAAATAAGCATAGTTTGGAAAGAAGAGGACGTTATTTTATTCTCAAAGAAAATAAGAGTAACTATGGGGTTTTGCGTCTGTATATGTGGTTAAAGGCAGAAAATTGTGTATAGAATACTACACAATACTTCTAACAAAATATTGAATTTGTTGAAAAATAATATGAAGTGAATATACTGAATAAAGTGTGCACAATTAGAATTTTAGACTAAACAAAACTTAAAGTACGCGGTAGTCACAAGACCTATAAAATAGATCAACAAATGAATAAAGAGGTAAAAGATAAAAGTGTGATGCATTATAGAAAATTCCAATATTTTACTTTTACAAATCCACTCTTAATCATAGACTTCTCCGCATACCTTTTACATTTGGTAATCTTGGACTTTGTGGTAGCAGCCTCTACCGATGGCTGACTTAATTTTGTCTAGTCTATTTTTTTGTAGTCGGTCACTGCTCCGTGTAGTTGTTCTGTGCCACCAGTGAGTAGCTCTAACTGTTCATCTACCTTTGCTTTGTCTTACCCAGCTTTATTTTAGTTATTCGTTTTGCTACTTTTTTTTTAACAACACTTGAGGTTTGAGGGTTTATTCCCAACTCAAGTTATCGGTATTCAAGGCTCTTGGTTGTTGTTGTTTTTGTTTAATTTTTATTTTGTTTATTAATTATTTTCATTTTTCTTAAATTTCCTTGTTCCTGATTTTAAACAATATATAGCTTTTTGTGTTATTTTTAGTCTGTAAATAGCTAACGGTACTATGCATGAGTTGTAATTTTTTTTCAATTAGACTTATAATCTTTGTTTTATATTGATTCTTAGTCCGATTTTGTTGGTGCTTGGTTGAGTTGTAGGAACATCTCCATTAGTTCTGTTGAGTCATTTCATGTTAAGACGTTATTATTCTCCAAAACGTAGATGATTAAAGTGCATTCTATTGATTAAAAGTATCATAAGTTTTTTGATGAAGTCCTTTAAACTTAAGGTAAATAATTTAGGCGTAATAGTATTTCTTTGGCGTACTCTTTTACCTAATTTTATTTTGTTGGTAATATTTGCATTAATTTTGATGTGCAAAATTGCATTTTTATAGATATTTTTGAGAATGTCGAAGTATCTTGAGTCCGTCTTTGCGTTTTCTAGTAATTTAAAGATTAACCACAAGTACATACAGGGTCCATTATGTAAGTAATGCGCATGATTTTATTGTGGCCCGGTAAAACCGGTCGAGGAATATAGTAGAGGATTTGCCTTTCTAACACAGCAGGTAGCCAACTTGCTGCGACTGTTCTGAACGGAAAAACGTGTCTCCGCGTGAAGTGTGTTTTTTGACTTTGTAACATGGTGCGATTTTGCGCTGTCAAGAAGTTTTAGATTTGATTCAAAATGAGCCGGACTTTCTTAACTCTGTTGTAACCAGAGACAACTTTTGGATGTTTGAGTACAACCCAAAACCGAAAGAGCAGAACAGCGCGTGGTACACAAAATTACTCCCTCCCCCCCCCGCTCCAAGAAAGCGCGATTATCTTCTTTGACGTCTGAGGAACCGTCCATTTTGAGTTTGTACCGCAAAGAGAAACTGTCCACTTAACCTTTTACTTCAAGGTGCTCAAAAGATTGAAACGTCGGATTGCAAAATTAAAGTTATGGTCAAGTTTCACTATGACAATGCTTCCAGTCAAACGGCCGTCAAATAGTTTCAAGAACTTTAAGCGTTTGTAAAGGGTATTACTCATTTACATTTTTGTTTTACTATTATCTTAAATTTCGGCATAGCTCTCTAGCCAGTTCCTCTGAACTGCAATTTTGAGAAACGAAAAGGGTATGTTACAAGTGTTAGAAAATATTTCTTAAGGTAAAAAATGTATTAACGATGTTTATTGTTATAACTGCAAAGTAAATGTACAGAAAACAGAGAAGATGATATACCAAGACTATAGGCAAATAAAGAAATAATAAAATTAAGGTTGTTCTCAAGAATTAGGAATAAAGATTTTGCAAAATAAAATGGACAGAGAAAGGCTGTGATACATTTTTTTCTATTATGCAGCATCAGATGAACACGGGAGAGAACTACTTTAAAGAATGAACTGGATGAAATTTTTACCCAGAAAAACATAATTAAATTAATGACACAAAACAAACGGAACTAAATTTTTAACTAAACCTATATTACAAAGATTTTCTAGTAAATAAAAACTATGTTGAGAAAAATTAAGGATTAAAGACTTAACAAGGCGATCAAAAATATGTTTGGGCGTCTTTATTCTAAAGGCGTTCGATTTCATTAAATGGGATGCGGTCTTGCAGATTCTAGAGCAAATGGGAACACCTCCTCATCTGATGTTACAGCTTATACAAATCTATCTATACGAACACAGCATAGCCAAGGTCAGAGTAGACTAAATGTACTCAGGTAATTTTGATGTCAGATCAGGGGTGAAGCGAGGATGTATCATATCGCCATTTTTTTTTTAATATATACAGCGAGTACGTTATGCGAAAGGTGCTGGACGAGTGGCATGAAGGTGTGGCTGTAGGAAGAAGACGAATAAGCAACCTTAGATATGCGGATGATACGCTTATTATAGCATCGGTCCAGCCTAAACTAGAAGTTATCATGACAAGGCTGCGCAACATTAGCAAAGACTATTTCCAAGAACTGAATTTAGGTAAAACAAATGTCATGATAATTGACCGAAAAACAAACAACTGTCAACATATCCAGCAGGTGGTAGATAAATTTATATATCTTAGGACACTAATCACGAATAATAGAAGCAGCGAGAACGAGATATGGCGCCGGCTTTCAATAGCAAGAACAGCCACAACCAAACTAACGCGGATATGGAGGGTACGGCAATTAGCAGACTTACAAACCTAAGGCTAGTCTCTACATTAATTTTCCCAAACATATGCATCTGAAACTTGGACCATTAAACAAACAGAGCTCAGAAAAATAGAGGCATTTAAGATGTGGGTATATTGGCGAATGCTACAGATATATTGTGGACAAAGCTCCGTACCAATGCATTTATATTAGAAGATTTGAAAATCAAAGACAGGCTTTCTAAAAAAGTGAACCGGAATATTCTGCGTTATTTTGGCTGCGTATCTAGAAAATCGGATAAAGAAAGGTTAAAGGTTGACAGACAAAGACCATAAGGAAGATTGCCAATTTGGTGGATAGACGGTGTTACCAGGCTGGTTAGTCATACAATGCATAAGACCACAGAAATTGCTCTGGACAGAAAGGCATGAAAAGTTGCGGTTGATATGTTTCTATAATAGTGCTACCAAACCCTCACAAAGGGTACAAAGAACAAAAAAGAAGATTCTAAAAAAAGTTTGGTTATTTCTAGAATAAATTAGGAAATTAAGGTTTTAATGAGTAAGAGTATTTTACTTAAGCTGCTAGAGTTTTTTTGAAATCAACGCCATTGAGGTTAGCTGCTTTTCAAGATTCTGGAAACAAAATGAAAAATTTTGTATTTCAAGTTTTTATTGATAAGTGTTATACTTGACTGAAAAGTTTTGGATTGACCATTCTGAGAACAATTAATTATGTTTAGTAATTATTTATACTTATACAATAATTAACGGCTTTGCTGGCACACACAGATACGCACTTTTTTGTCAAAATTTTGTATGACTATTCATTCTGCATAAATGTGACGGAATTTTGTTGATGTAGCGTATAATTTTTTTCTGTGATGCACTGGTAGTTGTGGGTTTGTTGACATAGACTTTTGACTTCAAATAACCTTATAAAAAAACACACAATCTAGGGGCCAATACTGATCACCAAAACGAGAGTACACGACCAGTAAATGTTTCATGCAGTAATTGAGTTGTTTCTCGGGCTGTATAGCATGTGGCACCGTTTTGTTGAAACTATATATTAACCACATCAATTTCATCCAATTTTGGCAGAAATAACTGTGTTATGTTGCGATATTAAGCACCAAAAACAGTCACTGCATGACCATCCTTATTTTTAAAAGAATATGGTCATATGATGCTTTAGCCCAAAATCCTTATCAAACAGTGGCACGTTGTGAATTCAATTGTTTTTTGACAATCACATGTGGGTTCTCCAAACCCCAGGCATGGCAATATTGGCAACTAACAAAGCTATTAAGGTAAAATTGTTGATGTTCAATAATTCATTCAACGAATTCTTTTCGCTTTTCTGTACATGGTTATTAGGCTTCAGTTGTTGTGTTAATTGAATTTTGTATGCATGAAGACACAGATCTTTTATGAGTATACTCTGTAGAAAGTTTCTTGAAATTTGCAGTTTTTGTCCATGCCACCGAATTGATGTTCTGGAATTTTTTCCAACATTCTCACGCACTGTTTCTATATTGACAATTGAACGGTTTGTTTTTGTATATATATACCACACAGCTTGTATTGAAAAAAATATAGAGACGGCAGCTGAGAGTGTATGCAATGAACGTGATTAAGCAATTTGGCGCCAATTTCAACAGTTTGACAACTTAACGTATTTTACGTAAGAATCTTGGTTTAAAAGCCTACAAAATTTAACTCATGCAAGAATTGAAGCCTGGGCCAATCTTCTATATTGTCACCGTTTCAGAACAATTTGGTGAACAGTTAATTTCACGTCTCCGACCGGTGAATTGGCAGCTTAGATCATGTAATATCGCACTTCTAGACTTTTTCTTTTAGGACTACGTATAGTCCAAAGTCTAAGCCTACTACGATTGGAGAATTGGAGACCAACATTACTTTCGTCATTTTCCAAACACTACTCAAAATGCTTCAACGCGTCATAGATAATTGCTTCTGAATGGACCAAGTTACCCGTAGTCAATATATGAAAAAAATAATTTTTAAAACATAAAACTCCAAAATGGTTCTTTTGTATAATTATAAAGATAACCCGATAAAATTTTTTTTTTTTAATTTTTAAAAAAGTTCTTCTAAATGAACAAGTTTTGATATGTCACAACTAGTTTATAAAAGGAATCCTTGGTTGTCAGAGTACGATATTGTTTTTGTTGTCAGAACACCGTTTATGGACTTGTTGAACAGATTTCGATGTCGATGACAGTGGCCTCTAGTAGCAGAATCAAACTAAGAGGTTTTGTTATTATGTCAATTTGTTGTAGAAGAAGTTTAGGAAAAGCAAGTGATCAAAATTTAAATACATATATTTTTAGAGAAAAATGTGCTAATATGGGAGAATGGTAAAGAATGTATAAATAAAATAAAATAAATAATGGAGAAATTGTCACGTGCATAGCAAATAGAAAAAAATGCATAAAGAGCGATCACAGTTATTGACATTTTTTTAAAATATCGTTGATTATTATTGATGATTATGCCAGGTCCTAAATATATTTTAAAAACATTAAACTGGAGACATATGAAGAAAAGAACTGTTTTGTCATAGTTAAATAGTATATTTGTCAATGAATTACCATCAATATAATAACATTTATTCATACCTATTATTAAATTAAGTTTAATTATTAATAATATGTCACATGTAACCTAGAACATGTTCGTATTTTTGTTAACGGTTTGGCAAGTACTCACCAGTGGCTTTTCAAATTATTAACGAAACATTGCACGAAGATCTTCAACCCGCATATTATAGTCCATACATGATGACATAAATATTTGATATCCCCCAACAAGTCCTATATAGTTTTATTTACTGCTTAAATATAGTTGTTATAAAATAACATATTAAAATTGAAAATATAACTTATCATTAACTTTACAAGAGGATAAAATATGTTTGCATTGCATGTCGATGGCGCATAACTCATCATCAAACGCAATGTAGAAAATATTGGTGTTTAATATTTGTCAGCAAAGCTGCAAATATTGGTCACGCATAAAAGCACAAAGATATATGAAATACTACAAGGGCTTTTTGAATTTAATAATATGAAATATTTAACAGCCTAAAGCAATGAATATTACTTTGTTATTTCTTCCCAAAATAATACAACTCAATTTAGTAGATGAGTGCTTACCCTGGTTGTTTTGATAAGATGGCTTACTGTTTATAACGTTCCCATTTTGTGAGATACAATAAAAATATTTATGGTCTTTTTATGTCTTTCTGTTATCAAGGATACTTTCCATCTAATGACGACTAAACTAATATTATTTCCACAAATAAAATTTATAGCCTAGTAATATTAATATTTTACTTTACTAAAAAGGATTTTTAATTCATCCAATATAATATTGTGATTTATGTTGGGTAAACTATAAATAACCAGACTTCGTTAATTATCATTTTGAATTATATATAGCCTCCGAAAAACCAACACATATTTCCTTTTCCTCCCTTTATTCCGTTTTTACTAGGTAATATTCGGACCGCTGATAATATTGCGTAATGCTGGAAACGGTAACAAATAGCCGGCATTTCCTGTGTCGCTTTTCCGTTCCGAAAATTTAATTTTCTTATAAAGTGTGTATATATTTTCTGTATATATTGCTCTCCCCTCTTTTTCAGAAACAGTAAAAATAACTTAAAGCTTAATTGCTTTTTAAAATCCGCAATAATATTGAAAAAAATAATTTTGTCCTCAAAGTAATTAATTATAAAATCAATTAAGAAATAGGGACTTGAAAATATATAAACAAAGTTATCTAGTAGAAGGAATTCCCAGTGGTTTTTTTATAAGGGTTGTTGGATACAGTTTCCTCTATTTATTTGACCCAGTTTTGCGTCAATTCTATCTTGATACAGAAAAACATCCGGCAGTTCTTTTAATATAATTTTAAATTAATTATACATTTCCTTTAATCCTATGATAATTAGGCAATAATTGCGAATAGTGTTTGTGAAAAACCCAATTTATTTTGTGCATTGTGCGCTTTGTCGGCTGCTTGTAATTGCCCTTTTGTTAGGTAATGGATTGTGGTAAATAATTTATGTACCTACTGAAAAAATTGCGAGTACAAGACGAAGTTATTTGTTGGAAGTTTGTTTTTTCTTTTTTTTTTAATTTGTGCCGATTATACAGAGTGGAATTTATTTATGGCTTAATTCTTCCGGGATTTCTCGGTTAATTTGCGCATCTAATCTCGTTGCCTCAACTTGGTGCTAAACGTGCAGACTAAATTTGAATTACAAAGAAATGAGTATTCTGGGTACCTTTTACATAAATTCCACACAACAAAATGAATGCAGTTAAAAATTGTGAGTTATACATTTTAATTTTAAAATAATGCAAAACTTTTAAGTTTTAAGAATTGTAAAATTCTAGTTAATTATTTTGTATTTTCCACATAATGTAAAACATTATTTTAAGCTTTTATTGTAAGTTTTATTAATTATAAACTTTCTTTTAGTGACCAGACATTTTTTTAGTAACATACTTTTTTTGAAGTTAGAATTTACTCTTTTTAATTTAAAATAACAAAAAGGCCTAATAATTCCATTTGTTTGAAGAAAAACTATTTTTTTAAGTTTATATAATACAAAAATTAACAATTAAGCATCAATTTATCAAAAAAAGGGTAGCATTGAAAAATCAGACGCCAAAAACCGCGAGTCCATCTAATCTCCCGTTCACTCCTCGCAATATTTTAAGCTCTTTGCTCACTTCGGAATGGGCCATTCTTCTTTGGCGCTTTGGATATTCCAAAAAATTCACGGGTGTCCAGTGGGCTCATCTGTGCGTTGTTAAAATATAAATTCAACATTCAAATTTAAAATTTAATTACTACAGAATGCGGCAGGAAAACTTGCTGATTTGAAAGGTCAATAAAAGAAAATATTTCAATTATTGATTTAATTATTTTTTTATCGTATTGTACACATCTTGAATTTTTGCTTTAAGTAGTTTTAAAAATGACATTGGACAAATGGCGGCCCTCATTAGCTATACACTGATCCAGCCGTTTTTTGAAGTTTTGTTTTACTTTTTTGAGCATATCGACGGGAATGTTAGCGATGGCTTGGCGAATGTTATCTTTTAGGTGTTGCTGGGTCCGTGGTTTGTCATTGTAAACAATAGATTTGAGATATCCTCATAAAAAGAAGTAGCAGGGAACCAAATCGGGGGAGAGTGCCGGCCATAGTACGTTACCCCTCAAGGAGATTAGGCGCTTTTGAAAATGTTACCTCAAAAGTTTTATTGAAATTTTTGCTGTGTGTGCCGTGGCTCCATCCTGCTGGAACTATACATTCCTAAGTTATATTTCTTCCACTTTTGGGAGAAAAAATGCCTCAATCATTTTTCTGTAGCAAACTGCATTCACAGTAACGGTGTGTTCTTTTTTCTCAAAAAAGTAAGGCCCAATTATTGCAACTCTTGACAATGCACACCACACAAGTAACACGATTACAATGAAGTGGCTTCTCATAAACTGTACGGGGATTGGCACCACTCTAATAACGCGTTTTGTTTGTTTATGCAGCCGGAAAGGTGGAAATGGGCCTCATCACTAAAACACACGAGGGCGTCGTGAGGCAAGTTAAGCTTCATATGCAGTTTGGCGAGAAACAAAATCGCGTTCACAGAGCTTTTGCACCACAGCAAGTTTGTAGGGATGAAACTTGAGTATGTTCTAAAAAATTTGCTTTACACAGCGATAAGAAATTTCCAAAACATCTGCCTGTGTGCGCGCCAAACGCCGAGGAGAGTGCAAAAACAATTGCCTTACCGTTCCATTGTTTTCTGGGGTTTTGGCCATTTTTTGCTACACTGTCACTTTTCCTGAATGCGTCTACCCAGAAAACGATTGATTGTTGGCCAGTAACGGGACTCGTGGTATGAATATTGAACTGAGTTCAGAAAGTACGTTGGGTGGCGACCACCAAACGGCCATTGCAAAAGTAGGCCTCAAAGGTAAACGTGTGCTTCTCTTTTGTCCAACGCATGACGACAACTGGCTTAAGCGGTAACAAAACTTTAAGCTCCTTTTTTCGAATGAGACCTTCCCAACCCCTTTCTGATTACGTCTTGCTCATTGGCACTCAATTCAAATCAGCAAATTTTCCTGCCGCACCTTGTATTATGTTAAGTTTTGCTTACAAAACTGTCAATTTAGCATCAAAATTATAAATTTAGCATTTAAAGTTGTTCTTTTTATAGAATGTCAAAAATTAACTGTTAAAAAGTGCAAAATTTTAACATATATTTTCAAAAATAACTAAATCTGGTCAAAAACATTAAAAAAAAAAATAGATTTTTTTATAAAATGTCAAAATATTGTTGGAAAATAGTGTAAAAAATCCATAAAATTCCAAAAATAGCCAAATTTGGTTATGAAATATCAAATTAAATGTTAAAATTTTCAAAATCTAGCTATAAAGTATAAAAATATTCTCAAAAATACCAGAAATCATCATAAACTGTTAAAATCTACAACATTTTATATATAAAAAGTAAAAAATGGCAAAATGTTGCTATAACATATAAAATTTATGACAACAATATTGTTCAGAAAATTTATGTTTACTATTAAAAACTTTCAGTACTATAAAAACTGTGCAAAAACCATTTTTTGCTTGAAATTTGCTCGTGAATCACGTACATTATTGAAATTTATCAAAAATTGGGTGGAAAGTAAGTAAAGCATAAAATTTGCTTAAAAACTAAACAAATAATTTATTTTTTGCAAAAAAAATCTAAAAAATTATAAATACCACATAAAATTGCCAACAAAACTAATTTTATTATAAAACTTGTCAAAACTGGCAGACAAAACTGATTTATAACACAAAATTTTCTCTTAGTACATTAAAGTTGCATAGAAACAACATTTATATGATTGAAATTGCGCAAAAACTTATTTCTAGCATAAAATTTGCTTGTAAATCATGTATACCACATAAAATTAATCAAAATTTGCGTAATAAACTCAAATATTGCATTAGATTTTCTTAGAAAACCTCAAAAATTCACAGAAAAAGCACATGAAAATTGCGCATAAACTATTGTATATCACGTTTAACACACAAAAAATATATTACAGAAAAAACATTTTATAATATTTTACAGAAAATTAATTTTTAGCAAAAAATTAGCTAAAAATCAGCTTTATTACAACATAAATTTGATCAGAAAAGCATAAAAAAATAACGAGTCAGTAGTTTGGATCGGAGTGGCTCACCCAAGTGTTATTTATCAAGAGGTTGGGTCACGACCGTCTTTTGTGATTATATGATTTTTGACAATTGCAGAATGGTCAAACATTAAAGCTCTTGATAACGAACACTTGGGTGGGTGGGTGGGACACTCAATATTATAATAAAGAGTCATTAGTTTGGATCGGAATGGCATACCCACCCACCCAAGTGTTAGTTACCAAGAGGTTATATCACGACCGTCTCTTGTGATTAAGTGACTTTTGACGTTTACATAAAAATCAAACATTAAACCTCTTGATAACAAATACTTGGATGGGTGGGTGGGACACTCCATATTAAAATAACGAATCACTAGTTTGGATAGGAGTGATTCACCCACCCACCCAAGTGTTAGTTGTCAAGAGGTTAGATTACAATTGTTTCTTGTGATTACGTGACTTTTGACGTTTGCACAAAAGTCAAACATTAAATCTTTTGATAACAAACACTTGAATGGGTGGATGGGACACTCCACATTAAAATAACGAATCAGTAGTTTGGATAGGAGTGACCCACCTACCCACCCAAGTGTTAGTTGTCAAGAGGTTATATCACAATTGTTTTTTGTGATTAAGTGACTTTGACGTTTGCAGAATGGTCAAACATTAAACTTTTTAGTAACAAACACTTGGGTGGGTTAGTGGAACACTCCATATTATAATAACGAGTCAGTAGTTTGGATTGGAGTGGCCCACCCACCCACTCTAGTGTTAGGTACCAAGAAGTTAGGTCACAATTGTTTTTTTGTGATTAAGTGCCTTTTGACGTTTGCAAAGAAGTCAAACATTAAACTTCTTGATAACTAACACTTGGATGGATTTTTTTGCGTTTCAAAGGGCAAAAAAAACACTAAACGGTGAAGGGAAAGGACGCAATTCTTCCCAAGGTTAGCAAACAGACCCATCTAAATTTCCGCCAAACTAGAAGCCCATGGCTCAAAGGGTTTTTCTTTGGCGATCGACGATATGCTCGTGCCGATACACTAAAATTTGTAAATGTGAACCAAAAATTGTATTTTTTTTTTGGTTTCAATAGTAATTTGGACTTTTGATTACAATTCCAAAATTGCGCCGTTTCGATATTCTCAATAACATTTTAAATAAACAGCGGTTTTTTTTTTTGGTATAGTTTTATTACAGAAACAATCATAATTTTAGCCGGCAGAGAGGGGCGATTGCTTTTATAGCAAGCCAACAGACCCCGACAGATGCTTTTGCAAACCGGAAGTTTGTAAATATATATATGAGTAATTCCATTACTTTTGTACAATTCTTAAAAACTCGATGTCTCAGATTTGCATCAAATTTTAGTGCAGGATAGTATAAACTAAAAAAAAAAGGATTCTCAAAATTTTAGCTCTCTAGACCATTTATTGTCTATTTTTGACTCTTAAAAAGGCCAAAAAGTGGCTTCAAAATGACTATTTCTTAGTTTCCGTTTTGTTTGTTTCTCAGCTCTGGAAATAGGTACCCTGCGGCAAATGATTTGTTATTTTATGTACTGTGATCTGAAAATTTTGCAAATTGAGTTATTTTGTAGATACATTGATATATACCGCTTCGATTGTGAACACATTTTATGAAATTTGACCTGACTTCAAATTGCATTGCAAATAATTAGATTTACAAGAACTCAAAATGTTTTTTATTTAATACTCTTTCTGAATATTTCAGATTTTTTATGATCACTCGAGTACTTCCGGATTAAAGTTGACAATTTTTGACAAAAAACGCAAAAGTTAACATTTTCAAACAGGCGTAAAATGTTTCTATCAAAATGAAATGAAATGACTTGAAATTATGGGAAAATATTCTTCTAACATGTATAAATAAGTTCTAAAAGATATGGAACTCAGAGTTTGAAGTAGCTAATATGAAGTCTAAAACATTTAAAAATTTGTTCTTGCATCACATTGTTATTTGAGGTTTTGATTAAGAAGTATGCATTTTTTTTAAACTTATAAGAGAACAAAGTTGTAGAACGGAAAATGTCCTGTCGATATGAATTAATGTGTTTTTCAAATTTTGCGTAGTTTTTTTGCACACAGAAAAAAAAACTACGAATTTGACTGAACTCACTCACACACTTTAAGCATAAACTTTGTGTTTTAAACACATAAACTTTAACAAAATTTGTAAGAAAAACTTGATTATAGTCTATTTGATTAAAAAAAACTTAAAATTACACAGAATACATTTTTATAATATCAAAATAGTGCAGAAAACTTAACTTTAGAATACAATTTGCTTAAAAATCACAGAAATTTTATCAAAACTAACTTCAAAAACCTAAAAAATGAACAGAACAATAATTTATCACATACATTTTTAGCATAAATTTGCTTAAAAGTTGCAAAATTGCACAGAATGAACATTTATAATATTTAAACTGCTCAATAAACTCATTCTTAGCATATTATTTATACCATAAAATTTACTTAAAAAACATCAAAAGTACACAAAAAAAACATTTGTAACAAGAAAATTGTCCAGAAAACTTATTTTAAGCATCAAATTTGCTCAGAATTTATGTTTATAACATATAATTAATTCAAATTGGTGCATCAA
Organism: Tachinus rufipes; assembly: GCA_963932245.1. Classification (NCBI taxonomy): domain Eukaryota; kingdom Metazoa; phylum Arthropoda; class Insecta; order Coleoptera; family Staphylinidae; genus Tachinus; species Tachinus rufipes. Next base: position 123,700,356 of record OZ010741.1, on the reverse strand, counting down.
ACATGATTTGCAAAATTGCACAAAAAAAATGATTGCTTAGAAAACCTAAATATTGCAAATAATTTGCTAAGAAAACCAAAATTAAACAAAAAAGCATTCATATATGAAATCGCACAAAATACTTATGTTTGCATAAATCTTGCTAAAAATCATGTTTACCTCATAATCGCCCACAAATTTATTTTTAGCATCAAATTTGTCAGAGTTGCCGCAGAAAACCTCAAAAATTGATGACAAAAAAAATATTTATACCGTAAATATAATATATACGATGGCGGGTAAATAAGTGCGTGACTTTTTAAATAAAACCCAGGTTTTTGGATTAAAAATAATTTTATTTTTTAACGTAGTCTCTTTTGAGCTCTATACACCTTGTCCAACGTTTCTTCAGTTTTTTATTGTATCCAAAAAATTAGATTTGTTGAGGTCATCACAATAGGTGTTTGTTTGTGAGATTATTTTAACATTGGAGTCAAATCTCTTTTTGATGAGTCATTTCTTTAGGTTTGGAAACAAAAAATAATCACTTGGGACTATATTCGGAGAATAGGGCGGATGAGGGAACAATTTGTAGGTAATTCATGGATTTTTGCTACAGAAACTGCAGAAGTGTGCATGTCTTGGTGGAAATTTTTTTTTTTTTTAGCCATATGCGGTCAAATTTTTTCAAATTTTTATTTCATCCACCCAATAAGTTAGCATAATATTTGCAATAATTATTTTTCACTTTTGAAAGTAGTCAATGTGGATTATACCGCATGCATCCCAAAAAACGGTTTCTATGGTTTTATTGGCTGACAAACCTACCTTGGCCTTCTTTGGCGTCGTTTTACCCCGAGAAATCTACTGTTTTGACTTATTTAATCTCTGGTGTGTTGTGGTGGATCCACGTTCTGTCAACGGTTACGAAACGACGCTTGTGAGCAAACGCGGCACCCATCTTGCGGAAAGCTTTTACATACCCAATGGATCATTCAAAATTGAAACTACTGAGCCATGTGAGATGCTTACGGCTTCTACAATTTCCCCCATCTTTGATGGGCCAACACCATATCGTATTTTTTAAAAATTGTTTTGGGTGTAGAGACTTTAACTTCCAGAACGTTCAGCATCTTCTATGCTTGTAGTGCCACAACAAAATTCAGTCATTTTTTTACTATTGAAATTGTTAGTGCAGAGTTTCTATAGTATTTATCAAGCTTAGCCTTTGTTTGAGTGATGGTTTTTTCCGCAAAAAATAATGCTTAATGAGCACACTTTTTTTCCATTTTTTCCTCAAATCACGAATTAGTCTGCTATCAATGGCTGTCAAACACAAACTAAATGACTCAGCTTATTAAAATTTAGACTGGAGTCAGCTGAGGTGAGAAATTCAAAAAATCACAAACAAATTGACCCGCCTTTGTATATCAAAAATATTGTTAGAAAAAATCAAATTCCAGCATAAACTGTCGAAAAATGCAATTTTTTTTAATAAAATGTCAAAAATAGTAACATTATTAATTATTGACATATTGTTGAAAAAAATCTAAATCCGGCATTAAAATATCATAATATTCTCAGAAAGCACCAAAATCCGGTCATAAACTATTGAAAAGTGCAACATTCTTTACATTTAATGAAAAAAATAGTAAAATCCGGTTAAAAAGTATAAATATTGTTTCAAAAAACACCAAAATTAAGTCATTAACTGTTAAAAAGTGCAACATTTTATAATAAAAAGTAAAAAAATAAAAACATTGAATTGTGCAAGAATGCAAAATTCTTTTTTACATCTTAGATTAAGTATGTTTACCAGTTGATCATTTTTTATTGATTGAATTTTGACAGCTGCTATGTAAAGTTTTTTAGTTTTAGACATATTAAGTTAAATACAATAATTTTTGACAGATAATCTTAGATTAAGTACTTTTTAAGTATGTCAACTGGATGTCGATATCAGACTTTCTGCATTTCCAACGTCTGTTTTAACTTTTTTGTTTTAACTTAATCAGTCAAACTAAATAATTAAGTATTACCTAGAAGATTTAGGAGTTGAGCTTTAGATAGACATGAAAACTATCGCGAATTTTGTAAAAAAGTTATCTTTATTGACAAAGCTTTTTTTGACTTAACTGTTCTGTGAATTGTATGTGGTCTGAAAATCTGTTAATAGACAAATATGTTTAAAATTTACTTAAACTGGCTGCTTGTAAAATACACAATAAAACTAAGACAACATAAACAGACAACGAGTGGTCATAGTGCAACTAAAACTTGACCTATTTTTTTTCAAGGAAAGTAAACAAATCTTCCAAAGACTTTGTACCGGATTTATTTGGGAAAGGCTTCCAAACGCCTACCAACTAAAAAACCCTTTCCTCGACTAACGTAGATTGCTGTGGAATTACCGTTAAGTATTTTGTCGCAGCGGCTACCTATTTTAGTTATTCCTTACTTCTTTATTTACTTATACGCATCGGTTTCTTATCAGACTTTTACTTGCTTGGTTTTGGCTTGACAATCTCTTTTTTCCTGCTCTTTTTTCTTGATAATTTCTGTAACCTGATTTTCTTTCATTCTCTATGTATTCGAGTATATACACCATCATATTTTTGGCTGTCAGAGCTAAGCCTCCAGTCGTTCTCTGCTTTATGCACTGCTACATATTGCATTGGAACATGGTATGTTTGGGTGTATCTACTTTATTTTAGGTAGGCTTGAAAGCAGCCGTGACCTGTCAGGATCTGGGTAAAGTGGTATCCAACTTTCTCGTGTTTTCTTGTAACCCCTTACTTTTGAAATTAACTTTTTTGTCCATCTTTCCATGTCACCTTCCTTGTCCCCAGATTTCTAATTCAACAAAGTTTCAGCTTTTGTCACCGTTTTTTGCGCATTCTGCTTTGTACCAACCGTGTATTTTCTTTCCAGGACCACAAAGTGTATGGGGATGGTCTCTGCTACCACTTGTATAGCCCTGGCTAAAGATCTGAAAAAATCTAGCTGTTAGAGGTTACACTTTCCTGTAAGGTTTTGTTCTAGCAGATTAGCAGTATATTCTGCCGCCTAGAGTAGTTAAACCAAACGTAAAAAGATTACCATGGCCATTTTTCAAAACTACTATTGCACTGGCGTAACATAACTTTTTTCTTTGCATTACTGAACATCCAAGAAAACATATGGCTATAAACAATGTTGTAGCTCCTTCTCAAACAATCCCGATGAGTTTATACTCACAGCCATGCACACTTGTTTTTGTAGACAAAAGCCATTGCCACAAATCAGTAGAAAACTCTTGGAATAGTAGGTGATTTTTTGGTCTGAGTTTCTAAAAGTTGTTCTTAATATAATCGCTTTTAAAAAGCAATTGCGCGTGTTCACTATACAACAACTACGTACCAATTTGTTAAACTAAAAAAGAGTTTTTGGTAGCTTAGAAACCAAAACACCTGAAAACTTTGAGATAAGTTAATTAACCTGTTACCCAGATGCTTGTAAAGCGCATCACTGCAAAAATTAACACAAAAGCTTACACAACATGGCACCTGGAAAACAAGGCAAAAATAGGCTATCAATATAACCACCGGATATGGTTTACAAATTAGTAGACCAAACTATTATGCAACGCCGTATCCGCTGTACAGACTGCTACTACCACTAAACAGACCAAGTTGATTACAATAATCTTATTTTGTTGCTGCGTTAAAGGTTCAGCGTTGTTTTGTTGATAAAATACAATTTGTAAATACTTTTCCTGTTGCTGGATTTCTAAAAAAATGATTGTTGTCTTTTTGACTATTATATATGAAAAACAAAATGTTTTCAAAATAGTTTTTTTTTTAGAATGTCGTAGGAAACATGAAAATCGATTGTAACATCTTCTTATAGCCATAGAGAATATTTCCGTTCTTAGATGCCTTGAGAGAACGTCTGGTTCGTCACGTTAGGCATATGCTGTACTTAAATTGAAAACTATAAGAGTAACGTTCAGCGGGTAAACTTTGGCTTGTGTTGCTTTATTCACTATAATTGGGTCTTATTGTCTATCTGGAAAACAACAGAAATGTCAAGCAAGTACGTGAAGCACTTTTTTAAAATTCAAAATCCAACATAACAGTAACAACTTTGTGTTAAGGCAAAAGCTTATGTACGCAACGACTTTTGTTTCTTCTCCACTAAACAACATTACAAGCGTATGTTTAAAAAACAAACTTCAAGTTAAAGCTTACACTTTTTTACGCTGATTTTAAAATTGTGTTTTTAGAGTCATTCCAGTAGGAATATACGCGTTTCTTATAGTTTTTTATAAACCTATGAACAAAATCACTGTTTTACTAAAAATCTAAACAGGACTTTTGCTAATAGATTTTGAAAGATAACAATTTTTACGCTCAAAAGACATTACGCAAAACTAGAACGTAACGTGTTTGTTCTCTTTGATTTTAAATACTTGCTAATACCCATCATGCAAATACATCTTAGTAAAAAACGTTGATGCCCAAAATCAAAGTTTTCTAAATTAGATTTTTTTTATTTTCTGTTTATTAAATGCATACATAAGGTTTAGATGATTTGTACTATGCGTTATTATAACAATAAAGCTTTTTTTTAGAATTTTAGACTGCAGTTTTTTTGCCTACGACCGAATTAATTAACAAGCAGAGAAAAGGTGATACGTCAGCAGTAGCGTGCATACAGCTAAAAAAAGACACAGAGACTAACATCTCACATCTGCATTGGATCTATTCACCCAGACTAATCACAAAAAACGATTTTTGAGCCAACCGTGGTGTGCATATAGGTAAAAAGTCTGCACTTTATCTATTGACTTAGAACAAGCGCGAGTGTCCAAATCGAGAAGTAATTATTGAAAGCTTTATTGCTAAAAACTGGGTTTTCTTTGACTTAACATTAGTATTAAATGTTTACAAATTTGGAAAAAAAAAACTTGAGTCACAAGTAATTCCGCGAGCAAAAATTGGGCTCTTAATCACATGCAGGCTAAATTTAAATCTTCAATGTTGATCTACTGAAAAATCACAAGAGAGAAAGTACAAACAAAAAACTTTTTGTTGGAGCTTATGTGCCGTTCTGAGAGAATAGGTGCGCCTCCTTAAAAAAATATGAAAGTTCTGAATAGCACTGTTTTGGAGTCGTATTATGGTATGGACACAGTTTTATTTTTTTAAGCCATTTTTGGCTTCTGGTCACAATTATTTTACCAATTTGTCATCGTCTTCTAGAGAGAAAGGGACGTATTTAGATAAACATTTTGACGCATCTCTGGTAGTCTAAAGTGACAAAAAGTGTTTTGGAGTTTGGCAGTCTAAATTACCAAAGTTACGGATTTCATTAAAAGTTGTAATTTTTGGGACCAAAATCTAAAATTTTATCGGCGCGAAGAAGACGTATGTTAAAAAACCGTAAACTAATGCAATGCTTTAAACGATAAAAAATGTAAAAAAACGCAAAAAAAAATTTTGATTGCTTATTAATCGGAAATGGCTAACTGAAAAAATCTGAAAAAAATCACACAATTAGGATTCATATAATAAAAGGCAATTTAAGTGGATTTCGCAAAAAAAAAAATATTTCATACACTTGACTCAAACATATCCATATATTTATCTGTGAATTTCCGACACATATTTCTTCCGCATGGCGTACGTCCACACTATTACAACTTTGTCAATTAATGTCAACAAACAACGTAAATTTGTTAATTCTTTTAATATTTTATTAGAAATATGTAAAATAGGCCAAAAGTCTTTATTACTATGCTGGATTATCAACAAATACATACATTAATAGACTGTTTTGTAGATAACGTATGTTGAATTGACCAATTAAATAAAAACCGGATCGATACTGTGCAATTAGCTTCCGGATATATATTATATCATAAAAATAAATATTTGTTAAAATAATGGAATAGGAAGGAACATACATTCCAATTGATGCATTAAATCCAGTCGATGTTTTGAAATGTTTCAACAATATCGCACATAGCACAACACACAACACTTTTATATCCCACCGCCAGCGGTTGACATATTAATATTTATCAACATTATTTCCTTTACGCCCATAGGGTTTTCGATACACAAACAATCAATTCAATTTTAAACACATTGACCCGTTCTGAAAGGGCTCCCTAATAAATTATCAGGATGGACGACATCAACATCCTCACCTATAGAATCGAGCCAAAACATTTACGTCAATTATAATATGTTATCATTCGGTTAAAATAGGAGATGGGATTAACGCTTGACGTAATTGATTAAATTACGCTTTATTGATAGTGAAACGGTTGAAGCATTTTGTTACGGACTTTCCTATTTATTATTAACTAATTAAACCGTGAACCAAATAGTATGAAAGGGACTGACAGTTTTAATCAGATTGTATGGATATTTCGTTGGGATTAAGTATATTTCCATGTAGAATTAAATTAGTTAAAATCATTTGATAATGTATGTTTCCAATCGGAACATATTAGGTACTTCAAAGAAATTAATTTACCTCCGGCTTGTTTCTTCAAAGTAGACCAATATTGCAACCAAGTCTCGTACTCCGGAACTTTATCTCACGATTAAGGAACCGATCCTTACACACCGGATAATTTAACTCGGTCGGAAAAAATTTTTAGGTTCAAATTGCATTTTTCTTACAAATCTGAAATCGTATATTTATGCATGAATAAAGTATACATTGCTGCTTATCCATATTTTATGGCGCGCAACTTACATATCGTATAAATGTCATTCGTGTGACATCGACTGCAACTTTTTGATATAACATGACATCATCGCATGTCGCAGTATATCCATTTTTATTATGATAAACGTAGGAAATACTAGTAGTAAAGCGTTCTTTAAATAATAAAATTTTGCATTTAAATATAACAATCTTTGAGGATAATAATAAAAAATTATTCTATGTAAGCTAAAGAAAATAAATAAATACATTAATGACTACAAAGGATACTGAGATTTTGCCTTTTGTCTGTCATCTCGTCTGCGCTGCACTCAAGTTGCTGTAAGTGTAACGTTGTTAAGTTTTATAGAATGCATTCTGAGATCAATTACTGGTAATGGCACGTTATGAAACAAACTAATAATGCAACTATTATATTTTCTTACACAAAGAAGTTTCATTAGGAGTATACGAGCAGGGATATATTAATATTTGTATGAAAATGTTAAAAGAAATGCTTCTTTTATATAATTAAAAATAAAAGCGCCAATAATAATACACGTTTTGCAAAGTAACATAGTACATAAATTTCATTGTTTATGTAATGTACATAAGTTTTATCCATTATTGATTACGTAGAAAATTTTATAAGTGTTATGCAAAATAAAATGTTTTATTACGTATAAAAATCCTAAACCGTCATAAACAGTAACATAAAATGATATAACTTTGTCGCTTTTTATTCAAACGTAATTTATTTGTATTTATTGTACAAATACGAGTTTTATTTGATGATATTAACTGTACTGGTTTTATATACACATCTGAGCACTGAAATTTATTTTATTTGCTACTTACTATACAGGATGTTGGGTAAACATGCAGCAAAAATTTAAAAGGTTATTTCTTGACGTAGTCTAAAAATATTTGGTCAAAAAATGATTTTTGAAAAAATATCTTTGTTTTGAAGATACAGGGTGAACAAAATTTGCGACAGTTACAACATTTTATTATCAAAAAGTACATGTAAAGTTGACGAATCTACAATAAATGTTCAAAATTACTTTTATCAGCCTTGATACAAGTATTCAATATTTTTGTCATTAAGTACCGAACTCTTTCAAACACACTAGGGTTGTTTCTAATTGAGTTACACGCAGCAGTTTTCCGATTTTGAAAGTTGTCCAAATTCTTCACTGAAGTAGCTTAAGCTAATGACTTCAGATAGTACTATAAGAAATAATCTAGGGGGGTTAAGTCTGGGGATCGAGCAGGCCATGAGTGTGGCTCACTTCAACCAATCCAGCAATCTCCGTATGTTGCTGTTAAATAATCACAAGCAACCAAACTGAAATGTGGTGGTGCACCTTTGTTCTTAAACCACATTGCAATTCTTGTTGCCAATGGTACATCATCCAGAAACTGAGGTAGCATGTGTTCTAAAAAGTTACGATACACCACGCCGGTAAGTCTTTCTGGTAGAAATACTAGTCTAGTTAGACAGTCGCCAACAATTCCAACTCAAACATTCAATGAGAACTGATGTTGAAAACAATCTTCACATACCTGATGCATTTTTTTCTTTATCTTTCAAATTATTACTTAAAAACAGAGATTAAGATAAAAAAAAAAGAACAAAAAGTACTTTGAGTCATTGACAGATCAGCTACAAATATGATCTATAGAAAAGCAAATTTATTAAAATTTTTGGCTTGTTAAAAATGAAATTATAACCATCGTAAATTTAATAGCTTTTTCCACTAGTCGCTCGGAGCAGAGCTGTTACGAGTTAGCTCGAGCAGTGCGTGTACTACTGGGTAGCACCGACGATTTTAAGCTTGAGCTGGTTGTTTTCTACTAATGCAAAATTCTTGCTTTTGCTCCCCGAGAGCTTAAATTTTTAGAACCGTAATCATACTACGGTGCAATTTGACATAACCTATACTGACATTTGATTATTTTGATACATTCTGTAATAATGGATTCCAGTTTTTTATCAGTTATTGTCGCTGAGATCATTTTTGAATCGTCAGATAGTAGCGACGATAAATTATTTAAAACTGAATTGAATGTGTTGAAGGTTAGAATTTATTGCGGGCTTTTTTATAGCAAGCACAAAACGCTATTTCATTTGTTCCACTGCTCCGAGCAGGTGCTGCCCAAATCGGAGAACCGTGCGAATGCTAGTTCGAGCTTGCTCGGTACCAGCTTGAGCCGATATAATATCAGTGGAAAACGCTATATGATTATGCTTAAGATAAATTTAGAAGAAACAATCAATATCATAGTTAATAGTTAATATTAAATAGATTTTTACAATTAGATATTCTATTACCAAGTCAGAATTGGCATCAATCAGTGATGAATAGTTTTTATTTTATTTTGGTTATATGAAGTTTGTTTTTGATGAATAGTTTATCAAAGCTTGCACACAAAGTTAAATAAACAAGGAAAACATTATGCTTAACTATTACTAGACTCAAACACCGGGTAAAAAGTTTGTAGCAAACTTCTAGTTATGTTACAGAAAAATTGTAAATTTATTAATCAAATTTATGTGTGTAGCCGTAACTACCTAATTAAATTATTAGATGTAGCCGTATCCACCATTACAAGTATTGTTGGTTGCATACCTTATAATGTGCAATAAGTAATTATTTGCTTTTTTTTACTGATTTTGAGGTATTTGTATTTCTTCATTATTATAGTTTTTATATTATGAAGAAATCGGCCAAAATTAAAATTTTAAAAAGCACTTTAGATCTACATTAATTTAACCTCAAACATAACTCTTAATATGTGTAAAAATGATCAATCAAAACAATAGGGCTAGAAATGCTAGCCTATCATAAAAGACAATTTTAATTAATTAAAACTAAAAATGTGAAACTCGTGGAGAGGACTTTTTTACTAGTACAAATTAAGAACGGAAGATTTAACTTTCAAGGTTTATGCATCTTGTAATTTTTGCAACTAATCTCTTTATTGGTCTTGCGCTTTTCTTATGCTAACCAATTTAAAACTGCTGCTCTGTGATGTAAAATGGATTCTAGCATGATTCTTGAAACGGCAAGTTTGTAGTATAAGTTCGACGTTGAAATTTTCTTTAAAATAGAAGAATTTTGTAATTGTGGTCCTCTTTGAGTATTAGAGTTAATTTAAAAAAAAAAATTATTGATAGGTTTAGCTAATAGTTTTTTATAGGTGGATCCAGCAAAAACTTTGAAGTATTTTGGTTAATAAAAACTATATATGCACGTTCTACTCCAAGTGACACATACTATTTTTTAACAAATTTGAAATAGAAATATAACAAATATTTGTACTAAATACAAAAGTTGCATAGAGGACGTGATAGCAACAAAAGTCTTTACTGCTTTAATAGGTTATTTTGAAGTACCGAAAGCTTTTTAATAAAAAACGTAGTTTATAACAGTTTTACTATGAAACCTTTTGGTAAGAAAAATAAAAAACTAACACTTCTACAACGTTTGATTCAGAGTGAGCGGTTGTAGATCAAACCAAGGTAAAACAGGTAAACCGGCTGAATGAAAAATTTGCCAACACGCTAGAGAAAACCCGGCTATTTAAATGCTAAAATGCCAGGTAAGTAAGGCAACATTTTTACGGGTTTAGGGAAAGACAAAAATTTGAAGAATATAGAATCATAGAAATCACTATCAAAAAACAAAATAATATTTTTCAATACTGGTACGTAAAACTTATGACGCCAGTCAGAAGTTTCTCTTTCTTAATCGAGCTTAAGAAAAGCTAGAACACAAAATATGATATAGTCGGATTGTGCAAGGTAAGAACACAAATAGAAAAAATAAAAAAATAGAATTCTGGCAATATAATAAATATATTTTTTTACGGATAACTAGGCAGGATAACTTGGTTTTTTCTTTTTAGCGTGCCTATCTGTGTCTAGTTATGAAATCCTTCTTAGCCCTGGTCTTTTCCTGCCCTGGTCTTCTCTTGCCTTTTACCGTTTTTAGGGTTTTTAGAAGCAATAAGTACTTTTCTGAATGTTTTATGATATTCCCCAAATACTCCAGTTTCTTTTTTTTATTGTTTTCACGATTTTTCTTTCTGCTTTTAACTTTTTTAAAACCTCTATGCTAGTAACTTTGTCCGTCGAAGGGATTCTAAGGATTATTTGGTAAGTCTTCAGCTTGAAAGCGTTTAGATTATTTATTGAAGCCTCCGTTAAGGTCCAAGATTCCACTCCGTACAATATTATTCAAAAAAACATAGCATTTAACTAGTTTTAGTTTGAGTTTAATGTTTAGACTGTGATTTTTTAGAACTGTATTTATTTTTTTAAATGCTGTATTGGTTTTTTCAATCCGTTTTTTTTTTCTGTTTAATAGTTTTTAGGTAAACTAAGAACATACCCAGCACATTACGACCATAATGAGTATATTCTGAAGGATCTTGAACCTAATACTTTTTTTTTTTATTTAAGCCTTTTATCATCTAATGTTGGATATAGGCCTCTTTCCATGTTGTTCTGTCCTTGGCAGTCTTCATCCAGTTCCTTCCGGCAATACAGGTAATATTGTCTCTCCAACTCTTTTGTGGTCTCTCTATTATTTTTTTGTTTTTCTTTGGTTTCCAGGCTGCTATTTTTTATGTCCACCTATCATCCAGCGTTCTTGCAATGTGACCCGTTCATTGCCATCTGAGGCTTGCGACTTTCTTCATGATATCCGTTAGTCTCGTTCTACTTTGGATTTTGTCGTTTTGCACTTTTTCTGTAATCCTCAGCATAGTTTTCTCTATTGTTTTTTGGTTGGTTCTAAGTTTTTTCACCATGGTTTTGGTCAGAGCCATAGTTTCAAGGCCGCATGTAGCCACTGCCAGTATAAACCTGTCGTATATTTTTTATTTTTAGATATAGTGGTACATTTTTGTTTTTAAGTATGTAGCTAAGCTTTTCAAATGCTGCCCATGCTACCTGTATTCATTGCTTAAGCTCCGCAGTCTGTTTTTTTTCCTTATTTGATATTGTGGCTTAGATATACATATTGTTTTGTGTTTTCTAGGGTTTTGCCATCTATGCTGATGTTATCTTGGTTATTGCTCAGTATTTTAGTTTTGTCTAGGTTCATATGAAGGCCCACTTTCTTAGATTTTTTGTTTATCATAGTTTTAAGTTGTCCCATGTTAGTGCTTATCAGGACTATATGTTTAAACCTTTGTCTTTCTATTTGAGCTTCTTAAAGACATTTTCTAAAGCTAGTGTATATAGTTTGGTTGGTATGACGTCTTTCTCAATGACTGTTCTGATGGTTTCTAAATGGTCCTGAAGCTTGCCTGTTTTATAGGTTGATACGAATCGAGTATTGGTGTTAATTTACTTGATCGGTCTGTAATTTTCAATGTTTGTTGTGTCTTCCTTTTTGTTATAGCATAAAAATGATCTGATTATGATGACGACAACAAAAAAAATTTTAACGATGTTATTTCTTGTGGCCGACACATTCATTTTTCAATAATATGAGTCAATTTTTATGGCATAAAGGCAGACAAAACTGAAAACAAAATTAAAAATCATAGAATAAGAATAAGAAATGATCAAGAACTGTTACATTTTTTTGCATTTAAAACTTTTTTTAATCAATAGCTTCTTTTACATACAAGAACATTGTCGTTGGACCTGAGTGAGCTTAAATAGAAACACAAAAGCAAGATTGATTTATATGTCACTAATAAAAAACAGATAGTCACTGATATCACTATACTTAAATTTTTCATTGGAAGTGACCAATGTTAAAAGCAACTCTACAATTATATCTAAAAAATAAACGACCTAAAATTTTCAAACAGAAAACCTCCGAACAAAGATTATGAACACTCTGCAATGATAATTGAAACTCTAACGTTGAGTATCAGCACGTACTTTATGTTTGCGTAACATTTGATCTATTACACCTATACTACCTATACTGCATTTAATGTTATTGTTAAATTTTATAGTTTTAGGGGTCTTTGCTTCAGATGTTTCATCTACTAAACCTCCACTAGGTAGCGTGTGGAGACTAAAAACAATTTTCTTTACTTTTTCTTTATACGATGTCAAGGTAGTATTGCCCGTTTTGTATATAACAGTAGTTTTAGATGATTGCGTGCATTTTTTACTGAAAGTCACACTTTAGGAATTATATTTGGAGGGCCCACTACACTAGTTTGCTTATTTTTGAGTTTATTTTCTAGTTTTAGTGATCTAGAAAAGTTAGTTACATTCTTTTTTTGATTTAGAAAGGGCGTAATACTACATTACATTTTTTTGAAGTTTGTCTTTTTTTCCTTGGTATGGAAAATCTTTCAAAATATTTTTGATTTTGGCATCTGTTGCAAACCAATATTTGTTTCTCTACTTATCTGGTTTACTACTCATGGCACTTAGACGGAAAACAATTGCTTATTAATAGTTATATTTTTTGTTGGTTTAATGTTAGTTCTATTGTTAAAAAGCTAAAGAAAATCAGTTAGATGTTTTCTATGAGCACGTGCTTTTTTTTGTCAAATCTTACAGGGATACAGACTACAAATTGCCAATAGGAACTTTGCAAGCTTCTGTCTTAGTATATTTTTTGATAAGACATAAAATTGACTTACTAATAAAAAGTCTTTAGGTTAATTCTTTATAATTTGTCTTTTTACAAATCCTGTAAATCTTTCTGTTTAACAAAGTATGTCTTTGTTTTTGAGAAGTGCGACCTGATTTAATACGTGTCCAAAGTTCATTACTTTTAACATTTTAAATTGTTTCTTGTCCACGTTGATTGATTTTCTTCTTTATTTTTCTTGCTCTTTTGTAGTCATCAAAACTTTGCTTGTATTTGAAAAATATAAAAACTCTACCATTGTGTCGTAATACTCACGCGGCATTTTGGAAGACAAAGTTTCTTTTTCTTTTTATTTTGTAAAACTTTTATTTCCAGGATTGCTTCTAGAACTATCACACTCATTGATGTCTGTGGAGTGAGTACCGTATTCTTTATCACTTTCAGACTCATTTTCTAAAATTATCTGACTGTAAATCGGGTATTTTTTATAGTTGGACTTGTTTTTTGATTTCTTACCGCTAGAATTCATTTTTTTTTGGTGGGTGCTCATCTATGATACAAAATGTCGCAAAACTTTTTATAAACAGAACAAAACGAACAAAACCTTTAAGACAACTGAACATTAAAAGCAAATACAGATTTCTAAGCAAAGCTATTAGTGGTAGTAGTATAGGAAAGTTGATTTAATTATTCTTAAACAATTAGACAAAGAAAAAAAAATTAAAAAGTATATTTGCACTAAAATATTCAGTCATAAAATTACAAAATAATTATGTGAATAATACAGTATTTATGAAACAATAAAAATATAAAACTGTCAATTAACTGCTTTTGGTACTTTTAGTGTTAAGATGCAAGATGGATCAATAGAACTGAGAAGATATCAAACGAGACTTGAGAAGATATAACACAAATATAATAAAATCAAAAACTGAGAAGGTACTCTAAAAAAATGGTCAAAGTAAAGAACAAAAATAATAAAATTAAAGAACAAATAGAGAAGAACTGTTAAAATAACATACGAGTTTTATACGAGCACTATAGAAAAGTCAACGTGTAAAAACATTTTAACCGGAAATTGTTGTTAATGATAGGGTAATAAATTAAGGATCAGAAGACATTCCTAACATTTTAATGGATACTATTAGAAACGCTTTTTTATGTATAGTAGTAGTAATAGACTCGGTGAAGCTAAGAAGCAGCGCACTATTGCATGCAATCAAGGATTTCTGTATGCTTACACAAGGGTCAAATGGAACATTTTATAACAATTTTTTTGCATAACAGGAAACTTTAGTAACTCTAGACCCATTAGTCTTTTGTCGCATTTGTATAAGTTTTTTTACAAAATCACTACAAAGTTTTGGCACAAACGATCTTCTTCAAGCAATTTTAGTGCTAAGCTTTATAGACTTCCAGAAAGCATTTGTTACAGTTAAAATATGCGCAATCTAAGCGGCCTGAAGCAGTGCCGAATAGACTATTGTTATGCAAAAATAACATATGATATCTATACTAATGCAACAAGAAACTTAAAATTTAAAAAACACTAACAAGGACGCACCATTTTTCCAAAACTTTAGTAATCTTAGAATATGTTTTTAAATATTTTTTTGAAATAATGTAGGAGTAAATCTGGATGGTGAATATCTAAATAACTTAAGATTTGTTGACAATATAGTTTTGATAGCAGGCAATATTGGCATACAAAAAACTTTACATTGAAAAATGTAGGACTCAAGATGAAAGTTGCAAAGACCAAAGTAATGACAAACCTTGTACTCAACGGGCCACTATCTGTTTACAACGCTAACATAGAGAGTATATAAATGTTTATAAATATTTTAGCTTAGCAATTTTGGTAAACAAACTGAAAAGAAAAATTTACAAACAATCTTTTTATTTAGTCAAAATTTAGAAATTAGTGTCAGAATAATGCCTCTGAAGAACTTAAATTATTTGGATAAACAATGCTTCTTAAAGTTTTTTGAGCATAGCTAAAAACTTTAAGGGTCGGATATTGTTATTTTTGACGTTCCATGAATAGAGTTGAGCACTTTGCAATAGTTTATAGCCAAATTTTGTTTTTATGTAATAATATTTTTCATATTTTATATGAATTTTACATTTTTTTAAAAATTTTAGCCGGATTTTGGTCTTTTGTTTAAAATTTTATAGCCGGATTATGTTATTTTTATCAGTTTATGCCAGAATTTGTTTTTTTTAACAATATTATCGATATTTCTAAGCTGGATTTTGCTATTTTTTAAGTTTTATGAAAATTTTTAATAGTTTATGGCTGGATGTTGGTGCTTTCTAAAAATTGTGTAAAATTTTAAAGCTGTATTTTGCTATTTTTGTGATTTTATAAATTGAATTTTGGAGTTTTAGGCCGGTTTTTGTTTTTATTAAAAATGTTTTTAATTTTCACGACCAGATTTTACTATTTTTGATTTTTTATAAATAGAATTTTGCATTTTTTCACAGTTTATAACTAAATTTTCTGACAATATGTTCATATTTCATTGCCAGATTTTGCAATTTTTATCATTCTATGAATTTTTTTGCATTTTTTTGTCAGTTTATGGCCGGATTTTGGATATATTTTTGATTTATAACTAATAAATTATGCATTTTATGTAAACACCTTTAAATATTTTTTAATATTTTATTGCTAGATTTTGCTGTTCTTTACATTTTTAAACAGTTTGTAGTTTTTAACCGTTTTTTATGACCGGATTCTCTATTTTTGATTTTTTATAAACAGAAGTTGGCGTTTTTTAAAGTTTATGACCAAATTTTGGTGCTTTTTGACTATATTTTTATACTTTATGGCCGAGTTTTTAACATTATATACACAGAATTTGGCACATTTTAACAGATCATGGACAGATTTTGCTATTTTAAACAATATTTTGATATTTCATATGCTATTTTTGACTTTTTATAGAATTTTGCACGTCTTAACAGTTATTATTAAAATGATACTATTACTAACATTTTGTGATGTTCTTTACATTTTTTAACAGTTTATGGCCGGATTTTGGTGCATTATGACAATATTTTGATGATTCATAGCCAGATTTTGATATTTCTGACATTCCATAAATTGAATTTTGCATTTTTTGACAGTTTTTGGTCGGATTTTGGTTTTAATTTTTTGACATTTTATTTACAGTTTAATGACCAAATTTTAGTGCTTTCCAACAATATTTCGATCTTTTATAGCCGGATTTTGCAGTTTATGGTTGAGTTTTAATGTTTTGTAATATTAATTAATAATTTTATGTTTTAAAGCTAAATTTTGCTATTTTTGACATTCTATAAATATAATTTAGCATTTTTTGAAAGCACGAATGATTTATAACTAGATTTTGGTGTTCTCTAACAATTTTTTGATGTTTCAACTTGTGATATATTAATAAATTATGACTGGATTTTACTATTTTTGATTTCTTGTGAATAGAGTTATGCACCTTTTGACAGTTTATGTGGGAATTTATGGTATTTTTAACAATATTTTAATATTTCATAGCTAGATTTTGCAGTTTTTTGAAAATTCATGACAATTTGTACACTTTTAATGAGTGTTTGGCCAAATTTTGGTGTTTTTTAACAATATTTTAATGTTTCTAAACTGGATTCTGCTATTTATGAGTAGAATTTTACCGTTTTAACAAGATTTTGATATATTATGATCGGAATTTGATATTTTATTAAAAAAATGGATTTTTCAACAGTTTATTGCCTATTTTTATTGTTTTTTGACAATACTTAATTTTTATAGCCGGATTTCATTACTTTTTACATTTTATAAATAGAATTTTACATTTTTTAACAGTGTTTGGTTCTTTTCAACAATAATTTTTTATTTTATGGTCGGATTTTCTATTTTAAAATTTTTTTAAAAAATTACATAACTTTGATGTTTTATTTTGTTATTTTTGGCATTTTATAAATAGAGTTTGGCAATTATTAACTGTTTTTGACTGGATTTTGTTTTTTTTTTTAAATAAATGTGATACTTAAACTAAAATTTTTTTTATTTACTTAAGTTTAAGAAATCAGTGTCAAAATAAAACATCGGAAAAACGTAAATTATTGGTTTAGTCTGAAATTAATCGGGTGAAGGTTTCTTTTTTTTTTTTTTTTAATATATTGACAGAATAAGGCTCCGAAAGAACTTAAGTCAAAAATTGATTTAGAGAAGTTTTTATTTAAAACCTGCTTTTGGAGGTTCTTTTGAGTGGACTAAACTTCCAGAAGTAGTTAAATTGGTGGTTTTAGTTGAAAAAATTATTAGAAGACAAAAACTAAATTTGTTGATGCCAAGTTTTTGCTGAATTTTTTGATATTTTGTTAATTTTTTTACATTTTTCAATAAAATATGATTTTTGATATTTTTACTATATTTTTATACTTTATGGTTAGATTTTGCTATTTTTGCCTTTCTATAAACAGAATTTAGCACCTTTTAATAGGTTATGGCCGCACTTTTTAAAATATTTTGATATTTCATTGGCGGAATTTGCTGTTTCTGACTTTTTATAAATAGAATTTTGCAGTTTTTACTAAAATGTAATGCTATTTCTAACAATAATTTTATATTTTATAGCCGAATTTTAATATTTTTGGAATTTCATGATTGTTTTTGATGAGGAGGATGAGGAGGATGAGGAGGATGAGGAGGATGAGGAGGATGAGGAGGATGAGGAGGATGAGGAGGATGAGGAGGATGAGGAGGATGAGGAGGATGAGGAGGATGAGGAGGATGAGGAGGATGAGGAGGATGAGGAGGATGAGGAGGATGAGGAGGATGAGGAGGATGAGGAGGATGAGGAGGATGAGGAGGATGAGGAGGATGAGGAGGATGAGGAGGATGAGGAGGATGAGGAGGATGAGGAGGATGAGGAGGATGAGGAGGATGAGGAGGATGAGGAGGATGAGGAGGATGAGGAGGATGAGGAGGATGAGGAGGATGAGGAGGATGAGGAGGATGAGGAGGATGAGGAGGATGAGGAGGATGAGGAGGATGAGGAGGATGAGGAGGATGAGGAGGATGAGGAGGATGAGGAGGATGAGGAGGATGAGGAGGATGAGGAGGATGAGGAGGATGAGGAGGATGAGGAGGATGAGGAGGATGAGGAGGATGAGGAGGATGAGGAGGATGAGGAGGATGAGGAGGATGAGGAGGATGAGGAGGATGAGGAGGATGAGGAGGATGAGGAGGATGAGGAGGATGAGGAGGATGAGGAGGATGAGGAGGATGAGGAGGATGAGGAGGATGAGGAGGATGAGGAGGATGAGGAGGATGAGGAGGATGAGGAGGATGAGGAGGATGAGGAGGATGAGGAGGATGAGGAGGATGAGGAGGATGAGGAGGATGAGGAGGATGAGGAGGATGAGGAGGATGAGGAGGATGAGGAGGATGAGGAGGATGAGGAGGATGAGGAGGATGAGGAGGATGAGGAGGATGAGGAGGATGAGGAGGATGAGGAGGATGAGGAGGATGAGGAGGATGAGGAGGATGAGGAGGATGAGGAGGATGAGGAGGATGAGGAGGATGAGGAGGATGAGGAGGATGAGGAGGATGAGGAGGATGAGGAGGATGAGGAGGATGAGGAGGATGAGGAGGATGAGGAGGATGAGGAGGATGAGGAGGATGAGGAGGATGAGGAGGATGAGGAGGATGAGGAGGATGAGGAGGATGAGGAGGATGAGGAGGATGAGGAGGATGAGGAGGATGAGGAGGATGAGGAGGATGAGGAGGATGAGGAGGATGAGGAGGATGAGGAGGATGAGGAGGATGAGGATGATGAGGAGGATGAGGAGGATGAGGAGGATGAGGAGGATGAGGAGGATGAGGAGGATGAGGAGGATGAGGAGGATGAGGAGGATGAGGAGGAGGAGGAGGATGAGCAACCAAAAATGTTTTTGAATTGATTATTGAGTTAAGATTATTTATAAAAATTTGTAAATTTGATGAGATAGTCGCTTTATCAAAACATTATTTTTGCCATTTTAGACTTGTTTTATCGTAGATAGCTCTCTGGCTCAATAGTGGTTAGACTTTGTTGTTAGTTTCTCGTTTATTGTTTTGTAGTCAAACATTATGAGCACATTTGGTAATCTGTATTCTAAAAGATTAGAGTTTAGAAGGTAACAAGGCAAAGTTAGAATTTATAAAACTTGTGTACGGCCGATCCAAACCTACGCCGCTAAAACCAATGCAGAATCATTTAAAATTAAATGACTCATGAGGAGCACAAAAATAAAAAGTCTTAGAACAATAAAAGTAGTAAACAACGTGATAAAATTAGAAGCAGCGCTATCGAAGAAGAACTAGATATAGAAAAATAGCTAGATTGGTCAAATCACAAAGATGGCAATAGAGGACTATGTGGATAGAATAAACTACAACAGAATTGCTAAATGAAATAAAAACCAAAGATCCCAAAGTAGAAAATCTCTAGGCAGGTTACCTAAAAGATGGATGAAGAGCTGGACGTCAATAGAAAGCTAAAAGGTGGATAACAAGACTTAGTTCTTAATTGCAAACAAGAAGAAGAAGAAGTTAACCTTGAAGCGGACTATCAAATAAAAAACCACAGAAATGCTTAATGAACCTGAACCTGAACTTGATTTTGTTAACTATAGTTATGCATCTACCAAAAGAGTAACAATCAAAAATGCACAATAGAAACAAGAAATTGCAGTGCCGTGACGTTAGACGTACAACTTTAAAAAAAAAAAATTTAATAGATTTTCAAAAAACGACATTTTTAACTAAAAATCTTATATAACATGCTTTTTAGACTAAAAATTAATAAAATATTGTGATTTTGTGCAAGAAAGCTAAAGAAAACTTAACAGAAAATACTGTTTTTAGATCAAAATTAAACAAAAGAAGCAATTTTAGAATAAATTTTTAAAAACGTTGTTTTTGACTACAAATTTAATAAAAAATGCTCTTTAGGCCAAAAAGTAATTAAAAAATGTGATTTTATACAAGAAAGGTACAAAAAATTCATTAGAAAATACCGTTTTAAATTCAAAATTAAAACTAAAAACAATTTTAGACTAAAGTGTGTAGAAAACGATTTTTTTACTAAAAACTTATTAGACCAAAAAATAATTGAAAATGTGATTTTGTACAAGAAAACTCATAAAAAACAACTGTTTTAAACTATAAATTAAACAAAAAAAAAACAATTTTGGATTAAAATGTTCAGAATATGCTGTTTCTAACTAAAAACTTAATAACAAATGCTTTTTAAACCAACAATTAATTAAAAAATGTGATTATGTGCAAAAAAATATAGAAAACTAAAAAAAAAAACTGTTTTTACTTAAAATTAAAACAAAGCAAGCAATTTTGGATTAAAATGTTTTCTGAAAGTGCGGTTTTTGAGTAAGACTTTTTTCTTAGAGTAAAAAGGGATAACTGTTTAGACTGAAAAGTGATAATAATTGCAATTTTCTGCATTTTTGAACAAAAAGTAATAAAAAATGTGATTTTGTGCAAAAAAGTTAACAAAAACTTAAAAAATGATTAAAAATTAAACAAAGAAATCAATCTTAGACTAAAAAGTGGTAAAAAATGATGTTTTTGATTAAAATCTTAATAAAAACTGCATTTTAGAACAAAAAGTAAACAAAAATATAATTTTGTGAAAAAATGTTACAAAAAAATACTTAAAAATTAAACAAAAAACAATTTTAGACTAAAAAGTGTTAAAAAATGCTATGTTTGCAAAAAAATAATAGAAAATGCTAAAAATAAAATTTAAAAATTTACACTTAAAGATACTGTTTTAGACTAACATTTAAACAAATAAAGTAATTTTGAGTTAAAGTTTTCAAAAAATGCTGTTTTCTAGACGAAAAATAATAAAAAGTGATTTTGTGCAAAAAAATGATAAATCACTGATAGAATTGTACTTGGCTACTTTGCGGTGAGTCTCAGAAACTCCAAAATAATTTTGAAATTTCTTAGCAACACCCATGAGCTTTACTTGATATGCTATAAAAAACGGCATATTTATGTTTTGCACACAGACGCATTTCTCGCGACTGCTCTGGAGAGGATGAGGAGTATGAGGAGTATGAGGAGTATGAAGAGTATGAGGAGGATGAAGAGGATAAAGAGGATATAAAGGATGAATAGGATGAAGAGGATGAGAAAGATGAGGAAGCTGAGGAAGATGAGACCTATACCAATTAGTGGATGCAAGTGGCTTGGTAATGAGATGACTATTAAGCTGCATATTTAGTGCAATGTAACATTGAAAGAATATTATAAGCCTAATTTTGATGTTTTTTTTTAAATTTTTAAATGTTATTATTTAAGAATTACCTTTGAATTTCAAACTGAAGCTATAACATTAAGGACAAGATTTAAGCTGTCTGAATAATTGCAGATTATAACTTTCCATTTGATATTAAGAACATTCTGAAAGTTATTGAAAGAAATTTGATTTTTAAAATCATAATTATTAAATATTTCTAGTGTTATTAGAATGTTTTTAAGAATTGTCCAATGTTTGTAGGTGTTATTTTCAGAAAAGTTTTAAGAATATTTAAGATTGCCAGTGGTTTTGGAAACTTAATTTAGATTTGCATAGAAATTACTAATTTAGGTTATAAATTGAATAATTGTTACAATATTTTTTTTTAATACTTCAAATCTGAGATGAAGTTTATTTATTAATACAAAAAGAAAAACAATTATTAAATTAAAAATTTGGTTAAAAATTGAAAAACATAACTCAAGGATATGGTAAAATGTAATATAGAAAATTAAATAAATTGAAAATGCAATTGAAGAATAACATAGATATTGCAATATTAAATTTGCTCTCAGTTCGTTACGTTTTATCTATTTTTAAACAAAAATTCATCTTATCACAAACCGTAAATTTTAAACCCCAACCAGCATTATAAATTAGCTACATACACAAACGCGGAAGTCAATTAAAACAAATGATGTTCCATGCACAATTCCCCTTCTAAACTCAACTAATTACTTTTCAAAATCAAACACAACAATTTTTAAAACAATCCCGGTATTAACATGTTTTGAGTAATTTTCGTTCCATTCCAAGGCAAGAATATATAAACGAAAACCACAAAGGATGTAATATAATAAAGCATACATCATAAAATATTATATAATTTTTATGCTTTGATCTTCCCAGCCTCAACTAGAATTTCAAATATTAAATTGCAAAACAAACGGATGCCGACATTCCTCAAAAGCAAATTAAACGTTATGGAAAAAGCAGTGGTAGTGGGAAAACGGGGTTGTGAAACTGAGAACATATACAATAAGTATGTAGTATTAAAATAGTGGCATATATTGTATTTTTATTAACAAAATAAAAATTCTTTTTATTCAGTTAGTTATATATTTATGTGGGAAAAAATTTAAATGCTTAAATAAGTATTCGTATTCAATGCACTAATTAGTAATTACATTTTATTAAATATTACTTTACCTGCAAATAATATTTTAGCTATACCCAGGATCAATTATAGTTGAAGTTGACTTACCTGAAACAAAACAAAAATAATTCTAATGCTTACATTTAGAAATGTTTAATAGATTGAGATTTATTTACATATTTAGAAATATTTACGGATACACTACTAATTATTGTATTGATTATTTTTTGAGTATTAAAGCTTGACATGGTTTAGGTCCAGTTATGTTGTTTGTCTTTAACGACAATGAAAATGTATGTACATAAAAATTAACTTTTTTCTTTAGTAACGTGTATCAGTTACAGTGTCATATTGTGCAATTTTAAATTAGTAGGTAATTTACCATTGATACTGATTGAATACTATTGATTTAAATATGATGTAATTTCTATGTGTCCTTTATTAATATTTATTTATAAATTCAAATTAATTATGTTGTCGGCCACTGATGAAATCAAATATTAGCTATAGTTAAAAAAATTAATGACATTTTTTGTTTGTTGGTAATAGAAATTGTATGTTGTTTGCAAACGCAATACATGGGTAAACTCTGTGTAATTGAAAGAGCGATCCGGGGGGCGGATGCGCGCCGTTGCAAGAAGTTGATGGTGACAGATAAACTTGGTTCGTTTACACCGAGAGTTAAAGAGAAAGATAACGATCGTTTATCTAGGTTGCAATATATCAACCCCCAAAACTTCACTTTGCCCGTTTCTATGGGGTCTTATTGAAAGATGAATAGAGAAGATATAGGCGTGCTTATTGAATTATATGTGAAACGCTGAAACATTCAAATAATTTCATATTAATCTTATTTTGCTCAATTTAAATTGTTCACATCAAATATCCAAACACACACGCTTCCGTTATAAATGTAAATTTCTGCTCGCGAGAGAGATTTCCATCTTATTTGTAGCATTTACGGTTTTTCATTCCGCGTTTTTTTTATTACGCAAACATCGCTGCGTACCATTTTTTATCATCCTGCAACAATAATGAGATTGCAGATAACAAGGTGAAGCTTAGTTACTGTTCATTTCATTGTTTTTCATTCTTTCGCCCCAAACAATGGGCTCGTCTTCCTCTTTTTTATGACAAGTGCTCCACTTATAAAGTTTTATACTTTTTTTACTTTGTTGAGTAATATAAGATTGTTGTATATTTTTTCAGGGTGTTGCCCCTTTTTAATCTTGCGCATAAATTAAATCATTAATATGCAAATTTAATTTTAATTATTTTTATTTGCAATAAAAATGTATTGATAATTTAATTTTATAAAGCGCTGAAGCTTTTCATCTTAAATTGTGTAATTTGTTTTTGATATAAATATTAATAGTCCCGTCGTGATGCTCCCTTGGATATTCGAGGACTCAAGGGAGAATTCCCTCGCTTCAATTCATTTAAAAAACTCGCCGCAGTTGCTACGAACTTCACGTATGTATGTAACAGAGATAAATTTAATAAGCACAAATTTAATTCCAAGATTTTTCATCCATTTTAAAATATAATTGACTAAAAACACCATTAACAGAGAATATAATCATTGCTGGATATTATAATAATATAATGCTCGTTGTTTCTGCTGCACTGTTTCCTTTATTACTTTAATTGTTTAATTTCACGTTCCATTACTACTAGGTAATGCGCATAGTAGGTGAAACCTGCTGCAAAAGGCATTTCGATTTGATGGAAAGAAGTAATAAATTGCCGTACAGACTTCAATTATATAATAGTTCCCGATTCGTTTAATCAAATCACATGCCCGGCGCCTCCACCAGAAACTCTAACGATATTAAACACCTGTAGATTCGTCAATTATGAACCGAAATAGGTGAGCGCTCTCTATTCGTTTAAATATTAATTATTGCGATTTATTGTGCTGCAATTTATATTTGTTTTAATAGCTTATCGTTTAGTATCTTTATTTTTATAATTTCATTACTGATTAAGCAAATGTCACCAAGAAGCCTTTATGTATTACTGTAATCAAATAATTAAGTAGGATTGTTAGGTGCATTAGTATTACATTACAAAATTTGGGTAATGCTTGTGGGAAATAACATTTACCAAATGATTGAAGATACAAAAATTATCAAAATGGAAATTGTTGGACAGTCTCATGGACAACAATTACCCACAAATACGAATAAAAGCATAAAAATTGCAACTCAAAGGGCTTTAATATACGCCATATTTTGAGTGTAATCAGCACAGTGCTTCTACAACTTCTATTGCCGCATAAGTGCTCCGTGCTAAATGCATTTGAGTACTTCCGCTTTATCTGCAGAGTTAGTTTAGCTTGCAGGATATTGTTTTGCCGGTTTTAGAAAACACTAGTAACCGTTGCATTTCCAACAATTTTTTAATAAAACCGGTTGCACCTTACAATTTTATTTGAACTTTTTTTTAAATGATTATTTTATTTTAAAGCAAAAATAGAATACTGCTACTACAAAAAATTAAAAACAAATTAAAAAATAAATTTTTCTAAAAGAAAACAGCGATCAAAAGAAACTAAGCGTAACCGTTCTTAAAAAGGATTGAAACTAAGCTCACAATATGTTTAAAGAAAGTTTTATTAACGAAATCTACAACTAACAAAGCGTAGCAGTTACCAAAAGACGAGATGTGCCGGACCGAATCGAACAGAAAGCAGTTAGGCAAACTAGAACCGGAAAATTGGCAGGTTTTTTTCCGCAGAGAAATAAATAAAATAACTGCTGACAACGCTTGGTGTGGTGGTTGAACGTTTGTTGCGTTAGATATTAGATTTATTATATTGTTTAAGAGTTGTGTGTAAAATTTTTTTTTTGCTATTTTATGATAATATAATGAAGTAAAGTGTGGTTTAGCCAATTAGTTAACAGGTTTTTTAAATGTTATTTACCAGCGTCCTAAATACTAATTAACATTGATGATCATAGTGTACAGAATTTGGCTAATTAACGGTTTAAATATTAATTATTTACTTTGATTTTAGTCAAATTTAAAGTAAAATTACAATTTAGAAAAAAGTAGAGTTTGTCGGACAAACATAATCTACACACTTTTATGGCAAAATTAAAACAGGAAGCATCTACATAATGAATTTATCCAAAAAATTGAAGATGGTTTTTAAAATAAAGACACAAACATTATATAAAGCAATCAAACTTCACTTAACAATAACAGCATCCTGAGTCTAACACTGTTGAAAATACTTTTAAAACAACAGTTATCTTTCATAAATTTTACCCAAAAGTTGCAAGCCGGTCATGACTGCTACAACAGTAATAAGAAGCACCACAAAAGAGTGCGTGACTTAACAAACTTTATCAATGCTTAACGCTGTTTTAAAAGACAAGGAAAGGATGGAAAAAAAAGACAAATAACTCTTTGCAGAATCTAAGGTATGCAACTTACATATATCCGACAAGCGACAGAAATTTATAAGAAAGAAGCTAAAGATTTTAGATCAGAAACTTATTGCAAAACATTAGAACAATCTGGAAGTCAATCAAGTTTTACTACTAACCGTTTTTTTGATTAAAATAAAAAAAAATTCTCCGCAGATTTCATTT
Organism: Tachinus rufipes; assembly: GCA_963932245.1. Lineage (NCBI taxonomy): Eukaryota > Metazoa > Arthropoda > Insecta > Coleoptera > Staphylinidae > Tachinus > Tachinus rufipes. The sequence continues at coordinate 123,674,060 of OZ010741.1, read as the reverse complement.
TTTTAAGATATAAAGCCTACACATATCCGAGATTGTTAAAAGATCTTCTAACAGCTTAAGTTGATGTTTATTACAATTTTGGCTAGAAATGATCATAACTCAACCACTATGCAAAGTTCAAAACATTTTGACAAAACCAAACATGAACTACAACTCTATTACCGCCAACTAGCTGTAGTTACTCTAATCATCTGCAGAACTAAAAGCTAGAACTAGTTTAAAACTAGTTGAAAAATTAACTAACATAATCTTATCAATTTGGCTTAATGGTATAAAATCATAATAGAATTAGTGGTGGCAGCTTAATTTAATTGAACGTTGCAAACAACAATTTTTGGAAAGCTACTTGAAACCAGCAAAACTTGGCTGCAAGCAAGCACAATTTGCAACCGCTTTAAAAAGCAGTTTTGATAAAAGCCAAGTTGAAATTACGATTAGCTATTAAAATATTTTTTTTTTTCTAAAATACAATTGCTTATACAGAAAATTGTTACAACTTTGAATCTAACATGGAATATACTCATTTTAATTTTGACACCAAAAAGTACAAATACTATTCAGAAAAATAAGTAGATCTTGACGCACGGACATACTTTAAACACTTCCCCGCTACAAACCACGGCGAAACAAAAGGAAAAAACATCTACAAACAACTAAACTTGCCCTGTCAGGGCTTAGGGAACTATAAAAGAATTAAAAAGAAACTTAAAGCGACAGTCAGAGAAATTGCAAACGATATTAAACGCTATGCTACAGAAGAGTGCAAATTTTTGGCGCCCTCTGAAGAAACAACTCTAGAAATTTTGCAAGATTTACTTTTAAAGCAATAACAAAGAAAAATTGAAATCCAAAGATTTTATATAAAAAACTTACCGCAAAATTCTGGAAGAATTTTGAAGACAAACGTATTTTGACACCGACCAAATTTTTGGCAACACTAAGATGCTGACGTAGATTAAAGCGCTGACTTACCGCAATTGAAAAAAAAAATACTGAATAGAACTGATGATAACTTTACTACTACGGAGGTTAACCATAACTTTAAAGTGTATTTGGAACTACCAAAACAATAATCTCTATTTTTGGCCCGGATGAAGGTTGACTTAATGCTCATTACGGTTTAAAGAACTTTTGTTGGTTAGATCCGGTGATATTTGGACTATCAGTATATAGATTTGTTTTACGTGCAAAACTTTTAGACCTATTAACGCAGTCATTTTTTTTGTTTTTAACTATATATAAATAAACTTTTAACCTTACAAAAACAGGCTTATTCTGAGAGTTCAAAAAAACGGTTAAATATGTATCAAAACTTACAATATAATAGCCACTTAAATTTTGCAAACAAGGCTCAACTGTTACGACGATAGTAGGCAGAGAAAAAGCAACCAAAATAAAGCGCTACGCCTTAAAAGTATAATGTCTAACTGCATCGCTTGTAAAACGAGTTTTATACCGGTTTTGGAAGACACCAGTAAACCATAATAATTGGAGCTCAATTTTAACAAATTTAAAAATAAAATTATTAGAAGATTAAAACGGATCTACATGGTTGCATGGATAAAACAAAAACAATGTTGATTTGACAAAATGCTTGACAATAATTTTGATGCCGACAACAAGTTTGAGTCGACAATTACGACTTAATTGAAAATGTAGACAAGCACAATTTTTTATTACTTCATTACGGGCTAAACCAAAGCAAAAAAATTTAGAAAACAACCAAATTGTAGAAAAGAGTTCACACAAATTTAAAAGGTCTTAATAGAAGCTATTTCCTAAAGCCTAGTACACACTAGTAGACATGTTGCGCAATTTACGTAGACATATCTGTAGACCAATCCCCGTCTACGGGTGTGTTGTGAGACTAAAAATTGCAGATCTAAAGTCTCCCTATCAAAATGGAAGACCGAATGCAACGTTAGACATGTTGCGCAACATTTTGACAGTGTGGACGTCACTCGGCTTCTAGAGGCAAGACACGTCCTAGCATGTTTCCAGCTACCGAGTGGTGTGGTTTGGCTGTTTACAGTTATTTTTCAAAGTTTTACAGTTTTTTTGAAAACATGTGGTCTATCAAGAAAGTTTTAAAATTAATTTAAGATTACTATTCGTATTATTGTTTGTGGGATGTTAAGATTCCCGACTACAAAAACCAGATAACAATGGAATCTTTGGCTGCAAAGCACAATGTGACAATAGCAGATATAAAAAAGAAAATCCATAATTTAAAAACATCATTTATACGGAACCAAAAAAAAAAATCTTTATGGTGGACTGCAAAGATTAGACTGAAAAATTCACATTGTAGTTTAGACGCTAGACAAGACAAATAACGGTGACTCTAGACGGTCTATAGACCGAGTTTGTAGACGGTTTGTAGACGGTCTATAGACAAATTGCGCAACATGGTTTACTAGTGTGTACTAGCCTTAACACGGCTAAAACATGGTATAAAATCAAGCAATAAAATGTTGGCAAATTTTGCCTTTAATCATAACTGGATTCTGAACTTAACAAATATGGTTATTTAAAAACTTCAAAATACTGTTATCAGTTTATAGGTTTGGTATTAAATTACTTGTGTGCAATAATAATTAAACAAAACATTGTTAACAATTTACCAAAAAAACCTTCTGTAAACTTTTGCCAGTTACCAAAAAAAATGCAAAAAACGACTGCCACAACTGTAATAAACAGAGAATATGCAAGCAAAATAAAGTTCTATTCTACTCAAGAGTACGTGACTCAGAAACTAACACCTAAAAGAAAAAAAGTATGGCGCTTTTGAAAGAAACAATTTTGGAAGATGTTATCGGATCAGCAAAGAAGAATAAGAAAAATGTTATTAGATTAGCAAAGAAAAATAAGAAAAAGAAAAATATTGTTTTAGACTGTATTTTCTAAGGTAAATATTTTACGCATTAAAACAGTTACAATCGAATGCAAGAACATAAAAGAATTAAAACTCAAAGATGCCAAAGAGGAACCTCACAGGAAAACCTTGGAGCAACCTGAAAGTCAATTATAATTTCATTATTAAGACTACTATTTTTATTTATAATAAGCGTCAATTTAACGTTTGTTACTATCACAAGAAATTCTTTTGGATAGATTTGCTAATAACTTTACGAAAATCTGTTATAAGTGAAGAAGCATTTAATGAAAGCTTGAGAAACTATTGCATAATTGGAAAGAAACTTAAAGCAACAACACATTTTTGTAATTAATAATCACCTAAAGTTGTAAACAAGGCACGACCGTCACAATGATAGTAGGCAGAGAAAATGCAAGCAAAATAAAGTAAAAATAACACGATTGCAGAATCCTGGAACAGCAACGACAACGACCGACTATCTGACTTTACTTCAGGGTACTACTTTTGACAATGAACGTCGACTTAACGTTTACTGTGGATGTAAAAAGTATTTTCCGATTAGACCAGGTAATAACTTGATTATTGCTACAAAGACTTGCTTTAAGTGCGTAAATATTAGATCCAATACAACGTTAACTGTTTTTTTGCTGAATTATAACAGGATTCTGAGCTTAATATACGAAGTTTGTCTGGGAAATACGTATAAAAATGTGAAGCATCGTGTCAAGGCGATGTGGAGGGGCCTGGTGGTCTTTCCTCGCTATGCAATTCTCTCAACGCTTAATTTGAGCCATAGCGCTTTGCCAGTAAGTAGGAGTTTACGTCTGCTTGTTGAAAGTAACCCTTTTTTACCTGCCGACGGCATGGAGCACTCTCTGAATGAGGAACAGCGCATCAACATCAAGATTCTTGCAAAGCTAGGCAAGAATAGCCGTGAGATTTTTGAGTGTTTGAAACAAGTTTACGGAGACTATTCTTTGAAAGAATCCACCGTCAACAAGTGGTTAAAAAGATTCCGGTAAGGCCCAGAAGACGCAAAAGATGACTTTTGCTCAGGACGCCCCTCCACATCGATTTTGAGTGAAATGTTGAACAAATTTGGGATTGTGTTCTTAAAAACCGTCGATTGACAATTAAAATGATAGATGCGGATGACAGATCCCCAAAACAGTTGTCCACAAAATTCTGAATAAAAAACTTAACTTTTAGCTCGAAGCTCAATCACCATGACAGATCCTGCCTTATTCACCAAATTTAGCCAACTGCGACTTCTTCCTTTTTATAAAAATACAAAATGGTGTTTTGGAGGCGGCACTTAGAGGATGTAGAAGCCATCAAGGCAGCAACAACACGGCAACTGAAGAGCCTCACAACTAAAGACTTTTAGCGATCTTATTAACAGTGGAAACGGCGTTGGCAAAAGTGCATCTTGTCTCAGGGGGAGTACTTTGAAGGAAACTATATTAAAATACTTGAATTGAAATTGAATTGTAATTTAAAGTTATTATTCTACTTTTATACGTATTTTGCGGACAAACCTCGTACACAGACTTACACCGGGAGCTAAAGAAATTTGTTTATAGTTTAGCAAAACAATCTGCACTGCGATGGCTTATGAGATTATATCAGAATTATAAATAAAACAAAGCACGACGATACTAAGCAGAGAAAACGCAAACAAAATGAAGCGTTACGCTACACAGGAGTGCAAATACTTAGCGTTTCTTTGAGGAAAATGAAGAAGAAAAAAATTGTTGCAAATTTTACCTATTAAGGTATGCAGTCTACGCATATTGAAGATTGTTGTAAGCAACAGCAATAACAAGAGAGTTGAAAGTCAGTCAAAGATTTTAGATAGGAAATTTAGCATACATTCTTGGATGAAACTGTAAGTCAAACATGTTTTAACACCGAGCAAACATCTGACAATACTTAGACGCTGGCAGAGCTTACGTATGATACATTTGGCTAGACCTGGTAATAACTCAACTAATACTACTTTAAATACAAAATCCTTGGACCTAAGCAAAGCTAAACATGAACTTTAATTCTAACTTGGATTACTGTGGTATCTACGGGAAGCAAAAATGAATGTGACCAATTTCTCTGCCCTTCTTCTTCTTTTTCTTGTTGTGTTCTTTAACAAAGTTTGGCGACCATTATTACTACTTAAACTCTGTTTACTGCTGCCTTGAATAGTTGGTTTGATATACATCCAAACCAATCCCGGAGGTTGCGCAGATAAGATATTCTCCTCCTCCCAACACTCCTCTTGCCGGTTATCTTCTCCTAGATTATAAGCTGCAAATACTTGTAATGGGAACTTCTAATAACGTGACTAAGGTATTTGAGTTTTTGGTTTAAATAGTTATTACTATTTCCTTTTCTGTTCCCATTCTCAATTTTGATTTATATTTTTAGTTTAAAATCGTTATTATCGTTTACCCATGGACCCAGGTATTTGTATTTATGGACTCTTTCGATGTTGTATTGGTTGATCGTTAGCTGTGTTATATTGTTTGTTGCGCTTTTTTCATATTTATTTTCCTCAGCGATCACCTTTCGGACGCGTCCCGTAATTCTACGTAGATCTACTATATTACTAGCTAGCAACACGGCGTCATCGGCGTAGTGGATGTTGTTTCGGTACTACCATTTACTACAATACCAGCTAATTCATCTTACAGAACTTCTTGCATTATTATTTCAGAGTACAAGTTAAAGAGAATTGGGGAAAGGACACACCTCTGCCAAACACTTTGTTTAATTGGAATATTTTCCGATGATTCTCTTTCAATGCTTATGGTCGCAATTTGGTTGTAGTAAAGAAATTCTATAATTCGTAAATCTTGGCTGTTCATTTCGTTCCTCTGTAGTAGTTCAATTAGTTTCTCGTGTCGTACTTTGTCAAAGGCCTTTTCGTATCGACAAAACATGCGTAGACATCCTGATTGACATCAAGACAACGCTGTACTAGTAATCCATGAGCTGGTAACAAAAAACTTCAAGAACTTTGGAAAGTTTGATATTTTCAGATTGGACTGTAAATTGGTCATAGAACGCCTCTGCAAAATCAACACCCTAGGTGTTGGGCGATGGCACGCTAAGAAAGGTGTTATTTTAAATAATACTCAAAAATTGCAATGGTTTAGAAAAACTGAAATTTGTAAATATGTCAAATTACGTTATTAAATTTATGAAACAAACAATCAGTCATGGTTTTCATAAAACCCAATCAGCCAGCAGCCAATTGAAGTCGTGTTAAGGCGCGCGCGCGCTGCTTGTCGTAATTAAAGGTTTTTTACCGATCTACCAATAAATTAATGCTTTTTTTATTTCTTGACGTGCGCCTTATCATGACTTCAGTTGGGTGCTGACTGATTGAGTTCTGATGAAAACTATGTCTGACTGTTTGTTTTATGAATTTAATTGCGTAGTTTGACATATTCCCAAATTTCAGCTTTTTCAAATCATGTGCATTGCATTAGTTTTTGTAGCATGTACGCAGCAATTATTACTGTTTGACTGTTTGATTAAGGTTTTGTAATGCGTCGATATGCCGATGAATTTTTAGCTTTTCCATAACAATTTTTGGGTACTAATTAAAATTACACCTTTCTTAGCGTGCCATCGCCAGGTGTCTCACAACCTGGGGTGCTGATTTTGCAGAGGCCTTTTATGACCAATATACAGTCGGATCTAAAAATATCAGATTTCCCAAAATTCTTGCACTTTTTTTTACCAGATCTTGGACTATAGTACTTTGAAACTAAACAGAGCTTCACGTATTCATACTCTATACTGAAAGCCAAACTGGATATCACTTATTTCATTATCCAGTTTATTGTATATTCTTTTGTAGTAGTAGTACTTTTAAAAAGGTTTTTAATATATGGCACATTAAGCTTATTGTGCAATGGTCTTCGCATTTTTTTTGCGTTGGGCTTTTTTTTTGATCGTATCGAAAGTTGATACAAGCCATTCTGATCGTATGATATGGTATTGTATCTTTGCCATTATCGCCAGTTATTAGCAGCGACTTTAAAATCCCGTAGAGTAAATGAATTAAATAGTTGCAGACACAATTGTAACACGTTAAATTATGCCTTTTTTAATAAACGCATGAGCCACAATCAATTTACAAATTAGGTACGAATGCTATGACGATAATAAACAGAAAATGTAAGCAAAGTGTAGCGTACACAAGAGCGCTCTATGAAAAGACAGCTCTAAAAGATGCTATGTAACTAGCAATATAACAAAAAAAAACTTGAATTTTTTAAAATATGCAGTCTACGTTTAATGAAAACTGTTGCAAGCAATGCTTATCGCAAATGAAAGATTTTTTTTTTTACTAGACTTAGTAATAACTTAACTATTACTATGTAGACTTGCCGTAAGTTTAAAATCTATAAACTTTAGCAAAACAGAGTATAAATTTCAACTCCGACTTGTATTACTATGGCATCTGCTGGGAAACAGAAAAAATATCACCAAACTTTCTGTCTTTATCGCCATCTAGCAGCAATGTAAGTGGGTTAGATAGTTTCTGGCACAAATGTGACATTTTACTATTCTAACTAAATTCATAAAATTGGTGCTTACTCTCAGTTCCACAGTACTCATTATATGCTCTAATTGTTTTGCGGATAAGTCAGCCTTACGGAACTCTTCTCAAATTGAAGTTTAGATTAGAGTCTGGCTTACTTCCGTAATTACAAACATCTACATGACTAACTTTGCACTGTTTGCAAAATTTGTTTTTTAGTAGCTTTAAAAACAATTGGCGCTTAACGTGTTGGTCAACTGAAATCAAATAATAAGATCTACTGAACAAGCAGGACTTTTTCACAAACAAAGTGATTGCGCAGGCATAGGCTACTTAAATTCTGCAAAACTAAACTGGGAACCACACACAGTTTGCAATTGTCTTTGTCAACAATTTTTACTCAAGTTAGTATAAAACTATGACTATAATTTTACAGAATAGGAACGACCTTGACCGCAATATAAAAAATGCTAACTTTGTCAACGACAACGAGTTTACTAGTATGTACAGTGGGATGTTAAGATTTCCGACTACAAAAACAAGATAAAAATAAAAATAGTCATGGAATCTCTGGCTGCAAAGCACAATGTTACAATATAGAAAAGAAAATCCATAATTTAAAAACATAATTTATCCGGGAACAAAAAAAAAAAGATGAGACTGAGAAATTCACATTGTATTGTGGACGCTAGACAAGACAAGAACGGTAATTCTAGAGTCTATAGACCGTATTTCTA